>OY856413.1:167272500-168490000 GCA_963693085.1 Alisma plantago-aquatica
TCCAATTGAGCTCCAAAGCTCCAAGATCACGCCATAAATGGTGGATGAAGCTCTATAAACTCCCCCTAGGCTCGTCCTCAAGCTTTTGATTGCAAAAGTTGGCTAGGGTTGGAGAGGAGATCGAAATAAGAAGGAATCCATAATTTATTTTCGATTTCCACCATGAAATCAAGGAGAACGAAGGTCAAGAGCTTACCCACAGGTTGGGGTTCGTCCTCCTGGTCCTCCCTAGCTTCCTTGGTCGGTTTCCAAGCTAAGAGAAGAAGTGGGGTCGAAATAGCCTTTCATTTGGCTAGGAAAAGGCCTTTTTATAAAAATTCAATGAAAGAGAAAATGCATTATTAAAATGCATTTAATTCCAAAATTGGTGCCGCCTCTTCCCCCTCAAATTCTCCTCAAAATCCTTAAGGACGAGGCTATCTTCATTGCCTCTTATTCCTCTCCATTATACATGATTTAAAGAAAATCAAATTAAGCACCTTAATGCTTATTATATTAATATCCATATGTGAGTGGGTTTTCTTTTCCTTATAATAATGGTGAGTGGAATTTCACCTACTTAGGATATTTTCGTTCCTTATCTTGGAAAAGGAACGTCCATCCTTATTAAAAATCAACCCAAAACATTTTGGTTAAAATCCCTGCAATTATTTTTATTCATTTTTGCCCTAAATCGAATTAGGGTTTCAATTAGGCATTAATCTTGATTATTTTAATATCAAGATTCTCTCTCCTCCAACTTAATTCAAATGAAGCACCCCTCTCATTTTATTTGCTCTAAATGATGCCAAGAAACATTAGGGACCTTGTTGAAGTGGTAATTTGCATATTGAACCCTAGATTTTGGGTAAATTGCACTTTACTCCAAAACTAGGTTTTAATGCACAACATTGTCCAACAAGCTCTATCTTGGTGTCCAGGCTTGTGGAAACCATAATACTACATCATATTCATCCTTATGATGTCTCAACATCAGAGGAACATCTTATCATATGCAATTTGCAAGTTAACCCCTCAACTTGGGTAATTTGCACTTTAGTCCAAAACAAGCAATCATTGCTTTAACATTGTTCAAACAGGACCAAAATTGAAACATAAGTTCCTCAAGAGCCCTAATCACTTTTCAAAAGATAAGATTAAGCATATAATCATCTTTATTAATCAAAACACATAGGGTTAAAGCATAACCCAGGTCGGAGATGTTACAAATTATAAACCCCTAATAAGGATTTCGTCCCCGAAATCCCAGATAAAGGAAACATATATTATTCATTCATCATATCATCATGTCTCTTCATAATACCTCATTGTTATGGAGACATCATAGAACTTTGATCAGCACAAAGTTCCTTCACACAATATTCTCATAGAGTGAATTGAGAACTTATCTTAAAGACATATTTAGTTGTTATGTTTATGCAAAGCATAAACCCCTAACATATGATGTTCATATCATTTTATATAATCAGACTGATTTCATAGTTGACCACTCCAGGTAGCCAATCTAAATCATCTGATAATTCTCAGATACCAGAATCTCTTATCTTGGTATCAGACACATGTGTTGAAAACACATCATATTCTCATATTCCTTTCATCATATTTACAACTTTATTGAACAGGGATCATCTCCCTTGTTCTCTTTCTCATCATATGAGGGTCATACTTTTACTTCCTCATATACACATACTGATCTGAATTCATATCAGATCCCTCTTTCTTGTACTTAAGGTATGATACATTTATTCATTTCATATTTCTTATTTCATGATACTCATTAGATTGTATCAGAATGATTGCTTGATCAGGGCAATCAAAAAGATATCAATCTAAGAGTTTCCATACTCACTTTATCATCAATAGTTGTATACCTGATCAGGGTTTACAAGTACTGAGATCAAGTAGTATGCAATTACATGCTATCATATTTCTTGCTTTTCATATTATCATAACATAAGATTTAACATCCCTAGATTTTATCCAGGCATCTCTTCTATACCTCTTCCTCTTTCATAGAGGTATGATCAATATAGAGCATTTAAAAGAATACTGAATAGAATTCAAATTCTAGTTCTCATCATTTCTTCCCTATATGGAAACTAATAGGGAAAACAAAATCAACAATCCTCCTTTTTATAACAAAAAGGGTTTAGTGTACTCAACATGTACACATTTATAACATACCTTGTACTCATCTCATGGTCTTACTAGTCTTATTACTGAAGCAAAAACTAAGCCATAGAATCTTACAGGTGAAAGGTTAAGACCTTTGCACTTACTTAGTGGCTACTTCCCTGGTACACTAGGCATTTATTGCACTATTAGTACCAAAAACTTGGCCGTTTAAAACCATTAGGCAAATGTCTCTAGAATTATAGAGACCATTCCCTACTTCTCAGCTTATTGCCCCTTCTTGGGCACTACCATCACATATTTATTATCTGTCTGAACTCATGGCAGAGTCCACTTTCTTGCTATAAGTTAATCTTTTCCATATTTTCCCTTGTTCCAACATGACTAAGTCATTTAGGAACTCATTTAAAGCTCAAGCTTTCTGTATTAAGGACTAATAACCTAGGTTGTAAGCCTAGCATCCAGTCCACTCATATGCATTACTGTTGCCCTAATCTTCCCAACAAGAGCATGATCATAGGATTCTCTATCCTGATCAGGTCTTAATGGGGATTCTCAGGCACTCATTCTATTCTTGCATGATCCCTTGCACCTCTTCTTGGTGCAACAACATTTCCCTAAGCAATGTGTTCATTGTGCTCTCCAGTCATTTTAAACATTACCCTTTCTCTGCACAAGTAGAAATCATTATAGGGTATACTGGAGGACACTAACACAGACTCAACAACTTAGTCCTATGTCTCTGTAGACTCAACGAACCTAGAGCTCTGATACCACTAATTGTAACGACCGTCTCGCGAAAACAGGATTAACTAATGCGGAAGCGAATTATTTGCAGCGGATTACTGAAAATCACTGAAAATTTAAAACCATTTATCAAGAGATCCATTCATAGGAAAACTCTTTCATTTAGAACCAAAGTAAAACATTACATCCTGGTTCATATATATACATATCATGCCTCTTTGCACAAAATCTCAGATCGAAGAATCAAAACACTAACTCCTAGGACCCGAGAGTACAGAGACGACTCATAGGACTATCTACACAAAACCAGACAGCCAATGTCTCCACCTGTTGGATCACTGCTGTCCCTATGACTGCTGCTGCTGTTTCTCACCCACTGAAAGGTTTCTTCCTCTTCTTCGGTGATTACCTAAAAATTTAATCCCATGGGGGTGAGACAATTATAAAAATTGTCCCAGCGAGAGATATAACTCTCCGCCAGAAACATTGTTATTGCTGATAATAGAATAACACTGAGCAGTAGAATTATATTTACTCAACAGCAGGTAAATCATTGAATAAGATATGCAGAGCAGTATTCTCTATGCAATCATTTCAATTATAACTTGATTAAGCAGCAAGTCATTCATTTAAGAAGGAATATGAAGAACATGTATATCATTTATCCAACTATGATATAATAGACCATGTATCATCAACCATTGATTCTCGCAATTCAACCCTAAGAAAATATGCTACACGGCTGATTACGTTTTACAATCATACTTATGCCCTGAGGAGATGAGCTATACCACTCATACTCCAACCGACCACGGTTACGTAAAGCATCGGTACCACACATAGGTCAATGGAAGAGCCAGATTCCCATGACCTCAACTATCTCAGTCAGTACGAGATAACATGCAGGACATCTTGTGTCTCTGCTAAATAGCTTTCCAGGGTATATTGGCAACATCGCTATTAGAGTTATAGCCCATAGCATATACTCTCTTCAAGATATGGCCTGTAGCCAATGCCCGGTATTATTTTGTGGAGTCATGGCCCGTAGCCATGCTCTTATTGGGGTATGGTCTGTAACCAATCCCGTTCATAGGACATAGCCTGTAGCAATGCCTATGGGGCATAAGGATATAATTGCCCAATTACCCCCACATATTCAAAAATATGCATTCCGAGTAAACTCGTTTCACCATTCAGCTAATTCTGACGATGATGGATCTGTGATCAGGGCAACTACATTATATGGTATCACTTGATTAATTAAGTACATTATCATATTCTTTTAGCATCAGCCAAGTTTCCAAACATAACTTAATAAGACAAATGCTATAAATAAAACATGTACTATTTCCATTAATCACTTCTCAGTCTTTATAAGACATGGGGATCTCAGTCCCTCATTTCAATACTGGGAATTTTCATTCCTTTCCAACTCAATGCCATAATCATATGGTTCTGGGTATTCAAACCCTTAGCTCATCATTGAGCATTATTACCACTTTTTCAGGTAATTATCACCTTCAGGTCACCTGACCTAGGTAAATATGATGCTTATTACATAAACATCTTCTCATGGCACTTAAGGCCCATTACTTCTCTTATTACCTCATACTAGGCAATAAGGTATAGCATGGCACATAAGGCCCAATAAACAATGTCAATACATAAAATGTCATAGCTCATACCTGGCTATGTTCATCATCACATCATACCTGCATGGTTAGTACAGATGATAATACATCAATTTCATATCAGCACCATGCAAAACAATATATAACATCATTATTCAAGGGTAACACCACTATTCCCTTACCAGGGTTAGGGTTTCCCATTTCTCATTAATTCAGACCCTCTTGAGTTAACCAACTTTATCTTGTATTAAGGTATTTCCCCTCTTAATACATTCCATCACAGAATACTCACCCTTAGCATATAATGCATAGGCCACACATTAGAATTGTCCAGCTATCTCACATGATATGGACTTATCTTAGTTTAAGGCATAACTTTATTATAAAGTTGCCTATAAAAAATCGCAATGATACACCCTCAACTAGGGTTTCACAAGGATACACCCTCAACCAGGGTTCACAATGATACACCCTCCACTAGGGTTTCACAAGGTTACACCCTCAACCAGGGTTCACAATGATACACCCTCCACTAGGGTTTCACAAGGTTACACCCTCAACCAGGGTTCACAATGATACACCCTCCACTAGGGTTTCACAAGGTTACACCCTCAACCAGGGTTCACAATGATACACCCTCCACTAGGGTTTCACAAGGATACACCCTCAATTAGGGTTTACTAACATCCTAATTAGTGATTTCACATGTAGACAACCTCTTATTAAGGTTATACATTGAATCAGCCTCAATTGGGGTTTACATCATGTATTGGGTCCATGCATTTGTTATGCATTAATGACTAGTACCATTAAAGGTATCTCCCACCTAATCACATTAGGTTTTCAAAAAGGTTTGATCAATTAGACCTTCAATAACATGAGGTGTCCAATTGAATTAACCAAATTGAACCACACTCAATTCTAATCAATGGAACTTCAACCAATTGGATCATCAACTCAATCATCATTTGAATCATGGCTCACCCCTCAATTGGAACTTCAATTATGGTCTGATCTCAATGGGATTAGGGTTTATAAACACCAATTAGAGCTTTGAAGTTGATCATCAATCATGCTACTAATTGTGTTTCAATTGATTGCATTGGACCTTCAACCATTGAATTCATGGAACCAATCATCAATTGGACCTATTCTCATACTTCAATTGAGTTTAATAGGTCAACCTTCAACTAATTTGACCCTCAATTGACCCTCAATTGGCGATAAATTAGGGCTTGATTCAATTGAATTAGGGTTTGGAATCGAAGATCCAACAACACTCATCAATGCAAGATTGGTTACTTTGAAACTATTGAACCATTATCAAAATTGGGTATGACCTGACCCCAAATGGTCTTGAGGTCGTTTGGATGACCTCCAAACGGTCTTGAGACCGTTTGCCCATCATATCACTCAAATCCAAGCCATCCAATTAAGGTTTGGATCATTGGATTGATCACCAAATCAGCATTGCATTGTATAATAGCTTGGTACCTTTAGACCTTCAAACACCTAACCATACTCAACCCTAGACCTCCAAACGGTCTTAGGTGACCACCAAACGGTCTTGAGACCGTTTGGATGAGCTCCAAACGGTCTTGAGATCGTTTGGCCCATCCAACCTTTGGATTCTAGTGAAAAATCATCATGGATTGGTCTATCAAGTTGATCAACAGATCAGCACTACATTGCAATATGATTAGTACCTTTGGACCTTCAATTGGTCAACTATACTTGACCCCTGTAAAGAAGTGAAACCACTTCTCTACTAAAACTTTTGAACAATAAAACCTCCAGTCCAAACATACTCAAAAGGTATGTTGGAGTGGGTGTAAAATTTTCAAATCTTTATATAATGGTAATCAAAAGACCAAAGTATAGCAGTGGAAGATAATATTTGACTATATTCAATTATAAAACAAAGGGTTACAAACTTACATCACAAGGATCCAGGTAGAGGAAATCTAAACCACCTCAAGATTGTCTCCAAGCTTTATCAATTCAAGCTAAGTCTAGGTCAACACGTCTTGCCATCCATGTCCTCCACCTAGGGTTGGAAGCATACCCCAGCAAAAGAAGAACAAAAGGAGACATCAGCAAAGGCTGGTATGTGCATACTAAAAGGCAACATTGAGCAATATAAGGAAATAGGGACATCAAAATATAAAAGGCTTCCCAAGCAAGAGATAAGTATCACCCAAACGGGTATCAAGTGAAAGATCACAACAAAAAGGGATACTTGCCATAAAACAAATAATAAGAATGTGCTATCAATATAAACATCCACTACCATGGTGGGAAACAAAGCACATATCATCATCAACCTGCATGCATGTGAGATAAGCATAGCCCTAGAACAATATAAATAACAATGGCGGCCAAGAATCACACATCTTGAACATGGTGGGACATGGGCCAAGAATCACACATCTTGCCCTAAAGGTACATGGGCCAGGAATCACACATCCTGCCCTGGCATGGGGAATCACACATCCACCATCCAAATATATATATAACATGGGCCAGGAATCACACATCCTGCCCTGGCATGGGGAATCACACATCCACCATCCAAAATATCACAATGTTTCCATGTTGCATAATGAGACAAAACCAATGAAATTATACTACTCTAGTGCTACTGAATCACATAGCATGTAAATATAGAGGCAAGTAAAAAAGTACAGTCAGAATTAACAATGTTGCCATCACACAATGGACAACACAAACATATAAGCAAATCCACTTCAAAGTGGGCATATAACAACAAGTAAAAATCCACATCACAGTGGGCATATAATATCAAAAGTCCAACTTGCACCAAGGCAATAAGATAATATTCCAAGAGAATATCCATGATCATAAGATCAAAAATAAATAAGATAGTTCACAAGAACCATATATCAAAAGAAAGGAGCAATGTGTATAGGCTATTGTCCATAGGACCAAGAGAATGATAAAGATAGGCTATTGCTCAATATAGAAATAATATGGGATGCAAGCATACCTCAACTTCAGAGTCAAACGATCCAAGGTCACATCTAGGTCCAAGCCTAGGCCTCCAAAGAACCTATTAAGCATATATGTAGAATTAAGGTTAGATTTATATTGATTTCATAAACCCTAAAAACCACCTTTTTATTATAAGTGAATTATGTTTCCAAAATAATTCCATATTTTAGATTATATTTTCCTGAGCTCAAAACATATTTTATTATATTTTTCTGACTTATAAATTATTAGTCATGAATTTTAGAAGTTAATTCATCATTAATTAGATCCATTAAAAACACCTATTTAAAACATTAGATTCAGGTGATAAAACCAATTCCATTAGAAAGCCCTTATTTTTCTGAATACAACGGCTATTTATTTGTATTTTTCCGATCAGTGGATTATTAGTTATTGATTTTACAAAATCAACCAATTAGAAAGCAGAGAAAATCCACATCAGCGTTTATCGAACGAGAGACTGAGAGAGAGAGGGAGAGACCCCACCACATGACCTGGCTCCACAGGGACCGCCAAGTCACACGGTCAAGATCACCGCTGACCCGCAACAAAGCAAAGCAAACACTACGAAAAGACAAAACTGTCCCTCGCGAGAAAAGAAAGGAAATAGAGGTGATGAGGGTAGACCCGAGAAAACGCATCAAGTCATCTTCCTTCGCTGCTGGAGTGCCATGGCGGCAGCAGGTGAAGCACCCAATTGGGCAAATTCGAGATACACCACGAAACTCGAAAAGAGAAGATGCGAAAGAAAGAAGATGCAAAACCAAACCTGATGGTGTTTATAATTGCGCCGGAGATGGAGAGAACAGGGAAAGAACGCCACCGCAAACACCCGCCAAAAACCCAATCATCGGCGGCAACACCTGCTACGATTGGAGGAATTGAGATGAGAGGAGGGTAGTAGGAAGCAAAACGTAGTTGTAGGCTAAGGTATAAATAGGCGGGGATATGATAACCCAAAAAGGAAAGGGTGGCCGCGAAGCTTCATGCTCAAGATATGGGCGGTTCAAAAATAGGGAAAACTAGGTCTCGAATAAGATATCATTGAATTCGAAACTCTCTCCCGAATATAAAGCAAGTTGTTTTAGTCGATTATGTGCACTGAAGTCCGAGAAAACCTCTCCGCAGGAAACCATACGCGGTTATACTGTTCATCAGACGTCGTCTCCTACTCAAGGTAGGAGACACAATCTGGACCGTGAAACCCAGATCGGACAATCCACAACTAGAGTCCACGGTGTGACCGCGGCTGGGAAAGAAAACCAACGGACCGTTTGATCAGAATAAGAAGAAATCCGACGGTAGACAGTGAACCCAAGGTTAGGAAAGCAAGCGTGACAGAGAAAATCGGGAAAACCATAATCTAATCGATTTTGGATTAAAGTGGCATTAAAGTCTATTTCTTTGTTTCTCTCTCTTCAAATAAGGGTTCAAACATTATCCAAATTAAACCAAATTTTGCACAGAGGCCAATAAAGGCATGTAGATTCCGATTATGCACTTAGTTTTGCCTTTTGGAAACTTTTAATGTGTTAAATAAATCAAATCATATTTTCTCTTTCTTCTTTCATTAATGGCTTTATAATTATCCAAATTTTATGAAACTTGACACACAAGTTGTATTTAATGTGTTGGATACGAATTTGCCATCAATTTTACATATTGGATTTGTTTGAGTAATTATTTAATATTTTGAAGGTTTTGCACACTTTCTCTCTCCTGATTTAACCTTTTAAGCAAAATTTTTCCAAATTGGATGAAAATTCACCCAAAGGATATAATTATTATGTAGATTACAAATCTAAGATTATTTTCCTCTTTTGGAGTCATTTATTATTTTTATTTATTAATTACACCTTTTAGGCAATTACTCTCTCTTAATATTACCATATTAAATCAAGGTTGTCCAAATTAAATGAAAATTGACATGTAGGCTTATTTCGATGTGTAGATTACGAATTTGGAGTCTATTATTTAATTTGAGGCTTTATTTCATGAGATTTGTCATCTGGCCCATTAGAGGCCCATTAACATCATTATGCATCCAATTAAGTTATTTATCATCTTATTATCACCAATTGAATTATGTGACATATTATTTACATTATTCATGCATTAGATTATTAGGATCATCCTAACCTCAACTTTGTTTGATCAAACCCAAAAGGTCAAAGTTCTAGGGTAGGGTTCAAGATTCGGTATGTTACAACCCCAGACCTCCAAACGGTCTTGGGGTGATCCCCAAACGGTCTTGAGACTGTTTGGGTGATCCCCAAACGGTCTTGAAACCGTTTGGGCTAATCAACCCAAAATCTCAACTTAACTCATTGGAATTTCAGCACTATTTTCAATTAGGGTTTGCCTAATTGAATAGCCTTCAACTCATGATTCCTTGGGAGTTAATCCCTCAAATTCGGTGAGTCATTAGATCACATCATTAGGAACAGTAATCCCAAACGGTCAACGATTGGTCAACGCACTCAAACGGTCTTGAGACCGTTTGCCCAAAAAGTTCAATTAAATCAGATTGAAAATCAGCACTTAATCCAATTAGGTTTCCCTAATTGATTAGGCTTCAACTCACGATTCCTTTGGAGTTAATCCCTCAAATTTGTAGGGTTATTAATAAAAATAATTATGAACAGGAATCCCAAACGGTCAACACTTGGTCAACCATCTCAAATGGTCTTGAAACCGTTTTCTCAACCAGGTCAAGTTAATCAGGTTGAAAATCAGCACATAATTCAATCCGATTGCCTAATTGATTGGCCTTCAACTCTAGATTCCTTTGGAGTTAATCCCTCAAATTTGGAGGGTTATCAGACTACATAATTAGGAACAAAATTCTAAAATGGTCAACGCTTGTTCAACCATCTCAAATGGTCTTGAAACCATTTTCTCCCAAATGGTTTCAAACCGTTTGCCCTTAAACGGTTTGCTGAAACCGCATAGCCAATCAAATTAAAACGATTTGGAGTAGCTATCAAAACGGTTTTGCTTGGTAATTTTCTTTGGATAAGCATCTAGCATGATGTCATCATCCCCTTCCTTCGAACAACCAAGAACAGCAACCGTTCTTGATGGAAATTGCAGCAAAGAAACAAGAGTGTATCAAATTGAAGAAATCAATCAACAAAGCATAGAGAATTGATGCAATAGCAATGTTTAAGGGTTTGAGTTATAAAACCCGCCTCCAATTGAGCTGCAAAGCTCCAAGATCACGCCATCAATGGTGGATGAATTTCTAGCAACTCCCCCTAGGCTCGTCCTCAAGCTTTTGATTGCAAAAGTTGGCTAGGGTTGAAGAGGAGATCGAAATAAGAAGGAATACATAATTTATTTTCGATTTCCACCATGAAATCAAGGAGAACGAAGGTCAAGAGCTTACCCACAGGTTGGGGTTCGTCCTCCTGGTCCTCCCTAGCTTCCTTGGTCGGTTTCCAAGCTAAGAGAAGAAGTGGGGTCGAAATAGCCTTTCATTTGGCTAGGAAAAGGCCTTTTTATAAAAATTCAATGAAAGAGAAAATGCATTATTAAAATGCATTTAATTCCAAAATTGGTGCCGCCTCTTCCCCCTCAAATTATCCTCAAAATCCTTAAGGACTAGGCTATCTTCATTGCCTCTTATTCCTCTCCATTATCCATGATTTAAAGAAAATCAAATTAAGCACCTTAATGCTTATTATATTAATATCCATATGTGAGTGGGTTTTCTTTTCCTTATAATAATGGTGAGTGGAATTTCACCTACTTAGGATATTTTCGTTCCTTATATTGGCAAAGGAACGTCCATCCTTATTCAAAATCAACCCAAAACATTTTGGTTAAAAGCCCTTCAATTATTTTTATTCATTTTTGCCCTAAATCGAATTAGGGTTTCAATTAGGCATTAATCTTGATTATTTTAATATCAAGATTCTCTCTCCTCCAACTTAATTAAAATGAAGCACCCCTCTCATTTTATTTGCTCTACATGATTCCAAGAAACATTGGGGACCTTGTTGAAGTGGTAATTTGCATATTGAACCCTAGATTTTGGGTAAATTGCACTTTACTCCAAAACTAGGTTTTAATGCACAACATTGTCCAACAAGCTCTATCTTGGTGTCTAGGCTTGTGGAAACCATACTACTACATCATATTCATCCTTATGATGTCTCAACATTAGAGGAACATCTTATCATATGCAATTTTCAAGTTAACCCCTCAACTTGGGTAATTTGCACTTTAGTCCAAAACAAGCAATCATTGCTTTAACATTGTTCAAACAGGACCAAAATTGAAACATAAGTTCCTCATGAGCCCTAATCACTTTTCAAAAGATAAGATTAAGCATATAATCATCTTTCTTAATCAAAACACCTAGGGTTAAAGCATAACCCAGGTCGGGGATGTTACACTAGTGAAGATGTAATTGAGGTAAATGAGGTAAGCAAAGTAAGTGATATTAGTTTACATGAGCTATCTAAGGAAACTCTTATTGATATGCTTAATGAATGCCAATCTTCTTTTGCTAAATGTAAATCTTAAAGGAAAAGATTAGGCAAAATTGTTGATGATCTCTATGCCAAAATTGACATTCTTGATAAAAATGAAAAATTATATCTTGATAGCATAGATTCCTTGCAAGGGAAATTTCTTGACCTTGAACTTCAATACACTGGAGTAGAGGTTGAGAATGGTACATATCTTAAAACTATTGAAAATCTTAAGATAGAAAACCAAAAGTGCCTAGATGAGCTTGATATTCTTAAAACTGAAAATGTAGAACTCAAGCTTATTGATGATGCTAGGAGAGATGAAGTCTATTCTTATCAAAGAGAGATTGTTGTTCTTAAATTTGAAAATGCAAAATTGCTTGCTCAAATAAATGATTTATCTTCTAAACCTGTTTTTCCTAGAAATGAAGTTCCTAGCTTAACTCTAGAAAAAGATTCTCTTCTTACTAAAGCCCTCTATCTTGAGGCCGACCTTTTGCATACTAGAGAAGATCTTGCTAGTCTATCTACTACTGTTGTAAATCTTAGTGATGATAATTCTAAACTAAGATCTACTTTACAAAGGTTTCTTTCGGGAAAGAAATCCCTAAATGATGTCCTAGAGCACTCTACCAAACAAGTTGGTACTAGTGGTTTAGGATATAATGGGACCACTCCCAAAGGTAAGAAGAAGAAGGGTAACAAAAAGAGTGTGGAACCTCCAATCTTCAATGGAGAGTAGTTCGGATCTAAAAACCTCATGGTTTGTATTCATTGCAAATGTGATGACCATTATTCTACCTATTGTCCTTACAAGCCTAAGGGGACCAACCCAAAGATGAAATGGGTCCCCAAGCTAACCCTAGACCCCAAAGTTTGAGTTGAGTTCCGACATCCTCTTTTCTTGTAGGTTAAAAAGAAATGGATTGTTGATAGTGGCTGCTCTAAGCATATGACTGGTGAAATCAGCCATTTCAACAAATTTGTGAAAAAGAAAGGAGGATCGGTAACCTTCGGGGACAACAAGAAGGGTATGGTTATAGGTGAGGGTGATGTAGGCAATGAATTATGCATTAAAAATGTATTTCTTATTGATGGCCTACATCACAATTTCATTATTGTTAGCCAATTATGTGATAATGGTTATCTTGTGCTATTTACTTCTTTAGAATGCTTGCTTCTAGATTCCCTGTCCTATAATGTTATATATAAGGGAACTAGAAATGGTAATCTCTATGTTATTGTTCTCGATGCTCTTAAGCCCATACTAAATAGATGCTTAGTTGTGGATAAAAATGATCTTTCTCTTTGGCATCGTCGTTTGGGTCATGTGAATTTACATCAAATGAAGAAATTGAACAAAAAGGACTTGGTTCGAGGACTTCCTAAATTGGATTTTGATAAGGATGAGGAATGCCAACCTTGCACACAAGGGAAACAAACCAAATCCTCCTTCAAATCCAAATGAGTCATGAGTACCAAGAGAGTTCTTGAGCTTCTTAATATTGATCTATTTGGACCAATGAGAACACAAACGCTTCGTGGCTCCAAGTATTGTCTTGTTATTGTTGATGATTTTTCTAGATATACTTGGGCTTTCTTTCTCATTTCTAAAAGCAATACACTTGATATTTTCTTGAGCTTTTGTAAACAAGTTGAAAATGAAGCTTCTTGCCATGTTGTTTCTATCCGTAGTGATCATGGGGGAGAGTTTGAAAATGATCTTTTTGAACGTTTTTGTGAAAAATCGGGTTATTCGCACAATTTCTCTTCTCCTCGCACCTCAAAAAAATGGAGTTGTTGAGAGGAAGAATAGGTCGCTACAAGAGATGGCTAGGACCATGCTTCTTGAGTTTGACACTCCTAAGAAGTTTTGGGCTGAAGCTGTTAGCACGTCTTGTTTTGTGCAAAATCGAGTTTTCACACATCCGACTTTCAAGAAAAAACCCTATGAACTATGGCGTGGTAGGAAGCCATCTATTGATTTCTTTCATGTTTTCAGATGTCCTTGTTTTGTTTTAAACACGAAGGATTCTCTCGACAAGTTTGATCCGAAATCATATAAGGCTTTCTTCCTAGGCTATAGCGCTACTAGCATGGCATATAGAGTATTTAACATTGAACTATCTGAAATTGAAGAATCTATTAATGTTAAATTTATTGAAACTAACCCTATTGTTGGAAAGCATATTGGTGATGATGATGTTGCAGATGAAATAATTCCTATCTTAAAATATCTCAACATCAAAGACAAAGGCAAGCAGGTTGCAGAAGAAGAAAAAAAAGAAGAAAAGAAGGATCCCACTCCCCGCTTTGCAAAGAATCACTCCAAGGAGTTGATCATTGGCAATCCGTTTGAGAGAGTGAGGACACGAGCTGCTCACAACAAAGAACAAGCAGATAGTGCCTTCATCTCCCAACTAGAGCCAAAGAACATCAAAGAGGCCCTTGGTGATGATGAGTGGATCCTTGCCATGCAAGAAGAGCTTGAGCAATTTGAGAAGAATCATGTGTGGACTCTAGTGCCAAGACCAAGTGATAGAAAGATCATTGGCACCAAATGGGTCTACCGCAACAAGCTTGATGAGCAAGGAAAAGTGGTAAGGAATAAAGCAAGGTTAGTAGCACAAGGTTACAACCAACAGGAAGGTATTGATTTTGATGAAACTTATGCTCCTGTTGCTAGATTAGAATCTATCCGTATGCTACTTGCCTTTGCTAGTTATAAAAATTTCTTGCTTTATCAAATGGATGTTAAAAGTGCATTTTTGAATGGTACAATCGAGGAGGAAGTATTTGTTGCTCAACCTCCGGGCTTTGAAAATGACAAATTATCCAATCATGTTTATTTGTTACAAAAAGCTCTTTATGGACTCAAACAAGCACCTCGAGCTTGGTATGAGAAATTAAAGATTTTTTTGTTAGATAATGGGTATGTCATGGGAAAAGTTGATTCTACCTTGTTTCTAAAACACACTTCTAACCATTTTCTTATCATCCAAATATATGTTGATGATATCATTTTTGGCGGGACTGAACTTGATCTTTGCAAGGAGTTTAGTTCTCTTATTCATAGTGAATTTGAAATGAGCATGATGGGTGAGTTGACCTTCTTCCTCGGCTTTCAAATCAAGCAAACAAAGGAAGGAAACTTCATCAACCAAGGAAAATACACAACTGAACTACTCAAGCGCTTTGGGATGGAGAACATGAAGCCGATGATTACACCCATGTCAAACACCGCCAAACTTGACAAAGATGAAGAAGGTGAAAAGGTAGATGAGAAGCTCTATAGAGGTATGATAGGAAGTTTACTTTATTTAAATGCCTCTAGACCTAACATTATGTTTAGTTTTGGCTTGTGCGCTCACTTTCAATCTTGCCCTAAGAAGTCGCATCTCACTGCTATTAAGAGAATTTTGCGGTACTTAGCCAAAACTCAAAATTTTGGTCTATGGTATCCTAAATCATGGGATTTTACTCTTACGACATATAGTGATGCGGATTATGCAGGGTGTTTGATTGATAGAAAGTGCACAAGTGGAACTTGCTTCCTTCTAGGACCATGCTTAGTGTCTTGGTTCTCCAAGAAACAAAGCACAGTGGCATTATCAACTACTGAAGCTGCATACATCGCAGCCGGGAGTTGTTGTGCACAGGTCCTATGAATGAAGCAAATGCTCCAAGACTTTAACATATTTTTTGATGCTTCTCTTATCTTTTGTGACAATACTAGTGCAATTAACCTCTCTTATAATCCTATATTGCACAGTAGAGCTAAGCATATAGAGGTTCGCCATCATTTTCTTCGTGACCACATTGCCAAGAAAGATATCTATATCACACATGTGGACACGGAAAATCAGTTGGTGGACATTTTTACAAAACCTCTAGCTAGAGATCAATTTAACTTTATTCGATCTAAACTGCTCATTGTTGATTTAAATGATATTGCTATGTGATCTAGCTAGTGGTCTCTATCCTATATGCTTGCTCATGTCATTCTTCACCTTATGTTGCCTATACATGCTTTCTTGTGCTTAATTTGCCAATCAATATGCTTCGTTTTTTCTTGTTTTTGGGTTTTTATCGAATTTCGCGTTTTATCGCTAAATAGTGCCCAATGATGAGCAAAATGTGCCTAGGTATGTTATTTATGCATAATAGAATGGAAAAATAAATTTAATAGGCATGTATGCGACTAGAATCTAAGATTTAGACTGCTAGGTCAGGTTGACCTTTGGTCGAGTTTCACCCCAGAAAACTCGACCGATCAGGAGCTGAGAGCTTGTCTTCAGTGGATCGTTCGGTCGAGTTGTCCACTCTCAGAACTCGACGGATCGACGGGCTGCGCCAACTTAAAAGTTAGGATCGACCGACTATTTTCCCTTGCAACTTGAAAATAGCCGACCGATTCCTCTTCTCCTGGCCCATGCTCTCTACCCTAGCCCTAACCCTTCCCCGTTCCTAATCCTAGGGTGCCTTAGCAGCTTTCTCCTGACCTCCCCGGGCGTCGGTTGTGTGTTCTTGTTGGGTTTTGAAGTTCGTTTTGCTTGTGTGTGCGTTTTCTCCTCTTGCTTTTGCTACCATGGCTTTCCACAGGAAAAAACGACCCGCCCCTAGCAATGCTCCAGCTTCTTCCTCGACCCAACGGTTGATTCCTTTTGATAACACTACGTTTGTATCTCTTGAGGCAATAAATAGGTATAAGGATCTTCTTCCTCGATCTCCTTTTCCTTTTCGCCCCTTAGTTGGTGCAACCCGTTTTCAAGACTATATCAACTCCATCGCGAAGCTTCTTGCCAAACACAACCTTTCCGCCCTAGTAATCGAAAGTGACTGCTTCAATAATCAGTTATCTAGTACAAAAGCAGTTCACGAGTTCTATGCTAATCTACGTTGGAACTATGATTCGATTGTTCCCCCGCCAAATACCGAAGTAGTCCTAACATCGATGATCACTGGTCGTCGGTTTCAAATCTCCAAGGAGAATTTCAATCTCTATCTTGCCGGAGACGAAGAAACCACTACTTGGCGCCAGGGCTATGACGAGTATTTTGATCTTTTAGACCCAGAAGGTTTTTACAAACATCATGAATTGATTTTACCGGATATTCATCGATTTTTGAAGAAACCTTACGTGGCCTATAAGAAGTGGTCCACCCTACCCTCCTCCTCCCTTGACCTCCAGAGGTGCATCTTAGCCCTTGTGATTAACTGCAATATCCATCTGAAGCGTAATCAAACAGACATTGTAGAAAACACAGTGGTTTTGATGTATTATTTGTTGAACAATATAGGTGTCAAGTGGGCTCGTTACATTCTACATCATATGACCTGCTTTGACATAGGCAAGAACACCAATGGCACCCACCCTCCCTATCCAGCCTTGATTTGTGGTCTCTTCCAGTTCGCCACTGACAACTCACTCTTTTCTGACTTCCATTACCCGGTTGCTAGAAAGGGAGTGTGCATTAGTGAAACCACTCTTCTGAAGGCTGTACATGTTCCTTCCCCTGCTCCTGGTGCTTCTGGCTCTACCTCCGCCTCTGCTTCTGGTGCCCCTCCCACCTCCACCCAGGCTCCACCCCCGCAGCCCCACCCTCGCCCTAGACGTGCGTCATTCAGAGCATCAAATGAAACCCTTCTTGGATACATGATGCATGAACAGGCGTACAATCGCCAGGTCCAGGAGCACCTCCATCAGTATTTGTGTTCGATCATGTCCACCATGAACCTGTCCTGCTCCTCACCCTACCCAGTCTACCAGCCATATCCGGGTAGTGCTTATGCCTCCTATGCATATGAGCATTACTTCCCTACTCCACCACTGTTTGCTTCCGAGCCTTCCGCTGCTGCTCCACCTCAGTATCCCTCTAGTAGATCCACTCCTGTTTTTCCACCGCTACATGTTGGCCCCCTGGCCACTCTGCTCACATCCTTGGGGGACACTGCTCCGTCCTTTCTGCAGGCCCAGGAGCTTCTAGCTCTTGGCATGTCGTGGGCTGAGCAGAATGCCCGCTGGCCCAGTCGCTCTTTTGGTCTTGCTGATGAGGAGATGCCCGACCAGGCTGAGGATGCTGATGAGGATGCTGATGATGTTGATGGTGATGGTTCTTCTGCCGAGGATGGCGATGATGGTGCTGGTTCTACTGCTGGCACAGCTGCCCCACCTTCGGATGGCGATGAGGACTACAACCCTGATGTGGACGCCGAGGACCCTGTTGACATAGATAGCTTAGATGTCTAGGAGGTTGTCTTAGATTATAGTCTAGCATGTCTATTATATATATATATATATATATATATATATATATATATATATCTTTCTAGACTCTTTTGTATAAGCAACATCCTGGCACATTAGTCTGAGCTGTACTATTTTCTTATTCACTATTTTTCTCGCTTTTATGGTTGTAGTCGCTTATGAGAACATATGTCTGAGTTGGAATATCATTTCTATACACTTTGGCTATTTAATTTGTGTTATCTTATGCTTGGTGTTTGTTGAGCTATATTTTGATTCTGACTTGGATTGTATGTTTCTCCTTCTGTGGTTGTATGTTATATGCCTTTACAATGTTGTCTATTATCTTTTGCATATATGTGTGGTTGAGTCTTGGAGAAGACCTAGTCTGTTGCTCTTCCCCCCTACCTTTTTGATAATGTCAAAAGGGGGAGAAATATCTCATGGTTTGAGACTCAATCATATTGTTTCTTGTGATTATACTATTGCTTTCTTGCCTAAGTAATCCTTTTCTTGTTAATCTACTGATTGATCATATGACATGCAGAGGATTACATATTACATGGATATTGGTTTTTCTATGTATAGAAAACCTAACATGCAGGTGAGAGGAAGCATAGTTTGAGGGGGAGCAAATTCCAATTGTTCTTATCATGAATCCCCCTAATTAACAAGGCAAAGGTATAACTTTCTTATCCTTTTCAATATGTTTGAGGAATGGTTTGTCATTGTCAAAAAGGGGGAGAATGTTGACCTAGAGGTTATACATTACCTATATTTTGATAATGACTTAACCATTCCATTCATATGTATCTAACATGTGCGTTAAAGATTGTTTGCAGACATTAGGTACATGAAAATGATCACATATACAAGCCCTTGAATGGGCCAAGTGCAAGCCAAAATGGCTACAAGTGTGTAATTTAGGATTTCCATGTAAATCACCTTAGAACATAAATGTAATCACTTGTAACGATGAATATGCTTGTAACTTATAAGAGAAAATTGTTTGGGACAAAATTCACCAAGTGCTAATCACTTTTATTGCAAATTAGAAAATTAATTTCAGGCACTTGGTCGGTCGGGTTTCCCACCCTGAAACTCGACCGATCATCCTGAGTCGATTTTCTGAAGATTGCAATCGGTCGAGTTGCGCACTCACAGAACTCGACCGATTGGGTAGTAGGCCATTTCCAGTTGAAATGGTCGGTCGAGTTTCCTCAGGACAAACTCGACCGATCATTTGAACATCGGATTGCTTACTACTTGATCGGTCGAGTTACACCCATTGATACTCGACCGAATGCACTGTACGGAATTTGTAGAAAAAGTAATATGACCATTGGTGAATTGTTTTGGGCAAAAATATAGCCATTTTCTTGAAGGAAAAACGACCACTTTTGCACCCAAGTGTCCCACAACATAAAGGGCCACCCTTAACTATAAATAGAACCCCTTGGACTTCATTCCAAGCTGCTCTTTCATTGCAAACTTGGTTCTAGCTTAGTTGAGAGTGTTCCAAGCCCTTGAGCCCCTTTCTCTCTCTACCTTCAAGACAATTTCGTGAGTGAGATAGGTCCCTATGTATGAGAGCTATCCTTTGTGCTATGTAAAGCTCTCCCTTCTTTCTTCCCACCTCCAAATCAAATTGAAGATTGATTGAAGCTACTTCTCCGAGTGAAAGAGGAGTTGATGCTGTTCTTCTCCGAGTGAAGGGGAAGATGTGTTGCTGATCTTCAAGAGTGAAGATTGATCATTGCTCCAGCTCCCTTGGTGAAGGGAAAACGTGGGCAAGCTCTCCAAGTGAAGGAGAGGTGCAAGGCAAGCTCAAGTAAGATAGGTAATTCCTGCAAGGCTGAAGACAAAGGTGAGATTGGGTAAGTCCTTTGTAGAAGGCCGAAGAATCTCACTTTGTGGGTAAGTCCTTGGATAGGTAGAAGATCTTAGCTTGAGTAATTAAGCCCTTAGTTGTGTGGTTTATGTTTCTTGTAATCTTATCGTGATAAATAAGAGGACCAAGTTGCAAATCCTAGAGTCTAATCAACTCTAGGTAGTGGACTGACATCGCTCCTAAGTTTAGGATGTGGAACCACTCTAAACCACCTATCCAAGTGCATGATATTCATTATCTCTTATCCTTGCTTTGTATGCTAGAATAGGATATCAAATTGCTGGTTGCATCAGTTTTTGCACTACAATTAAATTGGTGGTCTAATCATTTTTGTGAAGTGTGTGTAGCTCTATTCACCCCCCCTCTAGAGCCCATCGATCCAACACAACCAACGATATGTAACATATCTCTATTATGAGACATATCATTTAAGACAATTGGGAAAGAAAAGTGGAATGAGATAAGCCTTCTCGATTTGATAAAATGTGCACGTGCGGCTAATTTGAGGGTGTATGAGGTTCAATGGACTTGTTTACTGAAATATTACAAGGTACTTATAGTTACTAAAACATAAGTGTTACAATATGAACAATAACATTCTAATAGAAATTTTTACTATTGTAAGGTACTTATACTTGCTAGATATGAGTACTAGTGTACTACAATATACACTGCTATACTATAATATTAATGATTTATAAAATAATATTATATATGTATATGGTTATAGTTGGTGTCGGTACATACCTACGCATGTATTTCTGGTATTCGTTTTCGGTATTTGCTTATGGTATTCGTTTTTGGGTATTTCTGGTATTCGGTTTTGGCATAATGATTTATAAAAATAACAATTAAATATGAATGTAAAATGAACGCATTAGTTTTTGGTATTCGTTTACATGCCTACGCATACTGATCTACACCAAGTTTATTTGCATAGTATTGTACTCACGCCCGATATCACAAGTGTAACCCAGGATTTTACATAAGCAAATTCGATGTGCATAAATATCAATATCTTGCAACTGTTTAAATTGGACTGTTTTACAATATAATTTTCTGACCCCAGCTGACTAAAATTCAATGCTATAATGGTATAGGAGAACTATTAAGAAATCAAAAACCTAAACCGAAGCACGAAATAAATTATATCAACTAAAAGGTAAATGATACTAGCAAAATAAAAGAAGATAAGAAGAAGAAAGCCTCCAAGTGGGACGGTTGTAGAATTTGCGATGACTCTGAGAAGTTTTTCGGGATATCTTAAGGGGATTTATCGGGGAAAAATAATAATTGAATGGAGCATCTTATACCATCTAACCCATAGTACTGCGACATGCTCCACCAACCGCCACATGCCGGCAGTCAAAAGGGAAGTAAGTGGTGGCAGTGGCATGCCTACCAATTAGGGAATAATAGTGGATTTCCGATGGCAACAGGGAATAGGAATTAGGATTTCGGAATGGCGACAACCTTCCTACCGGATCAATTCATGATGACAAAGGTGGGTTGGAACGGGGTGGAAGAAAGATGCTGCTGGCGCCGTCCACGGTCCACCCCATGTTTTGCTTGCAGCATACGAACAAGAGGAAGCCATAGGGGTATGTTGTTGTGGGGAAGAGAAGCGGCCAAACAGGTCGGTATTAGGGTTGGATTTGTGCTGTGAAAGTCGGCAGCCAACATGATTGTGATTGGGAGAATAGGGTGTCGAGGGATAAGCACGCCACCGACAACTAGTTTTGGCTTCGGGTATCACATAATAGTCACATGATGGCATGTCCAAGCTGCAGGGGGGG
The DNA here is from genome assembly GCA_963693085.1 of Alisma plantago-aquatica. Classification (NCBI taxonomy): domain Eukaryota; kingdom Viridiplantae; phylum Streptophyta; class Magnoliopsida; order Alismatales; family Alismataceae; genus Alisma; species Alisma plantago-aquatica. The sequence continues at coordinate 167,294,436 of OY856413.1, forward strand.
GTTAGGAGATGCTCGTGTGGACGTACGCGTTACGGGGTTCCGGAACGGGGTGGGGGCGGGGAGAACGGGTAATGCAATGAATCTGATAGAGCGTACGTGTGTGTGTGCGTGGTTAGGTCCGGGCAGATGTGGATGTGGTGGGGGATTGGCTTGTAGTGCACGTGGGAGGAGTTACGAATGCAGGCATCCTTCCACAAAATCTTTCGTATTCCTGCTGTTCCGTCTGACGATGAAGATTTCATCGCCCGATTCTGTTCATCAATTGGACCGAGAGAGAGAGAGAGAGAGAGAGAGAGACGACGACGACGACTCCGTATCCGTGGGGGTTCTAGCAAGGAAGCAAACAGTTCCACCCGTCCGTCGACATGAGCTGTTTGTTTCACTTGGACCTACCCGGCAACAAGGCAACGTTCACTTCACATGTTCCCACTTCCCACCTCACCAATAATTCACAAGATAACCCACCACCACCTTCTTTCTTTATGGATCGACGTTGCTTGTTTGGCTCCCCTTTCTATCTCCACACCCCTACCTGCTTCAGTTCGGCTCTACTTGTCTCGGCTTATAGAAAGGTGCGTGCCAAACTTGGTAGTGAAGGAAGGTAACACACTAGATCTTGCACTGTTTCCGTAGGGGCACCTGATAGTGATCAGGGCGGGGTCTCAATCTAATCTACCCTAGAAACAAACACCCAACAACCACGTGTCCCACGGGGTCATGTCACCACGAGCAATGTTGGAATACATGCAAACTCTACAATTGATCTTTCATTAATCACTAACACGACGTCGATGATGCTTCAGTCTACTACAGCGAGATTTAATGCGAGTACCGGCAGCAAGTCAGATGGATTTGGCAATACGTGCAACCAGTCTTTCAATAGGACTTCACTAATTAATTAGGTCAAGGACTATGGAATCAGTAGCGTCAGCTGCATTTCCTATCAGAGTCATTGATTCATTGAATGCATTTCTGTGAGTCACTTTCATGGATGTAATGGAGCATCTATGACAAACCATACAGCTTCATCTTGCAACAATTCTTTACTTTTGCATTCCAGTCACATATTGGTTGTATTTCAAAAGCATTCTTTAGTCTCAAAGTGTTTACCTTAGAAGCAAGAGAGATCCACTCAAATGAGAGTAGAGCCCAAAAGTTTGTGGGTCTTTTCTGAGACTTTAGATTGTAAGGTTGACTGATCTTGTATGTGTTTTGAGATTTCACAAATTAAAACACACAACATACATGCCTCGCCAAGCCACACCCCGATGCATTGCCTAACGAACTATGCATATGGGAACTAGTTTACAAATTAATATTAGAGGAAAAAATGACTAATTGGGCGCCTATTTTGTTGGCTATGTCCGGCTCTATAGAAGATAATACTTGAGTCATTTCTATATAGAGGATATACTTGAGTCATTTCTAACACATCCCAGAACCACAAAACCTACCGGAAGTACCTGGGTGTGAGAGAAATATTGTGTGCAAGTCTTGTTCTCTACTTGTTGTGTTTCCTATAGTTGTTATGTACGACCTCCACCACCTTACCATTAGCACAATACATCACCTTGTTGTAGCTCGTCTTCTTCCTTCTTCCCTACTTGTTGCTACCCATTGTTGTGCATCTAAACTGGATTCTTGCACTGTGATTTTTCTAGCGACGTCCGAGGACGAACAGACTGTTTGACGTTGACCTCTTGTTGGCACTGTGAGGCAGTACTAAGAGCTGGGGGTGACTAAATATGGGAGGCAAACCACTGTACAAGCTTGTGGACACGAGTAGTGGATTTTGTCTTCACGACAATGATCATCGTGACACGCCTTCACCCACATCTTCTTATAAACTAAACATCTCCGTTCTTCAATTATGATCAGATTACATGATGCATTGATCTAGTATAACATTTTTAAATAGTAACCATGGAAGTTTTTAAATATACCCAACATTAGTGTAGACAAAATTACCTTTCTAGTTGCTACTTATTTTTGTTAATCCAATTTTTATAGTTTACATTATATGGACTCTAGAACTAAGATGACCATGAAAGACATAGCTAGTCTTAGGCCTGAAAAAATCATGGGGTTATATTTTTTCGTTGGTAATAAAAGATGAAATTTTGTTTTACCTCCTTAAAATTTAGTTTCTTCTATCACATTTCTTGAGGAACATAAACCATCTTCAATTCTGTTCCTAATACTTTCTATACCCTGATCGCAACCTATAATGATCCATCTTCTCCTGTCAAGATACCTAAAGAAATAGATTATATTTTTCATGGTAGGATCTTGTCCACTCATTCTGATGAGCTTTATGATAAATATCACAAGCAACCTTCTTCCCTTGAACTTTGGATGACACATTTGGAAATCAATATATTGGTCTAGAATAATATACTTTTCTCAAATGGTATGAATACAATATGGTGACTAACAAGCATGTCTCATGCCAACTACTTGAGTATCATAACCTTGTCTCAAAATCTATTCCCAATGGATGTGAGCTTGAGGAGGATGTACAAGTGGCAACCCTAATTGAAATCTTTCACCATGCTAGAAGGAATTTTCCAAATTTCTTCATCATAGGCATGATAGGTCAACCATGTCCTTCTTAGTGATATCCTTTTAAAATGAATTCCATCATAGCGAAAAGAATGTTAAGGTCAATATCTCTGCCACCTAGTAGATATTGTTAAACCAAGAAGAAGTTGAACCAGTTAAATCCTAAGTTCCTAGAAATCTTTCAAGAAAGACAAGAAGTCCAATAATAATTACAACACTCATTTTGGGGGCCAGTGTATTTGTTATGCATGTGGCAAGCCTGGTGATCTTGTCAATGTCTGTAGAAACTGTAAGGGTCAAAGGAAGCAAAGTAATTGGGACCCTAAGAATATAAAAGTGAACATGATCAATTTTGGGGGCTAGTGCATCCTCATCTGAAAGGTTAGGTACCACCAATTCTCTTATTCTTAGTGTTAACCTTTCTTCAAGTGATAATTGATGGATGGATTCTAGAGCGATTTCTCACATGTGTTATGATCGTTATCATTTTTCTACCTATCAGGCTGGAAAAAAAATTGTGATCTATTGGGGTGATGATGTGTCTATGAAGCAAATTGTAGGTTATGGATGTGCGGATCTAAAGCGCACACTTGGGAAAATCCTTAGGCTGCAAAATGTTTCACATGTTCCTATTTCTAAGAAAACCTAGTTAGTGAAGTCGTAATCATGTCATATGGTTATACTCTTTTGTGTTAAGGGAATAAAGTTGTAATTTATAGATTTGGTTCTTACATAGGAGTTGGATACACCTGTGGGGATTTAATTAGGCTCAGTTTCTAGTCTTGTAATGATACTTCTCAGATTAATATAAAATTTCTTGTGATAGTTGAGATGATCTTTTAGGATTTAACATGCTCTTTTAGGACATGTGAACAAGAATACTATGAAAAAATGTGTTTCACATGGACTTGATTCACAAGTCTCCAATCTGTAATGGTGTTAGATGCCAAATATGCGTTCTGGCTAAATTACCTAGGAAACCATTTAGATCAGTAGAAAGGAACACATCTTTTCTTGATCTTGTTCATACTAATATATGTGGTATTCTTACCTGTGAAGGCATGTGTGACGTCCCCAGATTTTTGGCTTCTCCAAACCCTATTGGGAATGAGAGGTCAGAATCCAAAAACATCATCCAATCATATCAGAGAACGATGCGAAAGTGACATACGCATACATGAACATTCAAATATAACATACACCATGACATTCTCAACATTCAACATGTATAATTATACAACATGAATTATTACACAATGATTTACAATTACATATTGAATGAAGATTCTACAATCTATGAACATGTATGCTAACAGGATCTTAGACAATAGGTACAACCTATACAACTTGCTCACATCCTATTCTTTTATCCCCTTCTAGCTCTGAACCTAGAAAATACGAGAAACAAAATCATCAACAAAAGTGGTATGTGGTAAAAGATACACTAGTAAGGTTGCATAAAGGAAAATACTTAAAGAATGAAGAAAGAGAGAAAAACCATTTCTTAAGGTGATAATCAGGTAAACATCCTTTTTATTACATTTATTTGATGCGGTTATACTATACTTATCTGCACTTGACTTACATCCAGTATGGGCAAAAATTATATCATCATACATCTAACAAGGGCCAAAGCATCATACATCCATGTTAGGCAACATACATCCATACCGAGCTAGGTGCACTAGTAGTTACAATCCATCCATATCCTTTTATGTTATTTTATATTTTGGTGAAGTATAACTCATAATAGTTCAACCAAGCAATGAATATCCAAATAATAGCATTCATGATATTACATATCATAAGCAACCAAGAAATCTAGTCTTATACTTATAAGACCACGTACCTGAGTTTAGAGATTCCTAATAATCCTCGATCATCTAGATATCTGGTCATCACCTGATTAATAGCAAATTAATCATCATTAATAAAAGAACATCATTAGTCTTGATTATTTAGGTCCAAGCTAGGGTTTTGGTCAAACCTAGGTCAATGTGATGTTAGTATGGTGTCTAATATGTTTAGTCTGATTTATATATCATTAAAAAGGTCTGGTATGATTTTTATATTTTTATGATAACTGGTCTATTTTCTAGAATTAAAATGAGGTTATAAACATAGAATTGGGTTTTAATGAGAAAAGGCCTATTATTTTGACATAATAGTTAAATCTGAGTTCATATTTAGTTTCCACATTATACTAGGATTTAGTAGTAATTTTCCCAGATTTAATTTCCGTGGTATGCTAATTATACCAATAATATGATCTCAAAAAGGAGCATTATCATCTACAATAAAGATCATCATTATTTGTTTGATAAAGGTCTGATCCAAGCATCCAATAATGTAGGGGACATTTTTTTGAGTCTAGGAGTATTTTTGGGGGATTTATTTGGCATGGGGGTTAATTATAACCAATTTTCTAGGAAAGAGCCTAGTACTGAGAATTTAAAAGACATTTACCTAACTAGGATTTACTGGAGCCGTCGAATCCTTTTGCTTCTAGCTTGGATTCCCTCCACGTCGCCTAGAAGGGAAGTGGGGGTACATGGTTCTTTAGATCACGCTGGGGTGAGTGAACTGGCTGGTCAAGTTGCCACTAGACCGAATGTGCCTCTTATCTTCCTTCTCGACCCCACGTGAGGCTTTTGCTACAACGCCACCGCAATGATCAATCTCAATTGAGTCAAGGTGCAATCTTGTCATCTCTCCCCCAAAGACCAAGGGTCCTATAAGATCTGTTGCTTCCTTCACTCCTGACCGGTGCCACATCTCAGTGCAAGTGGCAAAAGTAAGCGAGGTACCAGAGGGACTCCTCTGTCGCCGCTACTCGTTCTTCAGCCGGCAAGAAATGCATGTGAACGAGGATGTCCAGCTTAGGTTGGTTCACCTGGATCACCATATCTCCCTCACCCTCACTCCCTCTCATCTTTCACTATCTCCGAATACCTTTGTTACATCTTCCAGTCCACAAAATAGGGTGGTGCCGTGTCTGGAGGCTCAGCGAAGGGAACGACGGGATCATACCCTCCTCCAGAGACCCTGAGGGGCACCAAGTTCTCGTAGGTGGTAGGTGGATACCACTAGTTCTGAATGGAGGCTGGGGAGGGCCTTCGTCTCCTGCTCGGTGTATGAAAGGAGCTTCAATCGTGGACCATACCATCGAATTTGGGCTTTTTCTCCTCATGCAACCACTTGCCACAGAAAGGACACTCCGACGATCGCCACTCCTCTAGGAATATGAAAGGAGGAGTCCACTCCATCAGAGAAAACCCAAATCCTATACTGCGGGATCTTCTTCTCCTTTCCATGGATTCGAGCTCTGCAGTCATGTTGGAGCTCGCCAATCTAGGAAAAACAAACCCATCAAACGATGGGTGGCTGGGAAACTTGCGGATGTGGGTGTTGTCTCTCACAATCGTATAATCCACTCTCCTTCCTCCTGGAGATCCCTCTTCTCCCTTTCACATTCCTCGAGACCCTCTCGATGGTTGAGTTCCACATCTCATATTGGAACCCACCTGTAAGGTGCGATGGACATGCCAGGGTGAACTAGATTTGGGGTTTCTTAGAAGAGGCAACAAAAGAGTCTGTGTGAGCGGTCAAGGGGTAGGTCTCGGTGAGGCAGGGGTAGTAGTGCCATTGGGCACTACTCAAAACTATGTGCTATGTTCTCAAGAAGGTACAACGGCCTGGTCAATCCCCTGATCTGCAATGTTCGGAGGTAGGAGATGGAGTCAGGGCCGTCAGATCCTAACAGCCTCCCAGAGTGTGCACGATCATGCCACGCTTCCAGGCTTTGGGTTGTGATCAAGCAAAGAGTTGGCCAGTGTGAGCATGACATAAACATAAGCGAAAAGAATGTAGTTGCGCCCAAAGTCCAAAAGGATGTGTGACATATCAATGTCACAGTCTTTGATAATTCTCAAATAACCAGATGACTAAGGTTTGGCAAGACATTTAAGTCATATATTAATAAATTCAAACATTTATATCTTCTAGTACAATCCTCCGATTCAAAAGATATTTGAAACATGGGTTCCTCATCAAACAAAGCCCCATATAACCAAGTTTGAACTTAAAGTCCCAACATTTTGTCATCTAACAAAGCCCCATATAACCAAGTTTGAACTTAAAATCCCAACACCTTAGTGGTTCTTATTCCAAAAGTAGAGAAGCCAAAGACGGTTGGGGAGTTTCGACCTATCATCCTGTGCAATGTGATCTACAAAATTGCCTCTAAAGTGATGACGAACAGACTGAAGCCTCTCATGAATAGTGTGATTTCAGAAAATCAAAGTGCTTTTGTCCTGGGAAGGATGATTACGAATAATGCGCTGATTTCTTATGAGCTTTTCCACTCCATGAAGAGTGACAAAGGAAGGAAGAAAGGCAGCCTTGCACTGAAACTAGACATGTCAAAGGCTTATGACAGAGTAGAGTGGGACTTTCTGAGTTTTGTGATGGAAAGGATGGGATTTGGCACGAAGTGGACAGGCAAAACTAGAGACTGCATTACTACTGTTCAGCATGCGTTCACCATTAATGGAGACCAAACCCAAAGCACATCCCCAGCATGAGGACTTCACCAGGGAGACCCTCTTTCCCCTTATCTTTTTCTTTTGTGTGCGGAAGCTTTTTCTACCTCACTCATTAGTGCAGCACAGGGCAATCTCTTGCACGACATCCAACCGTGTAGGGGAGCACCACGTATCTCACATCTTTTTTTCACAGATGACAGTATTCTATTTGCTAGAGCTACCACCACAGAATGTCTGAAGTTAGCTGAAATAATCAGCCAATATGAATAGGCATCCGGACAAAAGATCAATTTCTCGAAGACGGAGGTGGTTTTCAGCAAGGGAGTCAAAAGAGAGAAGCGATTTTGCTTGAAGAATACATTAGGGGTGAGGGAGGTGGACCGCCATGCTAAATATCTGGGTCTACCAACAGCAATAGGGAGGTCTAAAAAACAAGTTTTTAGCTTCATAAAGGACAGGATTTGGAGGAAATTTCAAGGGTGGTCGGAAAAATTACTATCCAAAGTAGGAAGGGAGGTACTCATCAAAGAGGTGGCACATGCGATCCCTACTTACATAATGAGCATCTTCCAACTATCGACGGGCACCATTGATGAGATCCAGAGAATTATATCCAGATTCTGGTGGGGCGCAAAGGATAAGGAGAGGAAAATGTCATGGGTGAGTTGGAATAATTTGTGCAGGCCAAAGAGACAAGGAGGGATGAGTTTTAGAGATTTCCACATCTTCAACCAAGCCCTCCTAGAAAGACAATTATGGAGGCTAGCAAACCACCCGGAGGCGCTGGCAACTAAAGTTCTCAAAGCCAGATATTTTCCCAGGACATCTATATGGGTAGCAAGACGTGGACATGATCCAAGCTACACGTAGAGGAGTCTGTGGGGAGCCAAAGCTTTGCTAACAGAAGGAACACAGTGGAGAGTGGGGAATGGGGCAGATATCAACATTTGGGAGGACTACTAGCTACCTGAGGAGGAGGACAAGCTTGCACATTTAAAAAATGAAAGGAACGCCGGTTATAATCGAGTCAGAGATCTTATGACAGAGGACGGCACTGGATGGGAGATGACAAGAGTGAGCGATTGCTTCCCGGAGAACTATGCCAGGAGGATTTGTGCTATCCAACTTAGCACCTGAAGACCTAATGACTCATTGATGTGGTGGCCATCAAACACGGGAGAATTGACAGTCCGGTTAGCCTATTGGTTGGGATTGATGGGGAAAGCGGAAGCGAGATGTTATAAAACTGCACAAGGGGATGACTTGTGGAAGACAATTTGGCACGGTGGTTGGAGTCCAAAGACAGCCCATTTTCTATGGAGGATTTGCACGGGGGGGGGGGTAGCTACTAGAGGACGGCTGTTTGATAGACACTGCATACCGGATGGCACATGCATGTTGTGCATGGTGGAGAAGGAGACTATACCCCATATGCTATTCCGGTGCCCAAATGCCACAGAGGTGTGGGAACTCCTACCAACGGAGGTGCAGAACTGGGTTGACGTTGTCAATGATGGGGAAATAGCTGCAACTATGAAGGAAGCATTGACGAGGCCGATGATTTGTGAGGAAGTGCAGATTGTGGCTGCCATGTGGGCGGTGTGGAGAGGGAGATTCCGTCATGTTTTCAATAGTGGTGAAGCAAACAGAAGTTTTCTATACCGCTATGCACTGACGTCGGTGAGATTGGGTGAAGCTCGATTGAATCAGCCCATGCAAGGGGCACGTAACGGCCGCACGCAGGAGGCAAGGGGGTGGAGAGCGCCAACGGTAGGACACATGAAGCTAAACGTGGATGGGTCTTGCGGTGAAGACGGTGCTGTGGGCATATGCGCTGTGATGAGGGACACTATGGGGAAACTGGTTGGGGTGGCGGGGGAGAAGGTATCTTCGGGAAAAGAGGTAGCTATGACCGAGGCGCTGGCTGCGAGGATGGCACTGATGTGGGCGATCAAAGAAGGTGTTACACAGGTGGAAGTGGAATCAGACTCCATGACGATTGTCCAAGCTTGCAACAACAGCGTGGCGCGAAGGGACTATCTTGGTTCTGTAGTAGAAGACATTCGCTCGTTAAAGTTATTGTTTTCTTTTTGCAGTTTTAGCTACATTAATCGTATAGACAATAGGGCAGCACATACTGTTGCCAACTTTGTCCGTAGAGGTCAAGTAGATAGGTTATGTTGAATGCAACCTTTCCTTTCATGTAGTTCGAACCTTGAAAACCTTGTTCTAGATAATTTATAGTTTTTCGGGGAACCCCCATGATAGGGTTTCCCGTCCTTTCTAAAAAAAAACTAAATTCCTCAAATAACCTTATATAAAATTCAATTAATCCTCAAATATTAATAAAATAAATCTCAAAAGACTTTATATGATCATCATAACCCCAGGATCCATCAATATACCCCTCAAGCTCATTGTAACTACTCAATGGACCTATTGATATCGTAAGGAAGTAAATCATTTAACCAAACCCATTCGTCATATTTGAAAACAATTATTGTTCTAATCACCAATTGGGTATCTGGTTCACTTTTTGAGTGAAAAGAGTTAGTAATTAGATAAAAAATTCCTATATTTGGTATCAATCCTCTAAATGACACACATGGTCTTAAAAAATTACTATATTGGTTATCAAAACCCTAAAATCCAAGGTTATCACATTCACCCCACCTTATATGGAATTTCATCCTCGGAATTCAACTAGTTTCACAATCATGGTGATATTAATAAGTTCAACTTCATATACATATTCATTGCTTAGGTTCTAAGACCACCATAGTTGCATGCACTCTAAGTTGTCAGCTTACGGTCTAGAGATTCTTGGGTGTGTCCACCCCATGTTATATATGTGGAAGCATCACTTAATGTCTTAGACATAACATGACATTATGATATCTTAGGGTTACATCACCTCTAAGGGTACATGTTTTGTTCATACTTTTAATGTTCAGGAGGAATTCATTTATATGCCATGATATTCAGATCGTTCAAATAGAACATCGTTAATCACTAGTACATAAATGGGTTATAACGTCACTACCTGTAGGGTCAGTTTTTGCAAATAACCGACCTTATATGTCTAAAAAAAATGCGGGCACCACTTAAGACCTCTTGGGTCAGTTTTCTTAAACAAACTGACCTTGTAGTGTAACTCTATAGGGTCGGTTTTCCAAATAATCGACCTTATATGTCTATAAAAAATGTGGGCACCACTTAAGACCTCTTGGGTCGCTTTTCTTAAAATAACCGACCTTGTAGTGTATCTCTATAGGGTCGGTTTTCCAAATAACCGACCTTATATGTCTATAAAAAATGTGGGCACCACTTAAGACCTCTTGGGTCTTCGCGCGCCAAAAATTTTCTTGATTTTGGCTTCGCGCGTCGATCTATAGGGTCGGTTTTTCCAAATAACTGACCTTATATGTCTACAAAGAATGCGGGTTAGACATATTGAATCCAGTTTGCCTTCACACATGTATAAGCACCTCTAGGGTCAGTTTTTTCCTTATAACTGACCCTAAAGGGCTCCTCGGTCGACAATATTGTTGACCGACATCAATTTTGGATCCAGTTTAGTTCACGCATGTATAAGCACCTCTAACATCGGTTTTTTACTTTTAACTGACCCTAAAGGGCTCCTCGGTCGACAAATTCATCGACCGAGATTAATTTTGGATCCATTTAAGTTCACGCATGTATAAGCACCTCTAGCGTCAGTTTTTTAATTTTAACCGACCCTAGAGCTCTTCTCAGTCGACGAATTTGTCGACCGATAACCTCTCAGTCGACAAATTCATCGACCGAGAAGGAGCCAAATTTCACGTGTATAAGCACCACTAAGGTCGGTTTTTCCTTATAATCGACCTTAGAGCTCCCTCGGTCGACGAATTTGTCGATCGATAACCTCTCAGTCGACAAATTCGTCGACCGATAAGGAGCCATATTTCACGTCTATAAGCACCTCTAAGGTCGGTTTTTCCTTATAACCGACCTTAGAGCTCCCTCGGTCGATGAATTTGCCGACCGATAACCTCTCGGTCGACAAATTAGTCGACCAAAAAGGAGCCAAATTTCACCTCTAGGGTCAATTTTTTCTTATAACTGACCCTAAAGGGCTCCTCGGTCGACAATATGGTTGACCGACATGAATTTTGGATCTAGTTTAGTACTTTTCAAAACTTTATAAAGCATTGGGATCTCAATCCCTTATCTCATTGTTCGGAATTCACATCCCTCAATACCACCATCATCACATTTGCTGGATCTGGGTATTCAAACCCTTAGTTCATCACTAAACATGGTTATCACTTATCAGGTAACTATTACCTTCAGATCATCTGACCAAGGTATTCAGGATACTTGTTACACAAGCATCTCACATAACTCACTAGGCATATTCAACTTCTTGTTGTCAACTCTCACTACGCAACAAATAAAATAATGTCTCACAAGGCCCATTACCATCATAGCTCATACCTGGTTACACTTATTATCTCATGATACTTGCATGGTTAGTATACTTGATAACAATCATATCAATTTCATATCAACATCATGCAATACAAAAATAACATCACTATTCCCTCATTAGGGTCAGAGTTTCCCATCTTTATCAATTAGGGTTTCACATAACATCATCCCATATTAAGGTTTCACATAACATTATCCCATATTAGGGTTTTACACAACATCACCCTATATTAGGGTTTCACATAACATCATCCCATATTAGGGTTTCACATAACATTATCCCATATTACGGTTTCATACGACATCACCCTATATTAGGGTTTCACATAACATCATCCCATATTAGGGTTGTATAAGCACTTTAGAGCTCCCTCGGTCGACGAATTTGTCGACCGATAACCCCTCGGTCGACAAATTAGTCGACCGAGAAGGAGCCAGATTTCACATGTATAAGCACCTCTAGGGTCGGTGTTTTCCTTATAACCGACCCTAAAGTGCTCCTCGGTCGACAATATTGTTGACAGACATGAATTTTGGATCTAGTTTAGTTCACGCATGTATAAGCACCTCTAGTGTCAGTTTTGTAATTTTAACCGATCCTAGAGCTTCCCTCGGTCGACTAATTTGTCGACCGATAACCTCTCGGTCGACAAATTTGTCGACTGAAAATGTGTTTGCGTGTTTTTAAATAACCAAACATGGGCACCGCTTATCTTTAGTGTCGGTTTGTTTATTTTAACCGACGCTACAGGTCGAGTCTCTCCTTTAAAATGGCCGAAACCTAGTCTTTCTCCCCCGCGAAAAAAAAAATTCGTTCTCTTTTTCTCTCCCGCGGCGCGGATACCTTTTTCACCGCGGATACCTTCTCTACTTCTCTCCCGTGAATCCATTGCCACCTCTCCGCGCCGCCAAAGCCTTGCCTCCTCTCCACGAAAAGTGCTCATCGTCGCCGCCTCTCCACACTTCCACGAAGGTCGCCGCCTCTCCGTGAAGGTCGTCTCATACTCCACGAAGGTCACCGCCGTTTCCAAGTAAGGTAGCTGTCGTTTCCAAGTAAGGTCACCTCTGTTTCCAAGTAAGGTTCCCAAGTTCGTTTCCGGGTTCAGATCTACCTTTCTTAGTCTTGGTAAGTGAGATCTGTCTCTTTTTATTTGTTTTTCTTGTTGTTCTATCTTCCCCTCTCTTCTTATTGGCTGAATCCATGATGTTCCATGGTGGAGCTTGAGATAATGGTTGAAAACATCTTCCACTCTCTTCTTCTTACCTTCAACATAGGGTTTGCTTCCTTTTTGGAGAAGGAAGCGGCTTGGTGAAGAGGAGTGCCCAAGCTAGGGTTTCTTCCCCATTTTTCTTCAATCTACCTTGTTGTTTGGAGTTTCTACATCATTTCTAAGGTGAGTTATATAACTTTATCCAGGATTATTGTTCACTCTTACGTTACATGTACATGATTTTTCCTTAAAAATATTGATCCAAGTATAAAGATGTATCTTTACCTAGGGTGTGAGCTTGTATGATAGTTTTTTATATCATCTTAGATGAACCCTACATCTTGTGCATGATTTTTTTGATGGAAGTGGTAATCATAGACCTTGTTTGCATATGGATAGATTTTAATCTCTCAAAAGATGTATATTTCTAGGATTTCAAACTAATTTTTCCTCCTTATATTTCAAGCAATCTATCATTTTGTAAATTATGATGTGATTATGAATCATTTTTGTCATGAATGTGTGGTTTTGAATGGTGACGGTTGAGCATCAATGCTCCCCTCTCCCAAAATATATGAATCTTCATTTCTATTTCAGTTTGAACATTTGAGTGTACCCTCGGTCGAAAATTTTGTCGACCGAAATATTTTCGGTCGACGATTTTCTCGACTGAGGGGTACACTGAAATGTTTATTTAAATTTTTAGCGTCGGCTATTCCAAAAAACTGACCCTGTAAACTCTCTCGGTCGACGAATTTGTCGACCGATAACCTTTCGGTCGACAAATTCATCGACCGAGAAGGAGTCAGATTTCACATGTATAAGCACCTTTAAGGTCGGTTTTTCCTTATAACAGACCTTAGAGCTCCCTCGGTCGATGTATTTGTCGACCGATAACCTCTCGGTCGACAAATTCGTCGACCGAGAAGTGCACTGAAGTGGTTATTCAATATTTAGCGTCGGTTATTCCAAAAAAACTGACCCTATAAACTCTCTCAGTTGAGAAAATTGTCGACCGAAAATGTGTTCGGTCGACAATTTTCTCGACCGAGAGTGTTTACAGGGTCAGTTTTTTTGGAATAACCGACCTTACAGGCTCCTTTTTTCTCGCCTGGGTCAGATTTTTTACAACCTTTTGCATCAGTGTTTATTCTGTAAGGTCGGTTTTTTCTGGTCAAATAAACCGACGCTATAGAGCAAAGTCTATAGCGACAACCACTTAGGCGTCGGTTAAAAAGTGACGTTGCAGGCTTAAAAAAACAGACGCTACAGACCATTCGTGTACTAGTGAATATGTTTTATGATCAACATCTTACAATGATTTCAGCATAAGAGGAAATTTATCTTCATCCTTGATATTAGGATTTTTCTACATAAGAAGGGCTTACGTAACATGCTTGACCATTAGGGTTTCACCCTATGGTGTGATATTCATACCCAACTTAGAAGCATACATTGAGAAGGATTGAAGTTACGAACTATATTTCTGATCACATATCCTATGATCCAAAAATATCTTCATATCAAGTTCATGAGTTCAACTTTTTATGTCTTGCATGTATTATGTGAAGGGAAAAAGAGAATATACTAAGTTTATCCCGTGATCTCAACATCATATCTTTTATGTTTCATATGAAGGGGAAGAGAATATTTTAAAGTCAAACTTATCATGATTTGAATCTTGGGTACTACATGTATGATAGGGGGAAATATAGAATAGGTCAAGCTTATACGAGTTACTCCTCATATATAAATCATCTATATAGCTCAAGTGAGGTTTCTATCATCGTATATTAAGAAGGAGAAGAAGAAGGGAGAACATGTATGTTGAGTATGTTTTGCACAAAGCATCATACTCTCATAACTAGAGTTCATATATTACCTCACTTGCAACTAATGATGAGATTCACAAAATATGTCACTCCAGCTAGGACCTAACTCAGCCAAAGGATTGACTTTATCATATGGGTCATCTACCCATATTTTTTCTTTTACCCAATTCTCACATATAGATTTGAATCATGCATAAGAACTCAACTCAACACTCAAGAGTAATCTAGTGTAGGACATTTTTTTTAACACATATCTCATATATTAGAGGCTAGGTCCTATGACCTTCTCCCTGTGGGTCTTACTCTCTCTAGAGTTCACCACATATCTCATCCTACCACTAGACATCCTCCTTGTATAAGAGCTTGAGGCTCATGCACACTCATCTCTATCTTAACTTAGCTTATCTTAAGTAGGAAAAGGGAATGTACTTTCATCATCATGACTTAGCATAGATCCTCTAAGAGTGGATTCGACTCATATACAACTCAAATATTAATAAGGAAACTTATACCATCATGGATTAAAGTTAGATAAGATTCTATATGCTTATTTCCTTCATCTTTCTTTTATCTATCTATGTATCACATAACCTTATGAGGCTCTAGACGTCTAATCTAGATCTATTCTCTCTTCTAGACCGATGCCACTTTGTTTCACTTATATTGCATGAACACTAACTACTCTCAAGTGTGAGGGACACATTTTGTATTTACATATATTTAATAAAATATTATATAGTTTTTCTCCGAGAAAGAAGACGTCAGAGAAAACTGTCAAGGCTCGAGCTGATTGGAAAAATAAAACCAAATCAGTAAAACGAGTGTCCCCACACATAGTAGATAGTCTAGTGCTATGCCACCTAGTGAAATGGTGAGAACGAGATGTAGATTAGTGTAGCTACCCAATACATATGAGCTCTATATGGAAAGGGTTTCAGATACTTGTCTAAACCTAGTTCTCGAACATCTAGGTTCTAACCTAGAGGCTAAGTCAAACATAGTTCTTATAGAACAACTTGCTATGTTTCTAGGGTTTGAAATGAAAGTTGAAATTTAGTTTTATGTTTCATGGTGAGCAATTGTTAGGTGCAGCTATTGTTCATGCTCTGATACCAACTGTGACGTCCCCAAATTTTTGGCTTCTCCAAACCCTATTGGGAATGAGAGGTCAGGATCCGAAAACATCATCCAATCATATCAGAGAACGATGCGGAAGTGACATACGCATACATGAACATTCAAATATAACATACACCATGACATTCTCAACATTCAACATGTATAATTATACAACATGAATTATTACACAATGATTTACAATTACATATTGAATGAAGATTCTACAATCTATGAACATGTATGCTAACAGGATCTTAGACAATAGGTACAACCTGTACAACTTGCTCACATCCTATTCTTTTATCCCCTTCTAGCTCTGAACCTAGAAAATATGAGAAACAAAATCATCAACAAAAGTTGGTATGTGGTAAAAGATACACTAGTAAGGTTGCATAAAGGAAAATACTTAAAGAAGGAAGAAAGAGAGAAAAACCATTTCTTAAGGCGATAATCAGGTAAACATCCTTTTTATTATATTTATTTGATGCGGTTATACTACACTTATCTGCACTTGACTTACATCCAGTATGGGCAAAAATTATATCATCATACATCTAACATGGGCCAAAGAATCATACATCCATGTTAGACAACATACATCCATACCGGGCTAGGTGCACTAGTAGTTACAACCCATCCATATCCTTTTATGTTATTTTAGATTTTGGCGAAGTATAACTCATAATAGTTCAACCAAGCAATGAATATCCAAATAATAGCATTCATGATATTACATATCATAAGCAACCAAGAAATCTAGTCTTATACTTATAAGACCACGTACCTGAGTTCAGAGATTCCTAATAATCCTCGATCATCTAGATATCTGGTCATCACCTGATTAATAGCAAATTAATCATCATTAATAAAAAACATCATTAGTCTTGATTATTTAGGTTCAAGCTAGGGTTTTGGTCAAACCTAGGTCAATGTGATGTTAGTATGGTGTCTAATATTTTTAGTCTGATCTATATATCATTAAAAAGGTATGGTATGATTTTTATATTTTCATGATATCTGGTCTATTTTCTAGAATTAAAATGAGGTTATAAACATAGAATTGGGTTTTAATGAGAAAAGGCCTATTATTTTGACATAATAGTTAAATATGAGTTCATATTTGGTTTCCACATTATACTAGGATTTAGTAGTATTTTTCTCAGATTTAATTTCCGTGGTATGCTAATTATACCAATAATATGATCTCAAAAAGGAGCATTATCATCTACAATAAAGATCATCATTATTTGTTTGATAAAGGTCTGATCTAAGGGTCCAATAATGTAGGGGACATTTTTCTGAGTCTAGGAGTATTTTTGGGGGATTTATTGGGCATGGGGGTTAATTATAACCAATTTTCCAGGAAAGAGCCTAATACTAAGAATTTAAAAGACATTTACCTAACTGGGATTTACTGGAGCCGTCAAATCCTTTTGCTTCTAGCTTGGATTCCCTCCACGTCGCCTAGAAGGGGAGTGGGGGCACATTTGTTTTAGATCACGCTGGGGTGAGTGAACCGGCTGGTCAATTTGCCGCTAGACCGAATGTGCCTCTTATCTTCCTTCTCGACCCCACGTGAGGCTTTTGCTATAACGCCGCCGCAAAGATCAGTCTCAATTGAGTCGAGGTGCAATCTTGTCATCTCTCCCCCAAAGACCAAGGGTCCTATAAGATCCGTTGCTTCCTTCACTCCTGACCGGTGCCACATCTCAGCACAAGTGGCAAAAGGAAGCGAGGTACCAGAGGGACTCCTCTGTCGCCGCTACCCGTTCTTCAGCCGGCAAGAAATGCATGTGAACGAGGATGTCCAGCTTAGGTTGGTTCATCTGGATCGCCATATCTCCCTCACCCTCACTCCCTCTCATCTTTCACTATCTCTGAATACCTTTGTTACATCTTCCAGTCCACAAAACAGGGCGCCTCCGTGTCTGGAGGCTCAGTGAGGGGAACGATGGGATCATACCCTCCTCTAGAGACCCTGAGGGGCACCAAGTTCTCATAGGTGGCGGGTGGATACCACCAGTTCTGAATGGAGGCTGGGGAGGGCCTTCGTCTCCTGCTCGGTGTTTGAAAGGAGCTTCAATCGTGGACCATACCATCGAATTTGGACTTTTTCTCCTCATGCAACCACTTGCCACAGAAAGGACACTCCAACGATCGCCACTCCTCTATGAATATGAAAGGAGGAGTCCACTCCATCATAGAAAACCCAAATCCTGTACTGTGGGATCTTCTTCTCCTTTCTATGGGTTCGAGCTCTGTAGTCATGTTGGAGCTCGCCAATCTAGGAAAAACTAACCCATCAACCGATGGGTGGCTGGGAAACTTGCGGATGTGGGTGTTGTCTCTCACAATCGTAGAATCCACTCTCCTTCCTCCTGGAGATCCCTCTTCTCCCTTTCACATTCCTCGAGACCCTCTTGATGGTTGAGTTCCTCATCTCATACTGGAACCCACCTGTAAGGTGCGATGGACATGCCAGGGTGAACTAGATTTGGGGTTTCTTAGAAGAGGCAACAAAAGAGTCTGTGTAAGCGGTCAAGGGGTAGGTCTCGGTGAGGCAGGGGTAGTAGTGCCATTGGGCACTACTCAAAACTCTATGCTATGTGCTCAAGAAGGTACAACGTCCTGGTCAATCCCCTGATCTGCGATGTTCAGAGGTAGGAGACGGAGTTAAGGCCGTCAGATCCTAACAGCCTCCTAGAGTGTGCACAATCAGGCCACGCTTCCAGGCTTTGGGTTGTGATCAAGCAAAGGGTTGGCCAGTGTGAGCATGACATAAACGTATGCGAAAAGAATGTAGTTGCGCCCAAAGTCCAAAAGGATGTGTGACATATCAATGTCACAACCTTTGATAATTCTCAAATAACCAGATGACTAAGATTTGGCAAGACATTTAAGTCATATATCAATAAATTCAAACATTTATATCTTCTAGTACAATCCTCCGATTCAAAAGATATTTGAAACATGGGTTCCTCATCAAACAAAGCCCCATATAACCAAGTTTGAACTTAAAATCCCAACATTTTGTCATCTAACTAAATTCCTCAAATAACCTTATATAAAATTCAATTAATCCTCAAATATTAATAAAATCAATCTCAAAAGACTTTATATGATCATCATAACCCCAGGGTTCATCAATATACCCCTCAAGCTCATTGTAACTACTCAATGGACCTATTGGTATCGTTAGGAAGCAAATCATTTAACCAAACCCATTCGTCATATTTGAACACAATTATTGTTCTAATCACCAATTGGGTATCTGGTTCACTTTTTGAGTGAAAAGAGTCAGTAATTAGATAAAAAAATCCTATATTTGGTATTAATCCTCTAAATGACACACATGGTCTTAAAAAATACTATATTGGTAATCAAAACCCTTAAAATCCAAGGTTATCACAACATGTGCTAGTTTGTCACATTTATTGATGATTTTTTCAAATACTATTGTATTTTCTTGTTGAAATCTAAAGATGAATAAATGAAAAAATTTAGAATTTATAAGTCACAAGTTGAGAATGAAACTGAGAATAAATTAAAATGATAAGATCTGATAGAGGAGGTAAGTATACTTCTAATGAACTTAAACAGTTCTGTGAAGATCATGGCCTTATTCATGAAACCACTACCCCATACAACCCACAATCTAGTGGTGTATCTGAAACAGATAATAGAACATTGATCGATATGGTTAATGCCATGTTGGCAAAATCTAGTCTACATCAAAGAATGTGGGGGAGGCTCTTTTAAATGCTAACTATATGTGAATTGTATCCCTTTCAAACACATAAAGAAAATACCTTAGGAACTTTGGTTTAACCGGAAACCTATTTTAAATTACCTTAAAGTATGAAGGTGCTTGGCCAAAGCTAAATTTCATAAAAACAATAAGTGAAAGCTTGGTCCCAAAATTGTTGATGTCATTTTATAGACTATGTTGACAATAGCAATTCAAATAGATTTCTAATAATGAAGATAGACATCCATGACATTAGAAAAAACTTCATATTAAAAATCAAGTATGTAGATGTTGTATACTACAAAAACATATTTTCCTTCAAATCTAGTGTTCCCAAACAATTTGGTGTAGGTTCTTCAAATGTTGAAACTTCTAAACCTTCAGGAACCAATCAAGATTCAACTCTTATTACCTACATACCCATACCTGAACCTAAATTATTGAACTTTTTGAAGTGGTTGAGCCTCCGTGTGACTTTGGTCGGGGTAAAATGCATAAATTAACAAAAAACTTTGGTTGGTAATTCTATGCCTATAAATTAGAAAAAGACCCTAAGACCTATGAAGACGCCATCAAGTTCATAGATTCTAGTTTTTGGAAGCAAGTTGTTGATAACAAAATAGAATTTATTATTAAAAAATGTACTTAGATTCTAACTGATCTTCCTCCATGTTGAAAAACCATTGGATGTAAATGAGTCTTGAGAAAGAAGTTAAGGGAAGATAGTAGCATATATAGATTCATGATTAGGCTAGTAGCCAAAGGTTACAACAATAAGAATGAGTTGATTAGTTCAACACATGTGCTCTTGTAAAAAAATCACATGTATATGTGTCTTTGTTGCCTTGGCCACAATCCATAATCTTAAAATCCTAAAATGGATGTAAAGAAATCCTTCCTCAATGACAATCTTGAGAAAAAGATATATATGGCTCAAACTGAGGGTTTTGAAATCCAAGGACAAGAACATAAAGTTTTTAGACTTGTACAATGCTTATGTGGTCTAAACAAGCAATAAAGTAGTGGAGTGCCAAGTTTGATAAAACTATTTTATTTATGGCTTCATTGCAAATGATGTGATACATGCATTTACTCTAACACTGGTTATAATGCATTAGTGATTATGTGTTGCACATTCATAATATCTTAATATTTGAATCTAATGTTGTAATTATTGTTGAAATTAAATCTATTCTTCCCAAAAATTTAGATGTGAAAGATTTAAGAATTATTGATATTATTGTTGGTATTTAATTGAATAGTTCTACTTACGATTGTTCCTTACATCAGTCTCATTATGAAGAAAAAGTCATACATAGATTTGATATGCACTATTGTGTTCCTGTTGTTACTCCATATGATCCATCTTTACATCTTAAGGCACATAAAGGTAATCATATGGATCAAAGTATATATACTTGAGTTATAAGAAGCTTGGTGTACTTGGCTAACTTTTCTAGACCTATTATTGCTTATGTTGTAAGTAAGCTAAGTAGGTACACTACTTGTCCTAATGTTGATCAATGGAAGGCCTTGTTTAGAGCTTTTAGGTATCTTAAAGGTACCATGATTTTTCATTACACTAGTTTTCTAGCCATGCTAGAAGGCTACACATACACAAATTGGATTGTTGACTCTGGTGAAACTAAGTCATTTATTGATTATGTGTTTTGCCTAGGTGGTGATGTAGTTTCTCACAAATGATCAAAGCAAACTATGATGGCTATATCCATTATGGAGGTTATAACCTTAGGATTTAACTTATTGTCAGGCTGATTGGTTTAAAAATATTTTGCTTAATTTATCGATAGTTTCAAAGTCATTTCCTCCTATCTCAATATATTATGACATTAGGTCAGCCAGAGACAAAGCTAAACAATCCAAGGATAAACTGAGTAAGCATTTTATGATATTGAGATATGAAGAGGTGAGAGACTTCATTACCCATGGTGTCATATATCTACAATTTGTTAGGTCTACAGAGAATATTGTTGATACTTTTAGGAAAGGCTTATCTAGAAGGCTAGTACTTAGTGCATCGAGGGGTATGGGCCTTCTTCCCTTGAGTTGAACACCACAGTGGTATATGTATATTTTCAAAACTAGAGATCCCATGAGGAATGGTTCAAAGAGACAAATAAACTATGCATGTTCTTGGTTGAAGCACACCTTTTGGAGTTTCACTCAGAATCCTTCCCTATAGAGTTGTGTGCTTTGGTGTTGTCTTAGTAGAGGAAGATCTTTATTCTGATGGGATCGAGGCAATAAGTTAGGCAGGGTGTAGTACTAGATAGTACACCCTTGGGAGACCCCTAATACGTGAGGGTAATCCTATTTCAGGGTTTATGTGAGCGGGGCATACTCGTTAGGGTGCTCATGAAATTGATTCTTACAGAGGTTGTAATGCACACATGAATACATGTCCTAGTGCCCTCATTATGTTTGCATGATTTATTGAAATATGAAAGAGAGTTTGTTAAATATGTAGTTCATCACGTCTCTCCAAATGTAGATGAATCATTTCTAGGAAATATTCAAAGTCTCCAGTTACCTGTGTTGATAGACATAGTTTTAGTCACTTTTCTTATATTTTTTGTCATTTATAACTTTTTTGAGGTTTATGAAATATATGGGGAGATTTTGCATTCTAACCACATGTTGGTTGTATTTGAAACCCTCTTCAGCCCCACATCGCTCTTAAGGAGTAAGAGGGATGCACTTAAATGGGAGTGAAAACCAAAGGCTTATGGGCCTTTCTTGAGGCTATTGAATTTAAAGTTGATTGAGATTGTATGCACTTTGGGATTTGACAAATTAAAGACACATATATGTTCATGCATGCCTCACCTCATCATGACCCATCCCTTCCAACCCAGCCTGGTTCGATTTCATTCAGCACATTGCATGAACTTTGATATTTTAATAAATGTAAAGTCTTTTATTTTATTTTATTTAAACATGGTTTTAATTGTGATCATTTAGAGTCTGAAGGATGTGCACTTTTACGTTCCTTGATTATCTTGGAAAAGTAATTGTCTTGAGTCGTCTAAATTTTTTATCTTTGAAAAAGTCTCCTAGCCTATTTCCTCTCCAGGTTTTTCAACCATTTGTTGTCTAGCCCAAGTCCCTTTGAATTTGTTTGAGTGCGTCCAACAACCAATGCACTTGGAAACTTATTTGCCAACTAACACTTGAGGAAAAAATAGCTAGTTGGACACCTATCTTGTTGGCTATATCTAAATATATAAAGGACAGACTTGAGCTATTTCTAAAACATCTTAGAACTACATAAATGTACTGGAAATACCTGAGTACGAGAGAACTATAATGTGTGAGTCTTGTTCTCTTATTGTTGTGTGTTGCTCATGGATTCTATGTGCAGCCTCCACCACCTTGCCATTAGCTCATTACATCACCTTGTTCTAGCACATCTTTTCCTTATTCTCCGATTGCTGCTATCCACTATTGCTTTTCTAAACTAGATTCTTGCAACATGATTTTTTCCCGGCAATTTATGTGGGAAAACAAACTGTTCAACGTTGACCTTTTGCTAGAAATGGGAGATAGTACCAAGAACAGTGGTGATTGTTCTGGAATGCAAGACGTTGTGCAAGCTAGTGTGTAGGAGTGACAGATTTTGTATTTACAACAACGATCATTGTGACACATCTTCACCCACACACTCTTATGAACTCATAATCCTTATTCTTTAATTTTGATCGGAATATTTGTTGTCTTTATCTATTCCAAGTTTCTAAACAGTAACTAAAATTTTGAAAATATATTCAATATTACTCAGAGGCAAGACTTATTACTGATTAAAGTTTATAACATGTTTTTTGGTTTCTATATTGAGTTAGAAGAAATGATGTATGAAATATGATGTTCTTCTTGTTTTGTAGTGTGTTGCTATTTCTGGTCTACCAAGAAACAAACACTCAACCACGTGACCCACGGGTGATATCACCATGGGTAGTGTTGGAATCACAAGAAAATTCTACATACATATTCATTAATCACTAACATGACCATGCTTCATTCTACTACACTGATATTAAATGAGAGCACCATCAACAAGTCAAATGTATGGGGCGATATGCTATACATCTATCAATATAACACCATTGTTTAAATAATTCAAGAACTATATATGAAATTGATCCTCAATGAGTGGTATCAGAGCGTAGACTGCAGATAGTGGTCCATATGGGGAAGGATGAAGATGCGATTGACAAGTACAAATTGGTAGATTTGGAAACCTAGGATGGAGGTTATTCTCTATTGCAAAGATTTGTATGATCTGATACATGGACAAAAATCGGAGAGTACGTCAGATGCGCACTGGAAGAAATTAAGTAGGAAGACTGTTGGAATAGTTCCAAAGTGAATTGACATTTCTGTGTTCCATCGCATCTTAGAAAAGACCAATGTCAAAGATCTGTGGGAGAAGCTCAAGAAGTTATATGAGAAAAAGACTACCATAAATAAAGCTTTATTGATTAGAAAGTTGGTGAACCTCAATTATCGGGACAGTATAAGCATTGGTGAGCATATGAATGAGTTCTAAATCCTTGTAAATCAACTGAGATCTATGAAGATGGTTCTTTATGATGAACTTCAGACTCTACTTCTTTTGGGATCATTACCTTATAGTTGGGAGATGCTCGTAGTGACAATCAACAATTCTGTACAGGAAGCCAAGTTGACACTTGACCAGGAAGAGCAGTCTACTAAATGAAGAGACTCGACGATGAGCCTCAGACGACAGTGGATCAGAGGTTCACTTCACAAAGAGCAGAGGTGTTGATAGAGCGAGAGACCATGGAAGATCCAAGAGCCATGGTGAGTCCCAGAACTGCTAGAAGTTTTGTGGTAGATCCAAGTCAAAGAGCAATAGAGGGTGCTTCCTTTGCAGTAAGCCAGGTCATTCCAAAAGGGATTGCAAGGTATGGAAAAAGAAAATTAGTTTGAAGCCAAAGTCAAGCAAGATGATGATAAGAATACTACACGACAATCTTAGATGACAGGGACTATGATGGTGATGTGGTCTTAACAGTCTAAGAGCAATGTTTCCATGTTGAGGATGATGATTCTAAGTGAGTGGTGGATAATGTAGCTTCTTATCATTCTTCACCAAGAAGGAATTATTCACTTCATACAGGAGGTGAGACTTTAGGAGGGTGAACATGTGAAAATCCAACTTCTCCAGAATTATCAGAATTGGGACATTTGTGTTCGAACAAGTATTGGTTGCACATTCACACTGAAGGATGTTCATCACGTTCTAGATTTTCAGCTAAGTTTAATATCTGGCTCATTCTTTGATAGAGAAGATTGTCATCTAGATTTTGGTGGTGGGAAATGCAAGATCATCAAGGGGTTTTTGGTTATTGTACAGGGAAAATTGTGTCGCACATTGTACCATACCCAGCTTAAGGTGATCAAAGGAGGCCATATATATGCAATTGAGGATCACCAAAAAGATCTGTGGTATAGAAGGCTAGGATACATGATCAAGAAAGGATTCAAGATTTTATCAAAGTGGAGATGATTCCTTGTGGCAAAGACACTGGTCTCAGTTCATGTGATGCATGTTAGACAGGAAAGCATTGACGTGTTTCTTTTAAGACAAGATCAAAGGTGAAGTCGCATCTTCTACAGTTAGTTCATTCAGATGTCTGCGGTTTGTTTGAGGTAGCTTCACTTTGTGGTAATAGGTATTTTGTCACATTCATTGATGATGCATCTAGGAAGGTGTGGGCCTACTTACTGAAGACCAAGGATCATGTCTTTCAATGTTATTAGAAATTTCATGCCATTGTGGAGTGGGAGACAGAGAAAAAGCTAAACTATCTCCACCCATACAATGGAGGAGAGTAAGCCTCTAGGGAGTTCTAGTACTACTACACACAACATAGAATATGATAGGAAATGATATAGACCAACACACCACAACACAATGGTAAAGCTGAGAGGATGAACCATGTCATAGTGGAGAAAATTAGATGCATGTTGAAGACTAAAAAGTTGCCAAAGACATTCTGGGGCAAGGCAGTGTGTACTTCTTACTATCTGATTAATCAATCTCCATCAGTTCCTTTGGGGTTTGATATACCTGAGAAGGTATGGACAGGAAAGGATGCATCATATATTCATTTGTGAGTATTTGGGTGCAAGGCTTATACACATGTTCCAAAGGAAAAGAAGTAAAACATGGATGATAAAGTAGTGTCGTTATCTTTCTTGGCTATGGAGATCAACAGTTTGTCTATAAGTCATGGGACCCTATGAAAAAGACCATGAGCAGACATAAAGATGTGACATTCTATGGAATTCAGATAGTTACAAAGCTTAAGAGTGATGATGTAGATGTTTTAGGATCAGATGACAGTTCCTATGATGATGAGTATGAGGATGCTTCAACTTCTTCACAAGTGTAGTTTTCAGATGATGAAGAAAAGCAACAGGATCACCCTGAGCAGAAGAGTGATAGTTTATCGAGTGTTCCGGTTCTAGATACATAGATGAGTGATTCACACTCACAATCAGAGACTTCTAGGCAGGGGAGCAAGATCTTCACCAGATAGAGTCCTCAGAGACACAGTTTGTCATCCTTCATCCAGATATCCAACATCTCAGTATATTCTCCTTACGAATCAGGGGGAGCCATAGACTTATCATGAGGCACAAACTCATAGAGATAAAACACAGTAGCATAAGGCGATGTAGTGGTAGATGTCTTCTTTGCAGAAGAATGATACCTATGAGCATGTGGTGCTTCCCAAGGGTGAGAAAGCACTAAAAAAAGTGGGTCTACATGATGAAGCAAGATGACAACAACAAGGATATCAGATACAAAGCCAAACTAGTTGTCAAGGGTTTTGTCTAAAAACCAGGGAAGCTTTTTTTTATAAATTGGGACATGATTTTTGAGGACAACGTCTCCCTCATGAGTGGAGAGGGAGATTGTTGGGAAAGGAAAAGGATTCTGGTCCATGCATCCTAGTTGGATTTGGACTTGAGTACGAGTTGGCTTGTGCTACCAATCTTAATAGGAGTCAAATCTAAAAGGGAAAGAAGATGGTTTTCTATATGCAACATGGTACTAGATTAGGAATTTTATTAGCATTCCTAGTTGCAAACTCATACCATGGAGGCCTATAAATAGAGGCCCCGGGGGAAGCTATTGAGACATCCCACATGTTGGTGTGTTATCCCTCTAGTTTCTTGTTGGCAACTTCTGTGATATAGGATCCATCAGAATGCAAGAACAACTAGAGGGGCTCTCTTAGTTAATAAGAGAGGGTTAGTGTCTTTGCCTTGAAGTAAAGTATCAGCTAACAGTTGGTGACACATTGGTGCACTGACAAAGGGGCTCTCTTAGTTAATAAGAGAGGGTTAGTGACTTTTCCTTGAAGAAAAGTAGTGGTTGACAGTCGGTGACACATTGGGTGCACTGATAGAGTAGCTCTCTTAGTTGATAAGAGAGGCCAATGACTTTGCCTTGAAGCAAAGTAGCGGTTGGCGGTTATAGACATAGTGTTGCCATAGCGCAAATAGTCTGACCCAGTTAGTGGTCACAATGGAATCAAGTAGTCCCCAACAACGACAGCGGCCTCGTGAGGAGATCAAGTAAAGAGGGAGGTTTTGTACACACAGGATGTGATTCTCTTCTTCATCATCTTTATTCTCATGTTGGGAGGGCAACCTGGATTTAGGGGTAATTAAATTTGGGCAGTGAGAGTTGTAATCTTAATTACATAGTGCTTGTTGGTTGGTATTGTCTTGTGGTTTATCTCTCCTTGTCTTGGGGAGAGTTTTCCACATTAAATATGGTGTTTCTTATTTGGGTTTATATGCTTGTCGGTAACGCTTCCGCAATAAGTTTTTTGTCACATCGAGGACCATATCGGTACAATATCCCCAACACTATATATGAAATTGATTTCACCAAATGTATCTATACGAGTCATCTTTATACCTTAAAGACAATGAAAATATCATACAAACATTTTTAGCCATCAAGTTCATCAACAACAATGGGAGCAAAGAAATCAAAATAACATTTTTTTTTCTAAAATAATAGACAAAATAATAGATTTCCCAATATATAGTTGTCAAAATAACACATTTACTATAAGAATGTTCCTAGTTTTGGGAGACATTACTACATAACTGTGAATATACACAAAATCTAGATGCATTCATTGGGCATAGGGATTACATAGGTGAATCACTCAAATTTTAGGCGTATTTGGTTGGATTAGTGAACACACAATTTCGATGCATTACCACATGGAAATGCATGTGTCTAACATTTGGATTCATTCATTGCCCATTTCAACTATAGGACATTGTATACGCAATATAAAATAGTAATGATGTATTTCTATTCTATTCAATTGATTCATCAATGCGTGAATCTCATTTTTATCTATCAACTACTAGTAATACCATATACTAATGAAACGTTTCTATTTCAATTTATTCTTTTATGTGTTTTTATAAACCAATTATGATCAAATACATGACATGATTCCTCTCATCAAATATCCTTATAAAATTACAATGATCTATAAAGTTAAGATATTTTTATATTGATCTCATCCTCCCCTTACATGAAATTAAAATAAAGTTGTATTACAATGATATAAAATAAATGGATTACACATAAGAATGACAATATAACAAAACAAATACATGAAATAACATAAAATAAATGTAAAAAAGTTAACCCATCACATAAGATCTTATGAACCATTTCTACATCTTGATCTTCCAAGTTTGTTCTCTGTTCACAC
Source organism: Alisma plantago-aquatica (assembly GCA_963693085.1). NCBI lineage: Eukaryota > Viridiplantae > Streptophyta > Magnoliopsida > Alismatales > Alismataceae > Alisma > Alisma plantago-aquatica. The sequence continues at coordinate 167,322,726 of OY856413.1, forward strand.
CCACATCTAAAGTAAGGAATAACTTTATCTTGTATAGGTAACTCAACTTCTTGTATATGTGTTTCAACAACATCAACAACAAAGTTTGAAGTAGGGTCAATAGAACTCAGTCATGTAAGTGGATTTTAATATGGTCAAGCCTGGGGATGAGGTGCAAGGAGATATTGAGTGTCGCCGTTGATAAGTATGCAAGATGATTTTAGGTTGAATGATGGAAAGGATATGAAACATATGGGGATTGAGTTGTTTGGGGTTGAAGGAGACCAAATTGAACAAGTAGTTGGTGTGATTAGTAGGTGGAAATAAATGGGGGTGGGATTGAACTTGAAGATGTACGTACAAAGTAGACCGTTTATGGTGTCTATGAGGTGTTCCATGAGGCTATAGAAGAATATGAACTTGGATAATAAGGAGGTAAGTGAGTACACATGTACATGGATGGTGTCCATGTAAAGAAAGAGTATGACATGAATGTACATGCTCTTCAATTGTACACTCTACGATTATGTTCCCTCACTATGGATCATGCCCTTGAGTATGTGGTCATGTATGCACTAACAACTGCTGCATGAAATCAGTCTCAATTTTGAATACATCATCATGTATATCTTATGGAGCTCAATCCATCATCAATCCTCATTATATTTTGAGCATGTGAACAAGTAATATACTATTAATGATGTTCTATATAATCAAAGGTATATAAATTTCAAATAATACACATCATTACTTGTAAAAGTATCTCTCCAATTAGGTTTAAGGCCTACAAGTGAAAAGAGGTTGTGGTGATGGTTGTGAAAGGTACTATGATTGGAATCTCATGAAAACATGTGCTGATGAGAAAAATTAATGATAGAAATCTCCCTTCCATCATATAGGGATTTGTGGATGTAACGTGAGAAAAAAATAAATAAATCTATATTCCTATGAGAAGATCTTGTCAACAACAATATACTGAGAAGGAAGAGATATGAGTTATACCTTTTGTGGAGTAGACTGGAAACTATGGTCATAAGAATATAAATAGAAACCAGATGTCGATGAAATTCTACTAACATAATCATAAAGGAATCTCCTCTCCACACCATCCATGCAGATGAATGAGGACTCCATATTATGCTCCAAGAGTCATAAGAAAAGGAGCAGGCTTTCTGTTGGCAATGTGCTAGCATTGTACAATCTCTCCTTCTTTCTTTACTCCTTATGGAAAATGATGGGTAGGGTTCACATGTCTAACAGTGTAACCAGAAACCTAGATATCATGCCCCTTTATATAGAAGTGGCAGGGAAGCCTTATTTTTCATAAACTTGAAAACAAAAATAAAGTAGTCACTTTTATGTAGTCCACATGCGGATAGCCAGTGAGGTGATTGGTTTAGTCTAGTCAGGTGACTGGTTGGGTTCCGATGTTTTTCAACAGCCTATCTGGGTCAACCAGTCGGGTGACTTGGTTGGATTGTTACATTTTGGATCTAATCGGCCAATCCAATGACGGTTGGCTAATCTTGTCCACTCATGAGACTGAGCTAACCAGTCAGCCGATTGGTGGATCTCATCCTGGTCAATCAATTGGACTTTCCAAGTTACCAGTGTTCAATTGGGAGATTGTACTTTCTAGTTTGTCGACTAGGCTTCTAGTTAGTCTGTGATGATCTAACTGATTACTTAAACCTTTTAGCAACCAATAAATCATGTGTCCTTGATTATACTCCTCTTTCTTGTGCATTTTATGCATGTAATCTTATATCTCAAAATTTCATTGGTGGTGATGTCAAAAGTCATATTATAACTTCATAGACAATGATTGATATATAGAAAGACTCATTGCCACCAAATTGAATTGAGAAGTTGAGTAACAAACTCAACCTAGTATTATTACTAGAGTTTATAGTGATCGTATAATTCTTTGTCTTTGATATTCATATTGAATATGAGGAATGGAAATGACATCCTATGAATGTTCAATCTTTGTTCCTTGATCTAAGTAGACTATTTTATACACAAATGAGCTCAATATCATATATTGACTCATATGAGCATGCCCATGAATTTCATAGACCCACTCATCAAGTAATCAGGATATCACTCTAATCAGAGGGACAAATTCCATCTAAATCACTTATAATAATTCACGTGTCACAATACACCCGAACACTACATGTATGGTAACCCTTATTCAAGGTCACAATTGGTAGTGTTATAGTACAATGAATAACATGTGAGCATTATAGTGACTTTAGGTCTAAGGATCACAATCACCATTATTACATGAGATATTATTCTAACTACCAATTATGGATCCAATGTATCATACTCAAGTTTCATATGTCCAAAACACTTGTTCATAGAAAGTACCTATGTGTTTGACTTGAAATATAATATCATGACTAATGGGATGTAGTCATCATTCAAATACATACTAGTATCATTGTATTATTGTCATCCTAATTTCTACAATAATATTCGACTAGGGACCTAGACAATTTCGAATACTCTTAGTATACAAATTATCTCATGTTCAGGTCCTCAACCCAAACTCACATGTCAAGTGAGTCATACTTTCCTAGGACATTATTATATCTATTCATTATGTCATATTGAAGCAAACATAATAATGGGATTTGCCTTCATTAATAATTAAATCAATTACAAGTATGATATTAAAATCTTCATATAACTGATCCAATGGCATACTATCAATAGTTATCCCACTTGCACAAGAGACAACCATTCAAGAATCTAAGTCCAAGTGATATCACTTGGCCACCATGCTTCTGATATGAAAGTGTTTTCTCATACGGTGATTAATATTGATTTTTCGCGGTACACAATAAATCTTCACATCCCCTCATCATATGATCTCTCATATGAGATGGTAGAGTCATAGTATATGCTTGGGATGCTAACATGATTTGGATTCCATAGCTTGTGCAATGGATCCATCATTTTCACATCGATTTTTTGGTGCAACATCAATAAAAGGAATCACTCCTAGTTCACCATTGAACTTCTCGATCCATACAACTTCATTTTCTATGCTTGAGGTAGTGACATACTCCATCACTATTGTAAAATAAAACATTATATCTTGTTGAGAACTTTTCTAGATCACAACTCTACCATGGAGGAAACACGCAAAAGCTGATTGTAATCAATAATAGTCTCTATGTGTTCAGAAGCTTGATACAATGTAATCCTTCACTACCAACTCTTCCTCACTATTTTAAATAAGGAATTGATCCTTAATTCTTCTCAAGAATGTATATGTTCATTACAATAGTCTAATCACCTTCATTAGGCTCTACTTGGTACCTACTCATCATGCTCAAGACATACGAGACATTGTTACATGTATGTAACATTGCATACACAATATATCCAATTGCAGATGCATATGGAATCTTATTCATGTGTGTCCTAACTTTATAAGAAATGGGACATCATGCTCTAGAGATCTTATTAAATGAGACATAGGTAAGTTTCCTCTCTTTTTTGTGTGTACATATCAGTCATTACAGGATCCTCCTTGCTTGTTCAATGTCTTTGACGATCATCTCCATCATGAAATAAGGACATTACTCTATGGAAGTCTAAGCTCCCAATTCCTTCAAAAGCCATTTGGAAAATATATATGTAGGTTTATTCTTGTCCCTCCCTATATTTGTGATCTTGCACTTGACAAATATATCCTTTAAGCATTTGATTCTCTCAATAAAGGGATTATATTTATAAGTACTTGAATATTTTCATTCAGGAACTTTATAGTAATCTTTGAATTTGAGATCACCTCACAATGTCTCTAGTTTTTCATGGATATTGCAATTAGACCTCACCATATTTCTAGAAGTTCTCCTTCTAAAGGGTCATTTCCATAATGTTTGTATGCCCCTCTAACCTTCCACTTCCCCTTATCATCTCAAGATATAAAACCAGTGTTCATCATGTTGATTTGGATCTGAGTTGTCGTGTCAACCGCTACTTGGTACTAGTTTTTCTGTGATGGCTGTCATGTTGAGGTTGTATGTTCATGGTGTCCCTTTGGATGTTCTTGTGTAATGTTGTGTATGTTCTTAACATAAGACTTTATTTATCTAGTAAGATCTTGCTCAAACATGACTTAATTATAGAAGATCGCTAAGTTGTAGGCCCACCACACTCTTCAACAGGTTGTCATGAACATTGTGTTCTGGTTGGGTTCTGTGAGGAGTATGTCAGGTTCAATCTGGTCCAATTGTGTATGTCATCGATGGTGAAGAAATCAATCGGTAGATTTAGGTTTGTGTACATCCACACTTGTTTAATGGAGGCACAATCACGAAGTGCATTGATCGACGTTTCTATATCCCCTCCACATCATTTGTAGCTTCCACACTCATTCATCTTCCTTCTGGATCGTAAGATATTTGTGAGAAGTTCATCATGATATGAAGAAGCTAGAAAAACATCTTGATCAGTGGTGGAGTCTTCAACTTCCAGATGATTTTTGAGTTCCCTGGAGATGACTTAGCCTTATTCCTCACATTTTCTTTGTACATATCTTTGACAAGGAATTGCCCTTGGGGATGAGTGAACCAGTAAATGTCATCGACCCCCAAGTTCATCACTTGGTGTAGGGAGTATAATAATCTCTCTCACTATGTCATCATCAAAATATTGAGTTAAAAATTCCTCATCCCACATTTTGTCCTAAAAAACTAGGCTTGGTACTTTCAAATTCCTTAAGTCTTCTGGTATATGCACTCCACTCTTGCTAGTCAGAACTTGAATGTGTCTTAGCCATATGTCTTCCCATATTGAAGTAGTATGGCCATTCACCACTTGGACAATAGTAAGGCTTTTCTCTTGAGCTAGAATGTGTTGCATTCCTATCCATGTCATAGATGTCATGCATCTGTGATCTTCCCTTTTCTTATATTTTTCCAACATGAATGGTTTCCAAATAGTGTTCGCCCATATTCTACATTTTTATACTAATTTCATAAGTAATTCTTTATAAAATTCCCGTGTAACACTCAAACCTAATCCTCCTTCTCTTGGTTTGGCTAGTAGTTTGTTCCATGCCACTAGGTGTGTAGAATTTCTATATAGTTGCCCACTCCATATAAATTTCGATGTGACCTAATCTAGCTTCTCAAAGACAGATATCGGTAGCCTAGATGACTACATAATGTGCATTATAGTAGGGTTCAGAGTAGGTTTTACTAGAGAGATATAGCCTGCAAAGGGGAGCTTCCCATTTTCTCAAGAATTGACTTTGGCCTAATAGTTGTTGATCAGGTATATTTTGAGCACATTTGTTTCTCTTATGCACAACTGGTATCCCTAGGTTATTTCCTAGGTTTATTACATATGGCATGTTCTGTCTTCTAGCAATCCTTTGACATAGAACTACTGGGGTGGACTTTAAGACATACATAGATGATTCTCCTCTACTATTTTCAGACATGATGCTCTTTCAAACTTTTGTTGGCATTGAAGTACTCTAGTTGCTTGTAACATTGTTTCTTCCCCAAACAGTCTTATTTAATCCACAAAACAAAGTTATACTACTTGAACCTTCTTTTTTGTGAAGAGTGTTGGTTTCCAATGCTACATCTCAACCTCCTTCTTAATGTCCTGGATCAGTCTTTCCATGCACAAGATAGATGTAAGGCCTCTAAACTTACTTAATGAGTTGAGTAAGCTTAATTATCATAATTGAATTATTATAACCCTAATATAACCTTGTGATATTCTTTTAAATCATAAGACAAGCTTAAATTTCAAATTCGGTCCAATTTGGACACTGTTTGAGCAAGTTATGCAATTTTATGCACATTTTGGAATTTTCTGTAATTTACCCAATTGAGAGGTTTTCTTTGCAATTTATCACTTGAATTATGTTCCTTGGATATTTCTCATCATTATTGAGATTGTTGATCCATGGGGATACTATTTAGAGCTTGGTTTGAAGGTGTTTTCGCCAAGGGTATTTTAGGGTTTACCCCTTCATGGATGAGCTACCTTTAGTAGCTATCAACTAATGAATTATTTTTTTTGGTTGGAAATTCAAGAAACGAGGGATAAGCATGTCTCTAAGGATGGTGGGGGAGCTTCTTGTGTGTGTTCTTGTATATTCTTAATAGTTTAAGGCCATGGACACTTGGAAAATTACTAGAACTTCAACTTTTTCTTTTCTTTATCTTAAAGTTTCATATACTTATCCCTAAGCACCCAAACGGGACAATTTCTCTCCACCACTTCCCTCCTTATATGAACCTTGTTCTCCCTCTGTTATTCTATGAATTTCCTATCCAAGTAAGAAGAAAGAGGGGATCTTCTTGGAAAAAGAATCTAGGGTTGCAATTGACTTCCTTTTAGGGTTTGAAAAGCTTCCTTCTGGTGATCTTGACCTAAAAGAGTAAAACTTCCCTTATTTCCTCCATTTATTTCTTTTTTATCCTTCCTCCTACCTTTCTCCAGGTTGTAACCTTGCTTTTTCATGGTAGAAATTTCTCTAAAGCTCTAAAACCCTACCTTTCTTGCTTCTTATGCTTAGGGTTTGCTCATTTGATGAAGAAAGGTACTAAATGGACGAGTTCACAACTTATGCTTGGATTTCCTACCCTACTTTCTCGTGTTTTCTTCTGTTTGGGAGTTTATCTTCTAATTATAGGAAATTTTTATAACTTTCTCCACATTTATTGCTTACCATAAACTTTCTAGCTCATGTTCTTGCTTGAAAATGATGATCCATGCACTAAAAAGCTATGCTTGACTTGGATTTCGATTTTTATAATGTTCCCTATTCTGATTCCAGTTCTATATGAACCTGTCATCATGTGCATATTATTCCTAAGGTATAATATGACTTGGATCAAGTTGTTTTGACAACCTATGGTGCTAAGCACCTATCAACCAATGGTCAATTTTAGGGTTTAAAGTTGATTTCTTGTATAAACACATGACTCGATGGTGGTACCATTGCAACAATCAATAGTGTTTTCTTCATGACAACTAATGGTGGTGACCAAGTGTGTCAACTTATGTTCACCCCTTAGGTCAGGTGTTAGCCTAATTAGAAGCCTAGTGATTAACAACTAAGTACCCTAATAATATTATCAATCAATGGTGATATTAGTTTGATATTTGATGTTGATTAATGAATATAGTGTTGATCTAACAACCTATGGTGACTTAATAGTCACTAATGATGGTGGATCAGGTCTCCACAACCTATGGTGAGTTAATCATATAGTTTTAGCATCAATTAAGCCTTAGACCAATGGTTTCTTGGGTCACTTGATGTAATGGTCGAACCTATACTGTAATTGATGGTTTTAACATATGAACTTGACCCAATGGTTAAGATCTAATGTTTATTACTTCAATAAAGTGGAATTATGGCTAATGTAATATGTTTGTCCTAATAATATGATTTATATGGTTTACTTTATATGATCAACTTAAGGAGCTTACTTGTTGACAATGGATGGCTTGTTTTAAATGAACAGTCAATTGTGGGTTTTACCCTACTCTCAACAGAACCCTTATTGTTGTTAATCAAAGAATGTCTAGGGTTAAATGGTTAATTTTATAGATCACAACTCAATAAAATCATAGATGATTCATTCAAGGTGTGTACTTATGTAGACGACCAATGGCTTTACCTTTTCAACATTTCATGGTTAGAAGTTGATGCTTCAATATTCCTATTGTTTTGGATGAAGCATGTAGTGTAATGTTATGATTCTAATGATGAAAATTTGATGATTCCATGCCTTAAACTTTTATTGTTACCCTTACCCTCGTATGATTATGATTTATAATCACCATAATGAATTAATGGGTAACCCTAATGAGGTATAGCTTGTTATACCTAGATTTAATATAACTAAATGATGGTAATTGGGTATGAATAGTCCTTGAATGACTAATACAATCATGGAGTACTCTGTTACTATTGTTGAAACCTTGCATTCTATAACCCGATGGTTACACCTTGATTCGTGTGTGTGTTCATACTTGAGAGTAGTATGGAATGTGATGGTGATGCTTCACCTTATGCATCCATGATCCAATGGGGTTGTTGTTAGTTAGGGTTTGGGAATGAATGCTGATTAGTAACATTAATATAATTTATCTTGTTGAACCTAACTCTAATGTGAATAGATAAAGATGAGTATTCATGTTTAACCTTCTTATATGATGGCATGATGGTGAAATAACCTCCTTAATATGATCATAACCTTAATGTGTTAATTGGTGGTTAACATAGCCACATGGTTGATACTTTCTTATGCTAAACATGTGCATTATGAATATGATAAGGGTTAATCATATCTAGATTCCTTGCATGTTGATGTAATAAAGGAATGTTCTTAATGTTTATATAACCCTACTATGATTCTTTATGAATATATTTTAGATCATTAATGCAATATTGTGCTGATCCTGTGTATTATATGTAAGTGATGTTGTTGAGCCTTGTTATAAAGCATATGCAAAGATAATGATGATCTTGCAGGGAATAGTATGATGGTCTTAATGACCTTTGGGCATGGTTGAGCCCTGAATGAGGTGTAATCCTCTTGTGTTGATAAGGGTTGATACCCTATGATATTGTGAAAAAGATTTATATCTTGTGATAGTATGATGACTAGCATAGTCTCATGAATGGCAATTGAATAGAATGATGTGAAGATGAGATGATGTACAATATGTATCATACATTTTATATATTTTGAAATTGTTATATAGAAATGTTTGCTAGAGATGAATTAGGGTTTGTATGTCCACTTGTTTGCTGCAGCCTTAATTCTCCCAATTGAAAATAATTAATCAAGTGAAATTCTAATCATGTACTGCCCTGTGCCATAGATCCATTTGAGTGTCAAAACTTGCCAGATGGTGAAACGAGTATTCCTAAGGGAAACTCGAAGAGTATACTATTGAGTATGTGGGGTGTTTGTCATCCTGAATCCAAGTGTTTAGGGAGGATGACTGCGGTCATACCTAGCCCTCAGTTTAAGAATGATTGTGGTCGTGTCTCAGTGATTATAAATGTGATAACATTGGAGGACAACTATGGTTGTACCTCAGATGGTAGGGTATGTGTACCCACCTCCTTTCACTAGTGTCGTGACATGTACCAAGGATGGACTAGGCTGTTAGCAGCTTGACCTTATGTGTCACTATGGCGGACCCGTACTGACCAGGGGCGGAGAAGATCTTAGGAGTCTGGCTCTTCCTAGATCTTGTATGGCATTGATTTTGACTTACCAGTGGTTAGTTGGATTTTGAGTGGTATCCTCAAATTCCTCAAGACATACTAAAAGATGTAAGACAACCATGTAGCATATTTGTTTAGGGTTATACACAATGCTTCATATTGAATGATAACCCTTGTTTGCTTTCTTTTCACTGAGATCATGTATAGTATTATAAGAGATAATAGATATACTTATGTTGTAGCTATGATCATGTTGTAAACATGCTTATGTTGTCAAATATACTAACACTGATGGTTAAGATGTTGATGCTAGTTATCTTTAATATTGCTAGCCATTCCAATGTAATTATAAATGCTTAAACTGCTAATAATGCCTATATAGTTCATTGTGTTATGATGTTAGTTCTACTTATGATATAGATCTGTTCCCTTTATTTGAGATGCCAATATTGATAACCGTGTTATGTTACTAGACATATTCATGATGTCAAGAATGCTTACTACTAGATTGCTTGTACTGTTATCAAGGAATATGATGATAGTCAGATTAATAATAATGATTGTTATTAGATGCAATTTGATGATATTTGAGTAGATATCTATCCAGAGAAATGGATTTATTTGTTACCTATATATGCATTGATGATCATACTTGTTGCTAAGATAATTTGCTTAATCTGTTTAGCATACTTAAACTATTCAATCTGTTAAATTGATTATTAAGTACTCCAACTTCTTAGTTATCTACTTTTAAAATATTATAATCAATAAACATTGCTGGAGGTTATATCTCTTGCTGGGACATGGGTCTCACCCTTGTGGTTTGCCATATTTTTTTTAGTAATTGGAAGTGAAGAAAACAAATGTGTGGCATTAAAGAGGAGCTATAGTAATGAATCTGTTAGAAAGTTGATTAGACATCTAGTGTGTCCTAGATTCATCCCTGTACTCTCAGGTTTGGGCAGGAAAAGTTTGTATATAGTGTTTCAAATGAATTGGAATTTTATTAGCATGTTAATGTTTGTTGTGTGGCATATACAAATATTGTTCTCTAGTGTATATATGTTGTGGCTAAGGCACTAGAACAATTTGTATTGAATTCTTGGCATAGTATAGATATAAGAAAGGTGTTGGGTCTTATGCAAATGTTTCTGAGCGGGTGCTGACATTGAAATCGGTTTTAATTTATCCATATTTTTGGGTATGTGATTAGTTAGTGATCGATTGTGCTTATGTTTTAAGTAATCTCGTTTAGTGTAACGGGTTCTCACAAGTTGGTATCAGAGCTTTAAGTTCACTGAGTCTGCAGGGACACTAGGAGTTAGGACTAGGATGATGTCTAAGTTAGGAACATGACACAAAAACATGGTGCATACTACCTAATCTCAATACTGGGGTGCCCTGGCCAGGTATTCAATTATTGAAGAAAAGGTAAGTATGAAACTTTTAGATTGTTATCTTTTTGATAAATTTGATCAAGCAGTAATTTTGAAATAATCTAAAGAGCATAATGAAGCAAACATCATGGTGCAGATAACTGAATAGTACCTCAAGAGAAGATGGGGATTACATCATTATCTATCAAAACTTGAATTGTTGGTAACTATAAGAGAAAGATATAACACCATGACATCTAAATCCAAATACAAGTAAGGAAAAGAGGAGTTCTTGAAGCTGTGATTCAAGAAGATAATAAAGTAAAAGATAGATAAGTCTATGCTTATAAAGTGATTCAAGGCATGAAATCCACATAAGATGGAAAGAACTCCAATGATAAGTATAAAATGAGAAGATAAATGAGAACAATGACAAAGGAATAAGGTGGACTCTGAGTTAATCTCAGACCAACCTATGTGTGTAAGAAAATTTTAATGTAAAATCAGTTTGGCATGTGAAAGAAATTAAGGAAGATGATCCCTGTTTAATGAAGAAAATGTGGAATATGATGATTTACATGTTGATAAGTGATTCAAAAACATAATAAAATAAGAAAACATATCCAAGTGTGATAAATAGTCATCAAGGAATGAGTAATGAGATATGTTAATCATGATGATTCCTATGCTAATGGCAAGGAACCTAAAATGAAAAGGATAAAATGATACATAAGAAGTTGTAACTTGCATAATGAAAATAGAATTGGTTACCTTTTTGCTAGTGACCCTTGATCAATGTTGCTATGATGTGGGAAGTGTGTTTCCCTTTGTGTCTTTCTTTTCTAGGGCACAACTTTCAAGTGGATCATTTCCACTTGGTATGTGTCAATTCGTTGTAAACATGAAGGTGGATAGCTTATTATAGCATAAGGTTGTTTGTACTATGGTTCCAAGATCATAAAATTTGTGATGATTTTGCTTTTGAGTCTTCCAATAATTATGAAGATTCCTCTTATATGTCTTGATATTTTTTATGTGGGTAAAAGTGGATGAGATAATGATGTAAGTTCCTTATAGCACATGAGGTGGATACCAAGGTAATGAATCCTAGTATTCAAGATGTATCAATAGTATGAGAAATATGTGAAGGTTGGAGATGTTTATTAAATGAACATTCCATGTATTCCTCTCTCTTAGAGAGAGAGAGATAGAGAGAGAGAGGGTTGATGATGATCATATAAATGATGTTTGGAAGGATAAACAAAAGTGACTCTATAATGTTGTGTATGGTCTAGTGATAGATGGGAAAGACCACTATCAAGGATAGATGGTTTGTTGATACAATAGATATAATTTTAGGATGATAACTAGAATTTAAAGTTGAAAGTTACTATTATATTTGTACAGGTGGCACAACAAGTTTCTATGTTCCATATTTGCAAATGTCTTCTGATGTGGGGGTTTTTGTACTAGCCCAAGAGGAGATATGTATGAATGATGTGACATCACCATTATATTCAAGTAACCATGTGAAGGTAATAGTATGAGGTGCAAAGGAAGTAGCCATATTTGTTTACCTTGGATTTCGGGGGCAAAATCCATGTTAGGGGTTTATAGTTGTAAGGCCCCTAAACTTACTTAATGAGTTGGATAAGCTTAATTATCATAATTGAATTCTTATAACCCTAATATAACATTGTGATATTCTTTTAAATCATAAGACAAGCTTAAGTTTCAAATTTGGTCCACTTTGGACATTGTTTGAGCAAGTTATGTAATTTTATGCCCAATTTGGACTTTTCTGCAATTTACCCAATTGAGAGGTTTTATTTGCAATTTATCAATTGAATTATGTTCCTTGGATATTCTCTCATCATTCTTGAGCTTTTTGAGCCATGGGGCACCTATTTAAACCTTGGTTTGAAGGTGTTTTCTCCAAGGGTATTTTAGGGTTTACCCCTTCATGGATGAGCAACCTTTAGTAGCTATCAACTAATGAATTATTTGTTTTGCTTGGAAATTCAAGAAACGAGGGATAAGAATGTCTCTATGGATGGTGGGGGTTCTTCTTGTGTGTTTGATTATATATTCTTAATAGTTTAAGGCCAAGGACACTTGGAAAGATACTAGAACTTCAACCTTTTCTTTTTCTTTATCTTAAAGTTTCATATACTTATACCTAAGCACCCAAACGAGACATTTTCTCTCCACCACTTCCATCCTTCTATGAACCTATTTCTCCCTCTATTCTTCTATGAATTTCCTGTCCAAGTAAGAAGAAAGAGGGGATCTTCTTGGAAACAGAATCTAGGGTTGCAATTCACTTCCTTTTAGGGCTTGAAAGGCTCCCTTCTAGTGATCTTGACCTAAAAGAGTAAGAATCCCCTTATTTCCTCCATTTATTTCTTTTTTATCCTTCCTCCTACCTTTATCCAGGTCAGAATCTTGTTGTTCCATGGTATAAATTGCTCTAAAGCTCTAAAACCCTACCTTTTTGCTCCTTATGCTTAGGGTGAAATAACTTCCTTAATATGATCATAACCTTAATGTGTTAATTGGTGGTTAACATAGCCACATGATTGATACTTTCTTATGCTAAACATGTGCATTATGAATATGATTAGGGTTAATCATATCTAGATTCCTTGCATGTTGACGTAATAAAGGAATGTTCTTAATGTTAATATAACCCTGCTATGATTGTTTATGGATATGTTCTAGCTCATTAATGCAATATTGTGTTGATCTGGTGTATTATATGTAAGTGATGTTTTTGAGCCTTGTTATAAGGCATGCAAATATAATGATGATCTTACAGGGAATAGTATGATGGTCTTAATGTCCTTTGGGCATGGTTGAGCCCTGGATGAGGTGTAATCCTCTTGTGATGATAAGGGTTGATATCCTATGATATTGTGAAAAGGATTCATATCTTGTGATAGTATGATGACTAGTGTAGTCTCATGAATGGCAAGTGAATAGAATGATGTGAATATGAGATGATGAACAATATGTATCATATATTTTATATCTTCTGAAATTGTTATATAGCAATGTTTGCTAGAGATGAATTAGGGTTTGTATGTCCACTTATTTGATGCAGCCTTAATTCACCCAATTGGAAATAATTAATCAAGTGAAATTCTAATCATGTAGTACCCTATGACATAGATACATCTAAGTGTCAGAACGTGTCAGATGGTGAAACGAGTATTCCTAAGGGAAACTCAGAGCGCATACTATTGAGTATGTGGGGGTGTTTGCCATCCTGAATCCAAGTGTTTAGGGAGGATGACTACGGTCATACCTAGCACTCAGTTTGAGAATGACTGTGGTTGTGTCTCGGTGATTATATATGTGATGAGATTGGTTGTACCTCAGATGGCAGGGTATGCGTACCCACCTCCTTTCACTAGTGTCATGACCTGTACCAAGGATAGACTAGGATGTTAGTAGCTTGACCTTATGTGTCATTGTAGCGGACCCATACTGATCGGGGGAGGAGAAGATCTTAGGAATCCATCTCTTCCTAGATCTTGTGTGGGACTGATTTTGACTTAGCAGTGGTCAATTGGATTTTGAGTGGTATCATCAAATTCCTCAGGACATAATAAAATATGTAAGACATTTGTGTAGCATATATGTTTAGGGTTATACACAACACTTCATATTAGATGATAACCCTTATTTGATTTCTTTTCACTAAGATCTTGTATAATACAATAAGAGTTAATAGATATACTTATGTTGTAGTTATTCTTATGTTGTAAACATGCTTATGTTGTCAAATATACTGACACTCATGGTTAAGATGTTACTGCTAGCTATCTTTAATATTACTAGCCATGCCTATGTTATTATAAATGCTTAAGCTACTAATCATGCCTATGTAGTTCATTGTGTTATGATGTTAGTTCTACTTATGATATAGATCTATTCCCTTTATTTGAGATGTCAATATTGATAACCATGTTATGTTACTAGACATATTCATGATGTCAGGGATGCTTATGCTACTAGATTGCTTGTGTTGTTATCAAGGAATATGATGATAGTCAGATTAATGATAATGATTGTTATTAGATCTAATTTGATGATATTTTAGTAGATATCTATCCAGAGAAATGGATTTATTTGTTACCTATATATGCATTGATGATCATACTTGTTGCTAAGATTATTTGCTTAATCTATTTAGCATACTTAAACTGTCCGATCTATTAAATTGATTATTAAGTACTCCAATTGCTTAGTTATCTACTATTTAAAATGTTGTAATCAATAAACGTTGTTGGAGGTTATATCTCTTACTGGGACATGGGACTCACCCTTGTGGTTTGCCACATTTTTTTAGGTAATTGGAAGTGATGAAAACAAACCTGTGGTAGCAAAGAAGAGCTATAGTAATGAATCTGTGAGAAAGTTGATTAGACGTCTAGTGTGTGCTAGAGTCATCCCTGTACTCTCAGGTCCGGGTAGGAAAAGTTTGTATATGGTGCTTCAAATGAATCTGAATTTTGTTAGCATGTTAATGTTTGTTGTGTGGCATATACAAATATTGTTCTCTAGTGTATATATGTTGTGGCTAAGGCACTAGAACAATTTGTATCAAATTCTTGGCATAGTATGGATATAAGAAAGATGTTGGGATCTTATTCAAATGTTTCTGAGTGGGTGCTGTCGTTGAAATTAGTTTTAATTTACCCATATTTTTTGGTATGTGATTAATTAGTGATCCATTTTGCTTTATGTTTTGAGTAATCTCATTTAGTGTAACATGTTCAAACAATAGAGATGTACGGGGATAGGGAAGCACCCTGCTTGACTCCCTTCATGGGTGTAAAAGGCTCCAGTTTACCACCATTCCAAAGAATGGATGATTTGCATGCAAAATTGATTTGCATGATGATTGTTGTTATATTATCTAGTATAGGGGTTCTCTTCAGTGTGTCTTGAATGAAATCCCAGCTTAGCTTATCATATGCCCTCAAGATGTCAACCTTGATTGTCATTATATGTTTTTTAGTCTTGTACTTCTCCATCAAGTGGACTATCTCCTGCATGAGCACAACATTGTCATGTATATACTTACCTAGAATGAATCTCATTTGGATAGGGGATATCCAACCGTCCAGGTAGGGTATTAAGTTGTTTAAAATGATTTTAGAAAGAATCTTTACACTGACATTGTTTAAGGATATAGGAAGATGGTTACAAGAAGTTGGTGTATGGATTTTAGGTATCAAAACAATAGTTGAGTCCACTGCACCCCGTTCTATTCGTCCTTTAAGGAAGAGTTTTAAAATTGAGTTCTTAAGGCTATCCTTTGTGTTAGTCCAGTTCCGTTGGATAAAACTTGCATCTATGCAATCTGGACCAGGAGCTTTCAAGGAAGACATGGAGAAAAGGCTTTCATGTATCTCATTCTCAAAAGGGAGTTTCCCCAAATATTGGACTTGCTCCTGGGTTAGGTGTGGGAAGGTGATAATGTAATTAGAAGCAACACTAATACAAGACCTCAGTTGTGGTTTAGTTAAAAGCTTAGAGAAATGTTTAGTGATCATGAGTTGAAACAAACATTCATCATGCACCCATTTCCCTATGTTGTTTTGAAGCCTTATGATCTTATTCTTTTGTCTCCTTACCTTCACGGTTGTGTGTAAGTAGTTATTGTTGTTATCCCTCAATTTTAGCCAGTCAAAGTGAGCTTGTTGTCTCAATTCCATTTCCTCCAGTTTCATCTGTTCTAGAATTTGTGACGACCTGCTTGATTTTCTTATTGTAGTGCTCCACCATCTATCTTTGTGTGAATAATAACCTAATTTGTAATGACTTCTTCTTCCTCCATCTGTCATTTCTGGTCTTTTGGTCCCATTTCATTGCTTCTTTTTGGATACGTTTTGTGTTATCTGTGTACCCCTTGTCAGGACCCCAATAGTTTTGGGGCTCCTTTTGAATTATGGATGCTCATTCCAGTGAGCATAGGTTCTTTGCATCCTCCTCAGACTCCCGTTTTGGTGAGGGATAGTAACTAAGATAGGAGCGTGATCAGATTGGATGCGTTCGACGACTTGTATGGTCGCATTGGTGTGCTTTTCCATCCACTCTTGGTTACCCACAACCCTATCAAGTCATATTTGAAGCATTCCCCTTTTGAACATCATGAGCGGGCCATTAGCACCTAACTCCACTAGGCCGTAGTGACTTAAGGTGTCAGAAAATTCTCTATAGCTAGTTGTATCCAAAGTCTTTCCCCCAGTTTTTTCTTAGGGGAATAGATGAGTATTAAAATCTCCACACATGACCCATGCTTCATTGTACTCGTCTTGGATGTTCTTGAGTCTGTTCCATACTAGCCTTCTCCCATAACACATAGTGCTTCCATACACGAATGTAGTTAGGAAGTCACCATCAATCCTGCACAAAATAAATTGTTTATGTGTTTGAAATATTTCTATGTACAAAATGTTATCCTTCCATAGAGCCCAGATCCCTCTTGAGAAACCTTGTGCTTCAACTCAATGTGATCTTGTGAAACCTAAATTCTTAATAAGCTGAGTATCCAGATTTCCACTAATATAGGTTCAATAATAGTCAACATCGAAACACCATACTTGTTAACTAGTTGTTTCACTACTATTTGGGTATCTTTATCTAGGATACCCTAAACATTCCACAACGTTAACATCATTGATTTCTCATTTGGGGTCCTCCTCCTCCCTCATATGATTCCTTCTCCAAACTCTTGGTGAGATTACTTCCCTTGTTTCCTTGTGTTTGGTTTATTTTGAACTGGTATTCCCACCTTTTTACTATTTCTCAAGTGAACACCCACTTGAGTATTTGTAGTGTTATGCGTACTTCTAGTTCCATCCTCCTCTCCTATAGATAAGAGAACATGTTTGAAGGGATTATCATCTACATTCACATCCCATATCAGCTTGTCTCCATTGAGATGTACTGTGTTGTTGTTCGAATTATCTTGATCATGATCAACCATTAGATCTGTGTGAGTTTGCTTTTCAATCTCATTTTGTTTCTAGTTCACTCAATTTTGATCTCTCTTCCTTTGCCTTTGTTCCTTGTATTGTTTTTTGAGTTGTTTTTCCACTCCCTCCAACCAATTTTGGGTCACTGATGTGCCTGATTATCAACATTGTCATGTGTTACTTCCTTGACTTCATCCTCTTTGTTAGAGTCTTGCAGTTCTTGAAACATGTTTTGATTTTAAGATGCATCATTTGGTCGAGTTTCTAGTCTTTTCTATGGCTTCCTAAATATTGGTGTGGCATGCATATCGACCGAGAACTCCTTTCCTCCACCCACATTCTCTGTTTGTTGGGTAGTGTCTATTTTATTCACATTTCCTACAGTGTCTTCTATGTTCTGATTAGACATTTAGGGTCTATGTGACTGGCCTTACCACATTTAAGAAAGATTAATGGAATATTCTCATACTTGACATCATAGTTTCTTTTGGATATGAGAATGGTTGGCACCAGAGGTTTACCCATCTCAATTTCAACCACCAATCTTATGAATCGTCCTTTTCTTTGCATGGTTGTGTTTATGTCTACCTTGATGGTCCTGGTAATCTAATTTCCTATAGCAGTCAGAAACACATCATATTAAAGGTATATTGGTAGATTAGGTATGTGAACTTAGACTATCATTCATTCATGATTAGTACTATCTATTGAGAAAAGAGGGTGCCACCGCTACACAGACAAATATGAGCCAAACAAAGGCCATGGTATGCCTATTAGCACTCACATGTAATCCTCTTGAAATTGCATCTGGACTAAGAAATAGTATTTATCAATATCTATCAGATTGAACACTATGTTTGGTTTGCATAAGAGGCAGATTTTGTCTCTGAGAGTCAAATAGCTTATCTCATGAGAGATTAATTTCACCACAAATGCATATTTCCATAGTTTCAGAAGTCCTTTGATCGCAACATCCCTGATGTCAAAAGAAGGAAATCCTTCCGCAACCTTAACTATAATGTTGTATGGGTGCAAGATCGTTCCCATATCCAGTGCTTCAAATGAATCATATGTTTGGGTAATATACATCACATCTTTATAGGAGACTTGGGGTTGTTCTTGGTCTATCTGCGATATCAGCATGTTTATTCCATGGTTATTCTGCCTGCTAGTTGCATTTCTTATCTAGGTGTTTGGCCCTTCTGAGCCTGTTTTGTTGTCCATGGTAGGAAACTAATCTGCCTCTGGGGATGGGTGTTCCACATCCATCGATGCATCTTGGAACATTTCTTACTATCAATTGATGGACTCCTCTGATGTCTACTATGTTCTAGATTGATACCTAGATTTGCAAGTATCTCCTATTGTGTGCCGCCTTCCCTTTGTGTCCCATATTTGCCTCCCCCATGGATTTCTCCTATTGTTTTGGGTTCGTACCTTCCCAATCTTTGGTTCTGTTCTCCTATTTAGGCGGTCTCCCTTCGTGTGCCTGTATCCCTTCCCCGATCTCGTACTGCATCCAAACCCTAACATGCTGCCTTGATGTGTGACGCCTTCTCCTTCTCTTTCCCCTCAAAGAAGCATTAAGTTTCCTCTCTTAGACTCTTACGCATTGAACCTTTTCAACACTTTGTCAATGTATGTACTCTAACTGAGACCAAGAATACTTGTAGATATATCTCTATAGATCTTAGTTCCTAATATATAGGATTCTTATCCTAAGTCCTTCATAGAAAAGGGGTTTTCCCAACCATGTTGTTGTAGGGTATTTGAGGTATGAGGGGCATAGGAACATTAAAGTTTTCTTCCCAAAATTCCATGCCAATAAATCAGTCATAGATATGAAACTGAGATACTCAAAAGAAAAAAAGAGGTACAAAGGTGTACTTTTGCGCATGCTTCTTGTCCAACAACAAGATGCTTCTTTTGTTGGTGAAGATATTGATCTACCATATTCAAATTAGAGTTGGAATTAAGAGATTTGGATAGAAGAGAAAGGATCTGGGTTGTACTCGTCGCAACAACCTTTTGTCATATTGTGGCATATGTACTCCAAGCCTCCGCATATTGTGCCTTGGCCTGTACTTTGTCCATATAGATGAGGGAGGACGTGCTGCACCACCTTAATCACCCCATTGAAGATGAACATAAGTTTTGGACGTGCTATTCATCCTACAACATCCTTTCTTATCCTATCTTTGGTGGCAGCCTTGGGGTTTCTCTTTCCCTTGGGGAGAGAGAGATGACAACCAACTTGTCACACAAGTTGTGTCTCAAAGATGTTTCTTACTCTTTGGGATGTGCCTTCTTTATATAGGACAGTCATGAGCTTGAAAAAACTCAATTCCGATCCCTTTCCTATTTGAAATCCCAAAACTAGTATAATTCTAAAAAATTAAGGTTGGAATGTGATCCACCTATCATGTCTTGCGATCACCCAATCACAAGAGTCTAGATCTAGATCTAACTAGTTTTCCAATTTTAGACTTTCCCTATAACATTGTGATCCCCTGATCAATTGGCCTGATCAACGAATCATATGTATCCAGTGAAAATCCTGACTGATCAATTGACAATCAATTAATCTATCGACCTAATCAATATGAATGGATGATTGGATATTTTGGTCACCCAATCATAGGGTAAATCAACATATTTATGAGCAAAACTATTCTAATCATATGTTTAATTGTGAGCTTCAATTCCCTTATGCATCCTTATGTGTGTGTCCAGGTAGGTTGCTAATTATGTCGGTAGTGATGTTCAAAACAACACAAGCAAAGAGTGGTATCTAGCCACACTTATTACCACCCAAGTAAAAGGAATGAGTTGGAGAACAACTACAACCTATAAAAGTGATCAGTGTTTCCGTGGTTGTATAATCCTTTCATTACATATATCCAAATTGAAATTGAGGCATGGAATGTCATCCCCTTAACTCTCAATCTATGTTCCTTGAACTAGAGCAGACCATTCAAGAATTGTGAGCTCAATATCATATATTAACTCACATGAGCATGACCATACATTTCATAGATTTGCTTGTCATGTGACTAGGACATCACTCCTAATGGATCAGCAAATTCCATCTACATAACTCCTAGTCATCCCCAAGTGTCACAATGCATTCAATCACTACCTTTTTGGCAACTCATATTTCATATCATGTTGGGATAATGGTCAAAGCACATAGACGACTTGTGATTACTGTAGTGACTTTAGCGCAAATGATCACAGTCACTACTATCACATTGAGATACAACTTTGGCATGTAACTAGATGACTTCCATGTGTTAATTTTGAGGTGGGTCTTTTCAGTACAACTTATTCTCTAACAAGTACCCATGCATCTGAGTTGATATCCAATATCATGACTAAAGAGGCATATTCCACCATACATGTTGGTCTTGTATATTATTGTTGTACTATAGTATCTAAATTAATAATTGACTATGAACAAAAAAAGAATGAGTACTCTTATTATACATATGATCTCATGTTCAAGTCCTCAACCCAAACCATATGTTATCAAGTCATATCACTCTTTGCCCATTATAGGTTTATGGATTATTTCAATATTGAAACAAACATAATAGGTGGAGTTGCATGTTATTAATAATCAAATCAAGTACAAAGTATCCATATTACAATCATAATATGTTGACTCTCAAGCATACAACCAACAATCTCCCACTTGCACTAGATCCAGTCACTCATGAATCTAATTCCATGTGCACTAACATGACCATCATGCTTTTGATGTGAAAGTGATTTTTCCAGGGGATCAACAATGTTGCTTTAAGTTTATACTCTATAGATCTTAATATCTCATCATTTTTCAATCTCACGTATGAGATGGTAACGCCTGAGTATGTGCTTGGACTACTAATGTGATGTGGGTTCCTCATCTTGTGCAGTAGCTCCATTATTGTTGTTGTAAATGTATATTATGTATTCAATTTTTGGAACCATCCCAAGTTCACTAATGCAATTCTTGATTCATATTGTTTCTACATTGGATGATACAATATACTCAACCTCTATTATAGAATCATCCACTGTCTCTTACTTGGAACTCTTCTAGATTATAACTCCTTTTTAAGGCAAAACATAAGTCTTGATTGCAATCTACAATTGTCCTTGTTGATTTGGAAGCTTGCATTAGTGTAACCCTTTACAACTAACTTTTCCTCACCTCCATAAAGTAGGATTTGATCCTTAGTTCTTGGAAGACCCCTGAACTTGTTTAAAATTTTAAATATGATTATTTACCATATTTGAGTTCTTATAAACCTAATATAACCTTGTGATATGCTTTGGAATCATAAGACACACTTAAGTTTCAAATTTGGTCCAATTTGGACACTGTTTGAGCAAGTTATGTAAGTTTATGTACATTTTGGACTTTTATGCAATTTACCCAATTGAAAGGTTTTCTTTGCAATTTTTCACATGCATTATGTTACTTAGATTTTATCTTATCATTCTTGAGATTTTTGAGCCATGGGGCACCTAGTTGAACCGTTGTTTGGAGGTGTTTTTCTTCAAGGGTATTTTAGGGTCTACCCCTTTATGATTGAGCTACCTTTAGGAGCTATCAACCAATGGTTTATTTGTTTGTCTTGTAAATTCAACAAACGGTGCCTAAGAAGGTCTCCATGAACGGTGGGGCAGCTTCTTGTGTTGTTACTTGTATATCATTGATAGTTTAAGGCCATGGACAAATGGGGAGCTATTTGAACACCTCATGCTTCTTCTCTACCCAAGCTTTATATACTTATCCTTAGCCTCCAAAATGAAGCTATTTCTCTCTGCTTCTTCCCTCCTTCTAATATCCTCATTCTCTCTCTATTCTTCTGCAAAAAACATGTCCAAGGTAGAAGAAGAAGGCGATCTCCTAGGAAGAAGCATCTAGGATTCTGATTTGCTTCCTTCTAGGGTTTCTAAAGTTTCTTCTTGGTGAACTTGACCTAAACGAGTATGTGGTTCCTTCTTTCCTCTATTTCCTTATTTTTTGTTCTTCCTCCTACCTCTCTCCAGGTTGGAACCTTGCTTTTCCATGGTATAAATTACTCTAGAACTCAAGAACCCATCTTTTCTTGCTCTTTCTTCTAGGGTTTTGCTTCCTTGTGGAGAAGGGTACCTATTTGGCCAAGTTAAGATCTAGAACTTGGGTTTCCTTGCCTTCTTTGTTTGAGAACCTTGCTTCTAGAAGTATGTTCTTATCGGTATAGGTGAGTTTTATAACCCTATTTACATATATTGGTTACTATAAGATTGTTAACTCATGTTCTTGCTTAAAAATGGTGATTTAAGCATTAAGAAGCTAAGTTTGTTTGGGATTTCGATTTTTATGGTGTTTCTTGTTTTGTTTCCAGTTCTATATGAACATGTAATCATGTGCACATTCTTCCTAAGGAAGTATATAACTTAGTTCATATGGGTATCACCACCTATGGTGCTAAGCACCTATCCACGATGGTCCATATTAGGGTTTGTAGGTTATTTTCTCTTCTAAACACATGACCCAATGGTGCGGTCTTCATGACAACTGAAGGTGATGACCAAGGTTTATGAATGATGATGTGAACTGATAGTCACACCTTAGTTCAGTGTTAGGATCTCTTGGAATCTCAATGAGAAATGGTTTGATTCTCTAATGATGTTATCAATCAATGATGACATTAGCTAATATCTGATGGTGTTAAATGAATATAGTGTTGATTTAACAATCTATGGTCACTTAATGATCACAACTAATGGTGGATCAGGTCATCACCATATATGGTGAGTTAAGGATGTAATTTTAGATCTGACTAAACCTTAAACTAATGGTTCCTTGGTTCATTTGATCTAATTGTTAGACCTATACTTGAATTGATAACTTTGAATAATGAACCCGATCCAATGAATAAGATTGGATGCTTCAACATCCAATATATTAGAGTGAATCCCATGATATTATATGGGGGTCCTAGTGATGAGAATTTGATGGTTCAATATCATTAATGTGTTGTTATACCTTTGCTCTCCTATAGTTATATTTGATAAATGACCATAATAAGTGGGTGTGTAATTTCAATGTGATATAGTTTACTATACCTAACCTTAATGTAATTAAATAATGGTGATTGGTTGTAATCAGCCCTCTTGCATCTTAATGTGACAGTGTATTACACTCTTCTTGTGTTTAAATCACAAGATAGTGCTATTTGAATATCATTGTGCCTTGCCATAATAATAATACCTATGGACACATAATTGCTGATGATTTTTTAAGCCTTGTTTAAGACATGGAATGATGAGGATAACCTTGCTATGAATAATGTGATGGTCTTAATGACCTTTGGGCATGTTTGAGCCCTAATTGAGGTGAAATCTTTTTCATGTTCCAATAAGGGTTGAAACCTTGGAACTTGTGATAAGAAATGGATATCTTGAAATGATATGATGATAATGTGGTTCATTACAATGGATTGGATGATAGCATGTGGTAATGTAATTAAGATCTATATTTCAAACATTTCACATTTTTTGAAATTGCAATGCTTATACACTTGATAATAATGAATTAGGGTTTGTATGTCCATTTATATGATGAAGCCTTAATTCACCCAATTAATAATAAGTAATCAAGTGTAACCCTAATCATGTAGTTCCTTGTGCCATAGATCCATCTGAGTGTCAGGACTTGCCAGATGGTGAAACGAATATTCCTAAGGGAAAGTCAGAGTGCATACTGTTGAGTATGTGGGGTGCTTGTCATCCTGACTCTAAATGTTTGGGAGGATGATTGTGGCCATACCTCGGTAGGAGAACAGATATGGTCGTGTCTCAGATATGTGTATATGATAAGATTTGAGAACATATGTGCTTGTACCTCAGATGGTAGGGTTTGTATTCCCACCTCCTTTCACTAGTGTCGTGACCTATACCAAGGATGGACTATGCTGTTAGCAAGTTGACCTGATGTGTCATTGTGGTGGACTCGTACTGACTGAGGGTGGACAAGATCTTAGGAATCCAATTATCCTAAATCTTGTATGGAACTAATTTTGACTTAGTAGTGGTCAGTTGGGACGTGAGTGGTATTCCTCAAATCCCTCAGGGTGACATAATAAAATATGTAATTCAAGTCGTGTAGTATATATCTGTTAGGGTTAAATGTGTCTCACATTGTTTGAGTAACCCTTGTTTTATCTTTATACAACATAGTTCTTATAGAGTGTAGACTTATGAAATTTGAGTAATTCTACTTGTTGCTAAAGCTTATTTGCTTAATTACTTAGTATGCTTAAACTGTTCAATCTGCTCAATTGCTTATTCAATACCCTATCTGCCCAATTTAGTTATTGTTAATTAATCTGTTGTAATGAATATTTGTTGGAGAGAGTTATATCTCTCACTGTGACTGGGTCTCACACGTGGGTCACCACATCTTTTTAGGTGGACATAGGTAACGAGGTCAAGGTCATGCTACACTAGTACATGATTGGTCTGTAGCGTCGATTTTTTTAAGCCTCTAGCGTCACTTTTTAACCGACGCCTAAGTGACCGTCTCTAGAAAATTTGCTCTATAGGGTCGGTTTTTAAATCAAAGAAAACTGACTTTAGAGAGGTACAAAAACCGACCCTAGAGAGGTACAAAAACCGACCCTAGAGGTTTACAAAAAATGAGTTGCTGATCTCAACATCTCTAAGGTCAGTTATGTAAAAAAACTGATCCTAGAGATTTCTAAGGTCAGTTATATGAAGAAAAATGATCCAAAAGGGTCAAAAGGGTACCTCGAGAGAATTAGTGAAGCTATTAGGTCGGTTATATTTGAAAACCGACCCTAAAGAGGTACAAAAACCGACCCTAGAGAGGTACAAAAGCCGACCCTAAAGAGGTACAAAAACCGACCCTAGAGGTTTACAAAAAATGAGCTACTGATCCCGACATCTCTAAGGTCAGTTATGTAAAAAAGCCAACCCTAGAAATCTCTAAGGTCGGTTATATTAAGAAAACCGACCCAAAAGGGTACCTGTAGAAGTCACATTTACTTCTAGGGAAGGTTATTTAAAAAAACCGATGTAGTAGGTCTCTAAGGTCGGTTTTTATAAATAACCGACCCTAGAAGTCACATTTTTTTAAAGAACAATTCTGCATAATAGAAATCTACTTTATACAGTTCTAAACCTGCAATAGAAATAGACTTGCAAATGCAATGATGCAAGCCAGAAAATGCATTCCAAAGCCATTTGCTAGCTTTTATGTCCAATCCTTTTTGAATTGATGTATCAATCTCCAAACCACATACATTCATAACAATAATAATTCACATATTTAGTTGATACATACTCATACACATAGCACATACTAACATTCATGCAAGTCTAAGATAGATTCATTCAGTTGAGACATAGCACATACTAACATTCATACACATAGTACATACTAACAACAATGATAGATTGCAAGTCTAAGATGATATTAAAATTTATGTCAGATACAAAAGTAAATTTGATAGAGTTTCAAAACTACATACACAAATGAAGTTATGCATTCAATCCAATGCTATAGTCACTTCGTTAAGAAAAGCCTCTGACCACTTTTCTCGGAATTCATTTAACTCATCAAGTGTGTAAGGCTGAGTTGTAAAGATCTGCAACAAAAAATGCACATGCTAATATTTTATAAAATGAGTACATCTCAGTTGTAAATTAATGATGTTATTCTTTATTACCTGATCTATAGTCTGAATGTCATTTGATGCTCTTTTGACAATAGCTTGCATATATTTCATTACATAGTAGCCACAAGCCCAATCCTTATTTTGTATATGACACTACAAATAAAGAATTACACTTAATGTTAGTAAACTACTATAAATAGAGTTGAGATAAGACTATAAGGGTTACATATAAGAGTTGACATATACATTACTATAAGAGTTGTAGATATATAAGACTAAGCCGTCAAAATAGTTACCTTGATATTTTTCAAAGTCAATGTCTTTAATTTGGTGGGTATTATTCCTCCACCTTCACAAAAAGCCTTTATACCCCTATCAATTAATTGATTACAATAGTTGTCAAAATAGAAATTCTAAGTAGAAATATCATGTTGAATCATAACAATTGATGTGGTAGAAACTAAATTTATGCTTACTCAATAGTTGGCAATTTTAGTTTGCGACTCCTTGTTGTTATTCCCATTGGGTCAAGATAATAGAAAGTCATCAATTTTGGGACAACCACCACTAGTTCCCAATGTCTAGATCTGAGTAAAATGCATATTGAGAACAAATATTAGAATTATAAATTTAGTTAATATTAGAATTATATTGAATAATAATACTTACTTGACATTAAAAGGAATTAGGATAATTTCTTTTCCCACACTAGCAAAATATTTGAATGCAGTACAAATGTACTCATTCACATCCTCAATGTGTGTCTCCACTTGACTAGTGATTGAAGGAACTAAGAATCCAACATTCCTTATATCAAAGTTTGTCATCTCAGTATATAAATGGTTGTAAAACATTTGTAATCATTTCAAATATTAGAAATAAGCTAAAAATGTATATTGGAGTTTTCTACATTGATGAATCCTTACCTTATCCATACTTCTAATATCGAAGTATTTAACCAATCATACAAGAACAAATCTTTAATATCATCAAGAAAAATAAAATTCTCAAAGTCCCTCCCAGCTGCATCTTTTATTAAATTGACCAATATATGTGATCCCGAGCTTTGGTTGGCTAAGTATTGACACAAACATTTACATTTGCTTCCCAATTCGTCAAATGTAGCTTCGAGAATGAAAGATGGCTTGGGCATAAGAGGATGACTAGTAGAATTTTTACTTTTTGGTTTGCAAACCTGTTAATTAAATTACATACTTATATTACATGAGTTCATATATGTAGTCAAATAAGAAAAACATGGTAGAATTCAAGTATACCTTGTCATTGATAACCAAGTGTCTAGGCCAACCCACCATAGCACCCTATGCTTCTTCAATTGTACTATATTCAGGATTAGGTATGGGTAGTGGTTTGTCCCCCATTCCATCATACACAAGATGGATGGACACACGAAAAATGTCATCAGTAATTTGTTCGCAATGCAATGTACCACCAAGGTTGTATACTGGTGCAATTCCGCTAGTGGTGCTAACACACTACTCAATTGAATAGATGCGCCCCACGAGGTCGGAATGCACGATGGATGGGGGTTTGCTTTCAAAATTTATAAACCTAGACTAGCTACCTACATCTACTAAAACACTACACCCGCAAGCGCACGAGGTCGTGTTGTAGTATAGGGAGGTGGCAAGTAAAGGTTCGATCCATAGGGAAAAGAGGGGGCACTAGAGCTAGGTTAGTTTAGCTAGGTTCCTACTGCAGAGACTAGGGTTAAGGGTTTAAAGGTTGATTTGATTGTTAACTAAGGATGAACAAGCAAGCAATTAAAGTCGAGAACAAAATCTATGTTAACCCTAGACTAGATTAAAACTAAACAGGAAAGAAAGGACTAAGCTAGGTATGAAAAGACAAATTATGCTAAGGCAAGCAAGAGAAAAACAAAAGAGCAATTAAAGAACTAAACTAGCATAAACAAGGCAAGAGCAAGGCAAGAAGCTAACTAAGCAAGAAAAGAACTAACTAAGCAAAGCAAGCACAGAACTAGGGTTTTAAGCAGTAAAGAGATGTGTGGGATGTTTAGGGGTATGAACTTATCACTTAAGTTGAGGGTGACATATGAACATTATGATTCCATTTATATTATGCAAACCAAACAACAAGTTAGAGTCTAATGAATTAACCTAAGCTACTAACTGGCCATGGATATGCTAGGTTGTGTATAGGGGAACTAGTCCCTAACACCCCCTACTACCCTTACGAGGCTCAATTGGGTTAGGGATTAGGTTCAATTCAATTAGAGTCTAATCAAGTCTAGGTTTCTAGATTAGGTATTCCTAGGGCAATTAGGGGACGAGGGTAGTAATGGGGAGGTGAGATTAGGGTTTTGGACCCCAATTCCCCCACATTCTAGCCTTGAGAAGGCTCCATGCTAATTGCACTAGAATTACCTAATCTAGCTACTTAGATCTCTCACTTAGGTTTAGGGAGATTGATTAGGATGTAGGAAGATGGGAGGCAACCTAGGGATCCAAGAATTGGACCTAGGGGCAAATCCCAAAATTCACACATATAAGCAATTTGCCTAAATTCCTAAGTGATTTCACACACAAACCAACAAGTAATCCATGGAGAATGAGATAGAAATAGAATATAATCATTAACAAATGAAATTAAAAAGTTTACATGTCATTTTCCCCCAACATGGTATCAAAGTAACATATTTTCCCCCAAACAGCCCACCCAAGGGGCCTAGCTACTCATAGAAATCGAAAATACAAAAAGAGAGAAGAAAGAGGTAGAAGAAGCCATGGAGCTCGATGTAGATGAAGGACTCCTCCTCTCCAGCAGCTGCAAGGTCATCCTCCTCCTTCTTCTTGGATGGAATGGTGTAAAATGGTGGTGGGAAGTGGATGGAAGGCTTAGATATGGGGGTTATGTGGTGGAAATGGTGAAATGGAGTGGATTTGAGGTGGATATGGAGTGGAATGGAGTGGGTGGCAATTTGGGGAGCTAGGAAGGGGTAGAAGGTGGCTAACCTCATGCCCCAACTGCCACCTAGGTATATATAGGTGTGGGCGAAGCACTAGGTTAAGATAGGGGCAAAATGGGGAAAGCAGTGAAAAAGTGGTTGGATTCTGTGAGTAGCACGGCCGTGGTGGGGTACCACGGCCGTGGTGGGTAGGGTAGGCCACGACCATGGTGTAGGAGCACGGTCGTGGGAATTAAAATGGCTAAAAGTCAGGTTGGTGGTCAAAACGGCCACGGTCGTGGTGGGCCTGGTTGATGTGGTCGTGGACTGCTGCACGGCTGTTTTGTGGTGCACGATCGTGGTGTCTATCATTGGCACGGCCGTTTTGTTCCACCATGGCCGTGCTGCCTTCTGCTTGATTTGGAAGTTGAACCTATCGATTTCTAAGTGACCTAGCACGGCCGTTTTGTTGTACCACGGCCGTGCTGAGTCCTGGGGAAGCACTTTGACTTGTATCTTTGGATTTTCTTGGACATCATTGCTTCACATGACCTTTGGCCACTAGGGGTAGGTCGAGGGAGCGTCGGACTTCACTTTGGGCCTCTCCAAGTATAGAGGAACCCTAGGATCACCCCTTCTCTCTCTTCCATCAATCGTGGTCCAAATGCCTGAAAAACATGCAAATAATGTCCATAAGTGCATTTTATACAAATAAGCATATTAGGGGGAAAGACATGCAATGTAATAGGTATATATGTGATTGAAGAGAAAAAAGACACAAGATGAAGCCCTAAAATAGGGCTGCATCACCACCCCAAACTTAAAACATAGTTGTCCTCAAGTATGCTCCAACTCAATCTCTCTACAAACTTTCACAAAAAGAAATGACAAATGCAATATAAAAGACGATTGTTGTTGAATGGGATCAAAGATGACTAAGTACATGCATTTCACCTCTCTCCTCTCCTTCTTTCACAATCCAATCATGAAAAGAGCACAAAGCATATGAACTTCAAATATAGCGCATAGAATACACAAGTTATCCATATTTCTTCCATTCAGTTCAGGGTAAACTGTTTCATGGTGGCGTTAATCAAGAATGACTAGGAGTGTTGTTTCACATTCATGCATTCAATCTTATATCTCAAATCACGCCAAATGACCCACGTGGCTGCGGATAAGGGTAAAATGAGCTAAGTTTGATGTTTTCTAGCTCAATGGGCATGAAAGTGGAAGAAAGGGTTGCGGTAAGATTTTTGGAGTGTTTTTACACACTCATCTTTTCTTTATTTGAATGCTCTTAAACAGGAGCATCCTTTTATTTTGTTTTTGCTTTTCTTTTTTTCTTTTCTTTTCTTTCTTGTCCTTGGTGTAGATAGGGAAAATGGTGGATAGAGTGAAAGCGGGGAGATGAAGATATGGCCACCCCAAACTTTTAGAGGTGGACAAGGCTGATTATGTGCATTGGGGCATCTTTTTATGAGGCAGAGGGGTATGAAGATGGTGGAAGAATAGTCGGGTCAAAGAGGGGTCATTGGTATGATTTTCCACATAAGACGTCCTGCATGAAAATTAATCCAACACTTCATTCAAGATATCACACCACATGAATGAACAACATGAAATTGATATATCAAACATGTGATTCCACA
This sequence comes from Alisma plantago-aquatica, assembly GCA_963693085.1. Lineage (NCBI taxonomy): Eukaryota > Viridiplantae > Streptophyta > Magnoliopsida > Alismatales > Alismataceae > Alisma > Alisma plantago-aquatica. Next base: position 167,353,558 of record OY856413.1, read on the forward strand.
AACACTAAGCGTTCAAAGCTTGCTCAATTTCATAATTCAACCAATTCAATCACAATCCTAAGAGATGTGATGCACATGTAAAAAGTCAAACATTGATACCACTTAGCAACAAACAATGGTGATTCACTTGCATTTGTCAAAGGTCAACATTTTAATTCAAAATAGTAGAGATTGGGTCAAAACACACTTTTTAGATAAGAAATTCCTAATTTGGGCAAAATTGGCCAAAATGGTGCCAAGTTGCCTTCAATCACATCTAAACTCTATATTATTGAACTTAAAGCAGTAAACAAGCAAATACTAGCTATAACATGCAAGAATTACAAAACTCTACATGAAATGCAATGCATGGCAAAAAGGGCAATTTGTTTGAAAATTACGTAAAAATGACAAGACAGCAAACTACATGGCATGCAGAGATGCAGAATAGTAAAGATGACTAAGGTAGATAGCAAAAGAAAGAAAACAAAAGTGGACGTGGCAGGTGAAATGCAAAGTGAAACTAGGGCATACCTGCCCTACCACCCCAAACTTTTGAATCATGTTGTCCTCAGCATGATCCTAGAGTTTAGGATGATAGGGTAGACGATCATGGCTCTCTCAAGGCTCTGGCGGTGTTCCTCCATGTGGTGGAGGATATGCGTAGTAGATGCCCCACTAATCTGCCTTGAGTGGCTGAAATTGGTCTGCTGCACGGCCGTGCTACGTGGCACGGCCGTGGTGGCTTCAGGTTGCACGGTCGTGCTGCCTGGCACGGCCGTGGTACAGTCCTTTGGCAGCTTTTTTCAATTTTACTTCTGAATCCAGGGACTTGGTGTGTTTTTCATGCAAATGACCATGGTCGTATTGATGTGCCACGGCCGTGGTGGTCCCTGTAGTTACTACTCTCAAAATAAGGAACATCAAACACTCAAAAACTTGGCTCAAAGTGATTTTTCTTGGAATCCTTCTCTCAATTGTACTCAAATTTCCTTCATTTCACCCTGTTATCACCTGCACATCTTAAAACTAGACAAAAACTATTAAACACAAGTGTGTGTGTGTGTTCTTGGAAAATGTAAAAACAAAGCAATTGTATCAAAAAGTGAAGGTTGGGTCAAAATTTCCCAAACCTATGTGGGTTGCCTCCCACAAGCGCTAAGTTTCATGCCTTCAACCAGGCTTGTTGTTCTTTCACCATCAACCATGGTCCAAAAACAAAATGTTTGCACCCCCATCATAAGCAATCCTCTCAAATGCTTTCCTTGATTGATCTTCCTCCCAAGGGTCATGCGAGCTTCGTAAGTCTTTTTCAACAATTCTCTCTCCTTGGGGATCATCATCATAGATCTTAATATGCCTTAAGACCCTCAAAAATCTCATGCCAGAGGTTTTCTCTCTCTTGAGGAACGGGTCTTCATAGGCACCAAAGAGAGGGGTCTCAATCATATCCATTTGCTCATGGGAAGTAGGGGGAGCATGTGATAGTTGTGGTGGTGGCATCGGTGTTGATGGCCGTTGGACTTTAGGTGGAGGAGGGCATTGAGGTTGGAACGTGAATTGGTGAGAGGGTTGTGGTGATGGAGGTGGTAGAATGAATTGAGGCTGGAAGGTGAATTGGTGGGAGGGTTGTGGCAATGGAGATGGTGGTGGTGTGTAAGGCTTAGGATAGCCTTGGAGGTAGGGTAGTGGAGGAAATGGATGGGTTTCTCTATTTTAGCCTTCCATCTTGTCTTCTCCGAGTGGCTTGTCACATGCACAAAGCACAACCAAACAAAAGAAAGCAAGTTAGTAAACCAATATACACAAGAAATGCAAAGAAAAATGAATAAAGAATAGCAAAGATGAGGGCAGTATGAAAAGTCAAAGCAAAACTAACTAGCTAGGCCGAGCGCCTCTAATCCCCGGCAACGGCACCAGAAAACTTGGTGCGATTCCGCTAGTAGTGCTAACACACTACTCAATTGAATAGATGCGCCCCACGAGGTCGGAATGCACGATGGATGGGGGTTTGCTTTCAAAATTTATAAACCTAGACTAGCTACCTACATCTACTAAAACACTACACCCGCAAGCGCACGGGGTCGTGTTGTAGTATAGGGAGGTGGCAAGTAAAGGGTCGATCCACAAGGAAAAGAGGGGGTGCTAGAGCTAGGTTAGTTTAGCTAGGTTCCTACTACGGAGACTAGGGTTAAGGGTTTAAAGGTTGATTTGATTGTTAACTAAGGATGAACAAGCAAGCAATTAAAGGCGAGAACAAAATCTATGTTAACCCTAGACTAGATTAAGACTAAGCAGGAAAGAAAGGACTAGGCTAGGTATGAAAAGACAAATTATGCTAAGGTAAGAAAGAGAAAAACAAAAGAGAAATTAAAGAATTAAACTAGCATAAACAAGGCAAGAGCAAGGCAAGAATCTAACTAAGCAAGAAAAGAACTAACTAAGCAAAGCAAGCACATAACTAGGGTTTTAAGCAGTAAAGAGATGTGTGGGCTGTTTAGGGGTATGAACTTATCACTTAAGTTGGGGGGGTGACATATGAACGTTATGATTCCATTTAGATTATCCAAACCAAACAACAAGTTAGAGTCTAATGAATTAACCTAAGCTACTAACTGGCCATGGATATGCTAGGTTGTGTATAGGGGAACTAGTCCCTAACACCCCCTACTACCCTTATGAGGCTCAATTGGGTTATGGATTAGGTTCAATTCAATTAGAGTCTAATCAAGTCTAGGTTTCTAGATTAGGTATTCCTAGGGCAATTAGGGGCCAAGGGTAGTAATGGGGAGGTGAGATTAGGGTTTTGGACCCTAATTCCCCCACATTCTAGCCTTGAGAAGGCTCCATGCTAATTGCACTAGAATTACCTAATCTAGCTACTTAGATCTCTCACTTAGGTTTAGGGAGATTGATTAGGATGTAGGAAGATGGGAGGCAACCTAGGGATCCAAGAATTGGACCTAGGGGCAAATCCCAAAATTCACACATATAAGCAATTTGCCTAAATTCCTAAGTGATTTCACACACAAACCAACAAGTAATCCATGGAGAATGAGATAGAAATAAAATATAATCATTAACAAATGAAATTACAAAGTTTACATGTCATTTTCCCCCAACATGGTATCAAAGTAACATATTTTCCCCCAAACAGCCCACCCAAGGGGCCTAGCTACTCATAGAAATGGAAAATACAAAAAAAGAGAAGAAAGAGGTAGAAGAAGCCATGGATCTGGGTGTAGATGAAGGACTCCTCCTCTCCAGCAGCTGCAAGGTCGTCCTCCTCCTTCTTCTTGGATGGAATGGTGTAAAATGGTGGTGGGAAGTGGATGGAAGGCTTAGATATGGGGGGTTATGTGGTGGAAATGGTGAAATGGAGTGGATTTGAGGTGGATATGGAGTGGAATGGAGTGGGTGGAAATTTGGGGAGCTAGGAAGGGGTAGAAGGTGGCTAACCTCATGCCCCAGCCGCCACCTAGGTATATATAAGTGTGGGGGAAGCACTAGGTTAAGATAGGGGCAAAATGGGGAAAGCAGTGAAAAAGTGGCTGGATTTTGTGAGTAGCACGACCGTGGTGGGGTACCACGGCCGTGGTGGGTAGGGTAGGCCACATCCGTGGTGTAGGAGCACGGTCGTGGGAATTAAAATGGCTAAAAGTCAGGTTGGTGGTCAAAACGGCCACGGCCGTGGTGGGCCTGGTTGATGTGGTCGTGGTACTGCTGCATGGCCATTTTGCTCTGCTACGCCACGGCCGTTTTGTGGTGCAGGGCCGTGGTGTCTGTCACTGGCACGGCCATTTTGTTCCACCACGGTCGTGCTGCCTTCTGCTTGATTTGGAAGTTGAACATGTCGATTTCTAAGTGACCTAGCACGACCGTTTTGTTGTACCACGGCCGTGCTGAGTCCTGGGGCAACACTTTGACTTGTATCTTTGGATTTTCTTGGACATCTTTGCTTCACATGATCTTTGGACACTAGGGGTAGGTCGAGGGAGCGTCAGACTTCACTTTGGGCCTCTCCAAGTACAGAGGAACCCTAGGATCACCCCTTCTCTCTCTCTTCCATCAATCGTGGTCCAAATGCCTGAAAAACATGCAAATAATGTCCATAAGTGCATTTTATACAAATAAGCATATTAGGGGGAATGACATGCAATCTAACAGGTATAGATGTGATTGAAGAGCAAAAAGACACAAGATGAAGCCCTAAAATAGGGTTGCATCATATACCTTGCCCGCTTCCATAACATTATATTCTGGAACCTCCACTACAAGTTTACAGTTCATACCAACCTATAATTGAAATAATATAAGTTATATACGAAGCGGTAAACTGGATACCTACTACAACTATATATATATATATATATATATAATCATATATATATCATACTAATAACACAACATATAGAACAAAAACTTACTGCAGATTGTTGTGGTGGTTCATTGGGAGTGCTCCCATGACCTTCTACAGTTGGAGCATGGGCTTGTACCTCATCACTTGAGAGACGCACAATATGAATAGGTTGAGAAGGTTTAATAGGATGAAATGAAGACATTATTTCTTTTACTTTCTGTGCTACTAATGTTTCAACCTCCTCTTGAGTAAGACCTCCTGCACGACCTCTTTTAGATTGTGAAGGGCCAAAATAAGACTTGAATCATATGCCAGCTCCTAATCCCCTAACATGGCCAAGATGCTCCTTCGTACCAAGAGCAATTGATAGTTCATCCATGTGGCCAGTTGGGATGAATTTTCTTTCCTTCCTTTGCTCGTGGAGATCAATCTATTCATAGTTAATAAAAATATTATATCACCATATCAATTAGATATAAATAAATCTACGTTTGTGGGAGTTACTCTTTACTTAGTTGGGATAAACCTACCATCTTTTGTGCCACATCCTTAGTTGCAGGGTTGCCAATTTCACCTGCTCGATTCATTCTAGCATCAATCCATGTCAAGTGTCGGGATGGACACTCAGTTTGAGTTGTACTAGACTCTTCTCTAGAAGAGGATTGCTTCTTTTGTAGTTGGTGGTGGAAGGCATAACCACCGGGCCCCAAGCGATGGTCATGCACATTTTTGGCCCATCTTTCCTTTTGGGCCTGGTGAATAGCCTGATCATTTAAAATGAGGTATTGCAATTTAGACTTAGAAACCATATATAAAACGATCCACGCCCTTAATTGTATAAAACTAAAGATTCATATAATACATCACAATCTTTATTACCTGAAACTCTTCCAGTTTCCTAGCTGCAACAAATCTTTCCCACACCACAAGATCTATAAAAACATATACATATGTTGCTTTCTTCTTTTGTTTAGGATTATCTATAAATTCCCTTGTGAGATATGTCTTAAAAGCCCTCCATCGTACATCACAATGTTGTAGCACTTTTTTCTTGTGATCTTTTTCATTTAGATGAAAAACACCCTTTACATATAAAAGAAGCAATAATGTTGTCTTAAAAAGAAATCAATTCCAAGCAAACTAAATTAGAATCAATAAACAAAAAACATATTAAAATAATATCACTTCCACTCACAGATATATCTTTTCATAGGAGGTCTTTTAAGGCATTAGAAACATCATGCCAATTTTCTATATCTATTGCCACCTTACTACACACGGTCACCCCTATGTAATGCTTGAAAGCACTAGCATGTTCCCCAACAGGTGCTCCTGTGACATCAAACTGGACTGGCAATTTCTCCCCTTTGGCCCTGAGCTCCTGCAGCCTACGCATCAGTGTGAGACCTCTACTTTTCTTAGCATCACCACTACCATCCTCATGGTTCTCATTCTTAGAATGTTCATCTTCACTTTTCATTTTAGAACCTGCAAGTATACATGATAAAAGAAACATAAGTGATAATAAAAGCACAAGGGATAAAAGTATACATGATAATACATGATATATGTTGTATATTTAAAAGATTACGTGCTTGAATGATAACAAAATAAACAATTCAAAGAATACATGCCTCTAGTATTGGTTGAGTTGTTAGTCAAGTAAAATTCCTTCAGCATGGTCTTGATATTTATAATATTCATCGGTGTTATCTTCAACATTTACACTTGGTAAACCAACTGAGAATGGGCTGGAATCATCATACTTTTCATAGTATTCTTCTTCATTTATAGGATCTACAATAAACTGTCTTTTTCTATGAAGAACAACAGACCAATTTTTATTTGTCAGGTCATCAATATAGAATACTTGTTTTGATTGGTCTGCCATGATGAATGGCGCATCTTTCTCACCAATCTTTCCAAAATTCACCAATTTAAAACCCAACTCATCCACTAAAACTCCTTTGTTGTTGTCGACCCAATTACACCTAAAGATAGGAACTCTGAAATTTGTATAGTCCAATTCCCATATGTCCTCAATGACACCATAATATGACATCTCAGCTTCACATGGTCTTTTATATTTGGCACTAACAAAATACAACGAACAAGCTTGAACAGTGACCCCTCTATTTTGAACTACACTACTTTCATCTTGACGCTTTGTGTAGTATAAAAATTCGTTTATGTCATAACCTTCATATGACATGACATCCATTTTTGGCTTAAAGGCGAGCCATTTTATGTTCTCAACAACATTATTCAGTGATTCATATAGTTGATTAAATACTTTCTCTTCAAACCACCTAATAAATGTTCAATTATGCTCTCTTGTAAGCCACATTGAACTGGATCGTGGATGATTTCTCTTGATAAGATCATTGTGTTATGTGATGTAGCTACTAACTTCATCGATGTTGTGTAAAATAAACAAATGTGCTTGTTCCCACAACTCACGACCGATTCCTTTCACTCGTCCTCCCAGAGTTCCTTTGCCACAATATGATTCAATGTCATGGGAATTTTTTAGATCGCTAGAAGTTTCATTGTAATTCAAAAAATCATTGCAAAAGTCCATCACCTCCCTAGCCACATAACCCTCAATAATCCTCAGCAAATCTGATAAATTCATCAAGATCTTTGGCAAACTCTGGACTGCAACGGTTCTTGATAGACATCCAACTTCGATCCATTTTCTATATCACATTAAAATTAATTATAAAACTAAAAATTAAATATTGATACTATAAGATGTAAGTTTTTATTGATAGAAAGTTAATTACTTTTATACTAAAGTGTACCACCTATCCCATTTTTGAATATTTAATCTCACTAGTAACTGTATAATGTATGTTTAGTTTTGAAGAAAATTTCAGCAGCATTTCCCCTAAGTTCTCCAAATACATCGATGTAAATGGCAAATAACCACCCACATATGTACCCAGAGAAAAAATGAGGAAATACTACTAAAATTTTCTTCAAAACTAAACATACATTATACATTTACATCCTAAGTGAGATTAAATATCCAAAAATAGTCCCAGACTGGGGACTATCCAAAATTTACTCCTAATGAGTAAATTTTAAACGAGTTTCTAAGTTGATACATGCATAAATGTATTATTTTCATATTTATATATTAAGTTAAACATCATGCATCGATGATCTCATCTATAAACCCTAAAGTGTCAATATGAGACTACACAATGTCTACCCTCATATTTCTAGAATGTATATAATGATTACATGTGATTAATAACAAAATGTAGATATGAAAGAATACATATTTTTATTATTGGTTGATTTACTAGTCAAATAAAATGGCACATTGGGAGTGTGAGAATATTATACCTCACTTGTAGGCTGAAGAAGAAATATATGCAAGTCAACAACAAGTCAATAGCACCTACAACAACACAAATGCACGATTCAATTTTGTTATAATGTATTAATTATGGGTCAATATATATCAATTTTAGAGGAGCAGTAAGAATTAACAAATTCAAAATTGACAAATTTTGAAGTTTTTGCAACTCATCCAGCACGGTCGTTCCATCACCACGACCGTGCTACCTGGTCAGTTGCATGACAGTAAGAAGAAATAGAGGAGTGAGGCAGCAGAGACAACCGTGCTACCTTGAGAAGAATCAGATAGTGGGGGAGCTTGTGTGGGAGAAGAACTGGAGAGAGAAAGGCACACGACCCTTGCAACTTCGTAGGTGTCATCGCCGTTCAAGGAAGAAAGCGGCGTTTGGGCGTTTTCGTCCAAAGAAATTAGCACCAGAGATGGTGGTCGATCTGGAGGCGTCGTCACCATCCAAAGAAGAAAACGGCGACTGGGCGTCGTTGTCCAAGGAAAGCGGCGCCGATTTGCCTCTCTTCAGGCACAGAGATGGTTGGGGAGGTGACCTTTGCAGCGGCGGTGATTTTCTTCTTTTCAAGTGCGGGAGCGGGAATGGGGAGTAGCAGCAGTAGCAAATGGCAACCTAAGCTTTCGATCAGGCTGGTATCTACTAAGTTAAGGACCTCTAGCTTCGGTTTTTGGTAAATAACCAACCCTAGAAGCCTAGTTATCAAATAGTGCCCGAAGTTTACCTATAGCATCGGTTTTTGGTAAATAACCGACCCTATAAGTCAGGGTTCTAAGGTCGGTTATCTTAAAAAACCGACCCTAGAAGTCTGGTTATCTATAAGGATAGTTTTATAGTAAAACCAACCCTAGAGGTCAGTATCTATAAGGTCGGTTATCTATAAAAACCGACCCTAGAGTTCCAAAGCAGTGCCCACATTTTTTTTTGACCCTATAGCATCGGTTATTTGGAAAAACTGACCCTTTAGATCGAGGCGCAAAGCCAAAATCACGCGAATTTTCACGCGGGAAACTTGTAAGGTCGGTTTTTATGATAAAATTGATGCAATAGTCTATTAGGTTGGTTATTCTAGTAAAAAAGACTCCATGGGCAGCGACATTACTGGCCAAAAATGTAGTAGTGTATGGAAGAGAACCAGCCTGGTTATTAATAGATTCTGAAGGTTGGTCAGTTGTTGATGTTACTAGTAGAGTCCTAATGTCATCCCTGTACTCTCAGGTCTGGGTATGGGAGGTGTTTTCTAGATAAGATAGTTGTATCAACATGAGATTTTGGCAGTATGCCAATGTATGTAGATATGTCATGTACATGTAAATGCTTCTTTTGTACACAGGAGGTGGATGAAGCCATTGATCACAGATGTAAATTCCTGTTATAATATATGCGAATGGAAAAGATGGACCTTTATGTAAATGTTTTTGAACTTGTTCCTGATGTGAATTTTTGTTTTAATTATTCCGCATTTTTTACTGTGTGATTAATTAGAAGTTGATCGTGTTTTATGTTTTGAGTAATCTCATTTAGCGTGAAGAGGTGTCGCAGTTCTTCCCAAGTACTTAAGGATATTCTTAACAACTATCTAGTAGCCATCATCCAGATCAGACTGGTTCCTTCTTGTCAGGCTCAAAGCATAGGAAACATTTGAGCTTGTACATATCATTGCATACATGATATATATTATGAGGCATATGAAATCTTACTCATGAGTGTCCTATCTTCCAAAGAGGATGGACATTGGGATTTAGAGATACTTATTCATATAATACAAGTAAGTTTTCTCTCTTATAATCCTACATGCTAAACCTCTTTAGCACTTGGTCAATGTATGTACTTTGATTTAGAACAAGAAACCTTCTAGATCTATCTCTATAGATCTTGATCCTACTATATAGGATGTTTCTCCTAAGTCCTACATAGAGAAGGTATTGCCCAATCATGTTTTAACAAATTGTAGAGTAGGGATGTCATTTTCCATCAAAAGTATGCCATCTACATACAATATGAGAAATGCAATTATGCTCCCACTAAACTTTTTTTAAAATGTGAATGAAGGCAAATTGTGATGACTATTGCATCAAAAGAAAGATCCCAACTTATAGATGCTTTCTTCAATCCATATGCTGACCTTTATATCTTATACTTTATTGGATTCATTTGGAGTGATAAAGCCCTTAGGTTTTGTCATGTGCACATCCTCTAGAAGATTCCCATTAATGAATGAAGTTTTAACGTCCATTTGCCAAATCTGATAGTCATGATAACTTGCAATGGAAATCCTAATCTTGATGGATTTAACCATGAAAATTGGTGAGAAAGTTCCATCATAGTCAAAACCTTGAACTTGTCTGAAACATTTTGCAATGAATCCACTTTTGTAGGTTTGTAAATTACCATCCATGTTGGTCTTCTACTTGAAGACCCATTTGCACCCTATGGGTTTTACCCCTTATGGTAGATCCATCAAGGCCCATATCCTATTGGATACATGGGATCCATCTCAATTCTCATGGCCTCAAGCAATTCACTAGATTCTGGTCCCTGAATGGGTTCCTTATAGGTTGTCGGCTCATCACTTATGACCATAAAATCATCTTATTGTGTAGTGACAAATCCATATCTCTCTGGCTCAAGATGTATCCTACTGAATCATTGAGGTTATTATGTTATGATAGCGACTTGCAGTATAGTTTGTGGTTTCTCTAGTTCCTTATTGAATTCCATTGGTTAAAGGTATTCTTGTTAGCCTTGAACTGCCTCAAGTTCTTTTTCCTCCCACTAGTTCCTCTAAAAATAAATCCCCTTTTGAGAATACAACATCTATGTCAAAAAAACACTTTGTTGTCAGATAGAATATATAAGTAGTGACCCTTAGTATCCTTAGGGTACCTAACAAAATACATTTATTTGATTTGGTCCAAGCTTTTCACAAAAAAAATTTCTTGAAATAAGTTTCACATCCTCAAACTTTCGTAAAAGACATAATGAGACGTTTCCCATTCCATATCTAATGTGGTGTCTTTTTAATGGATTTGGAAGGTACTCGATTAAGTGTAAACACATTGATTTCTACAGCATGTCCCCAAAAGGAAATCAGAAGATCAGCTAAACTAAAAATAGATTGTACCATGTCCAAAAAGGTGCAATTCCTTCTTTCATATACACCACTATGTTGTGGTGTTTCAGGTGGATTCTACTGTGATATAATACCACAATCTCTAAAAAGGGCCTCAAACTCTTGGCTTAATTATTCACCACCTCAATCTGGTCGAAATGCTTTGATTCTTTGGCCAAGTTGATTTCATACTTCATTCATGAACTCTTTGAACTTTTCAAAGGATTTTGATTTGTGTTTCATAATATACACATAGACAAACCGTAACGACCACACTTTTCAACAACTCCCAATTAAGGAAGGCCAAATAAATGAGAGCCAATACCTAATTTTCCCCCCAAGGATCCAAATTTAGCATAAATAAATAATAGCAAAAAATGCATAATTCTAATATATTATTTACAAGATGTTCCTCTAGAACTTACATGAACTTTATTCAATAGAATTATACATATCAGAATTATATGAGAAGAGGTATATATCTAATCCCCCTGAAAACTTAACTTTAATGTCTTCAAGTAATTTCATCTGTCCATCACATATTGATATCACCTTATCTAGCACGTACCTAAAATATTGTGAAATAAAGGCATGAAGAAATATAATAAGTTATTCTATGTAAGAGGGGTGCATGTGAATGTGTGCATGTAAACTAACTACTATATTCCATCAAATACCTACAAATAAGAACTATCTTTTTATTCACATAATCTTTCTTTATGTGATAGTGGCATTAGAATTGAATAGAACTAAACAAACATGCAATATTTTAGTTGTTTAATCCTCAAAAAAATACTCAGAAAACACCGACAAAGTAATGTGGGTAGTCAAAGGCGTAACCACGTACCTCGATGGTGAGCCATGCATATTATTAAATTATACTTCAAGCATATTCAATCAATCCAATCAACAGATCCAAGCAATTCAATAGTTAATATGCATGTATATAAATCCTAAAGTTTCACCCTCTCATTAGTCATATTAAACCCTACTCGGTCCTATTCTAGGGTTTAGATTTCCTTGTTATCGAGTTATCATGAGAGTCATGTTTGATACTCCCAATTCCCATGTTCATTGATTTAATGACTTAAGAATCCTAATTTATGTTAAGTGTAACCATGATTATAAATTCTACCATATTATTACATCATGAACACTTAGATCAAATTGACTTCATTAATCAACATAACAAGATATGACCTTAGTTTCATTACCATATTTATTCACATGTATGTCTATCCACTTTATTAACCTTAATTGTCATCTTTACTATCATGGTCATCATGGTAATTAGATTATTCAACAAAATTAGATAATAGCATAAAAGAAAGGATTTTAATATTTTTGACATATTAATATCAAAATCTAGGGTTTCCATTCCTTATTTATCACTTAGTTACATATTAGCCTTAATTTTATATTTAGAATAAGATTTAGGTCTCAATGATATTTTATTCACGTTCCTATTGTTTTTGTGATCAATTTGTATATAAGGATTGTCATAATCGGAGCTACCAGTGATGTACTACACTAAAAACAAGTTTAATCATTACTTAACCAATCGCGTGGCACCACGTCATCATGTAAAACTTATCGTTGGATTTTCCTTCCTTTCCTGATCCGCGGATCTCAACTTGGGTCAGCTTAGGAGACGACCCGGATCCATACGTAGTTCTTTCCTCTCCCGCGGCACTGCAGCGCACACGCGGCTCTGTTTCTGCGGAGAAACAGGGCGTTTCCGCGGAATCAAGGCTCCGACGACCTCCTGCTCCCTCCACCGATCCCTCTGAAAAGGGTCCCTACATATTCGTAGAGCACCCATACATCTTGGCGGCAGCCTGATCGTGGTGGGGTGTTCCGGAACTAGAAGTTCCTCATTATGCCGCCGCAACCCCCACTTTCTCGCCGTCCTCTGATCTCTGGCCCGTCTCTTCGCTCTCGCAGATGTATTAGCACCAACCCGAAAGACTAGGCTCCTCGATGAGTCGTGGAGAAGCCAAAGAGGGGGTCCTTCTATAGGATGGAGGGCGAATCCTAGGTTTTCAAAAAGGGTGAGAAGAGTTACTTCCCTCTCCAATAAGGGAGTTTCCAGTTCGGTTTCATAGGGGGAGACTATGGCTGCGTTTGTTTTATAGGTAGATTTCCGGCACGGCAATTAGTTTAGTTGCGGCACATTAGCTGCTGTCTGCTATGCCGTTTCGAAGATAATTATTAGTTAACTGGATATTCTCAGCTTAATGTGCCGCTTCAAAATCTTGCGCCAGAAAATAAGTTAACTTACCCTGAATGTTAATTCCCACCTACGCTCTTCTAAGGCCATGTTTGGTTGGCAGGAAAGAAATGGATCTGAACCATAGATTGGATTGGATGGGAATTGAGAAGGACAAGGTTATAAATGCATTCTTGTGTTTGTTCAAACCGTAGGATGACATTAGATGACATTTGTTCAACCTGCAACCGACCTTCAAGCTTTTGGGCTATTGTCACGTCCTTGCAAGGAGTCTCAGATGCTTCATAACTCTATTGTTGGCTATTGGGCAACTTCTGCTAGCTGGAAATAATGCTTGCAACAAATAATTTGCCCCCCCCTTGCCGTAAACCATTGTTGGCAAAGTGCTTCAAGTGGAGAAGACCTTCTTTCCAACCTCCTTATAGCACATCTGTGCAATTATTAATTGTTCTCCATTGTCGGAGTCTCGGAGCATTGCAACTTCTTCATTGTGCAGCTTTGTAAGGATTAACTATTTTCCATCATCGGAGCTATTGTGCATGTTTTCTCCAATCGAAACCGGAGATTGGACTGTACTAGATCCCACTTGCTATCATGGTTGATGACGTTCTTGCTGAAATATTTCCTCATATTTGGTTGCTGGTTGAAAGGTGTGTGTAACCCAGCAAACCAAAGTTTGAGTCGTCGTCACGTGTAAAAAACAATGTATCTGGTGTATCGACACAAATTGAGAAAGTCGCGGTGGGAGGGATTAACAAATTCCACACTAGGGTGCCCCTTTTGTTAATCCAGTGGGTTCCGGATATGATTGCCGTCGGAATTAACTTCCCATCTCGCAGTTAACAAACCAAACAACAGAAACATAGATTTTAAGGATATGTATCCAATCCAGGCCTCATATCCCGTGACCCAAACATGGCCTAATAGATTTTGGCATACATATAAGGATGGGGCATAATAGACTTTGTTTAGACAGAGACGGATTATACACAGGTATACCAAACAGAACATATCTTACCATCAAGTTTATGTGTCATTGGCCCAAACAAAAATTATTTTACACAAGGTTAACGTGGCAACTAAATTCATTACAAGTGTGTGCCAAACCCAGCCTATGTGTGTGAGTACTTTGTGGGGGGACGCCGTGCAGAGGGATATCTCAGCAGCGAGGATCTCGATTGAGTCGTGATTGGTTTCCATATAGGACCCAGGGTAGCGGACAATATCCCTATCGTTGAGTCACGCCCATCGTGACACATCAGGGGCACGGCCCTAAGTTGCAAGTCACTTAGTGTTTCTAAAAAGGAAAGATGATGTTATTATTACAAACATGTCCTCGCCTCTTCTTGAATTTCCCTAGACTTCTAGGACTACCCATTGGCTATGGAACTTGAGAGGAAACTCATTATTAACTTTCCTAACCTATTTATAATTTTTGGGATTTATTGGGATAAGTTTAATAGCCAAAACTTATTCTTCTTTTACCATATCTTTAAATTAATTACCACACCACAAGGAAAGTCATTTTTCTCTCAAATTCAATAATTATCTTCTTTGCATTGTTATATTCAAATATAAAAAAAAGCCAGGCCGAGATATTTTTATTTGATGCCTTAAATATTGTGTTGTCACTTATGGCTAGATAATTACTCTTTTAATTATCTAAACACCATGTATCTTATTTTCTTTGAAAAACTTGCATATTATTTAATATTTTAGTTATTTAGTAAACTATAAAGCCATTATCCTTTATTTATCAATGAAAACTCTCTTTTCTAAAGTATTTCACATAATTCTATATTTAACAATATCAATTGTCCATTACTTTGGAAATCCCTTTATTATTGGATTTTCTACTCTTTCTTTTGTCAAAAATATTATTAGATTATTACAAACTACAAAACACACAAAATTCCTACATTTCTTTAACTTGTGCCACAAGGACTATTTGCAAAGCAAAGTCTCTTGAGCCTTTATATGGGTCATGGGTTGCACCCATGCCACCAAGGAAACTAACATTATTATTTTATCAAATAATTTTATTGGGAAAATTACTTATCCATTCATGTTTCATATTTATATCATTCAATTTTATCAAAATTGAGGATATTACACAAACCTACTAAAGTCATCAATAAAAGTAATGAAGTATTGGTATGCACCTTTAACACTTGTGCTAAAAGGCCCATATACAGCAGTATGTATGATTCCTAATAAGTCACTTTCTCTCTCACCGATTCCAGTGAGAGGTGATTTTATCATCTTGCCCAATAAACAAGACTCACATGTCTCTATTCATTCAAAATCAAAAAGTCTAGATAACTATATTTATGGAGTCTAGATATGCACTACTCATTTATGTCTTTAGACAACAATGTCAAGTATATGGCTTGTTTGAGTCATTGAGTTTAACCTTCTTGGTATTTATGTTATATACATTTGTATCAAGATCCATCAAATAAAGACCATAAGATATAGGGGCACTTCCATAAAAGATCTCATCATTAGAAATGGAAATATGATCATTCTTTATTAGAAACTCAAATCCATTCTTGTCCAAACAAGATATAGAAACAATGTTCTATTTATAGCATGAACATAATAGGAGTTCTCTAACTCTATTACAAGCCCAATGGGTAGAGATAAACAGTAGGTGCCTACTCAAGTGGCAGCAAATCTTGTTCCATTTGCAACACGTAATTCCACCTCTCCTTTCTTCAAGGGTCTACTTCTTTTCAAATCTTATATGTTCGAACATACATGAGATTCACATCCGGTATCCAATACCCATACTGAAGAAGTATATAAGTTCATTTCAATAACATATATACTAAAGTTAAGATCTCTATCCCCTATTTCTTATTCTTCAGTTCCTCAAGATAGAAATGGCAATTTCTTATGTAATGTTCAACTTTGTAACAATGCTGACAATTGCCTCCCTTACACACTCATTCTGCTTTAAGTGTTGAATACTTTGGATTAGCTTTAGAACCTTTCTTAGCTTCTCCCTTTCCCTTAGACTTTCCTTTTCCTTTGCTAACCATCAACATGAATTTGGGCTTGTCTTTCATTTACCTCTCAATAGTTCTCAACATGCCAAGTAGCTTAGTTAATGGCTTAAAGAAACTGATCATGTTATAATTAATGACAAATTTCTTATATAAATTTAGAAACTGTTGCAAGATTACATATGTCCAACTTTTGACCCAAATGAAATCTCAATCTCTCAAGAATGTCCTCATACCCAATTAACTAGTATATGGGGTCCAACTGGACCACCTTATGCCCTTTTGCACTTAAACATCACCTTAGATACATCATACCTCTCCTGCCTTTCTTATTCTTGATATATTTTCCTTACATGTGTTATCATCTCAATAACATTCATGTTCTCATAATGCTATTGAAGCTCATGATCGATGGGCATTTTATGTCCATATAATCACATGAATGCTTCTTGTGAGCCTCCCTTTCTGCTCTAGGAACATTTGCATTTGGTTCATTAGGTATTAGCGTGTCTAGGACATTGATCTTAAGCTCATGTGTGTGAACAATTCTCAGTGTCCTACACCAATCCTTGAAGTTATTCATGTTAACTTTTTGTTTTTCGAGGACAAATCACATTGAAAATAAATTGTGGGTTGTGTTTTCCATTGATCTATGATAGAAGATAATTTTTCTTGAGTCCATATAATTGATTTGTGACACGAATTTACTTTGCGTATAACGCAAGTGCACGCGCCAAAGTAATATAGGCCTTTGTGAGGCCCGAGTCAAACTCAGGGAACGGATTTTTGGTAGACTACTACTAACTGTTCGCAATCAGCTAGACCGATTAAAATGGTTTGAGAGTTGATTGAAAAAGAAAAGAAAAATAAAAGAAAGCAAACCAATCGATTAAATGGTTGGTTTAATCAATTAAAGGTGGAATATTCAAGATTGTGGTTTCACCGCAGGTTTTCGTTATACAAGTTCCTACACAATTATCCTAATTCGTCTCCTATTCTGGATAGTGTCCTGTAGTCAGAATTGTTCGCTGTCGCGATACAATTCACTACCTAAATCTAGGTCAGTTTCAGAGTAGTAGTAACCTATACCCTAAATTAGGTGCATGAAGGTCTCACTCTGGGTTTCCACCATTAACTGTACATCACCTTGTTCAAAGGATTTATTAGTTAATGTGATATTCATCTCTTTTCAACTGTTAATTCTTCTTTCAAAGTAATTAAAGACATTAGATTATCATTAGGGTGATCAATCATAATGATATAATGGAAAAAACAACATCATACCATGGATTTTAGAGATAAATTATGATAACTATGTCAAAACTATCATATAATGATTATCCGGGCTATTCCCGGTCCTAAAGATAAAGGGGATTAGCCCTGCATGTTCATCTCAATTAAAGACATGATGAGAGAAATGGAAAACATGGAGAAAACATGGATAGATGTTGTGTAACCCCTGAACGGAGAAGATCCGGGCGTTCCTTGGCACAGGGTTAACGTTCTACAGCCTTCCGGCGGTGGTAAACATCTTCTGTGGCTCTCGGAACGATCGGGGCGTAGCTCTCAGCTCCGTTCTTCTCTCCTCTCCTTCTTGAGACTTGTCCGGTGGCTAATGACGTGATCGATTGCTTAGGGACACCTTAATTAGGTATATACAACACTTTAGGTCGTCCAAAAATCACCACCGTCCAACTAGACACGATCTTTAGAAAAACCTGATCTGACGGCGTCGATACCATCGATGTGGGTTGATGGTATCGACCTGCATAAGGCATCAGCGCTTGTGCGATTCTTTAGGGTTCTCTCTGATGTTGCCTCGATACCATCGACACCCATCGACTGTGTGTCGATGGTATTGACACCTTAAGGCATCACTTTTATGTAGAAACGACACTGAAGCTACCTCTGCTCAGGTGAAGTCGATAGTATCGACTCCTGGTCGATAGTATCGACATTTGGAAATCTGGCTCGCTGACGCTCTCTTGATACCATCGACAGTCCCATCGATGGTATCGACTTGGTTGCTCTTCTCTGGCAATGCATTGTGACCAGGTCGATGGTATCGACATATGCAAATATACGAATTGCCTGAAAAGAAAATAAGAACACAAATCAAATCCAACAAATATGATCTTTTATACAGAATAAGATGAAACAAGGTAAATTTGATGCAAAAAGAGATTATAGACTAAAGGTAGTGAATCATGCGATATTAATCACAAATATGATCAAAATACACATAAAACGTATGCAAAACCAGTCTATAAAAATGACTCAAAACCCCTACATCAAACTCCCCTAAGCTTGAACATTGCTCGTCCTCGAGCACAACACTGTAGAATAGAATTAGAGAGTCAACTAAAGAGCATATTAGCATAAAAGACAAAAAAATATGACTCCCACCTATCATGCACATGCCGACCCTCACTGACCACAGGATGATAACTACCCTAGAGGTGACAAAGATCATCCATAAGAAATTTCCACCCCAAGATCATCAAACACTATCAAATAAAGCAGTTCATATAATGAATTCCTCCGGTTCAGACTTAGTGTATCTTGTGATCTCCTATCTACGTTGCTCAAGTCTTAACTACCATCTAAATGGAAGCAAATCTCCTGGTATACACTAATGAGGAGATAATCATGGGTGACCTACCATTTTGAGAAACGGGTGGATGAAATGGGCGGCTGTGGAAGAAAGAGAAGAACCAAATAGTTTTATCATGCAAAATCAACAAAATGGCCTAAATGATGCATATGCATATGAAAATGACCTAATGCCTAAATTTTAGGTAGAATGATGCATCCACTATCATTCCGTCTCAAGATGAGATGGAATGACTACTAAGACTACATTATGTGCTTATTCCTCTTTCCTTTATAAATACATGCAGGTGAAACAAGTTCCTTTCTCCCTCTCCTTTCCTTTTTTTTCCTTTTTTTCACTTACATTTCTCCTCTTTTTTTTTCAAGCCCTCATTTTTTAATTGACTAGAAGAACATTCACAATATTTTTTTTATTTTTTTTCTGGGCTTATTTCCACTTAGCTAACATAATTGATGCCTTACAAATTTCTTTTCAGATGATATAGAACAATTTTCCTATTTTTCTTATTTTCCAGAAGAAATAAGGCACAAAAAATCCTATATGCTCTAGAGTATGCAAAACGCAACTATAATGACATGCACTTGAGAATGTGTGAATGCATAGATGCAAAATCTAGCTACAGTGAAATCCTATCTACATGTTATGCAACCAAGAGATGAAAAACTACAAGTGCTTCCAGTTCTTATGGTGGATATTAAATGAAATGAAATGGATAGATTATAAGACTAATGTACAAAGCCATTGGAATATATTATATTTCCCTCTTTACTGACCTGTGTAACAATAAATCAAAGGGTTTCTCTCTCTCACTTTCAATTAAAGTCCCATTACTATTTGGTCAGTTTAGGCTCAACATCCATATCCATCCATATTTCTTGAATCATAAGGATGTACAATTATGATCTTATGTTTTAAAGTTGACAAACCCAATTATTTTCATAGGTTAAGTGCTCAAGTTCAAACAAATTAAACTTGCAAATTCTTAAGAAAAAATTTCAATTATGCTCCGATTTCATATAATGGCACCCATAACTCCCATGTGAAAAACATTGAGATGACACATTACATTAAACATACACAGATACACTAGATAGCATGTGGATCCTAAAACTAAGAAAATTGCTAAAATAAAAGAAAAGAAAACAAAAGATAGAAACTGATCCGTCTCCCCCAAGCTTGAATTCGACTATGGCCTCATAGTCAAAAACAACCTCAGCAGGTGGAACAGTGATACCGTTTAGTGCTCTGGTGGTGGGTATTGTGGGGCGGTGGGATCCCAAGATGGATATTGCCCCTAGAAGTTTGGATCATATGGGGAATTGGTGGTGGCTGTTGGTAGCCCCCGAAGTAACCTTGACTCCAGTAATGATCATAAAATGGCTGTTGTTGCTGCTCGATCCTCCCCAACCGGTCGTAGACCTACTATTGATTGGCAAACAGCTGACGTTCATTCTTGAAGATGGCTTGTTGATTCACATACAACCGATTTGTGGTATCCTGGATATCGGCGAAGGAGGTAGTGTGCTGCTGCTGTGTCTCCTGGATGCTCTGGAGAATGTTGTACATTCCCTGTATCGAATAGACATCCTCTCCTCCCTCAGAGGGCTGTGGTGGTAGAGGCTGTGAGGATGATGATGCACCCAGGTAGAAGCATGGTCGCTTCCTCGGTGCCACTTGTACCCGAAGAGGAATGAGAGGCTCTTCTTACTCCTCCTCGCCGTCGCCTACATCATCATCTTCATCTGCAGCTTCAACTTCTTTCTCGGACTCGGTAATAGGAATGATGGGCCACCGAAAGTGCTGGCCCGCCTGAATGTTGAAGATGGGGTCTAGCAGTGATAGTCACAAATATTCCTTCCCGATGTGGCAATAAGCATATGCCACACCGCCACTGACAATAATAAGGTTGGAGCGGTGTAAGTTCTCCAGATCGACTTTATTTTTGTTGACCAGCAGAGTGAGTTGTGACAAATCTAGCCCGAGATAGAGAGCTAGCGGTGTGATAAGCCCCCCCAAAGTGGATAGGGTCTCATCTGGTACTCCTCCGTACATCTAACACACACATTAAAAAAAACACGCCCCAGTTGAGTTCCTCTTTAGTCAGCAGTTTGTAGAGGAAAAACAAATCTGTCTCTTGAAATTTGCTCAGCGCCAGATTGCTGCGAGCAAAGAAAGTGACGCATAACATGCGATGCAGAACCTGAACAAATGGGTGCTTGAAGTCGGCCACGTCCGCATTGTGATAGCTCATCGCCTTTCCTGCTGGAGTGGTCACCAGATCAGCAAATATAGCATCATAGTCTGCCTGACTGTCTGGCCTCCGGTGCTGGTTAGGAGAATGATACCAGTTGTAGATAGAATTGAACTGGTCGAGGGTAATGGTGTAGTTGTTGTTTAAGAGTCCAAAAGACACTCACCCTTTGATCCACTCCTGATCGGTGGCGATGAGGTCATTGGGCACGATGCAGATGTCAATAGATGTCATGAATTCCGCCACCAACTCCTTGTAAGTTGGCCATTCGCCGAAAAGGGGTGGCCCTCGACGTAGTACTGGACTTGAGAAGGAAACCTTCGGGTATGCCTAGCCTGACCCTAAAGGACATAAGAAGGGTTGGCCTCAAACTCGAGGTCGCAGATCATAGCCCGTTTAACATATCAGGTAGGCTCTATTTTTCGCTTCAATAGCTCGTCATAAATCTTCCTCACTTCCGCCGAAGGGTGAACAATCCTCAGACGGGGAATAGAGCCTGGTGGTGGTCGAATGAATGTATCAATCTCCATAGGAGCCACCCACGAGGAAGAAGCTCCTTCTATCCTCACCATTGTGAACAGAAAAGGATAACGAAGAAGAGCTTGGTGAAGGTCAGAGAAGATGATCCCCGCAGTCAATTAAGAGCTCGGGGAAGATTGCTCACTCGCTATATGCTCGGTGAAGACCTCCTGTTGCTCACAAGTGCTCAAGCGCAAGTAGGAAAGGAGAAGGTCTGAAGGTGTGAAGAGAAAATGAATTCAACCCCTCCTTTTATAGCTGAGATCGCCGCCACTATTGACCCATCGATACCATCGATGAGGTGTCAATGGCATCGACACCGGTAGCAAAATCTAGGTATTTGCTGCTATCGACGGTCGTCGATGGCTAGATATGGGGGCCCAGATCGATGACGCGTCAATACCATCGACACGGGTTGATGGTATCGACCCATCCCACAGATCAACTTCTGAATTTGGTGAGCACCGTTGATATCTTCTCGCGGATTGGTGACGTGTCAAGTCGATACCATCGATAAAGTGTCAGGCCGATGGTATCGACCCATCCCACGGATCAATTTCTGAATTTGGCGAGCACCGTTGATATCTTCTCATGGATTGGTGATGTGTCAAGTCGATACCATCAATAAAGTGTCGATGGTATCGACACTTTATGTGTCCTTTATCTTCGTGAGACCCCAGCGACACTGTGTTACTCTTGCCGGGTCGATACCATCGACTGCCCCATCGATGATATCGATTTCACTGAGACAAATCCGTCTGAAAATCTCCAGAGATATTGTGAGTATCGACTCAGGGGTTGATACTATCATCCTCCTCCAAAATTCTTCGTAACTCAACCTGAGGAGCGGTCGATACTATCAACGAGGTCGTCGATAGTATCAGCGAAGCAAGTTTTCTGCAAATGCCACTCTACACCCTTGTCACTACCATCGACATTGTGGTTGATGGTATCAAATTTTAAACAGTACTACACACTGAGCAAACTCATTAGGGTATCATTTTTACACTAAAAATGAAATTAATCAAAACTAACTTGAAAACACGACAAAAAATAAAATAACTAGAACATGTGAACTACTAATGGTTGGGTTGCCTCCCAACAAGCGCCCTACTTTAATGTCTTAGGCTAGACGCAATCAAGCTCATCATTCTTCCTTGAGTGACATGAGTTTAACCTCATGTACCTTTCTCGTGTAATCCTCCCCATAGTAGAGCTTCAATCTTTGACCATTAACTAAGAACCTTATCTCTCCATCTCTCACCATAATAGCACCATGTGGTCAGACATCTTCCACCACAAAAGGTCCACTCTACCGGGATTTCAGTTTCCTAGGATGCAACTTTAATCTCGAGTTGAACAATAACACTCGATCACCCTTTTTGAAAATGCGCATTTGAATGTGGCGGTCGTGAAGTTGCTTTGTCCGTTCTTTATAGATCCTATGGTTCTCATAAGCATTCATCCTAATCTCATCTAACTCATTGATCTCTAACATTCTCTTCTTTCCTGCATCATCATAGCTCATATTAAGCTTCCGTAACACCCAATGCACTTTGTTCTCTAACTTGACCGGTAGATGACAAGCCCGCCCGTAAACCAGCCTAAAAGGTGTAGTGCCTATAGGGGTTTTAAAGGCGGTCCTATATGCCCATAAAGAATCTGGTAGTAGTGCACTCCAATTCTTCCTCAAAGATGCCAGTGTGCGTTCTAATATCTTCTTGATCTCCTGATTGGAAACCTCGACTTGGCCTTGCGTCTGCAGGTGATACGGAGTACCAACGTTATGCTTGACCTCGTATTTACTCAATAGTGTAGCAAATTTCTTGTTCGTGAAGTGGGTGCCCCCATCACTTATAATCATCCGTGGCACACCAAACCTGCAAAAAATATTTTCCTTCATGAACCTGCACACTATCACAGTGTCATTAGTCGTTGTGGGTATTGCCTCTACCCACTTCGACACATAATCCACGACAAGCAAAATATACAAATTGGAATTTGAGGACACAAATGGTCCCATGAAATCAATGCCCCACAAATCAAATACCTCCACTTCTTAAAACATGTTGAGGGGCATCTCTTGCCACCTTGAGATGTTACTCGCCCTTTGACACGAATCACATCTTTTCACATAGTCATAGTCATCCCGAAAGAGTGTAGGCCAATAAAGGCCACTCTCCAACACTTTGGCCGCTGTCCTTGTGCTCGCATGATGACCGCCAGTGGGTAGTGTATGACAGTGACTAATCACACTATCATATTCACCTTTTGGTACACACCTGTGAAAGATGCCATCCCTGCATTGTCTCAACAAAATGGGGTCGTCCCAAAAGTAATATCTTAAAGAATGGAAAAATCTCTTCTTTTCTTGATAAGTCCAATCGTCCGATATTTCCTTACATACAAGATAATTCACAATATTCGAAAACCACAGATCCTTAGATTTTATCGAAAGAATTTGCTCATCGGGAAACATCTCGGTAATGGGTATATTGATCTCTCTCTCATCTACCCGCTCTAACCTAGACAAGTGGTCCGCAACCACGTTCTCAATGCCCGCCTTATCTTTAATTTCAATGTCAAACTCTTGCAAGAGCAAGATCCACCTAATCAATCTAGGCTTGGCATTTTTCTTTTCCATTAAGTATTTGATGGCAGCGTGGTCTGTCCAAACCACAACTTTTGACCCCACTAAATATTGCCTAAATTTTTCAAATGCGAAAACCATGGAAAGCAGCTCTTTTTCAGTGGTGGTATAATTAAGTTGTGCATAATTTAAAGTCTTAGATGCATAGAAAATCACTGTGGGTTTATTCTCAAAATGCTGTCCAAGAACAACACCTACAACAAAATCTGATGCATCGCACATGAGCTCAAAGGGTTTAGTCCAATCCGACATTTGGACAACTGGTGCAGAGATCAATTTTTCTTTAAGGACATTGAAGGCATGTATACATTTATCATTAAAATCAAACACGACATCCTTCTCAAGTAATTCAGACAATGGTTTAGCAATTTTGGAAAAATCTTTGATAAAACGGAGATAGAACCCCATGACCGAGAAACCTCCTCACCCCTTTCACTGAATTTGGTGGAGGTAATTTGGAAATAACCTCAATCTTGCCTGGATCCACCTCCAGTCCCTTGCTAGACACCTTGTGTCCAAGAACAATTCCTTCGCTAACCATCATATGACACTTTTCCCAATTAAGGACTAGATACATGTCCTCACATCTTTGTAAAACTTTATCCAAATTGTATAGACACTCATCAAACGACACACCATAGATAGAAAAATCATCCATGAAAACCTCTAAACAACGCTCAACCATATCCGAGAAAATAGCAAGCATGCAGCGCTGAAAAGTAGCCAGTGTGTTGCACAACCCAAACGGCATGCGACGATATGCAAAAGTCCCATAAGGACAAGTGATGGTGGAATTCTCTTGATCCTTAGGGTCTATAGAAATCTGATTATAGTCGGAATAGCCGTTCAAAAAGAAAAAATGAGAGCGGCCAGCTAACCGCTCTAAAATCTGATCAATAAATTGAAGAGGAAAATGGTCTTTTAAAGTGGCAGAATTGAGGCGACGGTAATCAATACACACTCGCCACCCAGTTACCAATCGGGTGGTAACATGTTCATTCATAAGATTATGAGTTACAGTGATTCCCCCCTTCTTAGGGACTACCTGTGTTGGGCTTACCCACGTCGAATCTGAAATGGAATAGATGATGCTCGTAGAAAGGAGCTTGATCACCTCCTTCTTAACGACCTCCATCATACTCAGGTTGAGTTGACGTTGCGGCTGAATCATAGACTTAGCTCCTTCCTCGAGCCAAATCTTGTGCTGGAAAAGAGTAGGGGAAATCCCCTTAATATCAGCAACTGACCACCCGAATGCACCACGGTGGTTCTTCAGCACGATCATCAATTGCTTTTCTTCATTGGCACTCAGATATGCCGAGATAATCACCGTTAGCTTTTCACCATCAGCTAAGAAGGCATACTTCAAGTGAGGGGGCAGTGGCTTCAGCTCTAATTCCAGTGGACAGATCAATGACAATTGAAGAGGTGGTGGGAGCGGTCCAAGATCCTCATAGTGCTTGGCATAATAGAAAGGGAGCACTTGAAGCATCTTGACACATTCTTGTAACGACGTGCTTCTCATCCAATCATGCATGATGTTGACAAGGAAAGCTTCAAGGGGCAGTTTCGGATATGAATCACACATAAAAACTACTACTGCATCATCCCCTATAGATAGAGGAATTTCCTCATCTTCATCATTCAGATAACCCACAACTTTATAAAGAGACACAACTTTTGTTTGTTCCATGATATCCACAGCCAGTGTCCCCTTGTCTACCTTAGTCATCACATGAGCCATATCCAAAAATGGCTTCCCTAAACAAAGAGAAATGTTGTGATCAAAGTGCTTCACCATATGACATTGCTCCTTTGCCTGTGATTTTTTTGTACTTGGTGGCATGACCATCTCAAATTTTTCATCAGCTCCAATGTCAAACAACCTCTACCCATTTCCAATATCATATCTGTAGTATCCTGGAAGGGTCTTCCTAAGAGAAACTCATTCCCTTGTTCATCTTGCATCTCCATAACTAAAAAATTGGCTGGAAATAAAAATCTATCAACTTTCACCAAGACATCCTCACCAATTCCATATGGCCTAACCACATAATTATCCGTGAGTTGAATCGTCATGTTTCTTTGTCTAGATTCTTTAAGTCCCAACTTCTTAAAAGTAGATAGGGGCATAAAGTTTATACTTGCCCCGGAATCGCACAATGCTTCACTGAATTTCACCTTACCAATTTAACATGAAATATTGAAGCATCCCGAATCTTGTCGTTTTGGTGGCAAAGTGCCCAAAATAAAGGTGCTAACCTGCTCTTTAAGAACGACCACCTCAGTATCAGGAATCTTCCTCTTCTTGGTAATTACATCCTTCAAAAACTTACCATAAGAGGGTATCTACTCAATAGCCTCTAATAAAGAGATGTTAACTAAAAGTTTCCTAAAACTATCGAGGAACTTTTTGAACTGAGCATCCACCTTCTTTTCCTTCAAACTATTTGGATAAGGGACTGGGACGGTCTGTGCACTCTAATGTGGTGGCACGTATGGCATCCTCTTTTCAGTCTCTTCCTCTGCAATGACCTCTTCTGCGGCCTTCTCTGTAGAATCCTCCACTATCTTTGTGATTGTGTCTTCCTTTGTGGCCTCACCTGTGGCTTCTGGCCGGGTGTGCTTGGTTCATCGGCCTTAGAGTTTAAAGTCTTCTTTCCACTTCTCAACATAATTGCTTTGGCTTGTTGATTTCCTCCTGGAACATTTGTATTTCTTGGGAAGCCTTGTTGTGTTGGTTTCTTTAAACTTGAAATCTCTACTACCATATGTGCTAAAGACGTCTCAAGTGTCCTCATTTGAGCCCCATGACTTTGCAGAGTTTGCCCAAACTGATTCATAAACTCTCCTTGTTGCTTGATTTGTTGACCAAAGGTGTTCATCAGCTCTTGATTCTACTTTATCACCTGGTTGAGCAAATCATTGCTCTTGTCCTCTGCCGTGGGCTGTGGGTTAGCATCCAGATCCTGTAGAAAATTATTTGGATCCTTCCATGAGAACTTCTTGTCTTTCCTCCAAGAGTAATCATTATTCCTGTACCCTTGTTGTTAACGCATGTATTTAACTTGCGCATCTTCATCTGATTCCTCCTCTTATGCGAGTAACCTTTTAGCAATTAGGTCCATCTTTTCATTGAGTTCTTTGATGGCTTTGGCATCTCCTGTAACCTTAACTTGTTCTGGAGCATCTCTATCACCCCATGACTACTTTTTAGCCATGTTTTTTAGAATTTCCCCACACCTTGTATCAGTGTTATTCAGGAAGAACCCCGATCCTGCTGAATCTAGATTGCTTCTATCATGCTCAGAAAGAGCAAAATAGAAAATCTTGACCTACTTTTCTTTGTTCAGCCCATGATGTGGGCATCTCCTCAGCATTATTTGGAATCTCTCCCATGTCTCGGAATATGTTTCACCAGCTTTCTGATTGAAGTTATGGATTTTTCTTATGAGATCATTTGTCTTCTCAGGCGGGAAAAATCTTTCGAATAAAACTTCAACCATGTGGTCCCAAGATTCCATATACTCGTCATCCAGATTATGCAGCCATTATCGAGCATTTCCCACTAGAGAACTGGGAAATAACTTCAAGTAAAGCATATCTTGTGGAAATCGGTCTATCTTGACCATATCACAGTTCTCCACGAACTGGCTTATGTGAGTCACCAGATCTTCATTTTTGAGCCCGTGAAATGCATTGGACTTGACCAAATTGATTAGGCCTGGGTCAATTTTGTAGTTAGGAATGTTGATGGCCTGCTTCTTAATTGGCCCCCCTTAGAAGCAGAAGAGGACGACGCCTTGATTTTCTCCCAAATTGTTTGTTCCTCAACCATTACTTCGGTGTCAGCATCTGAATTCTCGTAGTCTGAACCCAAAAATGGGACCTCCGGTGATGACTGTGCGTAGTCTATACTACGCGTACTCACCATGTACTAGTACCTACACAATAATAAATTTAATTAGGCACAGTGCTACACAATTAAGGATTATGAAAGATAGACGATTAATTTCTAGAATTTAAATTTAAAAAAAATGTGGCCTAGAGTGGCCGCTTGCATCCCTCGTAGTACCAAAAATAACCGTTCCCCGACAACGACGCCAAAAACTTGACACGAATTTACCGTGCATATAACGTAAGTGCACACGCCAAAATAATATAGGCCTTTGTGAGGCCCGAGTTGAACTCAGGGAATGGATTTTCGGTAGAATACTACTAACTGTTCACAATTAGCTAGACCGATTAAAATGGTTTGAGAGTTGATTGAAAAAGAAAAGAAAAATAAAAGAAAGCAAAACAATCGATTAAATGGTTGGTTTAACAAATTAAAGGTGGAATCTTCAGGATTGTGGTTTCACCGTAGGTTCTCGTTATACTAGTTCCTACACAATTATCCTAATTCATCTCCTATTCTGGATAGTGGCCTGTAGTTAGAATTGCTTGCTATCGCGATACAATTCACTACCTAAATCTAGGTCGGTTCCACGGTAGTAGTAACCTATACCCTAAATTAGGTGCATGAAGGTCTCACTCTGGGTTTCCACCATTAACTGTACATCACCTTGTTCAAAGGATTTATTAGTTAATGTGATATTCGTCTCTTTTCAACCATTAATTCTTCATTCAAAGTAATTAAAGGTATTAGATTATCATTAGGGTGATCAATCATAATGATATAATGGAGAAAATGACATCATACCACATATTTTAGAGATTAATTATGATAACTATGTCAAAACTGTCATACAACGATTACCCAGGCCACTCCTGGTCCTAAAGATAAAGGGGATTAGCCCCCATGTTCATCTTAAGGAAAGACATGATGAGAGAAAGGGAAAACATGGATAGATGTTGTGTAACCCATGAACGGAGAAGATCTGGGCGTTCCTTGGCATGGGGTTAACGTTCTACAGCCTTTTGGCGGTGGTAAACGTCTTCTACGGCTCTCAGAACGATCAAGGCGTAGCTCTCAGCTCCATTCTTCTCTCCTCTCCTTCTTGAGACTTTTCCGGTGGCTAATGACGTGATTGATTGCTTAGGGCCGCCTTAATTAGGTATATGCACCACTTTAGGTCACCCAAAAATCACCACCGTCCGTTTAGACATGATCTTTAGCAAGACCTGATCTGACGGCGTCGATACCATCGACGCAGGTCGATGGTATCGACCTGCATAAGGCACCGATGCTTGCGCGATTCTTTGGGGTTCTCTCTGATGTTGCCTCGATACCATCAACTGTGTGTCGATGGTATCGATGCCTTAGGCGTCGCTTTTCTGTAGAAAATGACACTAAAGCTACCTCTGCTCAGGTGAAGTCGATAGTATCGACTCCTGGTCGATAGTATCGACCTCTGGAAATCTGGCTCACTGACGCTCACTCGATACCATCGACAGTCCCATCGATGGTATCGACTTTTGGTTGCTCTTCTCCGGCAATGCACTATGACAAGGTCGATGGTATCGACCATCTTTCGATGGTATCGATGTATGCAGATATCCGAATTGCCTGAAAAGAAAAGAAGAACACCAATCAAATCCAATAAATATGATCTTTTATACTGAATAAGATGAAATAAGGTAAATTTGATGCAAAAAGAGATTATAGACTAAAGGTAGTGAATCATGCGATATTAATCACAAATATGATCAAAATACACATAAAATGTATGCAAAACCAATCTATAAAAATGACTCAAAACCGCTGCATCAATTTGGAAATTAATTTTATTACAAATTTGATTTGATGGAACTAATTTGTCTTTAATTTATTATAACTTATTATTTTACTCAAATTAATAGCCCTCATTATCAATTTGGAAGATTACAAAGAGAAGTCTTTTATTAACGCAAGATCCAAAATACATTAAGTTATTACCCAACCAAAATTGGCATCCATAACTTAATTAGTAAGGTAGATAACAATTACCAATTGCATCATATGTACTTCTTGGATAGATGGTTGAACAACTCCTTGTCAATAATTCATCACATGAATTATATTCCATCTTTATGCCTCTAGGTGCTTAACATCATTAATATCTCTTAGCCAAGTCCAAACTAAGGCCAATACAATAAGATATGCACCCTGCTTGGAAGGCCCACCTACTTATTATCACACTCCCCAAGGTAGATGGTGCACCCCATTTGGTGTGTCAACACTTACTCGAACAAAGTTTTCATGGGTATTGCACTTGGAAGGCATCTTCAAAATTGGTATTATATTAAGGATTTACACACACATACATAGACACACATATAATATGTATCCAATCACCATTTAATATATATTATTATATGTAACATATACTATATCAATCACCACATGCAGTAAAACATGATATGACAAGTACAACACAAGCGTTGTAGAAAAACCAACCAAGACATTCACTGTAAGGACCCTAATCTGGGTGTTGGGCTAACCCTATTTTCTTTGCTTAAGTAAGTTGCTTAGAACTTTAATCTAATCCTCTGAGGTGTTTTCTTATCATGTGACATGCTTATGTTTCAAGTTTGGTTTTGTTTGAATGTTGTTTGAGCAATGTTTACCCGTTTTGGACTAAAGTGCAATTTACCTAAGATGAGGGGTTATATTGCAATATGTCACATGATGAGTGTTCCCTTAGATATTTTAGGATCATAAGAGAGAAAATGATGCTATGGGGGTCCTTGTGGAAAGCCCAAGTTCCAAGTTTAGCTTGTATGGTTGATGCTTGTGCTTTATGTGCTAGTTTTGGTGTAAATTGCAATTTACCCAAAGTGAAGGGTTAACATGCAATTTACCATCTCTAGGGTGTTCCTTACCTCTCTTGGAATCATCTATAGGGTAAATAAATAGGTGAAAACCTTTTTTGGATCTTTGTTGTATGGTAGCATCTTTGGTGGTATATGGAGCACATGAGTGAGGTATGTTTTGCTCCTAAATGGGTTATCTCGGGTTAGAGAGCCTTGGAGAGGCTTCTTATTGGTTTGTGAAGTGTGTAGGGTTGTGCCTATCGGTTTGTGTGTAGGGTTGTTCTCTATTGGTTTGTGAGTGTGTAGGGTTGTGCTCTGTCGGTTTGTGGGTGTGTAGGGTTGTGCCTATATGTTTGTGAGTATGTTGGGTTTTGCCATATCAGTTTGTGAAGGGTGTAGAGCTTTGTCATATCGGCCATGACCTTGGTAGAACACCTATAGGACGAGATCTAACCTAGATCATATCACCATGCCTTGCATGTTGTTTCATGTGACCCCTTTCTCGTAGACAGGTGTCACCTAAGCTCCTAAGGTGATGACACCTCTCCTTTGATTTCTCTTCCTTCCCTCAAGTATATAATCCCATCCTCCTTCACACAAGTAAACCCTTTTTTCCATTCTTGTTCCTCTCCTCTTGGTGGATGCGTTTGGGAGCTTAAGTAGCTAGAGGAAGTCCCATGGAGCGTGGGAGGCCAAGTTCCTTGCTCATGGTGATTTCTTGTTCAACTTCCATTTTGGCGAGTTATGTTTCTTTGATGGCTATCCCTTTGAGATCTCTTCTTCGTATTCTTCCTCCTCTCTTAGACATGGATCCTACCTTGTATGAAGGTTGAATAGAATGTGGTTCTCTCTTCTTCTTTCATTTCTTCTTGAGATATCATAACCATGACATCTTCTTCTTCTTTCTTGAGGTGATGTTGAGGTCGAGTTAGGACTCTTGATGGATCATCTTCAAGTTGAGGAACGTGTGATTTGGAGATTTGATCATGGAAGCATGAACTATTAATAAAGACCTTCTTGAGGTGGGTTATATAACTCTTAACCTTCTCTGCTATTATCACTCTTTATATGCTTAAGTTGTTCTTCATCTCTAGATCATGTTAGTAGCTAGTGATTTATTTTGAGAACTATTTTGATGAAAGCACTTTGTTTAAGTTTCTCCCCATGTCTTTCTCTTGATTGCATTGATTAGTAGATGGACTAGTGACCAATTTATTAAGGTTGAAAATGACTAATTCGACACTTAGGTGGTGAATGGTCGTCATGACTTATGATGCTTAAACCGACGTACATGCTGCAAGTTGTCATGACTTGGGAGTGCTTAGGCTGATAGGTTTGGAAGGATGCTAAACCATCACGCCCTAGAAATGCCTAAACTGATATGATGGCTAGACCATCATTCCTTGATAAGGTTAACTCATTATGACCTAGAAGCACCTAAACCGATATGTGTTGTTAAACCAATAATCTTGATGATTGCTACTCGACATGCACTAAATGGGGTTAAGCCAATATGTCTTGATAGCTCATCACAACCATAAGGACATCTTGTGTGAGCTGGTCTATTTGAGTGCTACTCGTGACACCCTTGATGGTGCAAGAGGCTGACGTGACCTAACCCTAACCCTAACCCTAAGCAACCTGTCACACTATGCGTTGCCTGTCACACCCTTAAGAGTTGATGCCTGACAAACCTTCAAGAGGTGATGCCCATCACACTTTCAAGAAGGGTCAAATCGACAAACTACAAGGTGGCTTAAACTGATACACCTCATGGTGGTCTAAACCAATACCCTGGATGAGCTAACCCAACACACCATAATGTGGTCAAGCCGATACAAGTGAATGAGGTGAAACATATATCACATGATTAAGGTTGAAGGGTATGCTTGAATACTCAATGATGCACACATATGAGCAATGCATGATATAGAAGAGTGTTGTTTCAGATAATGTATACGCAATCCCAATTTCTTCTCCCAAAGCTAGTGCACCATAAGATGATGTTACTATTAGTAATCCATCCTTAACTAAATAACTGTAATGACCCCACCTCTCAATAACCCCCAATTAAGGGAGACCAAGGGGTCATAGTCGTTATCCCAAATTCTAGATCAAAGGTTTGACAAATAATCAATAATAAGTATTAGATTCTACCAGACTATACTGAAAAGTTGTAATAATTAAAATTTTGCATACCTTTGAAAAGTTTGGATTTCTAAACTTTAATCCACAACTGTAACTAATCTAACTAATACCTCCTTGTTCTTTAATTTGTGAATTCACAATATACCACTTTACTGTTTGTCCTTTTGGGATTTGGTACCTAAAATGCCGACACACAAAAAGCCGATCATCCAAAGCTGGTATGTGGAGAATTACAAAATTTTGTGCAACTATGATAACAATGTAATCAGGCAATTATCATTTAACATCCAAGATTACATTTTAAGAAATACTACTCAATCCTTACCTATCCCCTATCTCTGTGTTGTCCCTATAGTGGACATGGATACTACCTCTCTCATATGGTAGATCCTTACCCCCATGGTCCTACCTTACAGGTAGCCAATACTTAGGGTTATGGAGTCGCATGGCCCTACCCAAAGGTAGCCCAATCCCTGACTCATGGTGACTTGACAGTCCTACCCCATTGATAGCCATGTACTAAGTCATTCAATGACTTGATGGACCTACCCCATAGGTATCCATGTACTAGGTTAGTCTATCAAGCTACAGAGGGGACTAGGATCTAAGTTAGTAGGCACATATCTTAGGTGATAGTCATATCCACATTATAGTTTGCATGAATTAAATTCATCCAACAGTTTAATTCAAGCCATGATGGAAACATCGATAAAATCCTCGGAAAACTAATTTGGAATAATCATAAGCGTAACCACATACCTGTAACGGTAGTTTTAATGACAAAATCAATTAAGTAGGTAAACCCAATCAAGTAAGCAAAGATGAATAGAAATCTTGAAATAAACATATAAACTTCCTTTTATCATTATTTATCCAAACTCATCTTATTTCTTAGGATTTCTATTCCAATTTTAGGGTTTCCTTGGAAATTAGGGTTTTGCCTCCACTTTTAATATTATGAACCCTAATTCAAAAAAACTACATAAAACCTTTAAATTTCTCATGTTAATACTCCTAAAAGACTTAGGATCATTATTTAGCAACTTATTTCCTTAATCCAACATAAACATAGTTTTTCTCTTCTTTTACCATAAATTAGGGTTTCTATATGTATTATTCATCATATATAGATTAAAACCCTAAATTAGTCAACTTTACATTCAAAATGGATGAAAACTCTATCTTAATAATCAACAGGTTAATACTCTTCAAATTGACCTATTAATTCACAAAGATTCACCCTTTATATCCAATTAGGGTTTCTAATTATCCTTTAATACATTTTTCTACCAAATCATTAAACTTTGCAAAACGGGACAGAAATAGATTCCCAAACTATTTTTATATCGTTCCTTATATTTTTCTATGCAACTTTCATGCATAAAGTTTTCTCATCGGAGTTTTCTACCATTAGATATGATTTTTCCAAGAAAATGCATTTTATTGGAATTTCGACTAGAGAGAGCTATTTACCGAATTTCATTGATCGTTTGATCACTGCACCGCTGAAGATTCGATGCTTTGCGTTGCTTGCACCCACTAACTCGGTCACGCTCCCTGCTCCTAACGTTGGTTCGTTGGACCCCACTCGAGTCCATGATGGATCCCGATCTAACGCTCCGCGTTGATCATCCCCACTTCACGAGCTAAGTACGCGCGCTGCTTCAGGGATCGTCGGATCTCATGTGGGTTCACCATGGATCTCAATCCCATAGTCCCTACTCTTCGTCCTCCTTCCTTTCTTAACTCTAACAATGCGGCGGTATCACGGCTGGAACCTCATCGGAGAGAGGGCAATTGAGAGAGGGAGAGGGTGCGGGAGCATAGGAAGAGGTCGTCGGGGTTCGTGAGGATGAGAGCAACCATGTGAGGGTCTACTTATAGGGTGTGGGAGTTTCTTTAGGGTTTTCCCAACCCTACTGCCACTCTAGATTTGGGTGTTTCTCCTAGTCGTGATGGGAGCCCATCATCTTAGGGTCGAGAAGGTTCATCTACTTCTCCCAGACTTAGGGAAACAATTTCTAGGAGTGCACATGAACTGGTACGATCAAAATCAAAGGGGAAAGTTTCCCCTATAACTCATCCATAGTCTGTGTCCCACTAGGGCTAGACGATGAGTGGTGCCTATTGGATCAAGATCAAACGGCCCACATCCTTTGCGCTGAAACAAAAAGGAAACGATTTTCCTAATTTTCCAAGATAAATCCTATTTTGAGGATAATTTGAAAAAGCAATGACTCCCAAATTATAACTCCTTTTTGTCTCAAATTTGAAGGGAACCTCGTTTAAGATTTTATCTCTCATCATGGAAAAATTGAGATCATTATCTAAAGAAAATGAGTCCTTTTCTTCAGTTGCAAGTTAACACTTAATTATATATATATATATTCCCCATATTTTCTATTTCCTTTGCCATTATATTATTATTCTGAGTTCCTTGAACCCCAAGGAACCTTAATATCTCAAAATTCCATTTTGAAAAATATCCCATAGCCTTTTATTCTTCTTTTATCTATTTTCTTATTTATTCCTTCATCCAATAGGATTCCTTTTCCTTTTCTTTTTCTTTTTCTTTCAATTGGGCTTAATAGCTAATAAGGCCCATTAAGAAAACATACAAGGCTATCATACACGAAATTCATTCAAATCAAACCATTAAATCAACCATTGATTTCATTTATTTCTTAAAAGAAGATTTACAATTCGCATTACATGATTTAAGAAAAATGGGGTTATAACATCCTCCCCTCCTTACAAGAATTTTATCCCCAAAATTCAACAATCAACAAAACAAATTAGGATATGCCTTTTCCATGTACGTCTTCAGCTCCCATGTGGCTTCATCCTCTACATGGTGCTTCCAAAGAACCATTACCATTTCTATATTCTTATTTTTGAGCTCTGTTACCTTGGTATCTAGAATCCGCAAAGGTAACTCAGGATAAGTTAGCTTCCCTTGAAGCTCAATGGGTTCAATGCTCAGCACATGGCTTGGATCTTGCACATATCACTTCATATTAGACACGTGAAACACATTATGCATCATACTATATTGAGGGGTAACACCAAACAATATGCGGCTTCACCAATTCGCTCTAACACTTCAAACGGACCCACGTTTCAGGGACTCAACTTTCCTCTATTTTTAGATATAGCTCGGAGCGGTCAGATTTTTAGAAAAACATGTTCTCCCATTACGAAATGCACATCAGTCTGCTTCACATCAACATACAACTTTTGTCGATCCTGGGCTCTCTGTAGCCTATTCTTGATCAAAGTGACTTTATCATCATACACTTGGAGTTCATTTGACCTCAACAAGGTCCTTTCACCAACATCATCCCAGTGTAGTGGTGACCGACACAGTCTCCCATATAGAGCTTCATACGGAGGCATCCCAATACTGGCTTGATAGATGTTGTTGTAGGCAAATTCGACTTAAGGTAAGTACTGCTCCCATGATCCACCCCAATAAAGCACACAAGCTCTCAGTAGATCCTCTAGGGTCTGGATTGTCCTTTCTGACTGACCATCTATCTGGGGGTGATAAGAGATACTGAACTTCAACCTTATACCTAGTTCCTCTTGAACTTGCTTCCACATTTTGGAAGTAAACTTTGGGTCTCTATCGGAGATAATAGAACCGTGTACGCCATGTAAATGCACTATCTCTTAGATGTATAGCTCAGCTAAATCTGACACCTTGGTTGTGGTTTTCAGGGAAAGGAAGTGTGCTATCTTGGTAAGGCGATCTACCAAAACCCATATAGCGTCATGACCTTTCTTAGTCCGAGGTAGACCCACCAAAAAATCCATGGTGATCAGCTCCCATTTCCATTCTGGAATCTCTATAGACTGTAACAGTCCACCTGGTCATTGGTGTTCAACCTTCACCATTTGGCACGTAAGATAGCTGGCCACATATGCCGCAATATCTCTCTTCATTCCTGGCCACCAGAAAAACCTCTACATGTCCTTGAACATCTTAGTAGTTCCCAGGTGTACCATGTACTTAGAACCATGAGCCTCTTGTAGGATATGTTCCTTCAATGGTGAATCTTCAGGAAGCCATATACGATTCTTGAATCTGATCCCTCCGTCTATTCCTAATGAAAGACGGGTCTGTGGCTTCTTCATCAAGACCTTCTTCTTGTCAAGTTCTCCACTGGCCAACTGTGCTGCTACAATCTCACTCAACAATTCTGACTATATCTGGATGTTGGCCAATTGAACTCGATCATCTAACAGTAGAGGAGACCATTCTACCAGCTCTTCTACTGACTGGATAAAACAGCTGCACACCTGAGTTGTTTCCGACTCAAAGCATCCGCTATGACATTCGCCTTTCCGAGATGATATGTGATGGTGAAGTCGTAATCCTTCATGTATTCCATCCATCGTCATTGTCGTAGGTTCAAGTCTTTCTGTGTCAAGAGGTACTTCAGGCTCTTATGGTCAGTGAGGATCTCAAAAGTAGCACCATACAGGTAATCCCGCCAAATCTTCAATGCATGAATGATAGCAACCAACTCTAAGTCATGCGTCGGGAAATTCACCTCGTTGGGCTTGAGTTGTTGGGAGGCATATGCAACCACATGCCGATTCTGTTCCAACACATAGCCAAGTCCCATCTTTGATGCATCAGTGAAAATCATGAAACCCTCATTGCCTGACGGTAGAGTCAAAACTGGTGCAGTGGTCAGCTTCTCCTTCAGCTCCTGAAAACGAGCTTCACACACAACGGACCATACAAACTTCACATCTTTCCAGGTCAACATGGTCAAAGGCAAGGCGATCTTTGAGAAATCCTTGATGAAACGCCGATAGTACCCAGCCAACCCCAAGAAAATGTGAATTTTTGAGGGATTCTTTGGTGTAGGCCAATCTCAAACTACCGACACTTTAGCTGGATCTATGACGATCGCTCCTTCTAAGATGATGCATCCGAGGAACATGACTCGGTCTATCCAAAACTCACATTTGGAGAATTTCCTGTAGAACTTCTACTTTCTCAAGATATCAAGGACTTTACTGAGGTGGTCTCGGTGTTGATCTAAGTCATCCGAGTAAACTAGTATGTCATCTATGAACACTATGAAAAATGAGTCAAGGAAGGGTTGAAACACACTATTCATAAGGTTCATGAAAACACTGGGTGCATTGGACAACCCAAAAGGCATAACCACAAACTCATAGTGGCCATAACGGGTTTGAAAAGCTATTTTCGGGATGTCCTCACTCTTGACTCTCAACTGGTGGTAACCCGATCTCAAGCCGATCTTGGAAAAGACTCGAGCTGAATTTAACTGGTCAAACAAGTCATCTATCTGTGGTAAAGGGTATTTGTTCTTAATGGTAGCCTGGTTGATCATCCAGTAGTCTATGCACATTCAGAGCAAACCATCCTTTTTCTTTACAAAAAGAACCGGTGCTCCCCATGGTGATTTTCTAGGGCGGATAAAACCCTTGTCTAGCAATTCCTGCAATTGTTTCTTCAACTCGAGCAACTCCGCAAGGGCCATTCTATAAGTTGCTCATGAAATAGGGCTTGTCCCAGGAGCTAGCTCTATGGAAAAATCCACCTCTCTCTCAGGAGGAATCCCGGGTAGATCATACAGAAAAACATCTACATAGCTCCTAACTACCTCTATTTCCTATAAGGGTTGCACCCTAGGTTTTGGCTCAG
Organism: Alisma plantago-aquatica; assembly: GCA_963693085.1. Classification (NCBI taxonomy): domain Eukaryota; kingdom Viridiplantae; phylum Streptophyta; class Magnoliopsida; order Alismatales; family Alismataceae; genus Alisma; species Alisma plantago-aquatica. The sequence continues at coordinate 167,392,224 of OY856413.1, forward strand.
TAACTACTGCCAGGAAAGCTCGACAACCTTTACTCATAATCCATTCTACTTTCAAGGATGACACATATAGCCTAGTGGTCGCATCTTTCCTACCTCTAATGACAAAAGGTGTGTGACTCAGTTTCTTAATGATCACTTTCTTCTCCCTACAGTCAATATTGGCCCTATAAGTATAAAGCCAATCCATACCAATGATCACATCAAAGTCATTCATATCAAGAAGGATAAAGTATTTAGGAAACTCATGATGTTGATATTTTACAGGTATCACCAAAGTTTTCAAAAGAGATGTAAAGATCCGACCACTCGGTGTTGTAACATCTAAGACATACACTAAATCCTTGATATCCAAACAAAGCATAGTTACGATATTTCTTGAAATGAAAGTATTAGTAGATCCAGAGTCAAACAAAGCTTTTACATTGTATCCCATAACTTCAAGCATGCCTACATTATTTTTCACCATACATTAGACCATTACATGCTTATCTTAAAACATAAAAGAAACTCTAAGGGTTATTAACCTCGATCAACCGATTAGCATTAGCTTGGGCCTCCTCATTGTCAATAGCAAACACTTGAGCTTGTCTTCTTTCTTCCGTAGGTGGGGCCACAACTATAGGTGGGGCTGCCATAGGTGGGGCTGCCATAGGTGGGGCTGCTACTGGACCTGGTCCTCTTGGATCTGGAAGAGGACAAGAAACTTGGATATGTCCCTCTTGTTGATAATAGTAGCAGACCCTCTTCTTGTGGCAGCACTCACCGGTATGCCATCTCCTGCATGTGCGGCATCGAGGTCAGTTGTTCTCTTGTTGGGGTTTCCCTTTTCCTCCATGTCTTCCTTTGGCATGGTGATGTATGTGACCTTTCTTATGATTATTCTTCTGACCTTGAGTTCCTTCAATGAAACCCAAATACCCCTTGGGTGGAAACTGGGTAGGCATTACTGTCCTCTCCATGTCCAGGGCAGTGTTGTAAGCTTTGGCGAAGGTTTTAGGTTTACTTGCCATCACATGGGGCTTGATGGCAGGGTGAACACGCTCAATGAAGTGGTCCACCCTTCTCTCCTCATCCATCTTATACCCAAAACACTCTAGGATTCGGAACTTGCGCCCAAAGTCTACCACAGAAGAGTTTCCTTGAGTCATGTTGGTGAACTCCCTTTCCTTTTCCTTCTTAGTTGAGACAGGGATGAATCTAGCGATGAAGATCGTCTTAAAGTCAACCCATGAAATTGGTTCCTCAGTCAGATCTCTGCCTATGATGTGTGTATCCCACCATATCTCAGCTTCTCCTTCCAGGAGGTGAGTAGTAAAGAGGACCTTCTTGCTCGGCTGTACCTCAAGCAAGTGGAACCCATTCTCGACTGCAAGCATCCATGCTTCTGCCTTGTCGACCACTTCCGACTTATCTCCCCCCCATAACTTCTCGATGTTCATCTTGAAAAAGTCCAAGATGGTGGCTCCCAGTCGAGGACGAACAGAAAGTGGCTCGCCATTCTCACCTCTAGCTATGTCTCAGAGGGCCACAACATTAATGGCCTCTGTCAACTTCTTTTGTTGCTCCATCCACAAAGCATCAGGGGTGTGGATCATCATGGTCAGTTCTGGACCACCAGCTTGGTCCTCTTCCATTTGGGCCACCTCTGCGTACATGTGTTTCTCCTTGTACCGTTGGTCCTCTTCTTGATCAAGGTTACTGAAGAGTATCGGGTTAGGGTTAGGGGCCTCATGAGTGGTTTCTTCGGGTATCTTCCTCTTCTTACAGGATTCACCATCCTCGTTCCTCTTTCTCTTCTCTAAAGACTCCTTTACCTTGCGGGGAGGCCAACCACTCCTAGCTGGGTTCCCAGTGCCATCTAGAATAGCAAAAGTCTTTGTACGAGCCATCTACATAAGCATAACAAACATACCTTTAATTTATACCTTTAAGCTAATTATACTTATGTCGATGACGTCTTATTACATATCTTTTATTAATTTGATGGAGGACTCCTTAATCCTTAACTTACTTACCCATACCACATGAGGGTGAGGAAGAGAGAGAAAAACCCTAACTCTTAAAATCCTTAATAGAATGTGTGATGAGAAGGGATGAATAAGATGAGAAAGTCCTAAAGGTATCTTATTTCGAATCATACCCTAAGACTTTGGACAGACAGTCACAAGGGTCCGGGAGTTCTCATATTTCGACTAGCAGTGCAGAGGAAAATATTGCCAGCCCCGGGTCGTGATCCTTTTCTAGACACCTCTGTCTTTAGGATAATCATCTAATAACTCCCTTGGGTTCTATAGAGTTTGTAAAATTTAATAATTATTAATGGTTAAGTGAGGAACCTTGGCTCTGATACCATTTGTAACGACCCCGCCTCTCAGTAACCCCCAATTAAGGGAGACCAAGGGGTCAGAGCCGTTATCCCAAATTCCGGATCAAAGGTTTGACAAATAATCAATAATAATTATTAGATTCTATCAGACTATACTGAAAAGCTGTAATAATTATTATTGATTTATAATGACTAGATTCTACCAGTCGGTTATAACAATAACTTAGTCCGAAACTCTCCAACTATGTGGGAAGTAATGGATGTAGGGTTTAATAGTTGAGTATCATATGATAATATTAATCATAGAGTAATATGACCCACCATAATGAAATATTATAATCCATGGCAAGTGTCTAATATAGTTCCTTTTCATATAATCTTAACTTGTGGAGTAAGGTTAATGATGCAACTATGTGAATATACATGAGGGTGATGATAAGACTTGTTAGAATACATAGTGACAAACTTTGTGTAGAAATCATATAAACAAGTCTAATGACACTATAGGTACCTTGTAGATAGTTTGAACTAAAACCCTCTAGCTATGTAGCCCATGGTTTGACTCTCCTTATCTTGGTGGTTAATGATTTGTAAGGAGTAATAATATATTGGTCACCTAATGATGAATCTTCAAATTGGTGCAATGGTCAAAATGTTATTATAATGCATTTTGTAACCCACACATAACTAATGAAGATGATATACATAAGCACTTATGAAAGGGTGATACCTAGTACTGATGTATGATTATTGACTCATATCCGACTAACGTGTTCAAACCTAAATCTATTTCAAGAAGGTGGGAATTGGTGTGATTAGGGTTTGGTGATGTGACTATGATGTAAAACCCTAATCGGATACATGTAAAGAGTATTGACCTTAATTCTAAGGGTAGGTCATCATATTGAATAAGTATGAATGGAAAGCATGATATTTTTTCCCTCTTAAATTACATGGCTTTAACCTAGTGGGTTAATTGGGTTTCATAACTTGTGAGTATTATGAAGATGGTTAAATAATATTAAGCTTTGGCTTTGAACCTTGATAAGGGAAGATGGAAAGTATGGATATGTGAATGTGCATACTTAGTTACATTGTCTAATTCTTAGCCTTATAAACACAAATTTATGGGAGGTAGTGCATGGCAGATATTTGAGATAGAATGATGTTTGGGGACCTCATGTGAAATCAACATGAATCCTAATCCTAGATTAGAGATCTTATGATTCTTTACTTATTTTAGTTAAAGGTGTTTAAGATGTTTTAATATCTTCTCTCTCTAAACATAACAACTAATGGTTCCTATGGTAAGTACATGTGATGTTGCATTAGTGATGTGGCATGAGTGATGTTTATATACTCAATGAGGCATGATAAGATAACCATGTGTAACCACCCTGCCTCCCAGTGACCCCCAATTAAGGGAGACCAAGAGGTCAGAGTCATTATTCCCATTTCTAGATCAAAGGTTAGACAGATAATCAATAATAATTAACAAATTCTACCAAACTAAACTGAAAGGATGTAATAAAATTAAACTTTTCATACCTTTTCAAAAACTTGGATATCTACTTCTATCCACATGGAGACTATTCTAACTAATCCTCCTTTGAACTTTAATTCATATTTAAGACCACATATGCCACTTTACTGTTTGTTCTTTCTACTTGTACCTAAAATGTCGACAAACAAAACGTCGGTCAACATAAAGCTGGTATGTGGGGGAAACAATAATCATGCAACTATGATAACAATGTAATCAGCCAATTACCATTTAACAACCAATATCACGTCTTAAGAAATACTACTCAATCCTTACATATCCCCCTATCTCTATGTTGTCCCTACAGTGGACCTGGATGCTACCTTCCTCATGGTAGATCCCCATTAAACCCCACATGATCCTACCTAACAGGTAGATCAATATCTAGGGTTGATTCACATGGCACTACACATAGGTAGCCCAATCCCTAACTCATGGTGTGCTAAAGAGTCACATGGCACTACCCATAGGTAGCCCATTCCCTGACTCAAGGTGATTTGATGGACCTACCCCATTGGTAGCCATGTACTAAGTCATCTAATGACATGATGGACCTACCCCATAGGTAGCCATGTACTAGGTCAAACTATTAAGCCACACAGGGGACTAGGATCTGAGCTAGTAGGCACATATCTTAAGTGATAATCATATCCACATTATAGTTTGCATGAATCAAATTCATCCAACAGTATAATTCAAGTCATCGAGGAAAACTTCGGAAAACCTCAAAAAACCAATTCGAGATATTCATAAGCATAACCACATACATGTCAGGCTGATTTGAGACAGAATAATCCATGCAAGTAAGAAATCCATGCAAGCAAGCACACATAATAAGATCCTGAAATAAACATACAATTTCCTATTATCGATCACGCCATCAAGATCTATTAAACCTAGCTCGCTTCCTAGGGTTTCTAGTCCACTTTTAGGATTTCTATTGCAATTAGGGTTTTCCTTAACCTTTTATTATTTTAAATCCTAATTTAATACAATTACTCACAGACCCTATTTATCTCGTTTATTCTTCACGAAAGATATTAAGGTTACCTTTTAGCAACATATAACCCTAATTTCATATTAAGGCACAATTAAACATCGATTAAGTCCATTAAGCTTCTTTTACATTAAAGCTACCATTTTTATCCATGATAAGATCATTATGCTCATTTATCACCAATTCATAGTTCATTATAATCTAAATCACATATGAGCTCTATACATCATTAATTCTACCTTTTTATTCATTAGAAAACCCTAATTACTACATTCAGGGTATTTATTCACAATTAGAAACTTTCATACTCAAAATAGCTTAGAATTATCATATTTTGACTTTAATCATGATTTTGAACAATTAAAGCTATTAAGAGTCATAATTACCATTATTAGGGTTTCAAGGCCCATTAAAGCATATTTATGCACATGAAACTCTAAATTAACCAATTACGTGAAAAGTCCATCCTTTTTGTGCTTAATGTACCTTTTTACAATTGACAGGTGAATATCAACTTTAATCATCCATTAAACCCTACTAAAAGCATTAATCATCTCTAAATAGGGTTTCTTAATCTTTAATTCATTACAGTGGATAAATTACACTACTTTTCGAATTGCAAAAGGAATTAGGCTATAAAACAATTTTTATTGCATTCCTTGTGTTCTAATGAGCAAAATTCGTATATTATGCGTATCCATTCGAGCTACGATTAATTAGCTATGAATTTTGCAAAATTACTTACTTTGGGCCAACCAGAAGTTGACACGTAGCCTCTTTCTCATGCAGCGTTGCTTTGGGAAAACATAACAAATTGTCATTTATACCCTTGGTTAAGTGGACGACTCTTTAATCCCACAGAGGGCAATTCCGTCCAATGCCCTCCAGGTCATCTTCAACCTTGGGCAGCCCTACCTGGACGCCATTGCAGCCTTGTGCGGGCTATCCCTCTCGCTCTCTGGGCTGCGAACCTTGCCAGAAGTCGTCCCTCTACCTCCGCCACTGCCTGGCGCACACGGGGCACCCTCAATGCTTGGCCATTGTGGCTGGTTTGGGGTAGGGTCGGCGTGCGACCTACAGCCGGTGCTGCAACCGTGCGACTATTGTTGTGCCTCATTTGGGGCATGGCCACGATGGCAACGCATCTCCCTGGCATCCTAGAGCATCAAGATACCATTGCAACCCATCCTTGCCGCCTCATGACTTCCTGATCACGCAACCCCTCTTAGTTAGGGTTTATGGATGAGAACATGGAAGAAGAGGAGAGAAAAGTGCTTGGGATTCTCCTGGACTTGGTCACGGCTCTACCCTTATATAGGGGAGGGTATCCATGCCCAAGGACGTTCATCCAAGAGGAAACAAGTCCCACTCTTAAAGGAAAACTATTCCTTCCTTGAGAAGAAATCTTCTCTCTCCTAACTTATTCCTTTAATATTCTTTATTACTTGGGTATTTAGGAATATGAAAATCCTCTCCCTTACTCTCTATATTCTTGCCTTTTAATTCATTGGCCACGAAAATATATTTTCCTTTAGTAGAAAACACCACATTTTTTAATAAAACTCCATAATCCATTAATAATGTATTCACATTATATTCTTATTTTCTATTATTGGTATTTTCTCTTTCTTTTTCTTCATTGGGGCTCCTTGGACCCCAAGAAACTCCAAGATTTCAAAATTCCTTTATAAGGATACTTATTATCCTTCTAGATGCAACTATATTCATTATTTTCCATTATCTTATTTATTTCTTATTAAAATATCTCTTTTTGAGAAACTCTCTTTTTCTTTCTTTTTATTTTCCTCATTGATATCCCTTTTAACATTAGGAATATTTTGGATACGAAAATCCACCAAGGATAATTCAATTATACCTCTTTTCTCTTATTTTCCACATTTTATCATTGTTTTCAATTTCTTTCTTAATAAAGAAATGCTTAATTGGTCTTTTCTTTTCTTATTGCTTTCATTTTGCAACTTTGGACTCCTTGGAACCCAAGGAACCCAAGAGGCACGAAATCCACCTTTGGATTAAATACTCTTGCCTTCTAGAGGTTTCTACATCTTTCTTTTCTCCATTTCATATTAACAATGGAATTCCTTTTGTCTTTTCCTTATTATTGGGCCCAATAGCCAATAAAGCCCACAAAACAATCATCAAGGCTATTGTAAATGAAATCCATTTATTCAAAACAAATTGTATCTTTATTTGTTTAAATATATTTAATATGAGAAATCAGATTTCCCACCCAAAGAACCCAAAACGGGGGTTGTAACATCCTTCCCCTCTTATAGGAATTTTGTCCTCAAAGCTCCATCAAGCTAACAAACAATTCCGGATAAGACTTTTCCATGTCCATTATTGGCCCCTGTGGCTTTTCTCTATCCATGGTACTTCCAAAGAACCTTTATCATCACATATTCTTTTCTCTAAGTTCTTTCACCTTGGCATCTATAAACCTCACAGGTGACTCAAGTCATTTCAGCCTCCCTTGGGGCTCACTAGGTTCATTGGTCTGCACATGGTATGGGTACCTCACATAGTGCTCTAAATTGGACACATCACTTTATCCTGAGGGGTAAGGGCAAACTTAACCTTCTCCACCAAACCATGTCAAAAGAACCCATGCATTGGGGACTCAGCTCTCTTAGCTATAACTTAGAGGGGTCAAATTTTCATGTCACATATTCCCCCACAGTGAACTGCATGTCAGTCTACTTTGCATCAGCGTACAACTCATGTCATCTCTGGCTCCTTTCAGCCATTGCATGATCAAAACAACTTCATTTGCACACACTGTGGTCCTTTCTTGACCTTCGCGAGGTCCCTTCACCAACATCATCTTAATGAAGTGGTGACCGACACAACCTCCCTTACAGAGCTTCTTTAGTTACCGATACTGGCTATGGTGGTTATCATCACATCTTATAGAAGACAAGAACTATCTCCATGTATCACCCTAAACGAGCACACATGCTCTCATGAAACCCTCTAGTCTGGATCATACTAACCATTAATTAGGGGTGATAAGCGGTACTAACGTCGAGTTCTTCATGTACCTACTTCTACCTTATGGAAGTGAACCTTTAGGTCATACTCAAGAACTTTTGAACTCACATCATGGTGTAGTTGAACCATCTCTCTCATGTGTAGTTCAACCCGATCTGTCCCTTGACAGTACTCGTTCTTTCTCATGTCATATAGGTAAGGCGATCTACCATAACCCATATTGCATCTCGACCTTCCCTAGTCTAGGGGAGACTTACCACAACATCCATAGTGATGAACTCCCATTCCCTCTCAGCGACTCTTTATACTTTATATCTGTGCACTGGGTTACTGGTGTTCACCCTTCACCTCCTCGCTTTCATGACCACATATTACATGCAACTTCATCTTAAGCATCCAACGTACTATTGTCACTTACTATCTTCATAGTACGGTGTATGGGGATCTTAAAATCATGATCTTCTATATGTCATGATTCCTCAAGATTGATTCCTCAGAAACCCGGAACCATTCTAGTCGGGGTTTCACCTCCTTTTTCTCCAGAAAAGTGCATCTGAGGTTCTACAACCATTCTTTTATCATGATAAGACCTAGGCTGGATAACCAAACAACCATTAACTTGATCAACTAGTATTATTACATCTGAGTGTTAGCCAAACTTATCTCTTTTCCAACAGGGGGTTATCTTATCAACCTCTTCTAGCCTCCATCTAAACTAGGTAGTTGTATATCATCCAGAGCATCCATTACCACTTCACATCCTTAGGCATTAGGTAAAGTTGAAGACATACACCTCCATGTATTCCACATATTATCTCATCTCAGCTCTAAGTCTATCTTTATCAAGAAAACTCTGATCTTATTCTCTTAGTTTTTCGAACTCAAACTTGTATAACTCATAGCTCATGATAAAACATCCTCATAAGGTGTCTACCTTGTTTCTCTTAATGTTTGTAAACCATCCATGTATCATTCACTCCACTAGGGTATGCTATCATCTCTATCCTCATACCTCATAGCAACGTTCCAACTCACATCATCTTTTATCCTTGGTGTATGACATGCGTATTGTCCTATCTCTCACTCCCATAATAAGAGGAAATAACCATTTGGACGCAGTCCAAATACAAAGTTCTTCCTATTCTAAGAGTATAGATGGTACAACCCACCTTTCCAGTACACCTTGAAATCTAAGTTGAAATGTGCAACTTATGCCTCTATATCACAATCATCTTGTTATCAAAGTTACTTCCATGGAAACTGGTCTCGAACCTAATTGGGTCCACACACAATCCTTGGTCATCTCCTCTAGGTCTATAGGGTGTCGGTACTTTTGGGGTCATCCCTCTTCCCTTATGCATCCAGAGAGTGCCCTACTCATTTGCCTTTTGGGTCCCATGAGTTCATGAAGGTGATCGATCTCCTAACCCATGACCCTCAAACAAAGATAGTTGTTACTTCCCGACCCTATGGTCATGTGCAACTAGGGAATTAGGGAACTCCTACTTCCATCGGTCTTATCCCTACCTGACCCTAGGATAGACTTAGGATTCCAACATAGTACATGTTCAACTTAGAACCTTACCCAAGCCTTCATCATCTCTCTCTCTGGATTTATGGGCTGACTTTCATCCTTTCATAGGGGTCATGGCAACCTGCCTACCTTGGCCAGGCCCCATACTTGTTACCTCCATGGTAACACAACCACATGCACTTAGAGATGGTAATTTATGGGTCTACAAGTTCATCCTCATACCATGTAATTTTCACTTAGCTTCTCACAATCCTATGAGACCTCTTTAGGTTTCCTTAAAACCAACAGAAACTAGTGTACATCTTACCAAAAGGGTCCCTCTCCCATGATGGGAGGAAACTACACCTCTTGATAACAAAGGTCACAAACACCCTTAGGATTTATATCCACATGAGCATGCTCAACCCAGCTGTACAAGCCGACCACCTAGTAAACCATGCTAGGTCATACTTGTTCTCTTTCCTCAACACTGGATCAAGATCATACCTTCCATGTCATCAACTTAGCTGTGGGGGTTCAACAAACATACCTTTAAACTTAAGGGGTTCCCTCTCCTCTAACCATGAGGAGTACCATGCTCGAATCTGTAGAAACTCAAATCTCATCATGAGCATCAGGTACACCACTTCCCCTCTTAGGCCTAGGTTCACTTTCTGGGTGTCCAAATGCATGCTCAACCTCTTAACCATGTATCAAACATGTGTAAGGCATGGCATGCACTTCCTGTCATCCTTCTGTTCGAATAACACTTCAGAGTTGAGTCCTCCTCAAGGACAATCAACAAGGTACAAGGCCTCACAACCTGTTACTAAACCTTTCTAGGTCTAAGGAACTCTTCTTCTCATCTATACCATAGGTACATAGGTACCAGAAGACTCATACTCTCTCTAGGGTTTGGTTCCTCTCATGGAAACCAAGTCATCATCAGCCTCCAGGGATCATGCATGAGGTAACCACAAATGTCCACTTAGGTCACATCATCCTCAACTCCCCACTTATCCTCATATCTCAGAGTCTAGGCTTCCAACCTTCTTGCTTGGGTCCTTCTCTCACTCTCTCTAGATCTAACTCCACAACTAGCCTTATGCTAATGGTCCTCTCTCCATGAATATGGATAAAGCTCACAAGCATACCCTTACATGGTGAAGCCTATGCTCCAACTTATGTTTGCTCAAGGTTATCCCTAGCCCTTTATGCTTATCTCATCAGCTTTCCGACATATGCCCTTGGCCAATGTTTTAGCACAACTGACGTACTATGGGTGCCTACTATGCCATGCTCATATAAGCTCATGGGGGTTCTATAGGGTCTTCTCTAACCTCATCAAAGAAGGTGATATCCTTCACTCGAACATGCATGACCCTTTCCAGGGTTGGGTCGCCCAAGGTACTCGGTCATCCAACCTTTCATGGCTCATATGGCATCCAAGGCATGTCCATCCAAACACCTAGTCTACCATGACATCTAACTCATCATGTCATTTCTCTCTCTCCAACCTTCACTTAGTGTTAGGGTTAACATCATCCTCATAGGATGTGCCAGATCTCTACTTACAATGGAGATTTCTACCTCCAAGATGAACTCTCTCTACTTATCCTCCTGACAAGAAGGTCTAGCCTCAGGTCTCTCCTGAGGGCATGACAACTTATGTCATATGACCTAAGCATGTATCTATTCTTTTACGCTTAATCTATTAAGATTTTGTCTATGACATCTTATTTACATGCTTTTTATTAATTTGGTGGAGGATTTCTTAAACCTTATCAACCTTACCCATACCTCAAGAGGGTGAGGAAAATAGAGAAAACCCTAATCCTTATAATCCTTAACAACATTTGAGTTGAGAATGGATGAACAAGATGAGAGAGTCCTAAAGGTATCTTATTTCGAGTTAAATCTTGAGACATTGGCCAAGAAGTCACACGGATCTGGGAGTCCTCATATTCTGACTAGTGGTGCAGAGAAAATCTTTCCAGCCCCCGGACGTGATCCTTTTCTAGACACCTCTATCTTTCAGAAATTCCTCTAGTAACTCCCTTGGGTTCTATAGAGTTTGTAAAATTTAATAATTATTAAAAGTTAAATGAGAAACCTATGCTCTGATACCAAATGTAACAACCACGCCTCCCAGTAACCCTCAATTAAGGGAGACTAAGAGGTCAGAGTCATTATACCCATTTCCAGATCAAAGGTTCGACAGATAATCAATAATAATTAACAAATTCTACCAAACTAAACTGAAAGGATATAATTAAATTAAACTTTTCATACATTTTCAAAAACTTAGATATCTACTTCTATCCACATGGAGACTATTCTAACTAATCCTCCTTTGAACTTTAATTCATATTTAAGACCACATATGCCACTTTACTATTTGTTCTTTCCACTTGTACCTAAAATGCAGACAAACAAAACGTCGGTCAGCGTAGAGCTGGTATGTGGGGGAAACGATAATCGTGCAACTATGATAACAATGTAATCAACCAATTATCATTTAATAGCCAAGATTATGTCTTAAGCAATACTACTCAATCCTTACATATCCCCCATCTCTGTGTTGTCCCTGCAGTGAACCTGGATGCTACCTTCCTCATGGTAGATCCCCATTAAACCCTGCATGAACCTACCTAACAGGTAGATCAATATCTAGGGTTAAGTCGCATGGCACTACCCATAAAGAGTCACATGGCACTACCCATAGGTATCCCAATCCCTGACTCAAGGTGACTTGATGGACCTATCCCATTGGTAGCCATGTACTAAGTCATCCAATGACCTGATGGACCTACCCCATAGGTAGCCATGTACTAGGTCAAACTATTAAGCCACAGAGGGGACTAGGATCTGAGCTAGTAGGCACATATCTTAAGTGATAGTCATATCCACATTATAGTTTGCATGAATTAAATTCATACAATAGTTTAATTCAAGTCATCGAGGAAAACTTCAGAAAACCTCAAAAAACTAATTCGAGATATTCATAAGCGTAACCACATACCTGTCAGGATGATTTGAGACAGAATAATCCATGCAAGTAAGAAATCCAAGCAAGCAAGCACACATAATAAGATCCTGAAATAAGCATACAATTTCCTATTATCAATCACGCCATCAAGATCTATTAAACCTAGCTCGCTTCCTAGGGTTTCTAGTCCACTTTTTGGGGTTCTATTGCAATTAGGGTTTTCCTTAACCTTTTATGATTTTAAACCCTAATTTAATACAATTACTTACAAACCCTATTTATCTCATATATTCTTCACGAAAGATATTAAGGTTACCTTTTAGCAACATATAACCATAATTTCATATTAAGGAACAATTAAACATCGATTAAGTCCATTAAGCTTCTTTTACATTAAAGCTACCATTTTTATACATGACAAGATCATTATGATCATTTATCACCAATTCATAGTTCATTATAATCTAAATCACATATGAGCTCTATATGTCATTAATTCTACCTGTTTATTCATTAGAAAACCCTAATTACTACATTCATGGTATTTATTCACAATTAGAAACTTTCATACTCGAAATATCTTAAAATTATCATATTTCGACTTTAATCATGATTTTGAACAATTAAAGCTATTAAGAGTCAAAATTACCATTATTAGGGTTTCAAGGCCCATTAATATTTATGCACATCAAACTCTAAACTAACCAATTACGTGCAAAGTCCATCCTTTTTATGCTTAATGTACCTTTTTACAATTAACAAGTGAATATCAACTTTAATCATCCATTAAACACTACTAAAAGCATTAATCATCTCTAAATAGGGTTTCTTAATCTTTAATTCATTACAGTTGATAAATTACACTGCTTTTCGAATTTCAAAAGGAATTAGGCTATAAAACTATTTTTATTCCGTTCCTCATGTTCGACTGAGCAAAATTCATATATTATGCATATCCATCCGAGCTACGTTTAATTAGCTATGAATTTTGCAAAATTACTCACTTTGGGCCAACCAAAAGCTGACACGTAGCCATTTTCTCATCCAACGTTGTTTTGGGAAAACATAACGAATTGTCATTTATACCCTTGGTTAAGTTGATGACTCTTTAATCTCGCGGAGGGCAATTCCGTCCAACGCCCTCCAGGTCATCTTCAACCTTGGGCAGCCCTACCTGGCTGCCGTTGCAGCCTTGTGCGGGCTCTCCCTCTCACTCTCTGGGCTACGAACCTTACCGGAAGTCTCCCCTCTACCTCTGCCGCTCCCTGGCACACACGGGGCACCCTCAATCCTTGGCCATGGTGGCTGGTTTGGGGTAGGGTCGGCGTGTGACCTACATCCAGTGTTGCAGCCATGCAGCTGTTACTGTGCCTCGTTTAGGGCATGGACGCGATGGCAATGCATCTCCCTGGCATCCTAGAGCATCAAGATACCATTGCAACCCATCCTTGCTGCCTCATGACTTCCTGATCACGCAACCCCTCTTAGTGAGGGTTTATGGACAAGAACATGGAAGAAGAGGAGAGAAAAGTGCTTGGGATTCTCCTGGACTTGGCCAATTCTCTACCCTTATATAGGGGAGGGTATCCACGCCCAAGGATGTTCATCCAAGAGGAAACAAGTCCTAGTCTTAAAGGAAAACTATTCCTTCCTTGAGAAGAAATCTTCTCTCTCCTAACTTATTCCTTTAATATTCTATATTACTTGGGTATTTAGGAATACGAAAATCCTCTCCCTTACTCTCTATATTCTTGCCTTTTAATTGATTGGCCACGGAAATATATTTTCCTTTAGTAGAAAACACCTCCTTTTTAACAAAACCTCATAATCCATTAATAATGTACTCACATTATATTCTTATTTTCTATTATCGGTATTTTCTCTTTCTTTTTCTTCATTGGGGCTCCTTGGACCCCAACAAACTCCAAGATTTTGAAATTCCTTTATAAGGATACTTATTATCCTTCTAGATGCAACTATATTCATTATTTCCCATTATCTTGTTTATTTCTTAATAAAATATCTCTTTTTGAGAATTTCTCTTTTTCTTTCTTTTTATTTTCCTCATTGATATCCCTTTTAACATTAGGAATCTTTTGGATATGAAAATCCACCAAGGATAATTCAATTATACCTCTTTTCTCTTATTTTCCACATTTTATCATTGTTTTCAATTTCTTTCTTAATAAAGAAATGCTTAATTGGTCTTTTCTTTTCTTATTGCTTTCTTTTTACAACTTTGGACTCCTTGGAACCCAAGGAACCCAATAGGCATTAAATCCACCTTTGGATTAAATACTCTTGCCTTCTAGAGGTTTCTACATCTTTCTTTTCTCCATTTCATATTAACAATGGAATTCCTTTTGTCTTTTCCTTATTATTGGGCCCAATAGCCAATAAAGCCCATAAAACAATCATCAAGGCTATTGTAAACGAAATCCATTTATTCAAAAAAATTATATCTTTATTTGTTTAAATATCTTTAATATGAGAAATCACATTTCCCACCACAAGAACCCAAAACTGGGGTTGTAACACCATGAATCACAAGTGTGATGTGATGGGTCTTAGGACCTGGTAAGGACTTAATGCATGGTTGAGGTGAAAAAATCAGGTACTGGAATGAGGGATTGAGATCCAATGATACTATGTCGATGATAGACTTGTGGCTAGCAGTAATACATTGTTATGATATGATGAGAATTAGTTTGTAGTTTAAATGATGATATCTGCTAATGTAATACTATGCCCCTTTTCTTTTGAAGGATTTGTTTGTGGTTTTTATGTTGTAACTTGATTGATGCTAAAAGACACTTCAATTGGTCTAATAAATCAAGTGGAATCTAATCATGTAGGTTTCCCTGTGTCATTGATTTGTTCGGTGTCAACATTTGCTGGATGGTGAAATGAGTTTAACTCAGAGCGCATATTTTTTAATATGCGGGGGTGAGGACGAATATCCCCTTAATATAGGATTGGTTGTGGGCCATACCCTGATTAGAGTGTAGCTTGGGGCCGTAGCTCAGTGATATGTGATACATGATTGGCTGTAGACCATACCCTAATTAGAGTGTGGCTTCAGGCCGTAGCTTAGTGATATGTGTTACATGATTGGCTGCGGGCCATACCCTGATTAGAGTAAGGTTGTGGGCCATAGCTCAATTTCACTAGCACCGTGACTTGTACCAAGGTGGGCTAGATTTGTACAGCTGGACTAATGTCATTGATAGCAGTATGACTGATGATGTCACTACATGTTCACTCGTACTAACTGAGGGGGTGAGGTTGTGGATTTTGTCTCTTCCATTACACCTTGTATGGCACCAATTTCAACTTAGCAGTGGTCAGTTGGATTTATGTGGTATGACTCAAATCCTCAGAGCATAATAAATATGTAATCAGCTGTGTAGTGTGCATGTATAGGATCAAACATGTAAACATTGGTTGAAGCCTTGCCTTGCTCTTGTACTATTTAGTTTAAAAAAATTATGCATGGTATTCATATTCCTTTTTAACTATTAACTGTTCTATTTCTCATTGGCAAGTGCATGCTACTGATCTATTTACTTCACACATGAGATATATGTCTTTTAGTTAATTTTGTTCAATTTTCTCTGTATGTTAATCTATCTGCTTAGTTATTTGTTATAATAATAGAGTTGGCGGAGAGTTACATCTCTCACTGGGACTGTGTGTCTCACCCCGTTGGTTAAATAATTTTTAGGTGGATGTGCATGCCGAGTTAAAGATCATGTGGTTGAGGATACAATACAAGAAGAAAACTACACTTGGTGGATCATGGTATATGAACATGTCTAGTAATAGAGTCCTATGTGTTGTCCATGTACACTCAGGTCATTGGCAGTGTTCTCGATGTGTTTTGTAGACATGATGATCGATATGTGTTTTTTGGCTTGTGTGCCTCTGGTAGTATGTATATACATGTGGAATGGTTATATTATGTAATAATTTGATTGAAATATGATGAAGAAGCACCTTGAATATATGTTATGAAATGCAAGTATAGGCTCTTGTGTACTCAGCTCCTGGTTCTTGTTGCAAATTGGTTTTAATTTGTATGATTTTCGGTAATCCACTGTTTATGTTGATTGTGGTTTAAGTTTTGAGAAATCTCGCTTTGTGTGAAAAAGGGTGTTACATTTAGTGGTATCAGAGCTCTAGGTACACAGAGTCTACAGGGACACTAGGACTAGGATTAGGATGGTGTCTAAGATAAGAACATGATATGAAATACAGTGCATACTACCTAATCTCACTACTTGAGTACCCTGGCCAGGTATTCAAATGTTGAAGAAAAGGTAAGTATGGAACTCTTAGATTGACTTCTCTTTGATTACTATGATCTAGTAATCATTTTGGAACAATCTAAAGAGCATAACAATCAAGAATTATGATGCTAATACCTCCATCATACTATGAAAAGAGATAAGAACTGCATCATAATTCACTAAAACTTGAATGTTTGGTTATTAAAAGAGAAAGATACAACTCCATGAAACCTAAATCTAAGTATGAATATGATAAGAAAAGTTCTTGAAGCTATAATTTCAAGAAATGCATGAAGAAAATGATAGATGAGATTGTGCTAATAAAGCAAGTCAAGGTATAAAATTCACATAAGATGGAGAAAATTCCTGAAACAAGGATGAAGTGAGAAGACAAATAAGAATGAGTGGTAAATAAATAAGATGGAACCTGAGTTAATCTCAGACCAACCCATGTGTATAAGAAAGTATAAAGTGTAATCCTCATCATATCTAAAAGAAAATAAGGGAGATAATCCTTGATCAATAAAGAATATGTAAAGAATAATGATCCTTTCCATGATGTAAAGATGAAAAATGTGGTAAAACAAGGAAATGTCCATGAACATGATAGACAATAACAAAGAAGGGATTAATGGCATGTAATCATCTTTACAGTTCCTATGCTAATGAAAAGGAAACCTAGGTGAAAACAAGTTGAAATGACACATGAACAGTTGCAAACTCATGAAATAATCAAAGAAAGTGATAATCCCTTGACCTAGATAAGTAGACTCTGGGTAATGACGCAGTGATAAGAGGAATGTGTTCCCTTGTGCTTTGTCCCTTCCAGGATGTGGCAGTCAAGTGGATCTTATGTTCCTTGATGTGCATACTTTAGAAGTGATCTTAAGATGGACTCTCTTGTAAGTATCAGTTGGTCTTGGGGTTTTGTTCCAAGATAGGGATATGTATGATAGGAGATGTCTTGAGATGAAAGGAAGATCCTTTTGACATGTTGGTGTTGGTAAAAATAATAGAAAATGGTTGTGATAGGGATATGATGAGTTTCTGACACATGTGATGGATACCAAGGTAAGGAATTCTAGTATCCAAGTAGTACCAGTTGTATGGGAAAGTTAGAACATGTCGGTGTTTGGATACTTGGAAAGGTTGACTTTGATCAATCTGGTTAAAGTACCTAACCTATAATATGGATATCACATGTTAAGGGTTTATGCTCCACATAAATGTAATATTGACAAGGATGCATAAGTTGAAGAGATAGTTGCAAGATCTACTTGGGTAAAGTTCATCAAGTTGAGTATAATCCTTTGGAGTACTCCTATCAGACTTGCAAGTAAGAATTTTCTTTGGCTATAGATGGATGGGCAGGGTTTCCACTCCCTATATAGGTCAGTTAAGGTGACATATAATATCTTGAGTTACCTTTGAGATAGTTTTTCTTGGATAAGTGGCATCTTCTTATGATAGGATGATGTACATCTGAGAATGAGTATTTCGCTAGGATAGTTGGTAGAAGTAAGACTAGTGTCAAGTCAGTAGATCAGAGTGGCACAAAGGAAGCATGATAGGTTTTGTAGTTCCTAGTGGATGACATAACATATCTCTAGTCTTTCTTTGGAAGAAACATGCTGAGGTTTGAGGAGGGAATGGTAAACTCCCAAAATCAAGAATCTTATCATACAGTGTTATAAGTTGAGGAGGTGCTACATAAGAAAGAGTTGACTCCTGAGTTGGATAAGTATGTATAATGTTTCTATGGCTAGGAAAGTATCACCTGGCATAGGGTTGATTCTGCAATCGATAATGGAAAAGAATAAATTGAGTATGGGTCATGTGCAACAGATTATGTGATGATATTGGATGCAAGAACATTATGTTGGTCAAGTCTTGTGACATCACCCTAACATCAAGGAACTGTGTGGAAGTTTGAAGGTATGATGCATGAGTAGTATCCATCTCCTTTCGCCTGGGATTTTGGGGGTGAAATCCTTGTTAGGGGTTTATGACTTGTAAGGACCCTGACCTAGGTTTTGGTCTAACCCTTTTGCTTTGCTTAACTAAGTTTCTTATAAATTTAATTTAATCCTCTGAGGTGTTTTTTTATTATGTGACATGCTTATGTTTCAGGTTTGGTTCTGTTTGAATGTTGTTTGAGCAATGTTTGCCCATTTTGGACCAAAGTGCAATTTACCCAAGATGAGGGGTTATCTTGCAATATGTCACATGATGAGTGTGCCCTTAGAGCTTTAGAATCATAATAGAGAGCATGATTCTATGGGGCACCTTTTGGAAAGCCTAAGTTCCAAGTTGATCTTGAATGGTTGATGCTTGTGCTTTATGTGCTAGTTTTGGTGTAAATTGCAATTTACCCAAAGTGAAGGGTTAAAATGCAATTTACCATATATAGAGTGTTCCTTTCATCTCTTGGCATCACCTAGAGGGTAAAGTAAGAGATGGGAACCATGTTTGGATCTTGGTTGTATGGTAACATCTTTGGTGGTATATGGAGCACATGAGTGAGGCATGTTTTGCTAATAGATGGGTTATCTCATGTTAGAAAACCTTGGAGAGGCTGCCTATCAGTTTGTAAAGTGTCTAGGCTTGTGCCTATCAGTTTTTTGAGGTGTAGGTTTGTGCTTTATCAGTTTGTGAGTGTGTAGGGTTGTGCTCTGTGGGTTTGTGGGTCTGTAGGGTTGTGCCTATCTGTTTGTGAGTATGTTGGGTTTTCCCATGTCGATTTGTGAAGGGTGTAAAGCTTTGTCATATTGGCCATGACCTAGGTAGAATACCTAGAGGTCCAGATATAACCTAGATCATATCACCATGCCTTGCATGTTGTTGCATGTGGCCCTTTTCTCATGGAAAAGTGTCACCTAAGCTCCTAAGGTGATGACACCTCTCCTTTGATCTCTCTTCCTTCCCTCAAGTATATAATCCCCTCCCCCTTCACACCAGTAAACCCTTTTGTCCATTCTTGTTCCTCTCCTCTTAGTGGATGAGTTTGGGAACTCAAGGATCTAGAGGAAGTCCCATGGAGCTTGGGAGGTCGATTTCCTTGCTCATGGTGATTTCTTGCTCAACTTCCACCTTGGTGAGTTATGTTTCTTTGATGGCTATCCCTTTGAGCTATCTTCTTCATCTTCTTCCTCCTCTCTCAGCCATGGATCCTACCTTGTATGAAGGTTTAATAGAATGTGTTTCTCTCTCCTTCTTTCCTTTCTTCTTGAGCTATCATAGCCATGGCATCTTCTTCTTCTTCTTCTTCTTTTTCTTCTTCTTCTTTCTTGATATGATGTTGAGGTCGAGTTAGGACTCTTGATGGATCATATTCAAGTTGAGGAACATGTGCTTTGGAGCTTTGATCACCGTAGCTTGAACTCCTAATGAAGACCTTCTTAAGGTGGGTTATATAACACTTAAACTTCTATGTTATTATCACTCTTTATATGTTTAAGTTGTTCTTCATCTCTAGATCGTGTTAGTGGTTAGTGATTTGTTTTGAGGACTATTTTGATGATATCACCCCGTTAAGTTGTTCTCATTCCTTACTCTTGCTTGATTGATTAGTAGATGGACTAGTGACCAAGTTCCTAAGGTTGAAGATGGCTAAGTCGACACTTAGGTGGTGAATGGTCGTCATGACTTATGATGCTTAAACTGACATACATGCTGAAGTCATCATGACTTGGGAGTTCTTAGGGTGACATGTTTGGATAGATGCTAAACTGTCATGCCCTAGAGATTCCTAAACCGATACGATGTCTAGATCGTCATGCCTTGATAAGGTTAAATTGTTATGACCTAGAAGCACCTAAATCGATATGTGTTGTTAAACCAATAAGCTTGATGATTGCTACCCGACATGCCCTAGATGGGGTTAAGACAATATGTCTTTCTAGCCTATCATGACCATTAGGACATCTTGTGTGAGCTGGTATGTTTGAGTGCTAGTCATGACACCCTTGATGGTGCAAGAGGCCGGCATGACCTAACCCTAACCCTAAGCAACCTGTCACACTGTGTTGCCCGTCACACCCTCAAGAGTTGATGCACAACACACCTTCAAGCGGTGATGCCCGTCACACTTTCAAGAAGGGTCAAATCAATACACTACAAGGTGGCTTAAACCGATACACCTCATGGTGGTCTAAATCATACCCTGGATGAGCTAACCCAACACACCATAATGTAGTCAAGCCGATACAAGTTAATGAGGTGAAACTGATATCACATGATGAGGGTTAAAGGGTAAGCTTGAATACTCAATGATTTATACATATGAGCAATGCATGATATAGATGAGTGTTGTTTCGGATAATGTATGAGAAATCCCAATTGCTTGTCCCAAAGATAGTGCACCATAAGATGATGTTACTATTAGTGATCCATCCTTAACTAAAATACATAGTCCTAAACTCTCCAACTATGTGGGAAGTAATGGATGGGGGGTTCAATAATTGAGTATCCATATGATAATCTTAATCATAGAATAATACAACCCATCTTAATGAAAGATTATAATCCATGGAAAGTGTCTACTATAGTTCCTTTTAGTATAATTTTAACTTGTGGAGTAAGTTTAATGATACAACTATGTGAATATACATGAGGGTGGTGATAAACTTTATGAATACATAGTGACAACCTTTGTGTAGAAATCGTATAAAAAAGTCTAATGATTCTATAGGTTCCTTGTGGATAGTTTGAAGTGAAACCCTCTAGTTATTTAGTCTATGGTTTGAGTCTCCTTAGCATGATATGTGGTTTATGATTTGTAAGGAGTAATAATATATGGGTCACTTAATGATGAATCTTCAAATTGGTGCAATGGTCAATATGTTATTATAATGCATTTTGTAACCCACACATAACTTAATGAAGATGATACACATATGCACTTATGAAAGGGTGATACCTAGAACTGATGGTTTGATGATTGACTCCTATCCAACTAATGTGTTCAAACCTAAATTAGTTTAAAGGAGGGAATTGGTGTGATTAAGGTTTGGTGATGTGACTACGATTTAAAACCCTAATCGGCTACATGTAAAGATTATTGACCCTAATTCTAAGGGCAGGTCATAATATCGAATAAGTATGAATGGAAAGCATGATATTGTTTCCCCTCTTAAATTACATGGATTTAACCTAGTGGGTTAATTGGGTGTCATAACTTGTGAGTATTATGAAGATGGTTAAATAATATTAAACTTTGTCTATGAACCTTGATAAGGGAATACAGGAAGTATGGATATGTGAATGTGCATACTTAGTTACATTGTCTAATTCTTAGCCTTATAAACTCCAACTTATGGGAGGTAGTGCATGGAAGAGATTTGAGATAGAATGATGCTTGGGGATCTCATCTGAAATCAACATGAAGCCTAATTATAGATTAGAGATCTTATCATGTTTTTCTTGTTTTAGTTAAAGGTGTTTTCATATCTTATCTCTCTAAACATAATGACTAACAATTTTTGAGGTAAGTAAATAAGATGTGGCACGAGTGATGTTTATATGCTCAATGAGGCATGATGAGATAACCATGAATCATAAGTGTGATGTGATGGGTATTAGGACCTAGCAAGGGCTTAATGCTTGGTTGAGGTGAAAAACTCTAGTACTGGAATAAGGGATTGATATACCATGATAATATGTTGGTGATAGTCTTGTGACTAGTAATAATACATTGTTATGAGGTGATGGGAATTAGTTTGTAGTTTAAACAATGATATCTACTAATGTAACACTATGCCCCTTTTCTTTTGAAGGATTTGTTTGTCGTTTGTACGTTGTAACTTGATTGATGCTAAAAGAAACTTTAATTGGTCTAATTAATCAAGTAGAATATACTCATGTAGCTTGTCCTATTTCATAGATCCATTCGGTGTCAGCATTTCCTGAATGGGGAAACAAGTTTAACTTGGAGCACATGTTTTTAAATATGTGGGGGTGAGGATGAATATCCCCTTACGTCTATGATATAGTATTGGTTGCAGGCCATACCTTGATTAGAGTGTGGCTTTGGGCCATATCTTAGTGATATGTGATACATGATTGGTTGTGGGCCATACCCTGATTAGGGTGCGGCCTTGGGCCGTAGTTCATTGATATGTCATACATGATTGACTGTGGGCCATAGCTTGGTTTCACTAGCATCGTGACCTGTACCAAGGCGGGCTAGATTTGTACAGTTGGACTATATGTCACTGATAGCATTCTGACTGATGATGTCACTACATGTTCACTCATACTGACTGAGGGGGTGAGGTCGTACATTTTGGCTCTTCCATTAGACCTTGTATTGCACTGATTTTGAATTAGTAGTGGTCGATTGGATTTGTGTGGTACGACTCAAATCCTCAGGGCATAATAAATACGTAATCATCTTTCTAGTATGCATGTATAAGATCAAACACGAAAACACTGGTTGAAGCCTTGCCTTGCCTTTATACTATTTAGTTTACAATAGTTATACATGTTCTTCATATTCATTTTTAACTATTAACTGTTCTATTGCTCATTGGAAAGTGCATGTTACTGCTCCATTTTCTTAACACATGAGATATATGTCTTTTAGTTAATTTTGTTCAATCTGCTCAGTATGTTAATCTATCTACTTAGTTATCTATGATAATAATAGAGTTGGCGGAGAGTTACATCTCTCACTAGGACTGTGTGTCTCACCCCATTAGTTAAATAACTTTTAGGTGGATGTGCATGCTGAGTTAAATATCATGTGAATGAGGATATAATACGAGAAGAAATCTACACCTGGAGGATCATGGTATATGAACAATGTCTAGTAATAGAGTCCTATGTGTCATCCTTATACACTCAGGTCCTTGGGGTGTTCTTGATTAGTTTTGTAGACTTGATGATCGATATGTGATTTCTGGCTTGTGTGACTCTGGTAGTATTTATATACATGTGAAACGGTTATCTTATGTAACAAGTTGATTGGAATATGATGAAGAAGCACCTTGAATATATGTTATGAAATGCAAGTATTGGCTCTTGTATAATAATTCTCAACTCCCAGTGCTTGTTGCAAATCCATTTTAATTTCCTGTGATTTTCAGTAATATGTTGTTTATGGTTGATCATGGTTTGAGTTTTGAGTAATCTCACTTTGTGTGACAAAGGGTGTCACATTCACATCCAATGTAACCATTAATGGACAGTAGAACCTATCTCCAGGTTGTTTCCTATGTTCCTCGGTAACTCTAATAAATTGGTCAAGACCAGAAATAAACTCTGGGAGTGCAGCGATTGTGAATGGACATCCATGATATATCCATTCTATGATCAAAGAGAAAACAAGTATATATTACAACAATATTAGGGTCTAGGGTTAACATATTAGAGTTTTTGCATGGTTAAAACTTTAGGGCCAACAAATACATGTGTTGTCATTCTTATATATAATAAATGTGTACCACCTATCCCATTCTTGAACACCTAATCTCACTAGTAAGTGTATAATGTGTATTGGGTTTTCAAGAAAATTTCGGCAGCATTTCCCCAATGTTCTCTAAGTACATATGTACTTAGAGAACAAACGGGGAAATGCTACCGAAATTTTCTTGAAAACCAAATACATATTATACACTTACATCCTAAGTGAGATTAGGTGTTCAAGAACAGTCCCAAACTGGGAACTATCCAAGATTTACTCCTAATGAGTAAATCTTAGCTGGGTTTCTAGGCCAAAAAATACATGTGTTGTCATTCTTATATATAATAAATGTGTACCACCTATCCCATTCTTGAACACCTAATCTCACTAGTAAGTGTATAATGTGTATTGGGTTTTCAAGAAAATTTCGACAACATTTCCCCACTGTTCTCCAAGTATAGATGTACTTAGAGAACAAATGGGGAAATGCTACTGGAATTTTCTTGAAAACCAAATACACATTATACACTTACATCCTAAGTGAGATTAGGTGTTCAAGAACAGTCCCAAACCGGGGACTATCCAAGATTTACTCCTAATGAGTAAATCTTGGACGGGTTTCTAGGCCAACAAATACATAAGTTGTCATTCTATAACATTGATTTCAAAATTTCGAGTGTCCATGCATGTTCATCATCAAGATAAAGATTACACATAAATTAGTATGACCTAGGGATGGAGAGATTCATAATTGATTTCAAAATTTCAAACTAGCTCATCCATTAACATCAATCTACATCATACAATAGGGATTCATGTAGATGCTAGGGTGACACATCACTACAAAATCAGAGATTTAACATTAGGGTTTTAATATCTTACATAGATTGATCACAAGATTTCAGCAATATAGTTAATTCAAGATTATGGCGAAATGTGTATTAGGGTTTTAATATCTTAATTCAACATGCATCAAAATTTACAGAATTAGGTCAAGCATTAGTATTCAATTGCAAATGTATCTTCTTCTTCCTACCCCCTCCTTACGAAATGGATAAAAGCAAGGCCACGACTGTGTGGGCTAGCCACGGCCGTGGTTGTGTTGGCCTACCATGGCCGCGCTGGCCAGCATAGCCGTGGTAGGCCAACACAGCTACGATCATGGCCAGCCCACACGGTCGTGGCCTTGCTGTATTCCATTTGTCAAGGAGAGGGAGCAGGAAGAAGAAGAGGTGGAGGAAGAAGAAGGGCAGCGACCTACTTGGGTAGGAGAGCAGTGACTTGGAGAGCAGGGGCGAGAAGAGAGCAGGGGCAGACACCGAAGCAACGAACCACGACGTAGGAGAAGGTAGGCGTCGGAGCAACGAACCATGGGTAGGCTCAGGCCCCGGAGCTAGCAAAGAAGGGTGGCAGTCGTAGAGCAGGAGAAGGCACCGACACACAGAGGAGCAAGGAACGGCGATGCCTAGAGAAACAAATGGTGGCGGAGGCGGCGATCAGAGGAGCAAGGAATGACGGCGGAGGCGGCAACCAGAGCAGGTGAAATTTGCCCGACCTAAGCACGCGGAGTCGATGAAACAGAGAAGGGGTAAGAGACTGGCTCCCGTAAGTGCTATTAAGTTAACAATAGGCGTCGGTTATTCTAAAAAACCAACACATAAAACTAAAGGCGTCAGTTACACAAATAAACCAACGCATAAAGGGTACAAAAAATTTCCCGGGAATAGCGCGGGAAAACCCATAAGCGTCGGTCATTGTAGTAAAACTGACGACCAAAATGTGCCCAATTTTTGTCTCGCGAATAACCTTTCATCGTCGATTTAATAGTTAATAACCGACGCCATATGTTAAATTATGTAGGAATTTTTTTCACTAGAAATTTTGGATTTGGCGGTAAATTTTAGGCTTCGATTTATTATTAGGGAACCGACACTGAATAAAAGCGATACCCGTGTCTGGTCGCCCTTCATAGATAGATGTCAGTTTTTTTTAACTGATGCGTTAGGTTTTAGGTGTTGGTGTATTTATACAACCGACACCTTTAAAAGTGACATTATAAGCCATTTCTGTAGTAGTGATTATTCTTCTTTTCAAGATTTTTGGTCGCCAGATCAGGCAAGATGTTAGGTCAATTAGAATTCCCAAATATACCCCTTCAAGGTTTTCTAATCACCCAATCAAGCAAGTTGATCCGTCGATTTGAATTTCTAGATCAATGAGCCATATCCTTATTAGGGTTCCTGATCGCCAAATCAGACAAGATGCTCAACCGATCATAAGTCCCGGATAAGATAGATCTTGTGTTATTAGTTATCTCTAGCCTTGTTTTATTCAAGAACCATCCAAAGAACCTCCTCTTTGGTGTGGGAATCTGATGTTCTCCTCCTTTCCACTATGGTATACTTGTGATGATTTATATCATTGCATACTTGAAAATTATTACATGGAGAATGATATAGTGAGACATGGCATGCAAGCCATATACACATTACATGATGTTTGATCAAAATTAAAACCATAATATTATGAATTTAAGATCATACCACAAGAGACCTAGTTTCCAAATCCACACTTCAACCAAAAAAAGTTTTTTAAAGTGTCTCATGGTCTATATATATCATATCATGTATTAATATATGTGATTATGTGAATACTATTTGCAAAATATTTATCCAATAAATCTGCGTGGTTTAAAACATAAATTAGCATAAAAAACATACAACCTGGATCTGATACCACCATAGGGGTTTTCTTCTCGATGAATCTGCCATATCTATAAAAGTTTGGTATATAAAAGA
The DNA here is from genome assembly GCA_963693085.1 of Alisma plantago-aquatica. Taxonomy (NCBI): domain Eukaryota; kingdom Viridiplantae; phylum Streptophyta; class Magnoliopsida; order Alismatales; family Alismataceae; genus Alisma; species Alisma plantago-aquatica. Next base: position 167,419,093 of record OY856413.1, read on the forward strand.
AAAAAAAAGAGGTGTAAATGTGATATATTTTCACACGCTTATTGTCGAACAACAAGATACTTCCTTTGTTGGCGAAGATCTTGATCTAGCAGGTTCAAATCCAAGTTGGCAATCGAGAGATCTGGATGGAAGAGAAAGGATTCATATTGTCCCCTTCCCAACAACCTTTATCGTTTTATGGAAGATGTACTCAAAGACTTTACACATCGTGCCTTGGCCTCTACTTCATCCATACATATGAGGGAGGACATGGTGCACCACCTTGGTCACCCCATTAAAGAGGAACAAATGTTGTGGACATGCTAGTCATCTTGGACCTTTTTTCTTCTCCTATCTTGGGTGACAAACTTAAGGTTTCTATTTCTCTTCGAGAGAGAGAGAAAAAACAATCAACTTGTCTCACAAGTTGTCTTAAAGATGTTTTTTACCCTTTAGGATGTGCCCCCTTTTTAAACAAAAGTCATGGAAAAACCTAATTCCAATCCCTTCCCTATTCACAATCTGATAAATAGTATAATATTGAAAAACTCAGACAGGATTGTGTTTGTTCAATCATATCTTATGATTTCACGATCACGAGAGTCTAGATCAAGATCATACTTGTTTTCTAATTTCAAACTTTCTCTGTAATGTTGTGATCACCTGATCAGTTGGTCTGAAAGACTGCTCATATGTATTCAATGAAAATCTCGATCGATCAATTGGAAATCAATTGATCTATTAAACCAATCAATATGATCGACAGATCAAATATTATGGTCACCTAATAATAGGGTAAATTATCATGTTTATGATTAAGAAGATTCTAATCATATGTTTGAATGCAAACTTTTATTCTTTTATCATCCTTATGTGTGTGACTCAGTAGGTTCCTAATTGTGTTGGTATCAATGTTAAAAAAACACAAGTAAAGCGCTGTGTCCAACCACACTTAACTGCCACCCAAGTAAAAAGGAATGTGTCGGAGAAAAACTACAACTTGTAAAAGTGATCGATGTTTCCATGACTATATAATCCTTTTGTCACATACATCCAAATTGAAACAAAGGCATGGAATGCCATCCTCTTAACTCTCAATCTATGTTCCTTGAACCAGAGCATATTGTCTGAGATATTGCAAGCTCAATATCGTATATTGACTCATATGAGAATGATAATACATTTCATAGTAATATTGATCAAGTGGCCAAGATATCACTCCTAACGGAGGGATAATTCCAATCTACATCATTTCCACTCATCCCCAAGTGTCATAGTGCACCCAATCACTACCTTTTTGGCAACTCGTATTTCAGAGCATGTTGGGCTAGTGGACAAAGCACACATAATGACTTGTGATCACTATAATGACTATGGGTCAAAGGATCACAATCACCACTGTCGCATTGAGATATGAATCTGACATGTAACTACATGATGTCCATCTGCCAATCTCAATGTGCATCTAGTACAACTTGTTCTTGAATAAGTACCCATGCATCTAAGTTGATATCTAATATCATGACTAAAGAGACATAATGATCACTCACCATACATGCTAGTATTGTGTATTATTGTCGTCCTATGGTATCTGCAATAATGACCGACTACGAACATAACAAGAATGAGTACTCTTATTATACATATGATGTCATGTTTAGATCATCAATCGAAACCATATGTCATCGAGTCATATCATTCTTAGGACATTACTAGTTTTATTCATTATCTCAATATTAAACAAACATAATAAGTGGAATAGCCTCTTATTGATAATAAAATCAACTATTAAGTCTCCCTATTATAATCATCATATGATGTCTCTCAGGTCATACAAAGAACAACGATGTCATTTCATATTAATAATATGTTATCTATGTATAGTATGAGGAATACAATTATGATTCAACTAACCTTTCTATAAGAACAAGGTTCATTTTTATTTTGGATAAAGACAAACTATTTGAATGTCTCATCAAAATGAAGATTTCAACTTCTAGATGATGGCTTCAATCCATAAGTTGACCTTTGAAGCTTACAGACCTTTCTAGATTCATTTCGATCAATAAAACATTTAGTGTCATGTACACATCCTTAAAGAGATTCCTATTGAAGAATGCAATTTTAATGTCCATTTTCATGGTCATAATTAGTCATAGTGATATGATGGATCCTGATAGATTTACTCATGGCAATTGGTGAAACAATTTCATCATAATCAACACCTTGATTTTATTCAAACCCTTTTACTACTAGTCAGTCATTGTAGGTTTGTATATTACCATCCATGTCGGTCTTCTTCTTTAAGACCTATTTGAACCCTATGGATTTCACCCGTTCAGGCAGATCCACCAAGGTCCATACCTTGTTGGTATATATAGATTCCATCTCATACCTCACGGCTTCAAGCCATTTCTCTATCTGGTCCCTTAATAGACTCATAATAGGTTGTTGGTTCATTATTGTCAATGACCAACATATCCTTTTGTTGAGTCACAAGAAATCAATATATCTATGATTCAAGATATGCCCTACTAGATCTTCGAGGTTCTTGTGTTATAGGAAAAAATTGAGATTTCAAAATAGCATGGCTCGTTCCTTATCAGCCTCCACCAGTTCACTATTATTTTGTTGGTCTTGAAATTAATAGCCCTGGAAATCACAAAGGAGATCTAGGTATGAACGCAATGACTTAACATAGAGACACACTCTACCATAAATCTAGATAAGAGAGTGAAGTATCATTTGGGATTTGTGATGAGACCACTGATCTTCTCCTCTACACTGCTACTTTATCCATGAACTTTTTCTTCTCTCTCCCTTTTTGTATCATGAACATTCTTAGAGAGTAGATATATTACTGGGATATAGAGATTATCCCCGATGTCTGCATTTTGTCTCTAAATTGTTATGTTATTTATATGAACATCTAGATTGATGATTGATTATACAATGATTGATGTGTAGCATGATCATCTGATTTGTATGATTGTTATCATCCTAGACATAGATACCTTGAAATCTAGGATTTGAACACCAAATGATATCATTAAACCCCATATGAGACCAAAAAGGGAGTTCTCTAGGATGACATATTAAGGATATATAGGTAAAGAGACCTTGAACCTAGTGGGAGATTAGTCCATGTGAAATTCATAACCTGAAAGGATATGAAATCCCCCAAGTATTCATATGAATGATTGATACAATGTTTAGAACAATTAGATAGGTATTGGCGGTGAACCCCTTCATCCTGATAATTTTATCATACTGTTAAAACTCATTTACTCATAGTTTGATTTCATTTCTTACATTGTTAATTTAGTTAACCAACAATTTATCATTATTAGTCAATTTTTCTTAATTAGAATAAGAATTTAATTAGTTCGTAAACATGTTTTGTCTTGGGTTTGATACTTATATATACTACGATATGACCCATCTATTGGGAAATATGGGCACAAAGTATAGTAGCGGAAACAAAAAAACTTATCTATCCATATTCGCATAACAAAAAGATCGTGTCAACTACTATGAAATAGGAAGGATGGTTTTAGTGAGTTATACCTGGTCCTGGAGCAAGTTAGTGAAAAAACTCGCTTCTTTTCAACTACTAATAAGTTTCTCTTGGACGGTGGCAGTACAACTCCTGATCTCTACTATGAACAATGAACAAGACAACTTCTACAACACTCTTGTGGTTAGGCCACAGACTGTAGGCTGCAGTTGTCCTCCTAGTAGTAGCCAATGGACTCCTACCTCTAAAGTAGTCCACACAGACCAACTAGAACTCCTGCCATTCACCAAGAATGGATAGGAAGGAGTTGTCCCTCCCACTAGTGTACTAGTCACCAACCTACTCTCCTACAATGACAACTATCAGTTGTTCTCACCCTTTGGCTATCCCTCCATGTCTGGTAGGACTTTCCTAGGCTCTCTTGGTTACTACAACTAGAGAATATAATAGTTGTCAGAGGAACTAATTCTCAGTTGTCTGTGTTGTGTGTTGTGTCTTGGGAAGCCCCCAGTACCCATCCTTTTAGAGGCGAGGTTTGGGTCAGGGTTCCCAATCTATATGTGATTGTGCGGGAGTTGAAAGGACCAGAAGAACTTGAACTTTTGCAACTTGCAACAACCAAAATATCCATTTTGCACACCCATACGGTCATCTGGTGTGCGAGATGGTCGCCAAGCACTGCCAAACGGCCGTTTGGCAGTTGTCCAACCGCACACAAATTTGGCAATTTCGATTCCAATTAATATACATATTAATTTTACTTGCTTTTCAAGTATATGCAATTGAAACTATTTGGAAAACATCCTGAACCTTTGTTCGGCCCTAACCAGGCCATCTCAACCAAGCGAGATGCCAATTTCTCTCACACAGATGGTCGTATGGTGATTTGAGATGAGCCAGTCGGATCAAGGGCAAAACTAAGCCAATTCGATCCTTGATCTGTCTGACCACCCAAACGTCCGTCTCAACAATTGAGACGCCCTTCTGGCTGCCCAAGCGGCCATTTCACTTAGTGAGATGGTCATTTGGAAGGCTTGTTCAACCAATCGAGCAATAATTTGTGTGAATTGAATATTTAAACACTTAGTAATCAATCCAATTGTCATTCAAGATCAAACTCGTCTTCTAGATGATTTCCTATGTGTCTGACGCTATAGGTCCCATATCACGTTGGCAGTGAATGTCCAAAACTAGCTTATGACATCACAAGCAAAGAGTGGTGCCTAGTCGCACATCAGTGCAACCCTAGTGAAATGGAAAGTTAGAGAACAGCTTCAACCTACAATATGTGTAAGGTGTTGCACTGATTGTGTAATTTCTTTGTCTCTAATGTCCAGGATGAACTTGAGGCATGGTTGGTCATTCTCTCATTGTTCAATCCATGTTTCTTGAATTAAGAGCATACTGTCTAAGATAATGTGATCTCAATATCATATATTGATTCACATGTGCATGAGCATGCATTTCTCAGTCTCACTTATCAAGTAGCCAGGAGGTGGGAGAAATCCCATATCTATCACTCACAATCTATCCCCCTGTGTCAAAGTCACCCAATCATCACCGTTGTAACAACCCATGTTTTAGGACTGAGTTTAAGGATGTCAAAGCGTACCAAAAAACATGTGACGAGTGCAATGATTTCAGGTCTAAGAATCACAATCACCACCTTCACTATGAGAGATGACTATGACCACCAAAACCATGTGTCACTCTCAAGGTGGGTCTGTTTGATACACTGTTCCCTAACATGTATCTGTGTGATGGGTTTGATATTTCCATATCATGACTAATGAGATTTAGTCATCAACCAACTCACACTCTGATCTTATGTGTTATTGTTGTCTATCAACCTTCCACAATAACAACCGATCAGGGACATAATGAGAATATGTATATGTACTCTTAACAGTTGTACAATCTCATCCACAAGGATAGTAACTTGACAACATACATCACTGAGTAATATAATTCTCTATACATTCACTTTGTATCCTCATTATCTCATAACTGAGTGAAACAGATGAATTAGAAGCTTGCCTTTATATATGTTATTATTAATGAAATCCTTTATGGTAATTATTCCATGTCAATCATCATATGGTTGGCTCTACGGGCATACCTTACTAATAGACTTCCACTTGCACTTAGAGACAATCACCCATGGATCTCATCCTTAGTAATTTAAACATGTCCAACATGCTTCTTCTGTGCTAGTGCTTATCCAGTGGGTTAGCAACACTTTGCTTACAATTAGTACATTGCATGTTCCTAATATCTTCATTGTACAATTTCTCATATTAGATGGAACTGTCGTAATATGGTATTTGATGTTCCTTGCATAACAATTAGCTCCATTGTTGTCACAATATTTATAATAAGTCATCAATGGTTGGAATATCTATAAGTTCATCCTATGAACCTTTAGATCCATATAGTATCACTTTGTGTTCATAATACAAGTATACTAGGCTTCTAATGTAGAATAGTATTAACAACTATTAGTTTGGAACCTTTCCAACTAATAACATTCTTTTTCTCTTTTAAAATCAAAACATATTTTAATTTGGGATCAATTTTGTCATTTATAGAGGCTTGCGTCAATGTAACCCTTTACATACAACTCTTCCTTTTATTTCTATCCTCATTGACTAGTGATCTATCCTTAAGTACTTCACAAGTACTAATGGATATCTCTAGTGACTTTCCAATAACCCTTATTTGAGTTTATATCATGTTGTCATGTCCAATACAAGATTATATGGGATAAGCGTGTTAATAGCTTACATGATAGATCCATTCTCAGGTTGGACCATGAAATCTTATTCATGATATTTCCATTCTTCACAAGAATCAAAGTATGGGTTCATGATAGACTAATTTGGATTCTCTCTCACTGAATCCTTCCATGTTGAACCCTTTCAAAAGATTGCTATTGTATGTGCTTAAACTTCAATTGTGAAACATTCAAGATCTATCCTATGGGTCTTGATCCTTATCTCATAAGATGTTTCACCTTATCCTTCCTAGTTGCAAGTGTTTTCATTTCAGTTCTCAACATTCACAATATTGAGATGTCATTCCTCATCATATGTGGAATATTCATATATGCTCCCACTAAAGTTTTTGCAAACATAGATTTCATATTTTGTCTTGATTCAAGACAAACTCTTTGGCTCTCTTATCAAGTCATGAGATCCCATCTCTGAGGTGCTTGTTTCAATCCCAGATTGAACTTTGTAGTTTATAGACATAATTTTCATTCATTAAGTTATGAATCCTTCTAGGTTGTGTCAGGTACATATCCTATGATGTATTCCTTTAAAGTAATCTGGTTTTATCTTCAGATGCCAAATATCTTGGTCTGTTTTAACTACAAGAACAAGCTTATCAATTGGTAAAGGTATTTATATCATGTCCAACAACTTGAACTTGATTTCAAGAAATTCAACAAATATATCCTTTTATGTTACCCATGTAGGTCTTGCTACAAGACCCTATTGCAGCCTTAAGGTATTAACCTTTTAGGTGGCACTACCAAGATCCTACCTTGTTAGCTTACATGGATTCCATATATCTTAGAAATAGCTTCTAGTTGACTAGTTGGCCCATCCTGTATGACCAATCGATCTGAATTGTTGGATTCATAATGTTCTAATCTCAAATGTGTTCTACTAGAAATATTTCGTTCAGTGTAATATGAGGAACGTGAGTTTTCACAACTACCCGTGATTCTCATTGTTATCATTGTACCTCTTTGTTGGCCTCAAACACTTTGAGTATTACTTTTACTCCCACTAAATCTTTAGGAACTCTATTATCCTATCAACAAAACAATTTTGTTATTGGGACTAATAGTAATCTTTTAACAATCAGGGTTTATGGATAAACCTTCTTCAAGTTACAAATTTCTCAATGTAGGTTTAATCCTTTAGACATATTAAGACATTCCCAAATCATATCATATATGATGTCTTATAAACCACTCAGATGGTACATTATTTAGTGATAGGTATATATTAGTGAGGATATAAAAAGACTAGAATTAATTGATAATTATACCACGATTCATCGTGGTATAATTCCTTCATTTTGACACATCATCAGGTTCATATGGATTTGACTTGTGATACATTATCACATTTCATTCCTGAAGGTACTCAAGGTATTGATGTAAAGTATTTCAACATCATATCAAAGTATCTTAATACTTTCATCAATGTCATACATCATTTACAATCTCCTTGAACATTTTGAAGAGATGAATGCTTTCATTTCATTTGGTACATATAATCATATTACTAGTAAATGAAAGTGAAGTATTAGTTAATTATCTATAACATTCATTCCATAAGATCTTCATGCATCATATGCATAAGGTCTAATGAAAGCTTTATCCTCCACATTTAGTGAAGGGCGTCATGTAATATTGTGCGTGAATGAGACTTGCATGTTTCCTTTGGTTCAATAACCAAGGGAATCTAGATCAACATCGATATGTATTCTAGGCATCAATTTGTACAAGATGACTAATGCAAATGATATTCTTGAGTTATCAATTATAATCATTTGGTATAAACATTACAAACATTCATCTTTGGATCATTTTGCATAAATATCACAAGATCTTATTGGGACAATGCTATGCAAGATCATATCTTTGAAATAGTAGCACTAATAATTCTTTATTGATAATCATCCTTGTCCATACAAGATTCATAAAGAAAATGTTTCTATTCTAATGGCATAATGAAATAGAAGTTCTAATAACTCTATTACTTGCCCATTGGGGTAAGATAAATTTAAGTGTAGACTATGGCTTCCATAACACTTGCTCCATCTTGTCCATCTTTATCCTTCCATGAAGACCGTTACTTCTTTTCAGAATCTACACATCATTATATTAGATCTCTATTTGGTATCACATACCAAATGAAGAAGTAATCAAATTTATCTTATAGCATTTATACCTAAACTGGAGGCCTCGGTGCCTTCCATCTTATTCTTTAGTTCCTCCGTCTAGAGTGGGAAATTCCTTTTCCAATGTCTAGGCTGGTGATAATGGTGGCAATCCCCTCCTTTCTTTACATCACCTTTTGCTTTGAGATCTAAATACTTGGGATTTTAGCTAGCTTCAGAACCTTTCTTAACTTCGCCTTTGCCTTTAGACTTCCCCTTTGTCTTGATAATCATCATCACATACTTGGGCTTGTATTTCTTCATTTGTGTCATAGATGTTCTCAACATGCCCCACAACTCTATCAATGGTTTATAAAAGTCATTCATGTTGTAGTTCACGACAAACTGATTATATGACTCTAGGAGGGACTGCAGAATCATGTCAGTGGCCAACTCTTGGCCTAAGGGGAATCCCAATCTAGAAAGGTTCTCCACATACCCAATGAGCTTGAGCACATGAGGACCTACTGGATATCCTTCTGCCATGGTATAATTGAGTAATGCCCAGGAGACATCGAATCTCACATGTCTTGACTGATCTTGGAACATGTTCTTGAGATGTGTGACCATCTCAATTACATCCATGTTCTCATGATGCCTCTGCAAGTCATAGTTCATGGAGCATAGCATCAAACACTTGACATCCATGGCATCTTCAGTAAGCTTCTTATAAGCATCCCTCTCAACCGTTGGAGTATTTTTAGGTGGTTCCTCTAGTTCTGGCATTTCCAGGACATAGAGCTTGCACTCCTATGTGAGAATAATTCTCAGTGTCTTGAACCAGTCATGAAATTTGTTCCCAATAAGTTTGTCCTTCTCAAGGACCGATCACAGAGAAAAGCGATTGTCCGTTGTTGCCATTTGGTTCTACAAAAGAATTTGCAATTTTGACAAAAATCATTTTGATTTGATTTGATTTGATTTGATTAATATTGGGCGATAATAATTTGATCTTTAAGTAATTATTATTCTCATTATTTTGTTCAGATTGATAACCCTCAAGTATCAATTCAGAAAATTACAGCGTATGATTTTCTAATGAGCCAGACCCAAGATAATTCAACTGTGGCGTGATCAAAACTGCAATACACAGTTAATCATCAAGGTAGGCAAATTTTTCCAATCACATCATATGCAATTCTAGATAGATGATATGCAAAACTCCTTGCCATAACCATCTTTATGCATCTAGGCCTAGACACTCTGAGAATCACCAATTAAGCCCCACCCAATAGCAAATACGATAACAATGCACCCCACGAAGGTGGAACCTAGATCATTACCATCACACTTCTACAAGGTAGATGATGCACCATGCAGAGGCATAACCTATGCTTAGTCGAATAGGTTTTTAATGTGTATTTCTATTGGAAGAGATCTTAGACTTAATATATTTCATTGAGGGATTTTATATATATCATATATATACATATACTGTATCCAATCACCACATATATAGTACATATCATATACATGATATATCTCACAATGTAAACATACAATATAAAACAAAAAGTGATGGTTATGGCCATGTCTACTTGTAATTCCATGAGCCACAAGGAATTACTATCACCCAGGTTAATCATCACATCACATGTATGAACTTGCGTTTGATGTAGATATGTGCTTGTCAATTTGGGTAGATCAATTCAACCCTTGAACTGGTCGTCCTACCTCTTGGCCGGTCGGTTGGTCCTCCTATCCAACCCATATTTGGACTCCTTCCATACAATCGGTTGGGTATACTGGGATGGTCACCTAGACTCCTGTCAAACCAATTTTTAGACTCCTTCCAAATGGTCGGTTGGGTATACTAGGCAGTCATCTAGTTCTATCTCTCTTTCCTGTAAGGTCCTCTACACGGCCGTCTTATCTCACAAACTGGTCGTCTCAACCGGCGATGAACATCTTTAGCATTTTTGCAAGAAAATAAACTATGCTATTGCTACTTTATTACATTGAATAAGAGAAATCTTGAGTCACATTCGAGGGGAGCAAACGTAGGAAAGCATTAACTTTACATTGGGAAGAGAGAGGCAGATGCTTGCAGATTGAGATAAATAGGAACCAAACCATCCAACCACACATAGAATAGGGTTTAGGCCATAACCACGATACACATCCACCATCAAAACCAATTTTAGGGTGACATGTGTAAATTGCATATATATATATATATCTTCGCTACTCGTGTGTGTAACTAAGATTCGCTACCCGTGTATCAGTTTTGTAATAGGAAGACATGCATTTGTAATGAGACGGTCCAAATTGTAATAGACAAACTCATTTTGTAAATACAACGTGATGTTTGTATTCTCCATCTGGAAATAATAAAATATATATTTATGACTGTAACAGCTCTGTAATACAAAACGAGTCTTTGTATTACAATTTTGATCGTCTCATTACAAATTTGGACCGTCTCATTACAAATGCATGTCTTCCTATTACAAAACTGATGCACGAGTAGCGAATCTTAGTTACCCGCACAGGTAGCAAAGATATATGTATATATATATATGTATATATATATATATATATATATATATATATATATATATATATATATATATATATATATGAGTGTGTTTATATTTCCCGTGTGGGTATCTGAGTGATTCTATCCATGTTCTGGAATCACAGTGGTAGACTTTGTAAATACTCCACTTGACACTTGATACCCCATTTGTTCCTGTGCGATGTACATGTCTCTGTCCCCGTGAGCGCTGTCATGGAACACTCTTCTGGCGAATGATTGTGTTGTGGAGCCTCCTCCTTGCCATGGACCTCTTCGGCCACTGCACTTTGCTATTCTCGTGTGGAGTTTGTTAGGGTCTAACACCTAGAAAAGAGGATTATGCTTTAGGTGGTTGGGAAACAAAATTCATTTCAATAAAAAGGGGACTTTTTTCCGAGGTATCTCCATCATATAGTAGATGTTCGAGTGTTATCGAATAACTAAATCCACTGATTAATCCAATCCAGGGGCAATTTCTGTGAGAACGACATCATTTGCATCGACGATCTGACATTTTAGTAGTGCTTGACACCTCATCCAGGAGAAATTTCTATGAGAAAGGCCTCACCTATGTGGATAATATGGCATTCTAGTAGTATCGACACCACAAGAAGGGAGATCCCTGAGTTTGAATGCGCTCTGAGAAATTGTCCCACTTCCTTATCCTTTCTATCCTTTTTCAGACGTGCATCCATGCTACCTTTATAATTAGTGCTGCTGGCTCGTAGCCTCCCTGTTTAGATCCGAAGGTTATGAATACGTATTGGGGTGAAATCTGCAAATAAAGATTCTTGATCTATCCCTTCCTTCTGGCCACATCGTCATCATCAACCACCTATCCGCTCCCAATCCCGACAAGTCTGTGCGTTCAAGACTCTACCCTGAGTAAGTGGCATTGGCGCTGGTAGAGGAAGCACCTCACACACAATGACGGAAACCAAAACCAGTTGCTTCTGCCTGTGAGTTGGCACTGACGACTTCAAAGTTGATTGTATTCATTGTGCCCATGACAACAAAGATGTGATCGTTCGAACCAAATGAGTCATTACCGATGGATAATTGATACAAACTATGTTTTTGTATTTCTGAACCATTATCTATGTTATAGTCTTCATGTTTACAATTTCATAACCTCTGTCTTCATTACAAACTACGTTCTTGTATTACTGAACCATTATCTCTTTTACAGTCTTCATGTTTACAATTACATAACATCTGTCTTCATTGCAAACTACGTTCTTGTATTACTGAACCATTGTCTCTGTTATAGTCTTCATGTTTACAATTACATAACATTTATCTTCATTACAAATTACGTTCTTATATTACTAAACCATTGTCTCTGTTACAGTCTTCATGTTTACAATTACATAACCTCTGTCTTCATTACAAACTACATTATTGTATTACCGAGACATTGTCTCTGTTACAGTCTTCATGTTTACAATTACATAACCTCTATCTTCATTAAAAACTATGTTCTTGTATTACTGAAACATTGTCTCTGTTACAGTTTTCATGTTTCGAATTACATAAGCTTTGTCTTCATTACAAACTATGTTCTTGTATTACTGATTGTCTTCATTACAAACTACGTTCTTGTATTACTGAAACATTGTCTCTGTTATAGTCTTCATGTTTACAATTACATAACCTATGTCTTCATTACAAACTACGTTCTTGTATTACCGAAACATTGTCTTTGTTACAGTTTTCATATTTCAAATTACATAAGCTTTGTCTTCATTACAAACTATGTTCTTGTATTACTGAAACATTGTCTCTTGTATTCCCAAATGAACACCATTATCGTGAGTTAACTACTTATACAAATGCTCTCCACATGTATTGTAGGACCCAACTAGAGAAAGATATAAGAGTCACTGTTGTGTTCTCACTTTGTATTTATAATCTATATATCCAGCAAGCATCCTTCGAGATGAGACTAAGGGTGGATATTCTTTGTTTTAATTTTTCTCGCATGCTACAAGATGATTAATGGTTCTTCTTTACAGAACTCTATTTTTTCACAGAGCTTGATTCTGCATGCATCATATTCTTGGATGGACAAATTTCCACAACAGTTAACACAAGAGAATATATTGCTGATCACTCCCAAATCGCAATGTACATGGGATCTGCAATGTAGATGCCGAAGAGCCTCAACCCTTAAAGCGATGACCCCACCGTGACAATGATGAGGACGATGCAGTAGTAGCATGCCTCTCCTCTGTGCCCACATATGCAAAAGTTGCGGTGGCATCAGCCACAACTCATCCACGACCTCTTTAGGACCCATTTTAAAAAGAAGTCTGACATGACGGAAATGGCGTCGTCCACCTCACAGTGCCTTCCTACTGTGAATGTCGACCCCCTGCATCACTACCCCGCCCTGTTACAAATTTAACATGAAGAGATGAAGAATTTTGGCAGCCTCTTGGCAGATAGGAATAGAAACAAGACTTGACTCAAATCAGAGGAGCCATCCGGGAGACAAGGAGGTACCCAAGGATGCCGCTGGAAGAGAGCCAGACACGGGCCAAAGTCAATGACTCTCCATCTCATGAGTTGATGGTTCAGAACCACGCCATTGACCACACGTCCCTCGCACCCCTTTGACTTGTCCGTCCACTTGTGCTCCACCGTGGATTGGAACCTGGCCCTGGGAAGATGGGGACGGCTGTAATTTCAACAGATGGACCTGAGATTACTCACGTCGGTGGCAGTGAGGAACAACTAAGACATGTCGTCCGCACCTCCCTTGTATCCTTCGCCTTATCCATTGACTTGTACTCCGAGGTGGACTACCGCCGGACCCTTCCCAAATGAGGATAACTATGTGAGAATTATGTGGTGGGGAACAGAGGTCAAGGGGTCCCTACAATGCAGATCCAGAGCACAGTAGACCGTAGGAGGTCCGATCAGAGAGTGAAAAAGAGGATAGAAGGAATTACCTAGTAGAATTGAGACCTAGGAGACACACACAGACGGAACCACGATGCCGCTCTGCCAAACCACAGGCTCGGACGTTTGGGGATATGGGAGAGATGGAAGTCATTAGGCTAATAATTACAATACGTTCCACTATACTTTTAGACACGGGTAGCCAATTTGAAGTACCCACACGCGGGCATTGAATAAATCTCATATATATGTATATATATATATATATATATATATATATATATATATATATGTATATATATATATATATATATATATATATATATAGAGAGAGAGAGAGAGAGAGAGAGAGAGAGAGAGTCAGGCTAGAATACACTCGAGTGTACAAATCGCACGAATACACTCAAGTGTGTTTGCATATCAAGACTATTTTTTGCCAAATGTAAACCATTGATCTTCTCTGTCATACTATAACTAGGCTACATATAAATTTTGAGCCCATTTGGATGAATGTAAGTCACTCATCCAAGGGCAACAAAATCAAAACTAATTTGAAATGCATAATTTGTGCGGTCTTTATAACATGACCTATAAATGTCCAAATGTGCTCAAATTTTACGTATGAGCTATTCACAAGATGTTTAAGAAGATCAGCGGATTATATTTTTGAAAAAAAATATTGCATCATGATAAACTACTTGAGTGTATTATGCTCTACATACACTCGAGTGTATTCTAGCCTGACTCATATATATATATATATATATATATTAGTTTGGGATTATGTGGTCTTTAATCAGATACACATAAGGGAGCAGTTTAAATATTCACATTGTATGCAATAAATAAATGGTAAAATCAAAATCCGATCATATTGATTATCCTAAAAACAGAGTAAATTGACATGACTCTGATTCCACTATTGGGAAATACAAGCACATAGTATAGCAGCGGAAACAATTTTTTTAATCTATATGTATTCCCATAATAATAATATCGCGTCAACTACTATGAAATAGGAAGGATGGTATTGAGTTATACCTGGTCCTTGAGCAAGTCCAGAAAAAAACTCACTTCTTTGCAACTGTTGATAAGTTGATTTTGGACGGTGCTCTTCCCCACGAACAATGAATGAGACAACTTTTGCAGCACTCTTATGGTTGGGCCACATACTACAGGCTGCAGTTGTCCTCCTAGTAGTAGCCAATAGATGTTTGCATCTAGAGTAGTCCACACAGACCAACTAGAACTCATGTCTTCACCAAGAACAAACAAGAAAAAATTGTCCCTCAAGTTGGTGTACTAGTCACCAAATTGCTCTCCCACAATGAGAACTATCAGCTGTTCTCTCCATTTATCTATCTCTCTCTATCTGGTAGGACTTGCCTGGGAACTCTTAGTTACCACAACTAGAGAGGACAATAGTTGTTAGAGTAACTGATTTTTAGTTGTCTGTGTTGTGTGTTGTATCTTGGGAAGCCCTCAGTAACCCTCCTTTTATATGTGAAGTTTGGGTCAGGGTTCCCAATCTGTATGGCATTGAGCAAGAGTGGAAAGGACTAGAAGAACTTAAACTTTTGCAACCTGTGATGAAACGACCGTTTCACACACCTAGACGGTTGTCTTGCACTACCAAACAGTCGTTTGGCAGTTTTCCAATCGCACACAAATTTGGAAATTGTGATTCTATTTAATATACATATTAATTTTACTTTCAAAGTATGTGCAATCGATACTAGTCATAAAATATCCCAAACCTTTGTTTGGCCCTAACTGGGCCGTCTTACTCTAGAGAGATGCCTGTCTCACTCACCCAATAAGGTCGTCTGGTGATTTGAGATGAGCCAGTCAGTTCAAGGGAAGAACTAAGCCAATTCCATCTTTGATCTATCTGACCACCCAAACGACCACCTCAGCAATTGAGATGCCTGTCTGGTTGCCCAAATGACTGTCTCACTCAGTGATATTGTCATTTAGTAGACTTGGTCATCCAATCGAGTGATCAATTGTGTGAATTGAATACCTAAACACTTTAGTAATCAATCCAATTGTCGTTCAAGATCAAACTCCTCTTCTAGATGAGTTCCTATGTGTGTGACCCTATGAGTCCTATATCACATTGGCAATGAATGTCTATAACTATCTTATGACATCACAAAGAGTGGTGCCTAGTCACACATCCATACTACCCAAGTGAAATAGAAAGTTAGAGAACAACTTCAACCTACAATATGCATAAAGTGTTGTAGTGATTGTATAATTCATTTATCTCTAATATCTAGGATGAACTCGAGGAATGGTTGGTCATTCTCTCATTGTTGAGTCCATTTTTTTGAACCAAGAGAAAACTGTCATAGATAATGTGACCTCAATATCATATATTCATTCACATGTGCATGTACATGCATTTCTTAGTCTCGCTTATCAAGTGGCCATGATATCATACTCCACTAGGAGGGACAAATTCCATATCTATCACTCATAGTCTCTTCCCATGTGTCAAAGTCACCCAATCATCACCGTTATAACAACCCATATTTCAGGACTGCGTTTGTTGATGTCAAAGCGTACCCAACAACATGTTACGAGTGCAATGATTTTAGGTCTAAGAATCACAATCACCACCTTCACTATGAGAGATGACTGCGACCACCAATACCATGTGTCACTCTCATGGTGGGTCTGTTTAATACACTGTTCCTTATCATGTATTTGTGTACTTGGTTTGATATTTCCATATCATGACTAATGAGATTAAATCATCAACCAACTCACACTCTGATCTTATGTGTTATTATTATCTATAAACCTTTCATAATAACAACGATCAGGGACATAATGAGAATATGTATATGTACTCTTAACATATGTATAATCTCATTCGAAAGGATATTAACTTGACAACATACGTTATTGAGTAATATAATTATCTAGACATTCACTCTATATCCTCACTATCTCATAACTAAGTGAAATACATGAATTGGAAGCTTGCATTTGTATATGTTATTATTAATCAAATCCTTTATGATAATTATACCATGACAATCATCGTATGATTGGCTCTACGGGCATACCTTACCAACACCATCCTCTTATAGGTGGTGATTATTGTATGTAGTTGAGGTAAAAATATGTGGACTTTCCCTAACAAAATTTGTTAGTGCATTAATTTCCACATAACTTGCCCACATGTTGTAATGCATTAGTTGTCCCCCAGTATACTGGTTGAAATAGTAATTAGGCTCACATGTTTCTCTATCATACACAAATGAACACTAGGCTTAGCCCTTGAAAGAAATCATATTATACGATTCATCCTAATATTTAAAGGAGATCATCTTATTGGAAATAATCTTGAATATTTTGATGTCTTAAATATGGATAACCTTGCATAGATGAGAGCTACACAATCTTATAAAATTACCATCTTGCATACACTAAAAATATTGATGCATGTGGTCATTATTTTGCTAAACTAAGTCCACCAAATAGTCTTTTCTAGAATTGATCTTACTTCTAATTATATTTTGTGCCTACTTTTTAAATAACTCAATTTCAGAATATAATACCAAAAATTGTTGACCCCCTTTTCCTCTTTGGTCTATGTCATGGTTATTTATCCCTTTAGGATATACATGGAGGTGTCAGTTGATAGATGATCTAGAAAAGACGTACATGAGATGCCCTATGTTAATGAGTACATAGGACCCATATGTAATTTTAATTGTAGCTCTTATGTATATGCTTTTGCGACTTTAATTCTAACACATGAATTTACACAATACTAGTTTATATGTTCTTATAGAAATCATGTTGAAAAAAAATTGGTCCAAAAAACCGAGTTTCTACAATATGGTATCATAGCTATAAATAGTCAACACTAATGCATGTCTATCAAAAACTAAAAAATAGTGAGGAATATAAATAGAGTAGCAAATACTTAGGAAAATAGTTGACAACAAATCCTAGTTTTTTTGGTCAAACTTATGTTACTTATCTATGATAAAAGTAAATACATATCTAGGTTAAAACTTGGTAATGGTTGAAGCCTGGCCCTACCATTTGTAAAACACTTATGCCTAAACTAGTGGCTTTTGGAACCCTTATCTAGGTTAAAAATTATTTTTGATGAAATGTTCAAGATATATCTATGAGTATATGTAATACATCCCTTGAAAACTTTCACATCTAGATATACAAAAGGGTAGAGTATCCTAGATTTTCTCTATAATTATTGACACTATAAATAATTGCAAAAATATGAAAACATAATATATAAATGGCATAAGCCCAAAAATTATTTGAATTCATGTAATATTATCACATATGAAGAAAAATTTCCCAAATGATGAGGCTTAGGATTATAATGGAGAATAACCATCAATGTGTAAGTGGGGTGAGATGAGGTGTCTAAGGAAGGATTCTAGTTAATAAGACTCATAATCTAGACCCTTGATATTTTTATTTGAACATGACACTAGAAATATTGTATTGACTAGTCTACGTGCCCAACTCAATACTAGAATATTACTCAAGTAGAATTTGAACCAATATTAATTAGTAACTCTGTGTGAGTAGTTGGAGATATGTAAGTCACCACAAGAAGGATATATTCCAATGGAAGGACAATTAGAATTTTTTGTTCTAGTTTAAGGTTAACTCGAGTAATAAGAGTAGTATAGTAAAACAAAAATTGTGATGAGAGCCTAGTAGGAATACTATTTTTAAGAAAGATTTGATTTTGGGAAGAATTTTTTGAATGGTGAAGTTCTAACATACTGAATTTTGATTCAAAATTTATATTGATCTATACAATAATGTTCTCATCACTCAAAAATCCTTTTTATATTCCTTAATTGATATTTCAATTTCTTGTCAATAACCTTGTATGTCATATACAAAATTCAGCTCTAATGTTTTTGCCCAATCCAATTAGACCAAGACCCTCTCTAGTGTAGTACCCATTTAAATGGCATTGTAATTAATAAAATTACATTATATTGACACAAGATATGAGTGATGCATAATTATAAGTTTCACATATTTACATAGAAGATTAAGATTTTATAATTGATTTAGTTAGGAGAAATATGTATACAACCTGATTGGAAACGACACATCTACATTGCTTAGAAATTGAAGTTTAAGATATATAATTAAGTCAACTTTCTAAAAGTATATATATATATATATATATATATATATATATATATATATCCTTGGAGCCACTCGAGCTGTCATTTATGGAATACTTTGAGTTTTGAGGTATTAGATTCTTGATTTTCTTATTGAGTTATTTCTTTAATCTCTTAAATTCCATGCATCTTGATTGGTGGCAAACCCAAACTATTTATATAAGCCATTCTTTCCTCTTGAAGGTTACCACCCCTAATTCATAACTATTAGATATTGCTAAATATTGAGACAACACCATAGTTTATGTAGGACTTTTTATTCTCATTGAGATTTGTCTCACTTGAGGTAGGATACCTATGTGGCCCTACATGCAAGTTGTAATGGGTTAGTTGTCCCCCAATATATCAGTTGAAATATGAGTTAGGATAATATGGCATTTTCTCATAGATGAGTAAACACTAGATACTTATCTCATAAAAAAACTAATATGACAATGCTTAATCCTAATAATTAAAGTTGGTCATCATATTGCAAATAATTTTGAATATTTGATATGTTGAGTATGTACAATATTGCATAGTTGATACCTAAACAATCTTGTAAATTACCATCTTGTATTGTGAACACTGAAAACATTGATGCTTGTGATCCTTATTTTGCTAAACTAAGCCCACCAAATAGTCCCACTAAATTGATCATACATCTAAATTATACTTTTGACCTACTTTTTAAGAACCTCAATTCAAGAACGTAGTTTTAACAATTGCTGACTCCTTTCCTCTTTGATTAATGTCATGGAATATTTATCCCTTTGGGATATACGTGGAAAGGTGGTTGATAGAAGACATAGAAGTGATGTGTAGGACATGTTGTTTGTTGAAAAGTTGATAGGATCCATCAATATTCATAATTGTAGTTCATATGTATAGGCTTTTGTGACTCTGATTGTAAATCATGAATATAAACGAGGTTTATTTATGTGTTCTGAATATAAATCATCATCATCTTCATCAACATCATCATCTAAGCTTCAGCCCCAACTATGTTGGGGTCGGCGACATGGATCCTTCATTTCCATTCAGCTCTATCATGGGCCATATTCTAGTTGAGATGTAGAGATTCAAAATCTCTCTTTATAAGCTCATCCCATGTTAATTTAGGTCTTCCTCTTCTTCTATTTATTATGCTTGACTCAATAAAATTGCTTCATATAGGTGCATTAGTCGGTCTATGTTGAACATGTCCATACCATCTGAGTCGGCCCTAGCGCAACTTGTCCTCAATGCTAGCCACCCCCACTTTATTCCTGATATAATCATTTCTCAAGCGATCTTTTCTCGTCTTCTCACACATCCATCTCAGCATACACATTTCAGCCACGTTCATCTTGTTGAGACCTTGTTTCTTCACCGCCCAACATTCACTCCGATAGAGCATGGCTGGTCGTATAGTTGTTTTATAAAACTTACTTTTTAACCTGAGAGGGATCTTCCGATCACATAAAAATCTAGTTGCACTCCTCCATTTCAACCATCATACAGTGATCATGTGACAAATGTCATTTTTGACATCCCCATCTATTTGAATAATAGAACCCAAGTAATAAAATTTATCACATTTTGGTATATCTACTCCATCCAACTTGGATCCATCATTTACACTGTGGGATTGGCTGAAATTACAATGCATATACTCAGTTTTGCTCCTGCTAATCATCAATCCATTTGATTCCAATGCCTCTGTCCACCGTTCAACTTTATCATTTAATCCATCTTTAGTTTCGTCAATCAAAACGATATCATCAACAAATAGCATACACCAAGGAATATCATCTTGAACATTCTTTGTCAGCTCATCCATAACAAGAACGAACAGATATGGGCTGAGTGTGGATCCTTGGTGAACCCCAACTGTGATAGGAAAAGTTGGTGTCTCTCCTCTAGGAGCCTTCACACTTGTAGTAGAGCTATCATACATGTCTTTGATCAAGTCATGCGTTCTGAATATAAATATGTTTTAAAAATTGGTCAAAAAGATCAAGTTCTTATAATAGATATACATATTGATAACCTCCCATTTTGTGATGTTATCTTACTAGTTTTCCTCAGTTTTCCATGCTCTTTCTTAGTTAAATTAGATAGAATCTTTAACTTTCTACCTTTTTGTAAATATACCATTAGATTAACTCCTCCTTTTCACTTCTTTCAGAAAAGCATAAAAAAATTTACAAAACTCCCAAACGGTCCCAAGACCGAATGGAAGCCAAACGGTCCCAAGACCAAATGAAGACCAAATGGTCCCAAGACCGAATGGAGACCAAACGGTCCCAAGATCGAATGGAAGCCAAACAGTCCCAAGACCGAATGGAGACTAAACGGTCCCAAGACCGAATAAAGGTCAAACGGTCCCAAGACCAAATGGAGATCAACCTGTCCCGAGACCGTATGAAGCCACACAGTCCCAAGACCGAGTAAAGGTCAAACGGTCCCGAGACCGTATGAAACCAAATGGTCCCAAGACCGAATGTAGATTAACTGGTCCCGAGACCGTATGAAGCCACTCGACCCCAAGATCGAATGAAAGCAAACGGTTTCAGACCGAGAGGACTCAAATGGTCTCCAGACTGAGAGAGTCCAAACAGTTTCCAAACCGTGTGAAAACCCAAACGGTTTCCAAACCGTGTGAAAATTCAAACGGTCTCCAAGACTGTTTGGACCCACATACCCCAAACCGTTTAAGGCTCACTCAAAATCCTATAAATTGAACCCAAAGGGGTCCTCACAAATCATCAAGTTTCAGACGTCCAAAGGCTGTCTCTATTGTTCCAGAGCCATTCCATCCTTCACCCACTGCCCTGAGGTTGCCGGTCTGAGATCCATACTCCATCTCCAAGCTACTTTCTCTCTCATCGACAAAGAAGGTGGGAAGAGGAGGATTCATCATCAAGCAAGCTACGAAGTGTGGAGATCAATGCTCTCTCTCTCTAAGGGGTCAACCTTCCTCCCTTCTTTGTGGAGATGACACTCTCTCTTTCTCTTCTCACCCCCTTCTTTGTTCTTTCCATGAGCGAGTAGTCTCATACACTAGGGTGCGGGGAGTAGCCCCGCTACCCATGTTTTCATTTCATACATTGTAATTCTTGAGTTTGCAATAGAAAAACACTATCTTTCCAGTTCAACATCAATCGTTTCATGAATGCTAGTTGCTTAATCACCAACTTGTGTTATCTATTATCTTTTAGTGAAAATTGTCTATGTTTGTACTTCTAGATTTGAATATCGACTTCTTGTTGGTTCCAGATTGTATGTAGTCACCATACGTTTGGTTCGGTATCTAGGAGCATTTATCAAGAAGTGGAGTAAACTCACCTTCATCGTTGTACTTTCATACTATGAAATGGAATCAGTTGACGTATGAAAGTACAACCTTGACGGGTCGAGGAACACACTTTGCGAGGGGAGTGATGCAAAGTAAGTGACCATTCATCTGGGGCTGGCTGGCATTGCAACACTTCCACATTTCTCATAGTTAGTTATCCGAAAGGAGGCTAAGCCTACAAAGATACTAACTGTTTAGACTCTTTTCTTTGCAAGCCAAGTTATTGTGATGTATGTTTTGATCTATGAGTTGTGGTGGTGAAAGCCGATTACATCCTAGTAGTTTCTTAACATTGTTTACAACCTTAAATTTACTTTCTTTCTTTTACTTTACTTGCACTTAGTTTAAACAACCAAACCAATTCTTTGATCTAAATACCAACTGTTAAGGAGTTAAATGAAATTCTAACATTTTCTATCTTGTTGATCTTAACAAGACCGTTGTCCTATGGATTCTACCCTTAACTATACTACGATAAGACCTCCACGTATCCTAGCATATGTGGGTGGAGTTTTTAATCTAGTATAAGCAAGGCTAAACCTAAAAGACTTACTATCTTTAGGATTTTTAGTGGTGCACGCAATTGCACACAAGTGAAAGCTCCATCAAAAATTGGCGTCATTGCCAGGGACAACAAAATGTTTTAATTTTATTTATCATCTTGCTAGTTTGTTAGGGTTTTACACTTTTTTTTTAAATATTACTCCATATTCTCTTGATTTCATCATATCTCCCACATCATCTGAAAAGTGTGTTTCTTCCTCTACTCAAGTAGAAGACGTGTATGCAACCATCACATAATCTCGGATTCTCCCCTGATCCAAAGTACGACTCTGATGTAGAGAGAAGTTTCCACCACCGCATTAGACTTAATCGTTAAAGAGCCAGACAAATGGTCGAAGATCAACGCCAAGCTGCACTTAGTGATGGAAAGGGTCAACGCTGCCATAGTAGCCCAGTGAGCGCAACTCATCGCCGACACGCGCGCCCAAGTTCAGGCTGAAGTACGGGCTAAAGAGAAAGCCCACATCCGTGCTGAGAATGAAGCAGCCAAGGCTGCTACTCAACTGTTGGTAAGAAGCAAGCAACTACGAGACTACGTTATTCCCAAGAACTACGAAGACAACCATCCAGTCCAACCACCACTCATCGACACTCCTAATTTTGAGATTAGGACACAATGGATCCAAATAATGCAGGGCATCTCATTCTCTGGAAGTGTCGGGGATGACTACATGGACCATTTAAAGAGATTCAAAGCTCTTTGCAGGTTGTTACCACAAGATGGAACATCCATGGACACATTCATGCTTAGACTCTTCAATTTCACCTTGTTTGGAAGAGAACTAAGCTGGTACAATTCTTTGGATGGGGAGCCAATCACCACCTAGGCTCCCTTAGAAGAGAAGTTCTTGGATAAATTCTTCCCCCCCCACTAACCTACCAAATTAGAGGACAAATCAACCAAATCCATCAACTACCAGGAGAGTCACTGGCTGACTCATGGGAAAGGTTCAAGGAACACTTGAGGAAATGCCCTCACCATGGAATCTCGCAAAATCAACTCATAGAAACTTTTTATAGGGGAGTAAGCGATGAAATTAAAAAGTTCTTAGATTCCTCATCTGGAGGAAACTTTATGAGACAGAACTATGAAGACACCTGGAGAATCGTCACTCTCGGAGCGGAAAATCAATCCAATTTGGGGAGGGCAACCACAGGAGGATTTCTAAAGGTTTGTAAAGCTGAAGAATCTACGTAAATGAAAGCCATAACCGAAGCTTTGAAAACCATAACCAACAAACAACAAGCCCTCGAAGCATCATTTGGGGAGTATGACATAAAGAAGAACCCCCAACAAGCTAAAGCAGCCATAGGAACTTGCAAGGCCTATCATGCATCAGATCATCCCACATTGTCATGTGGTCTCCTATATAATGTAATGATGGATTTACAACTACCTCAACCACAGTATGAGCCGATCATTGAACACCCTGAGGATCAGATGCCAGAACAAGTAAATTCAATTCATTCCATACTAGGACAAGCTTACTACAATCCAAATTAATTGAGAAATCATCATGGTTTTCAATATGGAAATCCTACGGGGACTGCTAACCCACAACATCAAACACAAGGTGGATCCTCCAACAGACTACTGCCTAGATTTCAAATCAACTACAACCAAAATCAAGGGAATCTTAGAAACAATTTCCAGAGATCCAACTACCCAAGAAATCCCTCTGCATACTACCAATACACTCACCCTCCTCTGCACCCGCAATTACAACAAACTCAGCTACAACAGCCGCAGCAACCTTAGTTGCCAGCACCTCAACAACAACCACCTCAAGGGCAGCAACAACTCACTCAATTTCAACAGAAGAATGCGCCACCACATCAGACTGATGAACTGTCCTTGATAAGGAAAATGCTACAATCACAACAAACCATGCTGGCTAACCAACAAGCCCAACAAAAAGCTGTGGAAACTCAGTTAGCATAGATAGCAGCTCAGCTAAAACCTCTACTGGGCACTTTCGCTAGCCAGCCAGAAGCAAATCCAAGATATGATCAACATAGACCAGAACAATTAAATGTTGTTACAATAAGGTCTGGTCGTGCTCTTAGTGAAGCCATCTCGGTTAATCAAGAAGATGGGGATGTAACTAAAATCAACCCAACAGAAGAATCAGGTCAAGAAGCTGAAGAAAGGAAAGAAAAGGAACAAGGTCCCAAAGAACCAGAGGTTCCACAATATAAGCCAAGGATACCCTATCCTGACAGGCTAAAGGAAACCAGACTAGACTCTAGATTCTAAAAATTCAAAGAGGCAATGAAGAAACTTTATGTTGATATTCCCTTTCTCGACGCCTTATCTGAAATCCCAGCCTGGTCCAAATATATGAAGACCTTGCTGTCAAAGAAACATATGACAGAGGAGCATGAAACTGTCAAGCTAGCCCAAACCACTTCTGATATCATTTTGAATAAAATGCCAAAAAAACAGAAGGACCCTGGATCCTTTGGCATACAATGCTATATTGGGAACACTTCTTGTAAAAAGGGATTGGCCGACTTGGGAGCTAGCATATCAATTATGCCATTTTACATGTGCAAAAGATTAGAGTTCACTGACTTGTTGCCTACAACAATGACTATCCATCTCGCTGATTCCACCATTACTGCACCCCTAGGAATCATTGAAGATATTCCAGTAAGAGTGGGGAGGGACACTTATGTCCCTTGTGATTTCATCATTATGGATATAAAAGAAGACCTAAGGTACCCGATAATATTCGGTAGACCCTTCCTCGCCACAGCCAGAGCATTAATTGATGTCGAGGCTGGCACAATTACCTTGTGGTTGGGTAAAGAAACTGTTCAATTCAGGGGTTTCAACAGCCTGAAGAGCCCTAGTATCCATGAAGAGGTTTTTCTGCTTGAAGCTATTGATAAAATGTCTCAACTCAAGCAAGCAAATCCAGAACCAGCAGATGCCCTAGAGGACACTCTAATAAATCCAGAAGCTGAATTTTCAACCAACGAGTTAGTTCAGTAATGCCTGCAATACTTGGAGCAGGCTGAAAAAGCCCCAGAAGCTACTTTTGAAGAACTGAAATCTGTCTCCATATTAGAGACAACAGAAGTACCCAAAGCCCTGGAAATCAAAACTCTATCAGCTGGGCTCAAACATGTCTTCCTAGATGAAGAAAAATTATGTCTAGTTATCATCAGCTCCTCTCTAGTTGACGATCAGGAAGAAAGGCTTCTCACTGAATTAAGTAAGCACAAGAAAGCAATTGGGTACAAGATGACTGACCTAACATGCATTAACCCAACTATGTGCATGAATAAACTACCTATGATAGAAGAGTTCAAACGCTCGAGCGAGCACTAGAGAAAACTGAACCCAAATCTGAAAGCGGTAGTTCGCCTCGAAGTTCTTAAACTCTTGAAAGCAGGTATTATCTATCCAATTTCTAACTCTCAGTGGGTTAGTCCTGTCCAAGTGGTCCCTAAAAAGGGGGGAACCACTGTTGTCTTAAATGATAAGAATGAACTATTATGTACAAGGACTGTTACTGGTTGGAGAATGTGCATTGATTATAGAAAATTGAACAAATCAACAAGGAAGGACCATTTTCCCTTACCCTTCCTTGACGAAGTCCTTAAGCGGCTAGCCCACCAAAAAAATTTCTACTACCTCGACG
The DNA here is from genome assembly GCA_963693085.1 of Alisma plantago-aquatica. Lineage (NCBI taxonomy): Eukaryota > Viridiplantae > Streptophyta > Magnoliopsida > Alismatales > Alismataceae > Alisma > Alisma plantago-aquatica. The sequence continues at coordinate 167,445,698 of OY856413.1, forward strand.
GATATTCTGGGTTTTACCAAATCCCAATTCACCCCGAGGACCAAGAAAAAATGACATTTACTTGTCCCTTTGGAACATACGCCTTCATAAGGATGCCATTCGGGCTATGCAACGCACCCGCAACCTTCCAAAGGTGCATGATTGCTATCTTCGCGGGATTAACCAAAACCATTATGGAGGTGTTCATGGACGATTTTTCAGTATACAGAGACTCTTTTGATAACTATCTGCTCAACCTAAGTAAATTCCTATAGAGATGCGAGGAAAAAAACCTTATCCTAAACTGGGAAAAATGTCACTTTATGGTGACCGAAGGTGTTGTCCTCAGACATCGAGTGAGAGAAAGAGGAGTCGAAGTAGACAAGGCAAAAATCGATGTCATCTCAAAGTTGTCACCGCCCAAAGACATAAGGGGAGTGCGAGCTTTCTTGGGTCATGCCGGGTTCTATCAGAGATTTATCAAAGACTTCTCAAAAATAGCAAAACCTATGACATACCTATTGACCAAGGATGTTGATTTCAAATTTGACCATGAATGCCTGCATAGCTTTACAACCTTGAAGAATGCTCTAATCTCAGCACCCATTCTAAGAACGCCTGACTGGTCACAACCTTTTGAAATAATGTCTGACACTAGCGACTATGCCATAGGGGCTGTGCTGGGGCAAAGAATAGACAAAAAGCCATATGTAATATACTATGCATCTAAGACGTTAGATGAGGTGCAAAAGAATTATACTACTACTAAAAAGGAATTCTTAGCCGTCATCTACGCTTTTGAAAAATTCCATTCTTATCTAATTGAATCAAAGGTCGTAGTATATACAGACCACTCGACCATCAAATATCTTATTCAGAAATAGGATGCAAAACCCAGACTCATCCGCTGGGTATTAATGTTGTAAGAATTTGATCTTGAAATAAAAGATAAGAGCAGAGCAGAAAATGTCATCGCTGACCACCTAAGTCACATCGGATGTCAAGACGACGACAATGTACCTATCTGAGATTCCCTCCCTGATAACCAACTTATGAAAATTACCACCGAATTTCCCTGGTACGCTGACATAGTAAACTATCTGGCTATAGGAATCATCCACCCTTCCGCCTCTCACCATGATAAAAAGAAATTTCTCCATGATGTTAAGAAATACCTCTGGGATGAACCCTATCTTTTTCGTCTATGTGCAGACAGACTTTTCTGTCAATGCCTACCAGAAGAGGAAATTACCCCTGTCTTAGAGAACTGTCATTCTGGCCCCACTGGGGGACACATGAGTTCGAAGAAGACCGCTCTAAAAGTTCTACAATCGGGTTTCTTTTGGCCAACAATAGCAAGAGATTCCTATGATTTTGTAAGATCCTACAATAAATGTCAGCTTTCTGGCGGTATTACTAAACGGAATGAAATGCCTCTCACTTTGTTGCAAGAAATTGAACTTTTTTATGTTTGGGGAATAGACTAAATGGGTCCCTTCCCCTCATCTTATGGATTCTCTTACATATTGGTCACTGTGGATTATGTTTCAAAATGGGTAGAAGATATACCCACCATATCCTGCGATTCCAAGCCGGTCATCAAGATGTTCAAAGATATCATCTTCCCCAGATTCGGAGTCCCCCACACTATCATATCAGACGGAGGAACCCATTTTCTGGAAAGAAGCTTCGAAGCCCTCCTGAGAAAATATGGGGTCAACCATAAGGTCGCCACACCTTACCATCCACAAACAAGTGGCCAAGTTGAAATTTCGAACAGATAATTGAAAGCTATCTTACAAAAAATAGTCAATAGACATCGTACTGATTGGTCTACCAAGCTCCCCGATGCCCATTGGGCATACCACATGACTTACAAAGCACCAATAGGAACAACCCCGTTCTGTATGGTGCAAGGAAAGTCGTGTCATCTATCAGTTGAACTAGAACATAAAGCTTAGTGGGCCATCAAACAGCTGAACTTTGATATCAAAAGCACTGGTGAATATAGACAACTTCAACTACAAGAAGTTGAAGAACTTAGAATGACAGCTTACAAAAGTGCCAGAATCTATAAAGAACAAACAAAGATGTGGCATGACGGCCACCTCAAAAGAAAAGACATTGATGTCAGAGATAAGGCCCTCCTCTTCAATTCCATACTTAAGATGTTTCCTAAAAAGCTCCGCATGAAATGGTCTGGACCCTTCACAATTAAACACACCCACGGAGGAGGTGGCAAAGGAATGTGCTGATAAACTACACGATCTTTTAAGCAAGCACACAAGGGCGTACGATAAAGAACACTTTCATCACCCCGCCGTCAGCCACAGATGCCCCGAACAGCTCCGAGAATCAAACGACTATGGTTTCCACGTCCTCTAATGGATGTACACCCTCGCTGTTCTTGGAAGACCATTAGAGGACATGACATACATGGATTACCACGCTCTACGTGGAAAGTTCACACCTCATCTTCTCCGAACACATGGAGCTAACAAAGGACTAATAGAAGACTAGTGTCCTTGTCCATGTACTTCTAAACCTATCACTTTGACACTGAGGACAGAGTGAGTGATAAGTTAGGGGGAGGTACACTGGACAAGGGTGAGGTATCGTTTTTCAACCCTTCTTCCTCTGCTCTTTTTTTCACTCCTGTTTTATCTTTCTTTTCACATTTAGACTTTTTCTGTAATTTTTTTTACATAAGTATAACATCACTCTTGGAAAAGGTCACCCCCACCTAAATTTAGAATCAAAGTAGTCCTCAAAAAGCAATAACAGAAAAATCACTTAGGCATGCAATGGCGAATTAATAAACTACTTTCACACCCGATTTCCATGCTTTTGCTTCAACTCTGCTCCAGACTCTCCACAATTTAACATCATAGCCGAAGCCAACCAAAACTCTCCCAAGGACGGGAGGGAACCAGGTGAAATCCAAATCAAGGAACCTCGCAAGTGGACCACCAAGTACGAAACCGAAATAAGTGCATGTCCGGAGACTCCAATAATAGTTTTCTTCTTTTCAAAAGAGGCCTGGCAGGCCAAACAAATCCCTAAATATCCAAATCCTAAACCTGTGAGTATAAGAATAAAAGCCAGAGCGTTGAATAAAAACATGAGAGTTGTGCCACACCTAAGGACATATATGAAGGACCAATAAAGGTCTCACCCGACCAGTACATTCAGCTACCCTCACAAAGGAAAATGTATCACACATGGTAATGAGATCCTAAGGTCTCTAAATATATGAAAAAGCTGATAAAGGACTCGCCCAGCTGGTACATTTAGCTGCCCTCACAAAGGTAGATGTGTCGCGCCTGGTAGTGAGATCCTAAAAGTTTAGATAAACCCTCCCCCACTAAAAGGGGGAGTTACACATCAACCTTTAGCCAACCCTCATTCCTATCTTAGTTTCCAGTAGGTTTTTCAAAGAAGTATAAAATAGATTGGAGTTGAAAACATGCACATAATTCGATCGAGGAAAAGGTGGTCCAAATGCGAGCTACACGATACGGAAGAAATCTGAGACCCATGCAACTCCCAATACCTGAAAGAGTTAGTGCGAGCAGAAGCCCGATAAAACTCTAAGAGATCTCTGGTTTACAATTGAAGCAAGAGTATGTAAATCTTCACTGAATAAAATTGCCTCGCCACTACATGCCTAATCTCTATCTAGCTTGAGGACAAGCTAGACTCTAAGTTAGGGGGGTGATAAACTCCCATTTTGCGATGTTATCTGACTAGTTTTCCTCAATTTTCCATGCTCTTTCTTAGTTAAATTAGATAGAATCTTTAACTTTCTACCTTTTATAAATATACCATTAGATTAACTTCTCCATTTCACTTCTTATAGAAAAACATAATAAAATTTACAAAACTCCCAAACGGTCCCAAGACTGAATGGAAGGCAAACAGTCCCAAGACCAAATGGCAGCCAAATGGTCCCAAGACCGAATGAAGACCAAACGGTCCCAAGATCGAATGGAAGCCAAACGGTCCCAAGACCGAATGGAGACTAAACGGTCCCAAGACCGAATAGAAGCCAAATGGTCCCAAGACCGAATGGATACCAAATGGTCCCAAGACTGAATAAAGGTCAAACGGTCCCAAGACCGAATGGAGATCAACCGGTCCTGAGACCGTATGAAGCCACATGGTCCCGAGACCGAATAAAGGTCAAACGGTCCCGAGACTGTATGAAGCCAACCGGTCCCAAGACCAAATGGAGATCAACCGGTCCCGAGACTGTATGAAGCCACTTGATCCCAAGATCAAATGAAAGCAAACAGTTTCAGACCGAGAGGACTCAAACGGTCTCCAGACCGAGAGTGTCCAAACGGTTTCCAAACTGTGTGAAAACCCAAACGGTTTCCAAATCATGTGAAAATCCAAACGGTCTCCAAGACCGTTTGGACCCACATACCCCAAACTGTTTAAGGCTCACTCAAAATCCTATAAATATAACCCAAAGGGATCCTCACAAATCATCAAGTTTCAGACGTCCAAAGGCTACCACTATTGTTCTAGAGCCATTCCATCCTTCACTCACTGCCCCGAGGCTGCCGCACTACAAGAAAAATATGATTTAACTACAATTTTGCTATCTACATATATTTTATATGTAATTAAATAGTATTTTATTTACGTGTAATATATGTAAAAGAACAGTAAATGTATTTAATAACTTAACTACAAACTGAATACATTTCTATGTAACAAGTAACTATTTCCTTTCCCGGTAAGCACCGCTCTAAAAAAGAATTTGGATTGTGAGTGTCCAGTGCGGGCTCCCAAATTTGGGTGCATTGACCTGTCCTAGACTTTTTGTCCCCAATTTATAGCTCAAAACCTTGAGACGAATTTGGTGACATGATAACTTCCATCTGATTGCCGAGCAGAGCAGACGGAAGCTTGCATAATGGCAACCAAAACCTGCATCCCTTCACATGCATCTTCCACTTCACTCCTAATCGTAGTGATCGTGCCACATGCCCTACTTTTATCACCGGAACCAGCGGTGCCCTTGCTGTAAGAGTCACCACAGAGTCCAACGATTGTTGATCTTCACGCACCATTATTCACGGTAGGATCAAAATGAGAAGCACTCCAATAAATATATTGCTTGACAATATATACGCATCAATTATTTAATTATTTTTGTGGTGGAAGTGATAGTTGAGTCATCTCCTTGTCAATGATCCGCATATGATGCCTAGTTGGGATTATTGAGCCTATCCTTGTCTTATCGTCAGACTGGTTTACAATATCATCATTTTTCTCTAACCTCCTCATTTTGAAAACATTGAGGCAGGTTCATGGGAGCTCACTAATTGTTTTTAGAAAACAATAACGTTAGCTTGTAGCTGAAGCTTGGATGAACATATCAATTTTTTATTTCTCATCCCAGAATCTTCCACACTCATGCTACTCACAGGTTTATCCATCTTACTTTCTTACTCTTCTTTTCTGCATACCGAAATTATATATTATTGTTCTTCTGTGGGCTTGGTTTTATACCAAAAGATGCCCTTTTTTACTTTTCTCATTCATTCAGGGAGAGCAAACCAATGTTAGGGACTTGGCTTCGAGTGGGGAAGTATCCTTCAACTAAAAATGTAAAATCCATTTTCTCTTCATGTATTACGTTGTCAATGTTCTAGATAAGAATAGATAAAGGAAAATGATATTGTAATCAAAGAAAATATTGTGGAAACTCTGTAGTTGCGGATATATTGTATCAGTTAAAATAAAGATGTTGAAGTCTGATACAATTCTTCAGAAATCATCTTTTCCATGTTAGCTTGTTTGAAAATAAAGATGTTGAAGTCTGATACAATTCTTTAGAAATCTTCTTTTCCATGTTAGCTTGATTTTTTCAGGAGGAGGCTAATGTATGCGGGAGCGACTGCCGTGGCGACTGAGGGGGCGGATGCCGAGGAGACTGAGGGGGCGGATACCGAGGTGACGATGCCGCCAGACCCTCGTGATCTCGGTGGCATTGTACCTGCTCGTAACCCTTACTACAAGAGTTCAAGAAACATCACAGTGGAGGAACATCCGAAGCAATGGTCTGATCTTTTCAAGAAGGATAGTTTGGGACCGGTGAAGTTAAAGAAGGCGGATATCTGACTGGTTGATGGGAAGCTTGTCTATATGAAGGTTATCGTTGAGAGGAATCTTGGAAGGTGGAGTAGAACTACAGCTGGGTACGTTATTGGTCTGAAGCCTCATTGGATGACACTAGCAAAGCATTTTGCACAGATTTGGCGAGCAAAAGGTGTGATTGAAGTTAGATCTAGTGGTCATGGTTTCTTCATCGTACTCTTTGAGAATGACGAGGATCTAGCTACTGCTGTGGATGGAGGTCCTTGGTTTGTCACGGGAAAGCCCTTAATCATTAAGAAATGGGAGAGGGGTGAACCGTTGGAAAAGATGAAGCTGACGGAGATACCGATTTGGCTGAAGATCCACAAACTCCCTCTTGAACTCTGGGATATTGAGATCGTTAATATCATCGGTTCATACTTGGGGATGCCTCTTCGACCTGACAAGTTTACCTCAAAATTCAGAAGGCTTGAGTTCGCTAGAATGCAGGTGATTGTCTCTTCAGATTTCAAGTTTCCAATAGAACATCAGATTATGAGTGAAGATGGGCACTCCGATACTATCGAATTTGAGTATGAATGGGTACCTATGAAGTGTTTGTCGTGTGGTCTGTATGGTCATGAATCTTCTCTGTGTAATATCCTGAAAGATTCAGTTGAAGGTACTCTGAAGAAGAAGGTGAGAAGAACTTGGGTTCCTAAAGCTAGAAATGCACAGGAAGATAATGAGGTCTTCATTGATGCTATGGAAGAAGTTGATGAGATGGTTGTTCAGTCTGGAGAGTCTGGGTCTCATTCATTTGAATCTGAGGCCGCTCCTTCTATGGTTTCCTCTTCTATCACTCCAGTGGTTTCTCCTGATACTGGTTGGGAAATTAAGAAGAAGAAAAAGGCTAGTTACCCACCTAAAGTTGTTCCGAAGAACACTCCCTAGAATATCCCTAAGTCCATTAATAAATATTCTCCCCTATCCAGTTTTGACAGTAGTGGTTGTCAGGAGGATGGGTCTTCTTCACGTAGTTCTGACGGGGGTGAGTTAGGGCCTGCTGTCCCCCCCAATGGTTGAATCTCTTTCTATTCTTTCCTGGAACGTTCGTTGTCTTAATAAACCAGGGTGCCAGGATGCAGTAAGGGAGGCGATTTTCAGTAATAATTCTTCTATTGTTTGTCTGTTTGAAACCAAGGTTAGAAGGAAGAAGATTCCTAAAGCTATTAGTAGGTGCTGGCCTAATTCTAGTTGGATTTCCAATCATTCTACTCATCCTTATGGTTAAGAGACACTATTAAGATGACCCCGGGTTGTTTTGATGATCAATTCCTCCATTGTCTAGTAACTGCGAAGGATGTTTCTTTCTTCCTGATGATAGTTTATGCTCATAACTTAGAAACTAGAAGAAATGTGTTGTGGCCTAAGCTGGTCAGCCTTCATGACTCTATTGGCAATTCTCCTTGGTTGATTACAGGAGATTTTAACTGCGTGAGGTTCTCTGCTGATAAGTTTGGTAATGTTGAACCTTCCTACAGATCTATGTCTCTATTTAATGATTTTGTTAATGATGCTTTCTTGTTTGAAATCTTGTTCTCGGGGTCAGATTTTACCTGGGACAATAGACAAGATGGTGCTAATCTTGTGATGTCTAAAATAGACAGAAGTTTTTATAACTTGGAGTTTATCGACAAATTCCCTCATCTCTGGGGTGTTATTTCTGCTTCCATTCACAGTGATCACAAAATCCTTACGATTCATCTTGAGGAAGGGGTGAAGAAAAAGACTCCATTCACATTTATCAACGCCTGGATTGAGAGGCCGGATTTTTTGAGCATGTTAGAGGAGGTCTGGAAGTCAGAATTTACCGAGAATCCTATGTTTCAGGTGTGTGAGAAGATGAGGAAGCTTAAGAAAATTCTCTGTGATTGGAATAAAAAAGCAGTTGGTAACATTTTTGATAACAGAAGAATTAAGGAAAGCGAGGCTTGTGCTGCCCAACTTGCAGCGAACAGGAACCCTTTGGATTGGACGCTCCAGTCTATTGCTGTTTCTAAAAGGAAAGAAGTTATTGAAGCTTACAATGCAGATGAGTCTTTTATTAGACAAAAATCTAGAGTGAAATGGTTGAGATTGGGTGATAAAAACTCTAAGTTTTTCCATGCCTCTCTCAAGACCAGGAGACAGAAGAACAGTATTAGAAGTATTATGATTGATAATTCTATGTGCTCGGATGAGGATGTTATTGAAAGTCATATTTCTAGTTATTTTCAAGCTCTATTTGCTAAAGATTCATGTTCTTCCACCATGGAGTGGGATCCCTCTTGGTCTCTACCTAAGCTGTCTAAGGAAAGTTTTGATAATCTTTGTGGTGTCGTTACTTAGGATGAGATAGATAATGTAATCCATCATTCTAATGGAGACAAAGCTCCTGGCCCTGATGGTTATAACTTCCATTTTTTTAAATCCTGCTGGCACATCATTGGAAGCGATGTTTCTAAAGCTATTTTGAATTTCTTTTTGAGTGGTAAACTACTTAAAGAGGTTAAAATGACTCATATCACTCTTATTGCTAAAGTCAGTAATCCTACGTCTATTAAGGATTGGAGGCCTATTTCCCTCTGTAATGTCTTGTTCAAAATCATCTCAAAAATCTTAGCAAACAGAGTTAAGAAGATCTTGCCCTGCCTTATTATCCCTTCTCAGAGTGCTTTTATTAAAGGAAGATCAAGCAATGAGTCTATTGTTCTTGTTAATGAACTGATTAATAATATCCACAAGAGCTCCAAGCCCAAGATGTGTGTGAAAACTGATATCATGAAGGCGTACGATTCTCTTGATATGGGTTTTATCAAGCTCATGCTTCATAATATGAATTTTCCCATGTGTTTTATTCACTGGGTTGATGTGCTTCTTGGTACTGCTAGCATGCAGGTGCTTATTAATGGTGTCCCTGGCTCTTATTTTAATCCTGGCAGGGGTATTAGACAAGGAGACCCCTTGGCTCCGTATATTTTTGTGATTGCGATGGAGGGATTTACTAGTATCATCAATTCTGCTGTCTCTCTTAATTCCATGTACCCCATCAAGGGTTCGCATGAGTTTTTTGTTTCTCACACTATTTTCACGGATGATGTGGTTATCTTCTCAGAGGCAGATTCAAGTTCGATTAAAGGAGTTAAGAAGGTTATTGAGTGCTTTAGTAATGTCTCGGGCCTGAATATCAGTTTGGAGAAGAGTGTGGTTATTTGCAATGATGCTGCCATCTCTATTGTTGGGAATTCTAGTTTGAATATTAAGATTGGCAAATTTCCTCTTAAATATCTCGGTCTTCCCCTCTTCAGTGACATGCTTTCTAGGTCGCTATGTTCACCTATTATTGACAAGATGAAACGTAGGCTGGCTGGATGGAAATTTGTTCATCTCTCTTATGCTTGAAGGCTTGAACTGATCAAATCGACTCTTTCTTCTTTTCATGTTTATTGGGCTTCTTCCTTTCCTCTTCCTTCTGCTGTAACTAATGAGATAGATCAGTTGTGTCGTGATTTTCTTTGGAATGGTTTGTCGGATGAGAAAACCTCCCATGCAGTTGCGTGGAGCAGTGTTTGTAAAACGAAGAAAGAAGGCAGCTTGGGTGTTAAGCTCTCTGTTGATATGGTTAAAGCATGTGTGGTAAATAACATTTGGAGCATTTCCATGAAGAAAGATACTCTTTGGGTTCGATGGGTGCATTCGAGATATCTCAAGGGTGATTCTATTTGGAGCTGTAGTAGCTCTTCTAGTTCCTCCTGGATGTGGTCCTATATTTTGCAAACTAGGAATACGATTGTCAAAAGAATTTCTGTTAGACCTAATACTGATACTCTTATTTGGAGAGAGTCATGGATTCCTAATGGCGAGTTCTTAGGAAGTATTCTCGATCATACAAACATCTTGAAGCTTGGTAAAGGTAAACTTGCAAATATTGGCTGTCTCATGAATGATGGTGTTTGGATTGAGCGGAAGGCAAGACATTACTCAAGGATTTTGAATACCATTAGAGCCAACTACTTTCCTTCTTCTGACTCAGCTGGTTGTATCTATCTAGATGGAGTTGTGCCTCGCAGGTTGAAGGATTTCTAGGAGTTTCTTAGAGATAAGAAGTCTCTGGTTGCTTGGGATAACTGGGTCTGGAAAACAAAAGCCCCTATGAGATGCAGATTTCTTATGTGGAGGATTATGCTAGATAAGCTTCTTACTCATGATCATTTGAAGCATAGAGGTTTTTCTTTTTCCTCAAGATGTGAGTTATGCAAAGATAATGTCGAGGATCTCAATCATATCCTGTTTGGTTGTTCTTTCTCCTTGAGTATTTGGGAGTTTTCTCGTGTGGAAGGGTACGTATCTACTATTCTTGTTTCTATACCTGGCCTTCTTCAACTCTCTGGCTTGAAGAGTAGAATCTGCTCACAACTGATTGCCTATGTTATCTGGAGCGAGAGGAATCAAAGAATTTTTGTGGGTGTGGATACCAGTGCTTCTCAGATCTGGAAGCGAGTTAAAAAGGATATAGATTCTCTTGTATAGATAGTTCTTGTTTGTCTCTTCCCTTGTACAATTTTATTTTATTCTCGGACACCTTGGTGATTTTCTTCCTACCTTGGTGATAGTTTTGTAATTGTTCAAAAAGTTAAAAAAGGGAGCAACACGCTTTGGGAGACCAAAAAAAAATCGATTACTGAATGCAATGTTGCTCGCTAGAATCTTTATTTGTTGTCTTTTCTACGCTGCTTCTATATATACATGTACATTTGTCATATCATCTACCTATCTTCTATTTTCTTTCTCTAATCTAGGGCCATAAAACAGACTGAAGAAACAAAAAAAACATCACATTGCAATTTTAATCCAAACTCTTGAGTAGGCATGACCTTGGTTTGGAAGCTTGCTACGAATCATATGACTTGGTTGTTGTTTTGGCATTGTTCTCAATCTCACACAAGGTATATTGTGGGGTCTATTTTTTGTTTTAGTTTTTCTGTGGTGGCTGGATTGTGTGTTTGAATACATGTTTTTCTTGATCTGTCACTCACGGTTTTTGTATTGTTATATTTTATTCCACTAGATAATGTTGTATGAATCATTTTATGATAGGTTGATTAATTGAATAAATGTTCAGAATATATTTCTATTTATGTTACTCTGACAATCTACAATAATGAATTCTATGAGGACATAATTTATCTTACTATCCAATGCTAGAGGTTGACTGTAGACTGCTAACTTAAGGACGACTCCGATCCATTCAAGTTCAGCTACTGGACTTAGTAAAATAAACCAATGAATTCATATGTACAATACTACGTAGTGTATTTTTTATGTCTTTTCTACGATCATGGTACAAATAAACCTGTAAAATGTAACTATAGATCACTTTAATTGATTAGGATAACAAAGAATCAGTGAGTAATATAGAATCGGAATTATATATCATGATTTTAATCATAATTTGTAATATTTATGGCCCTTGACATCGAAACCGCATCACATGTTAATTTCAAAATTGTATATTCCTATCCGAGATGGATGATCACGACCTCTAAGTTGTCATCACCTCTAGTTTGAATGCTTCTTTGGGGTATTGATTAAAAACCTCTCAGTTGATTAATCCTATTAGGGATCAACAATTGCACGGTGATTTGTATACTAATTCTCATTTACTTATATCCGTTATAATTTCTACATGTGAAAAATACATTAACATCAAACTCTACACTTTGTTGGTTGTTGTGATTAGAGAAGACTTGTGGTTGGAACTTCAACTGTGGAGGATTGGAGTGGATTGCATGGGGTGCAATGGTTGTTTACATAGTGAGCTATGGAGGACACTCTTGGACAATCTCAATCTCATCATGCTTCACCTATTAATCAATGTTTACCTTGAAACCATAAGACATGTAGGCATGCTCGACATTTGGCCTCTACCTCCTATACTTCTTAAGCATTTTAGGCCTCCTATTTCTGAATTAGGCTATTGGATGCATCCTTTTTTATTTACTTGATGTATCTTCATAGTAAAATGTATCTTTGAAAAATTAGAGGTCTCTTGTCTGTATCCTTAGTTCTTGGGAAGAATGGGGTTATAACTTTGATTATTTTCAGTTATTGTTGGTTGCACAATTTAAAGGTATGCATTCATAAATGATATTAATGATCAAAGTTTTCTTTAACTATATCAATGTCGTGTTCATAATATCTTTCCTGCAATATTAAGATTATATGAGCTTTTCATTACATAACTACTTGCTAAACGGACTTCTTGGGATTAGTTCCTCACTTCTTGGATTCTAGGAACTTTATGTAAGGTTCATTTGGTGAGACAATTGGCTATATATATTTGTATATATGGTACCTTTGTATGGCAAACAAGGTTCTATCTTAATTATTTAAAGAGAACATGTTGGTACACCTACTTATTCACACATATACTTCCTATACAATATATATTCTTCTGCATCAAAGCAACATCTATTAACATTGTTCTCTAACTGATTTAACATCACCAAAATTTTTACACCTTTTCCAAATTTTTTTCTATGAACACGCCTCTGAGAGCATATGTGAATGGAATCAGCTCCACTCAATGCTATAAGAATACATATCTTAATGCAATTAAGGAAATGTATTGTTGTTCTATGATTTTCTGGAGTGATCTAAAACAAGGATGGGGTTGTGTTCAAAGTCGAATAGTAGAAGAATAATCTCTTTCCTACATATTAATTGAATGGAAATGTTGTTCTTAGACTATAATATGGACAATAGAAATACCTAGATAAATAGTAGAAGGAATAATCATGTGAAGAAAAAACTTTTACCTTTTCCCCCAACCACAATTGCATCTAATTCTTAGACGACACCCTAAAAAGTAGGAATGATGATCTCTTGGGTTTTTAGGATCCCTATCATAATGTTTTCATGTATTTGATATCTGAAATAATGACTTTCCTTGTCCCCTCCACTTTTCGCATATTCTGCTATTGGTTGTTTATCTATGAGATCATGCCTTGATGCCACACAACATAGACAAAGTGATTAATTTGTTTGCATTTTTAAGTTTTGAGACTACTATTGTGTTTTTTATTTTAGTAATATATTGTTGGACATCATGTTTAATAAAAGGTTGATTCCTTTTCAGATTTTCTTACAAATTAATTTGGGGTTATAATTATGGCATACCTATTATGATTTTAATTTGTTGGGGCTTGTAATTCTGTGATCTAGTAATCTGATTTTAGTGCTCTGGGACTCGGATTTAACTGCTCTCTTGTTATTTTTCTTGTTTTTTTTCGTACTAGCAAACTATTGTCTGCTTACATCAAAAGATGAGGAATTGGAAGTAACTGGAAAATGAATTAAAAAGGAGACCATGTCCTCTGTGTATTGCTTGGCTAGGAATTGAGGACATGACCTGAAGGTTATACTCCTCTCTGGTTGCTTTAAGCAATGTTTCCCCAGCTGGTCAGCTAAATTGTTGAGGTTCCTCTGGACATGGTAGATGGCTTTAGGTTGGATCGTTGGGAACTCGTCTTTATTGGCTTGGACCAAAACCCAGTATTTGGGAGGTGTCGGGGAACGGTTATTGATCCAATCAACTGCAAGCTTGGAATTGCTGAGAACGATGTTGTCATCCAGATTGGTTGCTTTAAAATGCATGACCCCTTTGAGTAACACGAGGAGCTCACCCCTAGTAGGGTCACAGCCCTCAAGGATCTCTGTAGCACCCACCTACCATTTACCTTGGCTGTGCCGCACAATCAGGCTTGTGGCCATTTTATTCGTGTTGGAGTTCACCGCAGCTTCTACCTGGATCAACAATGTTCTCAGATTGAGTTCTATTCGAGGCGTTGGGTACTACTTGGAGGTGTTATTGTTGCCTTCTGATATCGTGAAGGAATTGGTGATTGCTTTTGCTTCAACTTGGCATGAAGTGGAAAGAATGTTAGGGGGTTTGCTCGAGTTGTTGAAGATGAACTCGTTCTGATTTTTCCATATCTTCCAGCAGGTAACAGTGAAGAGTGTGTGCCATCCGTCCTTGTTACTTATTGACTTGAGATTGTAAGCTAGCCATTCCCTGGGGGATGTGGAGGAGAAGAATGATGTTGATAGGGGAGGGAGTAACATCAGACAAGTTCTTCTTGCAGGGTCACAGTCCTGGAGGGCATCGAGCACCAATTCTTCTATAAAGGGGCACCTCAGGCAAGTATTGGAATCTGACATATGTTTCGTGAATCTAAGCGAGTTTGTAAGGAGTCTATCCCAATGAATGAGCCATATATGGGTTTTTATCCTGTGAGGGACTTGTAGTTCCCATATTTTCTTGAAGCAACCATCTTCTTCCTCCTGTAGAAAATTGGTCAGGACCTTGTATGCTGACACAACAGTCAGTTCACCATCTTGGGTGTGAGTCCAGTATCTTTTGTCCCTTCTGTATCTCCATTGAGGGGGTGGCATGGAGAGGATGGTCTAGGCCGTCGACTCCTAGAACCATGCTTTGATGAAGTCTGTGTCCCAGGTGCCTTGGCCACTAATCATGCTTGCTACTTTGAGATCCCTTAAGTCCTCTGGGATTGGCCTAGTAGATCTAATATGGGGGATCCGACCCTCTCCCACCCACTCATCCGACCAAGTATTGACTTCTTCACCTGAGATCATCGCCCATTTGGAGTTGGATTGTATGATCGGAAATAGAGCTTTGATGCTTCACCATATGTGTGATCCTGGCATGTTGTTTTTTCCTTGTGAGGCATATTTAGCCTTCATGAGGGAGGCCCATGGTACATGTCTGCCTTGTGCGTATTGCCATGCCAGTTTAAGGAGTGCCTTATTGAACTCCTTTATCTGCCGGATTCCAAGACCACCCATGGATCTTGGCTTGGTGATGTGTTTCCAGGACACCAAGTTCATCTTCTTTAGTGGTTGTGAGCCCTGCCAGATGAACCTACGGGTTATTTGATCCAATCTTTTGTAGACTAATATAGGTAACTGTGTCATCTGCACAGTGTAGCATAGGAGGGACAAGAAGACCGATTTTGCCAAAGTTAGGCGACCTGCTAAGGAGAGGAAATGATTTTTCCAAAGCCCAACCTGTGTTTGCATCTTCTCCACCAGGTGTTGATAGTGCATTTTCCCCTTTCTCCTGTGGATGATCGGTATGCCCAGGTTTCTACCCAGGTCCTGTGTTTCTCTGAGTTTCAGCCTTCTGGTAATTTTGTTTCTTGTTTCCCGTGGGGTGTTGGATGAGAAGAGAATCGTGGACTTATCTTCATATAGGAGCTAGCCTGACGCTTGAATGAAGAGTTTCAGACACCTCTGGATGGATCGAGCTTGCTGAATGGATGCTTCGCCAAAGAATAAGATATCATCGGTGAAGCTTACATGAGAGAGGGGAAGTTTCTTTCTGGTAAGGTAGATGGGTTTCCAGTTGCCCCTGCAGATCTCGGCTTCAATGTACTGGCTTAGCCTCTCCACACAGAGGACGAAGAGGTATGGCGAGAGCGTATCACCCTACTTGACACCACAGGAGTGTTTGAGAGTTGATGGCTTCTCCGTTCCAAAGGACCAAGGTCTCTCCTAACGAGATGATCTGTTTGATGATAGAGATGGCATTGCCCGAGATGGATGTTCTGTACAGGGTGTCATCAATGAAGACCCAACTCATATTTCCAAAAGCTTTTATCAAATCGAGTTTCACAACCATTATGTGATTGCGGTTCATTTTGGATTCCATGGAATGTACTATCTTCTATACAAGCATGACATTGTCCCCGATCTTACGTCCTGGGACAAAACTGGATTGATAAGGGGATATCCAGTCCTTGAGGTGGTCTTTGAGTCTGTTGGATATCACTTTAGAGAGAAGCTTGGTGCTCACATTGTTCAGGGAGATCAGTCATAGGTGGGAACATTGCTCTGGCGAAGGGATCTTAGGTATAAGAACAAGAGTGGAGTTGTCTGCTATTTGTTCCAAAGGATGACCATCGAATGGTTATTTAATGAATTGTAAGATTTGGGGTTTCAGAAGTGCCCAATGCTCTTGGAGAAATGTCGCTCCAATACCATTGGGTCCCGACACCTTCAGTGGTGCCATGGATCATAGTGCATCCCACACTTCCTATTTAGAAGGGGATTTGTCGAATTCTTCAATTTCAACTCTCGTGAGAGCACGGAAGATGCCTATGAAATTTGCGCTAGTCGTGTGCCTATCACCGGAGTCTGTTCCCTTATATACTGCTAAGAAGAAATTCAACACTAGATATTTGAGTTGTTCAGAGTCGTCGATCTAGATGTTGTCTTCATTTTTGAGGCGGGATATTGAGTTGGATTGTCTTCTCGATTTCACCAAGGATTGTAAATACCTTATGTTATTATCGCCCAATCTCACAATCTCACCCAATCGTAGTGGGCACGTTGTTGCCATTCTTCTTATTCTCTTTAGAGGATTCGATCCAGGTCTGTTTGGAGCTGTACCGTTTCTGTGGATGTTGTTGTGTCAAAATGAATGGCGAGCTTGGTTTGATTCCATCTGATCTTGTTACTTAGGCGATGTTTGTCTCTTGCTGCCACTTTCCTACCTAT
Source organism: Alisma plantago-aquatica (assembly GCA_963693085.1). NCBI lineage: Eukaryota > Viridiplantae > Streptophyta > Magnoliopsida > Alismatales > Alismataceae > Alisma > Alisma plantago-aquatica. The sequence continues at coordinate 167,462,387 of OY856413.1, forward strand.
TTGTTCCCAAACTGAAGCTGCCTTAAGGAAGGATGAAGCTGCCATGTTGAGAGGGCTCGTCGTGTCCCAGGAGCTCGAGAGAAGCTCCTTGAAGCCTGCTAGGTGATGCCAGCTGGTCAAGGTCTATAGATGGTGACCCGTCTTCCTTACCACGCGGGGAAGTGAGATGCGGAGAGGAGCATGATCCGAATGATTCTGTTCTAGGACCTGTACAGGGTGAGAGTACGGGAGGTTAAGCCAGTGAGAGTTACCTAGGGCTCTGTCGATCCTTTTGTGGAGGAGGCCATTCTTGAAGGTCGTACGAGGTCCATTAGCCTTGATATCTTGTAGCTGGCAATCATCCATCACGTTAACAAAGTCTTTGCTATTGGCGCTGTCAAAGGAAGAGCTCTCAAACGTTTTTGAGGGGAACATAACCACGTTGAAGTCTTCAATCACTAACCATGGATAATGGATGGAGGTGGCGAGAAGTTGCAGTTGGTGCCAGAGTAAGTGTCGACTTGCTCTGGTAGTGCCGGTATAGATGAAGGTGTAGAAGCAATCTTGAACTTTGCAGTGGATGAACTGTTTATGGGAGAAGATCACTTCAAGGTGGATGTGGGACTTCCACAGGAGCCAGATGCCCCCTGCATATCCCACCCCCTCGACCCTGTGTGATTGAGGAAGGCCTATGCATTTGATGATCCTAAGGGCTTTTCCCCCGCTGCATCTAGGTTCGAATATGGCCATCACGGATACCTTGTATAGTGACACCAGGTTCATCACCGTGCATTGGGTATCGTCATCGCCCATACCCTGGGCTTTCCATGCAGTGATGTTCATTGGGCAGAAGGTTCCAAAGCGGATGGTCCCATCTTTCTCACTTCATCTTCAAGGTCCTATCGGAGGGCTTGTTTCCCTCATTTTCTCATTGATGCTCGTCCCCGGTCCCCAACGTTCACCACCTTTCTATTTCGTAGGTGGATTCCCACTGTGGACTTGGTCAGGCTTATATAGGAAGTGTAGCTCGGGGCTTTGCCTCCTTGATCACCCATCGAGAACGTGGTGGATAAGAAGGGATGTTCTTGATTCACCTGCATTTCCCGCCCCTGTAGAACCTCATCCCCTCTTGGTACTGTTGTTGTGTGCTCCGCTGTAGTTGCTTGTCTACAGGATGTCACCTTTGTGTGTTGTTCATCCTTGGCTTGTGTTTTTTGCCTCTTATCTTTCTTCGAGTTTTTCTTTTGTTGCCTCTAGTAGATACTTGATGTCAGCTTCTTTACGATATCTTTAGCATCCATGACTTCTAGGACCTTGTCATCTTCCTCGGCTTGGTTTGCTAGGTCTTGAAATCTGTTGCAAGAGGTGGTTTGCTGCATGGGCTTGTTGTTGGATGTGGGTTTCCTAGGTTTACGCTTGAAGGGTTGCACATGGATCGCTTTTGTGAATCCTTCCTTCCTAGCTGGGGTTTCTTGGACGATAGATCCTGGCGCAAGGGAGTCTTGCCTCACCTTGTTCTCCAATTCAATCCTTGAACGACATTCCTTCTCCAGGTGGCCTGCTCGTCCACAGTGGAGGCAGATGAAAGGTATGTTCTCATACTTGACTTTGTAGCGCGCTCTTGCTATTACGACCTCTGGTACTAGCAGTTGGGACAAGTCTAGTTCTACAACTATGTGAGTGAATCTCCCTCTTCTGTGTTGCTTCGTTTGCATATCCACCTTTATAGTTTTCCCTAGGTAGTCCCCTACTTCACATAGGAGGGCTTCATGGTACAAGTATATAGGTAGGTTGGGGATCCTCACCCTCACGACCAGCCTTGGGGGGTTGCGATCATTGGGGAGAAGTAAAGTGAACATCGCTGGATGGTTAAGTATGAGCCGAAGATGGTCCAGGGGCCTCCTATGAGTGCATTGATGTAGTCTTCTTCCATTTGGAGTTGGACGATGAAAAATTCATTCTCCATGTCAATCAGATTGAAACCGCCAATTGGCTTCCATAGCATCTTGATGCAGTCTCAGAGGGTCATGTAGTCGATCTCCAAAAAGAGTAGCTTGATGATGACTATATACTTCCACGGCTGTAGGATTTCCGAGAGAGACTCATCTCTGATGTCAAAGGACCTCTTGCCATTTTCGGATGTGATCACGATGTCTTGCTTGCTAAGTTCGATCCCACATGTATCAACATCTATCTTTATCCATCCCTGTCCTCTCCCCATCCCAGTGTCTTTGGATACAGAGTCACGGTAGGATTGTCAAATCTGTTGGGGTTGCACGCTGCCTTGAACTGCTTCCTCATTCACATGAAGGGGCATGAATTGTGGCGTTTGGTTTCCTCCATCAACCTCCATGGCTGATTGATGGATGTTTGAGTGCTGAAGGTTTTCTCTACCAATGTCATAGGAAAGATGCATGTTGGTCGTTCCAATCAGTATTGAGGTCTGTGGTTGCCCAGGTTCCCCATCACGGTCTTCCTCAGTCCAACTTGGCCCGCCATGGCGGCCACCGGCTAGGGCATTCGCTGCCGCCCTAGGGCTTCCCATCGTAAAATCTTGGCTAGATCTCTGGTTATGTTTCTTGTTGATGTATAGTAAATGTGTTGAACTCTTGGTTTCTTGTTTTATGTTTGTACACATGTCTTCAAATTAATTTGGGTTTTCTTTAGTTGTAATCTTTCTCTAGCTTGATTCAGCCCAACTATATCTTCCCCATCCTAACCTTCTTCTCCTAGGTGTTCTGGGAGTTTGTCGCACAACATCACTGCCCAAGTGATTGGGTCACATTATATATCATGGCCTTGGAGTGGGTTCCTACCGTCAATGATGTACATGTGAGACACATATTCTCTATTTTCTTATTGTCTAATAAACTCCATAACAAAGTGCATGCTAATTTAACAAAAATAGAATTTTATTATCCTATGCGTAGGAACATGTGGCTTCTATTTGACTAATTGAAATTTAATATAATATTTGAATCCTATTGGTAGAAACATGAAACTCTTATCTAAGTTGTCAGCAATGATTACATTTTTACCATTTCAATTCAAGATATCTACAATTCATGCAACATATTTGCATAATAATATTCTTATTATCATGCAATGCATCCTCATGTGATGCTAAATGATGATCACACACACAATTAATAGTAGTTATTATTGATTATACTTTTTGAATCCATGAGATATCTTTCACTTTTGTTCCTTAGGGCTACTCCTTCTACTGGTTCTGTGAAGCACATAATTGTGCACTTGGTGAATTAATAAAACATACATTAATTCTGATGCAACTAGCAAGAAGATTCTCAAAGTTTCAAGAGTAAATTACCATATATGCTAAGTTAGTAGACATAGACAAATCTAAAGCAATTAATCACCCCATAATTTCTTTTAGTTAAATGTATCAAAGTATAAATCTAAGATCTTATTCTAGTCATAGTTTACAAAATGATATGTATGAGTCAGAACCAATCCAGGTTTATCTCAATTTTGTATAGTCATTATTATTTATTGTTGACAAGTTTGATCGTCTCTTATTAGCTTGGTTGTCTTCAGATTTGTCATAATGTTTGCTTGTTCATATATGGGGTTATTGTTTTCTACTTGCTGGTTTAAGCCTCTATATGTGCAAGTTCCCTTATTTTGGCCCTAAAATATGAACTCCTCCATTTATATGTTCTAATCTCCTTGTTGGATGCCTCTTTTTTACTCTAGTATGAAGAAGAGTTGTAAATTCGACTTCATTGGTTTGTCACTAGTTGAAGTGTTGTGATGATGAAACTAGGGCTTTGATACTCCTCTAATTTTCTTATTGTCTAGGTCTACATATGCATGTCCCTTAACTTGGGGCATGTCATATGAGTTTTCTGATTTGTCTATTCTAAGGATTGATGTTTATCACCTTGTTTGGCCCTTGTCATTCCATCTTGTCAGTAAAAGTTCTGGTTGCTTAGTTTACACTTGACAATGTCTGGATTCTTTCATAATGTTGGTGATTGCTTCCAAACCCGAGTAACATTGTCACAACCTTTTACCATTTTTGGGTCTTTGTTTTTTGGATATGGTTGGTAAGAAAGGATACAACAATGATTACACACTATATGTACACTCTTCCAACTGATGATTCCTAGAGGAGTGAAACCCCAAATGATGTTTGGCTGAAGAGAAGGAATATTAAACATATTACTAAGTCATAATTTTGTAAGAGAAGCAGTGACATGATTGAAGTCCCCAATTAAAGAGCAACATAAATTGTCTCAAATAGGCATGGCATCTTCTTGAATTGCCTCATATAGGGTTCATACTTTTCTAGAGGCTTTGTATATAGTGGAAGGAGTTTGACTGCCTAGTTGAAGTCAGATGTGATACGATTCTTCCAATTCTGTTCAGTCTAGGAAGTTGTGGTGCAGATAGTGTCTTGGATGTCAGTCTCAATGAAATCGGTGGCTAAGATGTAAGGACCTTGTCCAGTAGGCGTTCCCCATGAAAAATGGTCACAAAACCCACCCAAGACATATTGAGAGTATGTCTCAGTGGTTGCATACGTGTAGAAGTAGGTGTGGAGGGCATGCATATATCCGGTAGCAATTTATGCATTTTTTCTATAGAGAGACAGAGGTAAAAGATATTATCATTGCATTCCAGGTTGAATTTGTGCACCGCTATTGCATGTTTAAAGCTACATGCATGAACTTGGCAATTTTTAACTATTGTATGGGCCAACATGCAACGGCTAACATGATGGACATTTGGCAGTGCTCTTTTTAGGAGAGTATAATAATCTTCTTTGGGTAGCTCATACAAGTTATATTAAATCTTGATCTGTTTCCACGTATACCCTATTGGACTGGTCCCATTACCAATAGGTTTTGGCCCCAAAGGGATGGAACCCCGCTAGGCTATGTCTTTGAGCATGTTGCTTCCTCTATTTCTTAGCTAACAATTGGTTTCAATGGCTTGGGCGTGTTGCACTGTGAAAAAATTTGCAGTTTCTTGCTCCCTTCAGTGCATTGCATTGAGATATCAATAATGTGGATGTCACATTATAAAAGAATCTAATTAATAAGGAATCATATTATAAAAAGAAACAAGGTTTCTTACAGACTAACCAATATGGTATCTTTTATGTTCATATCTAACAAAATCAGGTTGTTAATTAATGCCTAGTGAGGTTCTTTGAAACCTCAACCAGAGCTAGTTTTCCAAGTTTAATCCAAACTAGCTCTATCCCCTGGCTGGTGACGTTTCGATGAAGAGTATATGTTGGGGTTTTTCTATTGTATATATGTTGAAGTTATCTCATAGACGGCTGCATTACGAAGTTCTTTCTGTTGTTTGTTATTCTCTGGAGTCTATCTATATTGTGTGTAGCTTTCTCTTCTTACCCTTATGCTCATTTTCTAATTAAAGATGATGTGTGTCGGCTGGTGTTTGACCAATACATTTTATTATGATCAGGAGTGCATCTGCTCGCATGTACTTTTCTATATTCTTGGCTTTTCTTAGAAAAGATACTTCTTCTCTAACATATGACGGCCTCTGTAGTCTGTATTTTTTTTGAGGAATGTATATATATATAATTTCACATTCTATTGATTTTAAGTGGCCAAAATGCTAGTTATTTGTAGGTCACAGTTGTTATAACCTCTTAGCTTTTGGGTTTTCTAGATTGTTGATCTATGACAGTAAGCTTGAGTTGTTCTTAGGTGTTGCCTCTGCGTTGTTGCTCTGAGATGCTATTCTTTTGTGGCTTAAAGTCTTTGAAATTTTTTTTTCCAGTTTATAGCAATAAAAAATGTTGCATATGAGTGTCTCTTTTGACTATAAAAACATCAATAAGGCATGGATAACCAATATATTGACACATTTCTCATGTAGTAGATCCACTTTTCCATGGAGGAAACAAATTTACTAATAAATACTCCAAGTATCCTTTCAATATTTTTCAATGAGAATCATATTTCTATATTTATATGACACCATGTGTAACGACCCCGTCTCGCGGTAACCCCCAATTAAGGGAGACCGAAAGGTCGGTGCCGTTATCCAATTAACAGGATCAAGGGTTTGACATATAATCAATAACAATTATGAAATTCTACTAACTAACTAGAATTTGGTATAAAATTATAACTTTACTTACCTTTGAAAACCTTGGAAATCTATCTATCCTGGTCTTGAATTATTCTATCTAATCCTCCTTGCACTTTATTTCTTTTTCCGCAATGTGTCACTTTACTGTATGTTCTTTCAATTGTTGTTCCTAAAATACCGAAAAACAAAACGTCGGTCATTATATCGAAATATATTGGTATGTGGGAACAACCAAAATCTTGCAAATATGGCTAACAATTTAATAATAACCATCAAATTAATTAACAAGCCAATTTACACTTTTCAGTATGACATTCTCCACCGCTTTTGCCCTAACCCTAGCATACCCACCTTAGGGTGCCCTTTGCCAATGACTTAAGGCCACCTTCTCAATCCCGAGCTTGGTGCCTGGGGGTCACCACTCATGGTGCCCACTAGTCATGCAATATCATAGGCCACCTTCTCATTCCCAAGCTTGGTGCATGGGGTCACCACTCAAGGTGTCCATTGGTCTACCCATCTGGGCCTGACCTTTGGCATCATCCATCAGGGTGGCATGTAAGTGCGAGAATCCATACTTATATTATTAATGTGATAATCATAGTGACTTTATAGTTTGTAAGTATGAACATCCAAACTGATAATTTCCATTCAATGTGATTAACCATTCAGAAAACACCACAGGAAACTAAGGCGGTTATTCATAATTAACCACATACCTGATCCAGAGCAACTTGATTGTCCAAGCAATAAGGATAAAGAATCAATCAACAAGCAATCAACAACATCCTGAAATTAATGCATACGATCCAGTGTTATAGTTTATCCAGAACATTCTAAAGCTAGACTTGGATTCCACCTTAGGCTTTCTAGACCACATTAGGGTTTTATTAGGGTTTTTGCCTCCATAACGCTTTTTATCATATTAAATACTCTCTTAGTTCATAAACCCTAATTTTAACATCATAAGCCTAATTAAAGTCAATTATTTCTCTTTTATACCAAAACTACCTTCTTTATCCTTTTAAGTTATTTCAAGGTCATTAGGCTCAATTATCACCTTTAGTTTCTTTCGGATTAACAACTCATAATTCATGATGGTCTAATTCCCATATGAACTCTATTTAATATTAATTCTACCTTGATTCAATCGAAAACCCTAATTTCTATATTAAGGTTATTTATCCACAAATTAGGGACTTTAATGCTGGAAATAGCTTAGATTCAGCATATTCCAACTTTAATCATGAAATTAGTCAATTAAAGCCATTAAGAGTCGAATTTACCAACATTAGGGTTTCAAGGCCCATTAAAGAATTATTCATGCACATTAAACTCGAAAGTAAACTAATTACATGCAAATTCATCCTTTTTGATCCTAATGTGCCCTTTCATCATTAACAGGTTAATACTAACCCTAATCATCCATTAAACCCTTATAAATATATTATTCATCTCAAAATAGGGTTCTTTAAACATTAACACATTAAAGTTGCTATCTTCCATTACTTTTCGAATTACAAGAAAAAATTAGCCTCTAAACATATTTTTATTAGATTCCCCTCATTTTTCTGAGCAAAATTAATGTATAAACTTTTGTCATCCGAGCTACTATTAAAGAGTTGTGATTTTCAGAAGAAATACCTTATTTGAGCCAATCAGAGGCTGACACGTCGGTCCCTTCATGCAAAGTAACCCGCCTGGTTTGGAAATATAACGCAATGACCTTCGTACCCTCGCTTAAGTTATTAGTTCTTCAGCCCGTTGAGGGGCGAAACGGTCCAACGGCCCCTTGCCCCTTCTTTTTCATGCAAACTGCAGACTTCTGCCCTAGCCGTCGGCCTATAGAGCTTCGCGGCCGTCTCCCTCCACCTTGGGGCTCAGAATCTCATCGGAAACTCTTCCCCTACCTCCGTCCTCCCCTACTGTAGTCAACCAGGCTGCAAGGAATACCCCATACGGCTGGTTCCAAGAGCACCACACAGGTGGTTTCTGCGGTTTGACAGCCCTTTTGCAAACGCTGGGCGAGGACCAGAGTGAGGAGATGGTGATTGATCACCCTTTGGCTATCGTAGGTGCGTGTTTCTTCTATCAAGAGTACGCACCACCCCTCATTGCTTCCCAGAAAAGGAATACACTCTCCTCATTAGGGTCTGTAGTGCTAAAAGCAAGAAGAAGGAGAGAGGTGTGTGTGGGATCTTTTTGGGACTCGGCCAGAGTTCAACTCCTTATATAGGGGTGGTTGCCCACACCCTAAGATGCTTGGCCATGAAGAAAAAAATCTCTTTCCTACTAGGAATTTGATTCCTTCATGGATAAGCAATCCTTCTCTCTCTTTAATACCATTTTGATATTCCTTTTTCTTTAAATACTAGGATTTCGAAAATCCTTTCTCTTTGTCTCTCTTATGCTTGACTTTTACTCCATAAACACGAAATTATAGTTTCCTTTAGTAGTAAATACTCCCTTTTAATAATACCATGAAATTCATTCATTATGCACCACATTATCCTCTTATTTTCTATTTTTTGATATTTTCTCTTTCCACTTTCTTCATTGGGACTCCTTGGATCCCAAGAAACTCTATTATTTCGAAATCCTTTTTATTGGATACTCTTTATCCTTCTAGATGCATCTAAATGCATTATTCTTCATTATCTTGTTTTATTTCTTATTAAAATATTTCCTTTTGTGGAATTCTCTTTATTTCTCTTTTAATTTCCTCATTGGTATTCCTTTTATCATTAGGAATCCTTGCGATACGAAATTCCACCAAGGATAATTCAATTATACATCTTTTCACATATTTTCCACATTTCATCAATGTTTTCAATTTCTTTATTAACAAGGAAATACTTAATTGATATTTCTTTTCTTATTGCACTTCTTTATGCAACTTTGGTTTCCTTTGAACCCAAGGAACCCAAGAGGCACGAAATCCCTCTTTTGGATTTGCCTTCTAGAGGTTTCCACATTTTTCTTTTCTCAAATATTCAAATATTCATTCACTAATTGAATTTTCTTGTTATTTGGGCCCAATAGCCAATAAAGCCCACAACACAATCATCAAGGCTATTGTAAATTAAATCCATTTATTTGAACCAAATTATATCATTATTTTTTCAAATATATTTAATATGAGAAATTACATTTCTCACCAAATGAACCCAAAAATTGGGGTTGTAACATCCTTCCCATCTTATAAGAATTTTGTCCTCAAAATTCTATCAAGCAAACAAACAATTCAGGATAAGCCTTTCATATGTCCATCATGGCTCCCATGTGGTCTTACCCTTTCCATGGTGCTTCCCAAGAACCTTTATCATCTCATATTCTTCCATCTGAGTTCTTTTGACCTTGGTATAGTGTACCCTCATAGGTGACTCAGGACATTTCAGCCTCTCAAAAGCTGAATAGGTTCAGGGCTTAGCACGTGGAATGGGTACCTCACATAGTTCTCTAGATCATACTCATGGAACACATTACACATCATGTTATCCTGAGGGGCAAGGCTAAACACAACTATCTCCAGCAATCCATCCCAAATGGACCCATATATCGGGGACTCAGCTTTCTCAGTTGTAGCTTAGAGGGGTTGGATTTTCACATCACATATTTTCCCATAGTGAACTACTTGTCAGTCTGCTTTGCATCAGCTCGTGACTCATGTCACCACTGGGCTCTCTCTCTCGGCAATTGTACGATCAAAACGACTTCATCTACACACACTATGGTTCTTTTCTGACCTTCACGAGGCCTCCTTAACCAACATCATCTTAATGGAGTGGTGACCGACACAACCTCTCTAAATGACTTCTTGCATCCCGATAAAGGCTTTGGTGGTTAACATCACATCTTAAGAACTGTCTCTATGTATCACCCTGAATGAGCACACATGCTCTCATCATACCCTCTAGTCTGGATCATACTGTTCATTAGTACGGGGTGATAAACTGTACTATTTCTTCATGTATCTACTTCCACCTAATGGAAGTGAACCTTTAGGTCACATCAAGAACTTTTAAGTTTGCATCATGGTGTAGTTGAACCATCTCTTTTCATATGTAGTTCAACCAGATATGTCCCTTGATAGAACTCTTCCTTTCTCACATCATCTAGGTAAGGTGATCTACCATAACCCATATTGTATCTTGACCTTCTTGGTCTAGAAGAGACTCACAACATCCATAGTGATGAACTCCCATTCCCTTTCGGGAACTCTTTATACTTTATATCCATGCACTGGGTTAATGGTGTTCGTCCTTCACCTTCTGGCTTGCATGGCCACATGCTACATGCAACTTTGTTTTAAGCATCCAGAATGCTACCATCATTTACTATCTTTGTAGTACCAAGGTATATCATGACCTCCTGTATTGTTATGATTCCTCAAGCTTGATACCTCGGAAACCCTAAACCACTCTCAAAAGGGTTTTATCACCTTCCTATCCAAAGAAGTGTATCTGAGGTTCTATCACCATCCTTTTTCTACATCAAGGATTAAACTGGCTACCCAAACAACCATTAACTTGTTCAACATATCTTATTACATCCGAGTGTTAGCCAAAACACATCTTCTTTCCAAACTTAGGGTTAGCCAAACAACCTCAACTTCTTCTAGCTTCCAGCTAAACTAGACAGCTATATCTCAACCAGAGTATTCATTACTCCTTCTTATCCTTAGGTGTTAAGTAATGTCGAAGACATACACCTCCATGTATTATACTTATCATCTCATATCCAACTCTAAGTTTGTCTTCATCAAGAAACTCTGATCTCATCCTCAGGGTGATCAAAGTCAACCTTGGTTAACTTGTAAACTCCACATAGCTCCTGATAAAACATCCTCATAAGCTGACTACACTGCTTTCTCTTAATGTTTGTAAACCATCCATGTATCATTCACTCCACCAAGGTATGTTATCATCTATGTCCTCATACCTTGTAGCAACATTCCAACTCGCATCATCTTTTATTCTTGGTGTATGGCATGCGTACTGTCCCATCTCTCCCTCCCATAATAAGAGGAAATAAGCATTTGGCTGCAGTCCAAATACATAGTTCTTCCTGTTCCAAGAGTAGAGATGGTACATCCCACCTTGCCAGTACACCTTCAAATCTAAGTTGAAATGTGCCACTCATGTCTTTACATTACAAACATCATGATATCCGCATTACTTCCATGGAAAACTGGTCTCGAACTTACTTGGTCCAAGCACGATCCTGGGTCATCTCCTCTAGGTCTATAGGGAGCCGACACTTTTAGGGTCATCCCTTTTCCTTTATGCATCAGAGAGTGCCCTACTCATCTGCCCTTTGGGTCCCATGAGTTCATGAAGGTGATCAATCTCCTAACCCATGGCCCTCAGACAATGATAGTTGTTACCTCCTAACCTTATGGTCATGTGCAACTAGGGAATTAGGCAACTCCTTCTTCCATCGGTCTTATCCCTACCTGACCCTAGGACAGACTTAGGATTCTATTATAGTACATGTCTGACTTAGAACCTTACCCCAACCTTCATCATCTCTTTCTGCATTTAAGGGTTGTCTTTCATCCTTTCATAGGGTTCATGGTGGCCTGCCTACCTTGGTCAGGCCCCACACCGGTTATCTCCATGGTAACACATCCTCATGCACTTAGAGATGGGTATCTATGGGTCTACAGGTTCATTCTCATGCCATGTACTCTTCACTTAGCTTCTCAAGATCCTATGAAACCTCCATAGGTTTCCTCAAACCCACAAAACTGGTAAACATCTTAGCAAAGGGTCCCTCTCCCAGGATGGGAGGAAACTACAACACTTAACAATAAGGTCACAAACATCCTTAGGGTTTACTTTCACATGAGCATGCTTAATCCAACAACTACTAAGGCACAAGAAGACCACCTATTGACCATGCTAGGTCATACTTGTTCTCTTTCCTCAACATTAGATCAACTTAGTTGTGAGGGGTTCATCAAACATACCCTTAACTTAAGGGGTTTCCGCTACCTCTACGTATGAGGAGTACCATGCTCGAAACTATAGAGACTCAAATCTCACCATGAGCATCGGATATACTGCTTCCCCTCTTAGGCCTAGGTTCTCCTTTGGGTATCCAACTTCATGCTCAATCTCTTAACCATGAATCAAGCATGTCCAAGATATGTCATGTACTCCCATGATCCTTCTACTCGAGCAACACTTCAGAGTTGAGTCCTCTTCCAGGACAACCAACTAGGTACATGGCTTCACAACTTGCTACTTAAACCTCTCAGGTCTAAGGAACTCTTTATCTCATCCAATAGGTAATCACTTATACCATAGGTACCAGAAGCATCATCCTCTCTCTAGAGTTTTGTTACTCTCAATCTAACCAAGACATCGTCACCCCCCAAGGGTCAAGCATACGACAACCACTATCATCCACTTAGGTCACATCATCTCCAACTCCCGTTGTTCCTCAAGTTTCGGGGTTTTAGGCTTTCAACCTTCTTTCCTAAGGTCTGCTCTCTCTCTCCAGAGCTAATCCTACAACCAACCTCTCTATGAGAGGTCCCATCTTCATGAAGGATCAAGCACATAAGCATGCCCCTACCTGGGTGATGCCTATGCTCAAACTTATGTTTACTCAAGATTATCCATAACCCCTTATGTTTATCTCATAAGCCATCCATCATGATCCCTTGTCTAGGGTTTCATCTAACTGTCAACACTACTGATGCATTCCGGGTGCAAGCTATATCCTACTTGCAACAACCCAAAAAGGTTTCTATAGGTTCTTCTCTATCCATGAAGGAGCTATCCTTCACTCAAACATGCACGACCCTTCCTAGGGTTGGGTTGCCAAAGGTGCTAGGTCATCCAACCTCTTATGGCATCCCAAAGGCATGTCCAACTCATCATGTCTTCTCTCTCTCTAACCTTCACTTAGGGTTAGGGTTAACATCATCCTCAAAGGATGCGCTAGGTCTCTACTTTTAATGGAGATCTCTACCTCCAAGAATAACTTTCTCTACTCATCCTCCTGACAAGGAGGTCTATCCTCGGGTCTCTCCTGAGGGCAATGACAACTCGTGTCATATTACCTAAGCATGTATCTATTCTTTATTTGCGCTTAATCTATTAAGCTTATGTCCATGACATCTTATTTACATGCTTTTCATTAATTTGGTGGAGGATTCCTTAGACCTTATTAACCTTACCCATCCCTCAAGAAGGTGAGGATAAGAGTGAAAACCTTAATCCTTAAGGTCCTTAACAAAATTTTAGTTGAGAAGGGATGAACAAGATGAGAGAGTCCTAAAGGTATCTTATTTCAAGTCATATCCTAAGACATCAGTCAGGCAGTCACACAATCCGGGAGTCCTCGTATTCCGACTAGCGGTGCAGAGGAAAATATTGCCAGCCCCCGGATGTGATCCTTTTCTAGACACCTCAGTCTTTCAGACAATCCTCTAATAACTCCCTCGGGTTCTACGGAGTTTGTAAAATTTAATAATTATTAAGACTAAATGAGGAACCTTCGCTCTGATACCAATTGTAACGACCCTGTCTCCCGGTAACCCCCAATTAAGGGAGACCGAAAGGTCGATGCCATTATCCAATTAACAGGATCAAGGGTTCGACATATAATCAATAACAATTATGAAATTCTACTAACTAAATGGAATTTGGTATAAAATTAAAACTTTACTTACCTTTGAAAACCTTGGAAATCTATCTATCCTGGTCTTGAATTATTCTATCTAATCCTCCTTGCACTTTATTTCTTTTTCCGCAATATGTCACTTTACTGTTTGTTCTTTCAATTGTTGTTCCTAAAACACCGACAAACAAAATGTCGGTCAATATATCGAAATATACTGGTATGTGGGAACAACCAAAATCTTGCAAATATGGCTAACAATTTAATAATCACCATCAAATTAATTAACAAGCCAATTTACACTTTTCAGTATGACATTCTTCACCGTTGTTGCCCTAACCCTGGCATACCCACCTTAGGGTGCCCTTTGCCAATGACTTAAGGCCACCTTCTCAATCCCGAGCTTGGTGCCTGGGGGTCACCACTCATGGTGCCCACTAGTCATGCAATATCATAGGCCACCTTCTCATTCCCGAGCTTGGTGCCAAGAGTCACCACTCAAGGTTTCCATTGGTCTACCCATCTGGGCCTGACCTTTGGCATCATCCATCAGGGTGGCATGTAAGTGCGAGAATCCATACTTCTATTATTAATGTGATAATCATAGTGACTTTATAGTTTGCAAGTATGAACATCCAAACTAATAATTTGCATTCAATGCGATTAACCATTCGGAAAAACCCACGGGAAACTAAGGAGATTATTCATAATTAACCACATACCTGATCCAGAGCAACTTGATTGTCCAAGCAATAAGGATAAAGAATCAATCAACAAGCAATCAACAATATCCTAAAATTAATGCATACGATCCAAGTGTTATAGTTTATCCAGAACATTCTAAAGCTAGACTTGGATTCCACCTTAGGCTTTCTAGACCACATTAGTGTTTTTGCCTCCATAACGCTTTTTATCATATTAAATGCTCTCTTAGTTCATAAACCCTAATTTCAACATCATAAGCCCAATTAAAGTCGATTATTTCTCTTTTATACCAAAACTACCTTCTTTATCCTTTTAAGTTATTCCAAGGTCATTAGACTCAATTATCACCTTTAGTTTCTTTCGGATTAACAACTCATAATTCATGATGGTCTAATTCCCATATGAAATCTATTTATTACTAATTCTACCTTGATTCAATCGAAAACCCTAATTTCTATATTAAGGTTATTTATCCACAAATTAGGGACTTTAATGCTGGAAATAGCTTAGATTCAGCATATTCCAACTTTAATCATGAAATTAGTCAATTAAATCCATTAAGAGTCGAATTTACCAACATTAGGGTTTCAAGGCCCATTAAAGAATTATTCATGCACATTAAACTCGAAATTAAACTAATTACATGCAAATTCATCCTTTTTGTTCCTAATGTGCCCTTTCATCATTAACAGGTTAATACTAACCCTAATCATCCATTAAACCCTTATAAATATATTATTCATCTCAAAATAGGGTTCTTTAAACATTAACACATTAAAGTTGCTATCTTCCATTACTTTTCGAATTACAAGAGAAATTAGCCTCTAAACATATTTTTATTAGATTCCTCTTATTTTTCTGAGCAAAATTCATGTATAAACTTTTGTCATCCAAGCTAATATTAAAGAGTTATGATTTTCAGAAGAAATACCTTATTTGAGCCAATCAGAGGCTGACACGTCGATCCCTTCATGCAAAGTAACCCGCCTAGTTTGGAAATATAACGCAATGACCTTCGTACCCTCGCTTAAGTTATTAGTTCTTCAGCCCACTGAGGGGCGAAACAGTCCAACGGCCCCTTGCCCCTTCTTCTTCGCGCAAACTACAGACTTCCACCCTAGCCGTCAGCCTGCAGAGCTCCACGGCCGTCTCCCTCCACCTTGGGGCTCTGATCTCGTCGGAAACTCCTCCCCTACCTCCGTCCTCCTCTACTGTAGTCAACCAGGCTGTAAGGGATAGCCCATACGGCTGGTTCCAAGAGCACCACGTAGGTGTTTTCTACAGTTTGACAACCCTTTTGCAGACGCTGGGTGAGGACCAGAGTGAGGAGATGGTGATTGATCACCCTTTGGCTATCGTAGGTGTGTGTTTCTTCTATCAAGAGTACGCACCACCCCTCATTGCTTCCTGGAAAAGGAATACACTCTCCTCGTTAGGGTTTGTAGTGCTAAAAGCAAGAAGAAGGAGAGAGGTGTGCATGGGATCTTTTTGGGACTCGGCCAGAGTTCAACTCCTTATATAGGGGTGGTTGCCCACACCCTAAGATGCTTGGCCATGAAGAAACAAAGCTCTTTCCTACTAGGAATTCGATTCCTTCATAGATAAGCAATCCTTCTCTCTCTTCAATACCCTTTTGATATTCATTTTTCTTTAAATACTAGGATTTTGAAAATCCTTTCTCTTTGTCTCTCTTATGCTTGACGTTTACTCCATAAGCACGAAATTATAGTTTCCTTTAGTAGAAAATACTCCCTTTTAATAATACCATGAAATTCATTCATTATGCACCACATTATCCTCTTATTTTCTATTTTTTGATATTTTCTCTTTCCTCTTTCTTCATTGGGACTCCTTGAATCCCAAGAAACTCTATTATTTCGAAATCCTTTTTATTGGATACTCTTTATCCTTCTAGATGCATCGAAATGTATTATTCTTCATTATCTTGTTTTATTTCTTATTAAAATATTTCCTTTTGTGGAATTCTCTTTATTTCTCTTTTAATTTAATCATTGGTATTTCTTTTATCATTAGGAATCCTTGGGATACGAAATTCCACCAAGGATAATTCAATTATACATCTTTTCACATATTTTCCACATTTCATCAATGTTTTCAATTTCTTTATTAACAAGGAAATACTTAATTGATATTTTCTTTTCTTATTGCACTTCTTTATGCAACTTTGGTTTCCTTTGAACCCAAGGAATCCAAGAGGCACGAAATCCCTCTTTTGGATTTTCCTTCTAGAGCTTTCCACAATTTTCTTTTCTCAAATATTCAATTATTCATTCACTAATTGAATTTTCTTGTTATTTGGGCCCAATAGCCAATAAAGCCCATAACACAATCATCAAGGCTATTGTAAACGAAATCTATTTATTTGAACCAAATTATATCATTATTTGTTCAAATATCTTTAATATGAGAAATTACATTTCTCACCAAATGAACCCAAAAATTGGGGTTGTAACACCATGCCTTTTCTTCTAGCCGAAAGAATCTTGAGATCCCAATCTTTATCTTCATTTAAAAGAGGGCTTCTATTTCAATAGAGATCAATCTGACTTGCAAATTTTCTATAGAGATCAATAAAAATAGTATGGACAAAATATGAACACTAACATACTCATGTTGTGTTCTAATCTTCCTCCGTAATTACTGCAATTGTAGTGAATTATGTTTACTGATTTAAATTTTAGTGTCTACTGATATTAGTTATAACTGTTATGTAGCCGGTAATACCAACATTAAGTTCAACACATTTATGAGCATCATCCATTGTATCGATTGGTCATGTTTACAATAAGAACTACTTAACTGAGTAGAGGATTTAAAAGGGATTTTCTAAGCTAATCCAAGGGCTGACGGTTGCCCAAGCAACATTTTTCTACCAAACATATAGCCGAGGTAGTTAAACTATCCTACATTCCTACATGACTTCACCTTTGTTTAATTTCTTCAACTATATTAACTGTTGAGCTCTTAGATCCCCAAATGTGTCTTAACATTATTTCTTTTCTGGTCCCTTTGGTGCTTCTATATCTTGTTTAATTGCGAGTACTTTTCATTTCTACTAGCTATCACAGTTCATAATTGTGTTACGTAAACCCTGAAAGTGCTATAAAATTAATAGATAAGTAGGATTTGGTAATCGCAAGCTCTCACATAGTTTTAGCCGTTTAGGAAATCTGCAAGGCCTCTTCCTAATAAAAAGAGAATGTTTGATCACAAGTGTTAATGTGTGTTTCATTATGTATTTTCTACAAGTTTGTTTTTTGCCACAATTCTTAAGGATATGCCCACAACAACATTATTTCATTACATTATTTGCCTTGTTCTCAGACATAAATACAACAATGCAGAACATGGTTTGGTCTCAATTAACTGTTCTGGATCAGAGCTAGAAACATCCATGTATGGCATACCAAGAGGAGATTTGTAGATGGTGAAAGTGAACACTCGCTCTTAACTAACTTCTCCTTGACTATAGCTTCCTCTGTTTATCTATCGTTTAGCTATAATTACACTTACATTTAAATATGTAAAGACAATATATAGCTACGCTTCCGACTATACATGTATTTGTAGCGAATGAATTATCTAATTACATATTTGAAAAATATAGTTAAAGACTTTAGCTATACGGGCATATACTACAATTTGTATATGTAAAGAAATATGTAGCTAAAGTCTTTACTACAAAATGTGAGGTTTTCACTGCATTTTCTTTTTGTAGTTAAATACCATATCTTTCGTAGTGAGCGTCTTCGACGTGATTCGAACCCGGGTCCTTCATCTGGACTTATTGAACCGTAACCAGCCGAACTACTCTGGCCGAAACGATGATCTTTGAACGAATGAAACAAATAAATGAGTGGTCTATGTACGAAAATAGTAAAGTCGTACATTCATCTACAATGATTTTTAATGCAACCTTAGTTACGACTTCACATAAGCAAATGACTTTTCTTATAGATACATAAAATAATATCGTCCATACTATATGATCTCTCTTAAAGTTGATACCTTTGCCGCATCACTAATAATGGGTAAAGACATTCCCGTTTAAGCAAATATATAATTATATGTCAAGGAGAGAATTTCAAATTGGCCAAATAGGACACGTGCCTCGCCATGCCTACTAGCTATCTGGCTCCGCCACTGGTTTCATGCCCTTTCGTTTCAGCTACCAGCTACAGGAAACCGATGTCATAAGCAGGCTTCCTAATCTGAACAAAGGAAAAAATGACTTCGTAAGCATAACGCCGCTAAGATTAATGTGGTTACCAAAATACTAATACGTGGTCCACTGCTCCCTCTTCTTCTCAGCAGAGTTGATGCAATCTGAGGAGATTACGCTACATCATTGATAACACTTTGCCCAAAATATTCCATATTTCTTATCTTTTAGTAATTTATATCTTTTCATAGATAAAGTTACTCAAACTAGCCAATTTTGAGACTTACAGACACCGAATCTGAAAAGATATCTATTATCTAAGATTTCCCTCCAACACACGATTTTTGCAGCAGCTAGACTTCCATCTGTCACGACCACTGTGGGCTAAGCATCACACTATGTGCACCAGCTTAGGAGACAGTGATCCCGCTAACCAACTAGCGGGTCCAAGAAACTTTTGATATCTTGGACCCTATTTTCGAATGACAGTCCTTTATCAGGATGAATCCTTGCCAATCAGAAGGCTCATCGACCACTAGTAATAGCCCCCCTCCCCCCGTGGGGGTGAGTTTGGTTCATGATACCGCGACTCTCGGTATGTCTTCTAAGACCGCGATCGCAATGACTGGAAGACAGACCTCGACCGCGACCGCGACCTCGACCGCGGAGTTAAGTCAGTGCACACCTTGACCGCGATACTAAGTCGGCGATCTGCACTTATAAATACACACCCCCTCGACTTGGAGAGGGGTTCCGAACTGGTGAGTTTTCACCTTGTGGTTCCAGCCCCTCTTGGTTTCCAGAGCCCTGTGGGAGAGTTCGAAGGACCTAGAAAGACCGGCAAACTCGTCCTACGCCTGTCCCTTTAGTTAGCTTCTATCCATCATCACTTCCACCTCCGTTCACCAATTTCCAACCATTTTCAGCCATCTTCCACCACCACACATCCACCGAACTGCTATTTGTGGTGGAATCAAGGAGAAAGGAGGCCGAGTAGTCCAGAAGATCAAGGAGGACGATCCAAAGACGAGATCTGACCCATACAGAGGCTAAAGAACGATCTACGGGCTAAATCTCTTCTTCTTCTCATTTCTTCTACTTTTCTCCTCTGTTTCTGTATAACAGTGTTCTTTCATAGTTGTTCGGTGACAACTATGCTTGTCCATGGCTAGTTGAGCTCTTTCTTGGCTATGTAGCCCGTTTTAGACATATTTATATACTTTTACCTTAAGCAAGTAGAATTAATTAAGATCTAGTACGTTTTCTGTTCTATCTTCTCTGTATGGTTATGATTGCTAGTTTGGTTGATCTCTTTCTTGCTTGAGCTTCTATTTCTGCTTATATCGAGAGATTCATTGTAGAAATAGATAAGAGAAAGTGGTTTGGATCAGAATATGAAAGGAGGACGGTTCAAGGTGATCGGTGCAGAGCGGTAGACCTTGGGCACACCCGGGCCCACTACCCGACTCTGCTCGGATCACGTATATTCCTAGCACCTTAGAATATTCTAGACCTGAAAGGACATCTAGAATATTCTACGGGGTTGATTTGTCATCCTCGAGAGAGGGTCCATGACATTGATGAGTTTTAGTCACACTTCGTGAGAGCGAGTAGGATGACCCAAAGGAACATATATCACAGTTGATATTATGATTTGAACGTAGGTTGCTTGTTGAGGTGTTCGAGAGTTGTCTACTCCCGAGAACGGGTGCATAGACTGCCCAACTTGTGGTTACATAGTCGAGAACTTCTTTCTCTCTGATTTAGTAGAATCCTGCGGACTCTGTTTTGTTTTGTTTTGTTTTTTTTTGTTTTAATTCGTGACAACGCGCTAGACTAGTTCTAGTTCCTTACTTTCCTCAACTATCATCTTAGCTTATCTGACTTAAGGGAGAGATCTCAAACATCCTAAATGGCACCATGCCCCTGTGTTCAACCCCGTATATCTACTTTGACCCCGTAATAAAGTTACGGGGGTCCTTAAAGATTTTGAGTTATAAATTTAAAAGTTTGATTCCTTCTGAGTCCGCCTCCCTTCCGAATGCGCGATTCAGGCTGATCAATCAACGATGCCAATCTCGGTGCTGCACTTCAGGCTGCCTTCTTGGAGAAGTGTGGCCATATCAGAATATGTTACCCCAAATTTTGTAGTAACGTATGCTTCGGATGCTTAACCATGGAATCGACAACAAGAGCTCCGAGAAGGTGAACAGAGAAATGCATCTGATATTTTTATGAAAGGAAAAAGATCCAAAGAGGAATTATAGGGAAAAGAGAGATAATCGGATAATAACATTTGGACTATGTTTTAGCCCAAAACAAACCGCATGCCCTTTCATTCTCAGGCCTGCCTGTTTGAATCTGGACTCCAGTAAAATTTCAGTACAAAGAGTCCAGAAGCCTGTCTCGGCCCAGCACATGCATAACTAACCACGACGGAAAACCAATTCTACGAACCCGCCCTTTAATATTAAAACACGTGGTTGCAAATACATTTGGGGCCGTTTGGCCTCCGCATTTCAGAATTCTGATACTTGTATACATATAAGCAAGCTAATTTTATCAGAATATTATTGTACATTGGTGAACCTTTTTTAAGCATATATAGAAGAAAGTGAGCAGCAGGTGAGCGTGCCGGCCAGACTCGTTGCGGCATTCTCCAGTACGGCCGCACATGGAAGGATTTGAAATCACGTAAAATTACTAATAGAACTACCTAATCAAATGCGGCGTGCAGTTTCTGCTAGTAATCTGCTCGGTCATTTGCACATAAATACAGGATTCACAATGAGAGGGGCCGAATGGCCCCTTGGTTTCTTAATCACAAGTTTGGTCTTTATGTTTTCCATCCACGGCGAGGAAACACAATACAGTGTATCTTTTGGCTCTACAGAAAAATGGGAAAAGTGACAGAATCCAGATGGGACGCAGATCCATTTCCACAAGTGCCACCACAGAATTTGTACTCCCACCCAGTTCACTCCTACATGTCTTGGTCTCTGTTGTTGTAGATGCAAGGTCTACCAATTTGAATGTTAGTGACAGTAACCTTTATTATTAGATGTACAACAGGAACCAAGTTAAAAGCGGGCAAGCAGGAACCATGTCCCCCAAGAAGAAATTAGAAAATATATTTAATATTAATAGTCTTAGTTTAATGAATAGAATAGTATATATGTAATATTACATTATGATCGACTGCTTCTACATTTTTATTTTTAACTAACCTTGAATCTCACCATAAAAACATGCAATAATTACATTTCATTTAGCTATATTTGTAGCTAGAACTCAATTTTCCTACAAGTTTGAAGTATGTTGTTAATATAATGTAACAAATACTAGACTTAAGGAATATGTATATTTATTTTAGCTATATTTATATTGAATGTAGTTAATTAGATTTTTTAATACTTTCTTGTATCTCAAACGAAAACAAATTCACTCGACTCTCCCTCGTGAATTGTTGTTCATGCCTAGAATTACATGTCTTCCCCCTAAATCGACACCTATCACTAAAGGTTTCTCTCCCTCTCCCCGATCATTTTTCTCTCCCTCTCCCTAATCACATTTTTTCTCAGTCTCTCTGATGGAAGGTCTCTCCTGATCATAGTCTTCCCTAGTATGAAAGTGCAAAATGCTCCACATCCGCCTTTGTGGCACTCTTTAGTTATTTCGAAGGCGCCACTCACCCTCATTTTCTTAGTTGCTCTGCACAATAGCCGGAGTAAACTGCCGATTTTAGGTGCTGACAATACTGTTGTCACTGTCGCTTGTTGTAGGCCATGAAGCTAACACATGATGTAGACTCTAAAGCTGCCACCAATTGCAGTTGCAAGGTGTTGTATCCACCCTCTCTTGCACTCAATTGGTGTTCCTCTCCAATCACTCAAACAAGTAGGAGGTAGTTTCTTGTATGATGTTTAAGGGGACGTTTGGATTTTGGCTTTCTAAATAACAACAATATGCTAATCATGCAACCTATTTTTGTGATAGTTTGGTGAGCGAACTATTATAGTGTCAGTCTTAGAAAAAAATTAGTATAGAGTTATAACCAAAATTGCACGAGTGTAGTTTTGCTTATGACAATTACATGATTCGGTTAAATAAGAACTCATTTGATTTTATTAATTTAGTTTGCAGAACGTGGAAGCTCAATCATATACAACTTTTTTGTAGAAATTCATTGCAAATAAAAAACCAACTTTCTAGTAATGATTTTGTGTGTATAGGAATGGCCACAATTATGTTTTACATCTATTATAAATGAACTCATGTTGTCACTAAGTTGGTAGGTGGCTTTCAACCCATGACATTGAAATTTACTGCCATTCATTTGGCAAACCTACATTAATGTGTGAAGAGCATTATGTTATCACTATACTCAAAAAATTGAGAAGAAACACCAATGATGAAAAGAAAAATCAGATGTTAAGTAATCTCGAGGTACATGTTATCGAGGATACACCATACAATTATGAACTTTCAATATATTTCTAGATGTTAAACCATATTTTTTATGATCTTCCTTGCTCTGATAGTTCAATATATTGTCTTATCGAACATGAATTTAGTCGATGGGGTTTATAGTACTTACTGGTTTATCACTAAATGATAATAGGGTTAGCATTTTTTAGAGGGTGGAGAGGGATTTTATAATGCATAGATCTAGAAGACCACACAAGTTTACTCGATAAAACTTTTTGTGTCATCAAATGTTGGATCCAAATCTAGGTTATTCATCCACATCAAAATTAGAAAACAACTATGATAAAAAGAGAAAGTTAGAATCTTCTCGGGTGCTTATAAAGTTGTTGAAGTTGTGAAAAATTCAAGGGTGGAAGGACCATGAATGGTTTCCTTGTCTATATTTTAGTGCAAGGAGGTACTTGTGAATAGGAGAAATATATTGATCATGTATGCTAGCTGGAATTCATCCCGTTGCCTAATGTAGTAGTATTAAAATAGGCTTTGACAACGTAAAATATACTATCAGCTAATATAGCAATAGTTATATGAACTTTAACAACTTTAATTCTACCTTTTCAAACATGTTAATATATCTTATTTATATTCAACTTTATTATATTTTATAATTTATATCTACGGTTGGACCTCTATGTATTTTCTCCAAGTTCTCTTATTAATAAAAGGGAGAGAGCACATTGCTCCTCTCCACATGCTGCATTGCAACACCCTATCTTTCTTGGTCACATGGTATCAAAGTAATAAGATCCAAGGGAAGTGCATCCTACCCTAACCCTAACGAATAGGGAAAGTTGTCGCCGTACCGAACAACAACCACCACTGTCAAGAAGCAACAACAGCCGCCAGCAACAGGAGCACCGCCATCGCCAGGTAGCAGCAGGCACCACCGTCGATAGCAATAGGCCACTGGGCAGTAGCCACATCGTCGGTAGCCCACCGCTGACAGCCTGCCGTTGCCGGAAGACCATCACCGCCGACCAAGAAGCCATCGGGCAGCTTTCCGTCAGGCTAGTTTTCTCCAGGTGAGGGACCAAACATGGTTGATTCTTGACCAAAAAGGCGTGGACTCCTTCAACCTCTCCAACGGCCTTCTTAAAGTACAAATCAAGTAGCATGTGTCTATTTAGAGAATTCCTAATCACATCTCCTCCATGTGTGATTAGAAAATACTCACTTGGTGGATGTTGATGCATCATAAACATATCATCTCATCTATATTTGGACAACGTGTATCTCTTCGTCACTCCCTTTCACAACGTAATGTGTATCTTTCCGTCACTTAGTTTCCCTCTTGACGTGTATCGTCCTGTCATTCTATTTTCCATTTAGATCATAGAGGACACCAAAGCATCTACCATGTACAATGAGATGTCACCTATACACTTCATCGAGTTGAACAAGAAGAATTATCTCTTGTGTATGAATGTTGTCCATACAATGTTGGAATCCCAAGACAAGGCAAAACATGTTGATTCTGATCCTCCTGGTTCTACTGACAAAGGCTATGTTGAATGAAAGCGTCATAATAGTCTGGTAGGTTCATATTCTACACTACTGTCAAAGAGATATGGGATGCAGTAAACAAAAATTACTCACAAGAAAATAATGCTCTTTGTTAGTTTATGATATATGACTGTCTATTTTTAGATCAACAAGGAAACAAAACTTTGGAAGAATATTTTGTAGTGATCCAAGTTGTTGCTCAAGAAATAAGTTTCTATCATCAAGTGACTATCACAGAACAAGTCAAAGACAGAGATGACTTGATTACAACAAAATTCTTATCCGACCTGAGTTCTTCATGCAGTTCATTCCTCAGTGTTATCCTAGCTTCTAACATACTTCCTAGCTTGGAAGAAGCTTACTCTAGGATTTTACAGTCAAATTTTGAGCAGGTTGATCCTACATATGTTCAGTTTCAGGCAGATTCTCATGCATCTGTACCTGTTGTAGTTAGAGGAGGATGTATAGGTATGGGACGAGGATGTGGCACACATCCTAAGTGTACTTTCTGTGACAAACTTGGACACATAGTTGAGAAATGTTGGAAGAAGCATGGAAGACCTACTGCACCACCTGTGTGGGCAACAAACTATTCTGGCACTACTGAGTTTTATGAGCCTCCTGCTTCAAGTTCTAGATCTTTTGGCATCACACTCACTAAGGAGGAATATGATAGATCTATTTTGGATACCCAACATCTAAGTTTGGGATCATCTTCTTCTTCAACCAACCTAGAATCTACTACTGGTAATCAAGCTACCTCTTTACTAGCTTTTGGTTCAACTTCTTCATGGGTGGTTGACTCGAGAGTGTCAGAGCATATGACTTGTATGAGGAGACTATTTCATTCCATTCACTCACATATTCCTAACCAATATGTGACAATAGGATATGGTTTAGTGAGGAAGAGTGTTAGCTAGTGGATTTGTTTCTCTAACTCCTATAATTGATCTTAAATCTATACATTATGTGCCTGCATTTCCATTTAATCTTCTTTTTGTTGCAAAATTGATTGATACTATAAAATGTATGGTGACATTTGGACCTTCTTGTTTTGTATTATAGGATCTCAAGAGTATGAGGACGATTGGTGGGGGGCCTAGGAAAGGTGATCACTACCTCTTCCATGGTGAAAGTGTGCCTCCCCAAGTATCTGCTCCTACTCCATCTATCCTTTTGAGCGGTTTTTCCTTACTATGGTGCTACATATACAGACATCCTTAGTTGGAGAGCTTGATAAAGTTAGAACTTGAGTTATCCCCAGTGTCTTCATTAGAGTGTCAGTCTTATCAATTGGGGAAACATCATAGAATGTCTTATCCTAGTCGTGCCAATAAATGAGCTTCTTGTCCCTTTGAGTTAGTCCACAATGATGTTTGGGGTCTAGTAAAAGACAACATCTATATTGGTTTTTGCTATTTTATTTACTTTGTGGATGATTTTTATCACATAACATAGATTTATTTGTTGAAGAGTGGAGAGTTTGTGTTATCCATTGTCAAGCATTTTCATCAAGAAATAAATATCCAATTTAATTGCAATATTAAAATTCTTCAATCTGATAATGCGTTGGAATATGTTCAAAGTGATATGGCTGATTTTTGTAGCTCTATTGGGATGATACATCATACGTCCTATACTCACACCCCTCAATAAAATGGGGTAGCTGAGAGGAAAAATTGTCACCTTCTTGATATTTCCATTATAATTATGTTTCAATCCAATGTTCCTAAGAGATTATAGTCTGATGCTTTACTTATTGCCAACTTCCTTATTAATAGGCAGCCCTATTCTATGCTTCAAGGGCATACTCTATTCTGTATCTTATGTCCCAAGGATCAACCCTTTCTTATTCCCCTTAGAGTGTTTGGTTGTACTTCCTTTTTCCAAAATTTTGAGCCTAAGGTTGATAAATTATCCCCTAGGTTGATTAGGACTCTTTTGCTTGGGTACTCCAACACTTGCAATGGGTACAAGTGTTATTGTCCCAGTCTCCTTCGTATAGTTGTGTCTAGGAATGTAAGTTTTCATGAATCCACTCCATATTTCTGTAGTGTTCCCGGTAGGGGGGAGAAATTATGAGAGTGAGAGAGTGCCACCATCAAACATCAGTGAGAGAGTGCCACCACCACATCAGAGTGAGAGAGTGCCACCTATCATTCCTAACTATAATGTAGTTCAGGAAGAGCAGCCATCAGATGGTACCTTAATTCTGCAATATTCACATGTTTATAGCACACATGATCCGGAGGAGGTAGTCACTCCAGTCTCTGATCCTTCCTCATCTCCCTCTACTCAAGAGACTCTTGAGGAACCATCTGACCTTGATGTTGCCATTGCTGTCTGCACATGTACTCATTCTTGTACTAATCGACATCCTATTGCAAGTGTGTTTGTTTGTCAAAATTATCTAAGTAGACCCGTTCATTCCCTCTTGGGATTGATTCTGGGGTCATTCAAGAAATCATCTTGATGCTATGAAGGATATTGGCTGGAAACAAGCAATGCATACGAAAATGTCTGCTCTTCTACAAATCAACACCTGGGAACTTATTGACTTACCTCCAGATAAAAATGTTGTGGGTTGCAGATGGGTATTCACAGTGAAACATAATCTAAATGGTTCACTTGAGAGGTTGAAGGCTAGGTTGGTGGCAAAAGGTTACACTCATATATATAGGGTTGATTTCTTTGAGACCTTTTCACCTGTGGCTCGTCTGAATTCAATGCAGATTCTTATTTCTCTGACTACTACTTTTAACTGGCCTTTATTTCAGCTTGATGTCAAGAATGTTTTTCTTCATGGTGATCTACAGGAAGAGGTGTACATGGAGCAACCTCCTGGTTTTGTTGCTCAAGGGGAGTGTAAGAAGGTGTGTAGATTGAATAAATCCATCTATGGGTTGAAACAATCTCCTAGATCTTGGTTTGATAAGTTCAGTGATGTTGTACTAAAGATGGGCTTTTCTCATTCTATGACTAATTACTCTTTATTCTATTCTAGATCTTTTGTTGGATCTATTATTATTTCTGTATATGTTGATGATATAGTTATC
Organism: Alisma plantago-aquatica; assembly: GCA_963693085.1. Classification (NCBI taxonomy): domain Eukaryota; kingdom Viridiplantae; phylum Streptophyta; class Magnoliopsida; order Alismatales; family Alismataceae; genus Alisma; species Alisma plantago-aquatica. The sequence continues at coordinate 167,490,029 of OY856413.1, forward strand.
ACCGTCAGTGATTCTATAGGCATATTATGTGTAAAAAAAAGGATTACAGGGGCATTTTCATACAAAGTATTTGGGCAAACTGAGGTATTTTCTGGGCATTGAGTACTTAGATCTCATACATGTACTAATTTGTCTCAGAGGAAATACATGCTGGATTTATTGTAGAAAGTAGGTATGAGTGAGTCCAAGCCGATGTCTACTCCTATGAACTATCATGTGAAGGAGACGAATGATGATACTAGTTATCCAGATCTGGGATATTACAAAAAAAAATTGTTGGTATATTCATATATCTGACACTTACTCACCCTAACATTTCCTTTGTTATAGGATTGGTGAGTCAACATATGAGCTCACCACAATAGTCACATTGGACAATAGGTTGTCATATTCTGAGATATCTCAAAGGTAAACCTGGTAAGGGGATCATCTATTATAGACCCAAGACCCCTGTGTCTACTCTTGTTCTTACTAGTTATGCTGATACATATTGGGTTGGTAATCTGAATGTCAGGAGGTCCACTTCTGGATATTGCACATTTCTAGGAAATCACCTTATCACCTGGAAAAGCAAAAAGAAAAATTTTGTGGAAAGATCAAGCATGATGGCTGAGTATTGAGAAATGCTTCATGCCTGTTGTGAGTTGCAGTGGGTTCAATCTGTGCTTCTGAATTAAAGATTCATGTGTTGTCTCCAAAGAGCTCAGATGTGACAATCAAGCTGCAATCTATATTGCCTAGAACCCAGTCTTCCATGAATGCACTAAGCACATAGATGTTGACTTCCACTTCATCAGAGACCAAATCAGGAATGGTACTATTGTGACTCCATACGTCAAATCTGAAGATCAACTTGCAGATGTTCTTACAAAGCCATTGAGTCTAACAACATTTGAGAACTTTTGGAACAAGCTGGGCATACACGATGTGTACGCTCCAGCTTGAGGGGGAGTGTTAATATATCTTATTTATATTCAGCTTTATTATGTTTTTTTAATTTATATATACTGTTGGACCTCTATGTAATTTCTCCAATTTCTCTTATTAATAAAAGGAAGAGGGCACATTGCTCCTCTCCACATGATGCATTGCTACACCCTATCTTTCTTGTTCACAAAACATTTAAATTACATTATGAATAAGGGAAAAAGACCATACGTTTCTCCATTGACTATCCACATATTTCACACTGGATTAGAGGATCCATATATGTTTAGGTGTGCATGCCAGTGAATGAAGGCATGTGAACTGGAGTCTGTTAGGAAATAAGTCTATTTTAAAGTTTTATTATTAGGAAATGTGAACTGAATGGTAGGTCAAACCTATTTTATTTGGACCGAGGACATCTAAATGTTATTGAAATATACTTGTATGTAAATGATAGTAGTTACATTCTTATGGTTATATTTTGCAAGACATACTTTATTTGTTTAGAAATGAATTACATATATATGACCAAATAATAGATGAAATACGATGTGCACATGATAGTTTCTTTAACATTAAGGTTGTACAATGGGGAATATCCTTTTTAGTAATGAACACCTATAGAATGTTTGTATAATTCACATATTTTCTAATATGGCTGAAACACTTCATTGTATATTAACTATAGCAGATTAGAAAATTGTTGAATTCAAGCCAAAATCATGGACACTTGTATGTTAGGGTAGTTTGGGTCCTTTTGGGTTCACTCACTTTGGGTTGAGTAGATTGTTTTGGTAGTTGTATCCTTTTAGAAAAAGATTTATCTTTTAGGTTTGGGTTGAGCTTGGATCCGGTGTCTGTGGTTTGGATTGAATTTATGAAAATCCAAACTATCACACACAACACTAGAATCCTCCTTTAGTTTTGAATTTGGAGACATTGGATCTCAAAGGAACAATTTGGAAACTAATCTCTAGCATAAGATTCTATTTGACCTAGTGTTGACATATAAAGAAATCTTTATCAAAAGTGGATTTGGCACAACTTTTCTTATTCCTCCAAATCATATCTAATGAAGGAAAATATAAAGCATGAACTAAACATGATACCAACGCCCAATGTGCATATATTTAGATGAGCATTTTTGTGGTGACAAGTTCTTTAAGTTTTAACTTGTCACTAGTGAACTCAACTTCTTCAACTATCTTTTTAACAAAAATGAGTTAACACCATGGTACTTAGTCTCCATATACTTTTACCCAAATATTATTACTAATAGTCTCATTTTATGGCACATTAAATTAGATATGAAACCATGTTATGGTGTAACACCCAAATTTTCTAAAAGTATATACATCGCTGACAGGAAACTTAACTTGTATTGGGATGTCACAAAAATGATTATCATTGCACACAAATATAATTTCATTCAACCCATTCAGGAAAATAAGTTCAAATCTCATGTCTCAAGTTCCAAAATGTAAATCTTAAACTTTAAACTAAGCTAAACTAGTACATAGACTTCATACTAATTAAAAAACTAAACTAAACCCTATAGGATAGTTGGCACCCCACCAAGGCTAAACTCTCAATACGTCCTTGAGATGTATGCTCCTTGCTTAAGCTCCTCCTTTATTCTTTCCTCCTGTGGACATCGCGTCTCCAGCCATGCAAAGCAAAATAGAAATTCATTAGAGTAAGTGACACTGAGTAACATTATATGGACTGAAAATAAACTATACTTTTGAGAAAACTTGAATTAAACATTTTAAACATTGAATACTTTTCTAGTCATCTATGTTTTTCTATATTTCTTTTTATCATTAACATTATCTTGCATTGACTATATTTTCTTTCTTACATAACATGGCTCTCATGAGCTTGATTATACATGCACCAAAGTGCTCATTACTCTTATGATCTTGATAAATAACATGGCTCTCAAGAGCTTAATCTCTAACTTTTCTCTCATGATCTTGATGAAATATATTTCTCTCAGGAGCTTGATAAACAACACTGATCTCAGAGCTTGATTTGTGACATTGCTCTCGGGAGCTTGATAAATAATGTATAAGGAAACAATGTGAATCAAGTATCTTGTACTTAACATTACTCTTGAACATAATAGCTTGAAACATTAAATCTGACTTAAGAAGGATGTACATTCATTATCCTATTTGTATACAAGCATATTACCAAAAACTATAATCTGATTTATAACCAATTTTCTTGCAAAAAATCATTAAAAGATATACCTAATATAATTGTAATTGAATTTCATATATACACGCAAATATAAAACCCTTGACCAATACTTGTTAACTTAGAGTGCATGAATCCACTTACCTAATCTTTGAGAAACTTCTATTGGTTTCCTTGATCTTGACAAAACCCTATCTCTCTTGAAATTAATATACTTTACATCAATTATCATCTTACATACAAATTTAAACCCTAATTGTAGGTCATTAGGAAAATCGGGTCTACCATTATTGAGTTAGGGTTTGAAAACCTAAAAATCAGGTTCTTTATTAAAAATCCTTTTCATTGACTATTTTTGTGAATTTTTCTGATAAGAAATCAATTTAATGAGATTTATTTAAATTATGACCAATCACATAAATCGGAAAAGCCACATAGAATTCTTAAAATGTGTAGGTCCATCTCAACACCGACTCACTCTGATATGGCCGAATCAGACACTCCCAGCTAGAAAAATGGGGCCCATGGACCGACTTGCGTAGAAGCGAGGAAGGGCTCTAGGAATATTCCAAAATGTCCATAGCATAGAGTGACATGGGGGAAAGGATCTGACAGATAAAAAGGAGGAACTATATTGGGTATGATCTTTTGTCGATTCAATGAAGATCATTGAGGAACAACATGATTACAGGAGTAAAAAACTTGGATCTAATTTATGTAGTTGGAAACCGAGGTGATGGGCACTTTCCAAAAGACCAGGAGAACCTGATGAGCCTAAATGTGGGTCTCATGGTGGTCAAAAACTCAATATAACCCCACCTCCAAAGAACAACATGGGGAGAATAGGGGAAGCTTGACAAAGATTACAAAACACAAGTACTGAGAGAAATCAAGATCTTAGAGATCTTATTGAAGCCCTGAAGTTTATGGAGAAGAGCACGGGTGAAACTACCCTTAGATCTCGATATTTGACCTTGCTCTAGGTGGAACAGTAAGAGAAGGGGGGGGGGAACTAGGAACTCGAGAGATACCTTGATTCTACGCGGACAAAAGATCAAAAGAGCTTGTATATATCTCCATGAAAATCTTACAATACACAACAGGACTCGAGGACAACTGAAATGCCAAGGTGAGCCTAAGATGGTCAAACCAGGTAAGTGGAGAAGGTTGGATGAGTCTAGGAGCATAGGATGGTGAAATGATGATTTCTTTGGGTTTTAAGGATGTCATGTGTGGTTTTAGGCACCACACTTATATAGGTGGTGGTCGTGAGGAGCCAAATTTCTAGCTAGAGTGGGAAATAGGATAAGAGAGGAAGAACTCTCATCAACCGAGGAGTCTAGGTCATGGAGTCCCATCAACTTTGGGATGTAAATGATTGGTTGGGTGAGAGGATGGTGAGGGGACAATCTATTTCGTTTGATAATTATCAACAAGGGAGATCAAAATCAAAGAGGAGGACCGCTATTGTTTAGTCCAAGTGGGGCGAGACTCGGGTGAGAGAGATGAATCTCATTACCATGGGATCTGAGAGTCTTACTCAGAGAGGGAAATATATCTCTGGGCTGTGTGATAGTGATTAGATTGCAGAACTTTAGGCTAATGTGACATGTTGATAAAAGGGTTCATAGTTATTTAACTTCTTTGTAAATTGATTTGAGAGACCTAGGTTTATTTGATTGAAACCAAATTCGATGTGTTACTTAAAATAATAATGAGGAGTTAAAAAATCTAGTTTCTTTCTTGGTTTGGAAATCAAAACTACCTCTATTTTTCCTTTTTTGAATAAGCATGTACTAACCATATATGACTACCTAAAAACAATTTGAGGCTCAAACTTTGGGTAATTTTAATATTCTAGATTTAAGGTTATACGAAAGTTATTAGTTAAGAAAAAAATCCTTATTAAATGGGTCAATTTCACTTTAACCCCCTATTTATCACAATTTGACTAGTTAGGGTTTTATTTGGCGAAATTGAACTAAAATAAGATTCAAGATGTGGAAATTATCTTTGATTAGTAGAAACATGCTATGAAGATCATAATTATGTTTCATAATCACATGAGGACTTAGTGAAAGTATGAAATCTCAAAATTTGAAAATTAGGGTTTCTAATTAGGGTTTCATTATGATACACAAATTCTAGGATGTTACAGTTGTGCCCACCTTAATTAAATATCGTCCTCAAAATTTCCGCACACTACCTACCCGCCTTAGATTTTGACTTATTACTAGTTTGCAATACTCAATATGTATTTCTATCTGATAAAACTAGGGTTAAACTAGATCATACCTTCTTCATCCTTTTCAACCATTACAAAGATCCCCACTTGTCTCTTTTCTGGTTGGTCTGGATAGGATCTTGTCTTGCATCTATCCTTGCTTTGAACTTGAGGCATTCAAACTTCTTGTGACTTAGATCTCCACAATGGTAACAAACTCTAGTGCCAAAGCTACATACTCCACCGTGGATCCTGTTGTAGGTAGGGTAAGGCTTCTTGTCAGTTGATTCTTTAAAAACTTTCCTCTTCTTATCACTATGGTTGTTCGAGTTACTCCTAGACTGGTTGTGCTTATCATTTTTCCATGTCCTTCCTGGGTCATCTTCAAGCTCTAAGGCTGCCTCCAATGCCTCTTGGACTGTCTTGATGCCACATCTAGTTAGAGCATAGCGCAGATCAGGATTCATACCACACATGAATTTCTTTTTTAGACATGCCTCATCTAATCCATCCTGTACTTCTGCAACATACAAAACTTCATTGCATATTGGCTAAAAGTTGAGTCATATTGTCTCAGACGCTTAAACTCTGATTCCTTCTTCTATATCATTGCTTCTAAAATGTAATGGTTTCGGAAGGTAGTTGTGAACTCCTCCCAGGTCAAAGACTCAACATTAGGTCCTTAGGCATTAGTGAAGTTCTTCCACCAAGTGTGGGTTGCATCATTCAACATGTGTGTCCCAAAGCAAACTTTGGAAGGCTCACGACTAAAAGATCTAGAGGGGGGCGTGAATAGAGATTTTGATGAATTAAAATTTGATTAAAAAAATTAAAACACTCAACCAAAGAAGGAGGAGGAAACAAGGAAGACACTTCAGTTTAGAGTGGTTCCAACCTTTGAATCAAAGGTTGTCAATCCACTACCCAATTGTTTTCAATTATGATTTTGAAAGTGATTAATTTTATTACCTCACAAGGATGTTACATAAAATACAATCACCTTGCACTCGAAGTAGTATTCACCTTGAAGTAGCCTCAACCCCCTTGAAGCAGGCTTCTTGAAGTAGCCATGAGAAAACCTTGGAGCAACCTTCACCACCTTGAAGTAGCTCCACAACCTTGAGATGGCCTTCACCTAGAAGTAGCTCCAACCTCCTTTGAAGCAACCTTCTTGAAGTAACATCAAGAGAACCTTGGAGCAGACTTCACTACCTTGAAGTAGCTCCACCACCTTGAGATAGCCTTCACCTAGAAGTAGATCCAACCTCCTTTGAAGCAACCTTCTTGAAGCAACCTCAAGCGCACCTTGGAGAAACCTTCACTTTGTTGAAGTAGCACCAATCAACCTCCTTTCAACAACCTCCAACCCTAGGAGTAGTCAAGGAGAACAAATTGACGTGAATATGATCATCTCCAAGACTGAGATGTGTTCTAGAGATAATATACAAAGTTAGTCTACTAAACATTTAAAACATTCATTATTCTACTTAGCCCATGTTTTCTACTATAAGGTACACATATAGTAGTCTGTTTCTCAATCAAACAACAATAGATTTGATACAAATGTAGGGACATCTTCATGTACCTAAGTTGATATGTCAATGTTAGTTTTGTTCATAGGAAAAAATCCTCCACAACCACTAAAAGAAATGATTGTAATCATCTACTAGTGGACCTGGAGAAGCACATTGGTCCTTCCATTCCTCATAATCAAGGGCTTCATTCATTGGTCTCTTGTGTACTTGAAGAATGCTGGAAATGGTTGTAGAATGCTATGTGGTGGTTGTAACATATTGAAACCTAAGTATAATCACTAAAGCATGACCTTCTTATGTCTATCCTTTAGTAAAAAAATTAATCTCTTTATCTCTGCTTAGATCATAAAGGAGTGTTTTAGATGCTTATAGACATAATATTTATTTAAGTTGTACAAATAGTACTTATTTAAGTTGTTCATTCTTATGTGGCCCTAGTGTAATTGGATCACGAAAACTTTTAATAAGGGGTCATGATGAAAATTTAAAAATTAACATATTTGATATTAAATAAGGACTTTAGAACCTTCATAAATTTAGATGGGTAGGAAAGTAAATACAACATATGATTCTTAGTCCTTAAAATAAAAGTACTTCTATTAATTATAGACTTGGCACACAAGTTGTGAAATAAATGTTTAGGAGTCATAACAAGTAGAAAGAAGTAAGAGAATTTGTATTCCAACTTCTTAAGCATCCATAAAGTATGACATCCATATTATGGAACAATTAATATAACTAGGAAAAACTAAGTTGTATATGTCTGCAAGAAAACTAGAAGTAAATATACCCAAAGGTTAGTGGAGTGAAAATGAAGATGTTAAAGTAACATAATATATGATATACTTCCCTCATGAGTGCATGATCCCTAAATTTCAAATATAGTAACTCAAAAACACATTGCACTAACTTTTACTTGATAATACCCAAAATAGTAATATATTAAATAACTCATAAAATGATCCCAAAACAAGTAAGAAATACCAAATTCAAAATCCTCATGTATTAATTAATCTAGTTTCCAAGTTTCACACTGAAAACATAAGCATAGATCACTTGATTTATTTTAGGGAAAAACAAAGTTAAATCTAAAATATCAAATAATATAATGAATTACTTCAAAATTGAAAAGTAATCTCAAATTAGGAATGTAAATGTCTTAATTATTTTGTATTTAAATTTTCACTTAATTTAAGTAAATACCTTCCCAATTTAACTAGGAAAGAGAGAGGTTAAGAACCTAAGATTTACCTATTTAATGTGACCCAATTTCATAAAGTTTTTGGTTTTGGTAATTGTCAAGTGATGTTATTTATATCTTTGGCACATTGGTTAACTGGTCCAATAGATCTAGCTTGTTGCATGATTCTTTCACTGGACCCATGATGATCCAATGGTGCCAGGACCATCTTCTTCCTCCATCTCTTTCCTTTACTATTATGCCACAGTCCACATCTATTTCTCTCTCAACTATCTATCTCTCCCCCATCCCATGTCCCGATTCTTTCTCCTCCATATTCCTTTCCCGAATCTAATAACCCTAGGTTTCCCTAGGTTTGGTGATCTGCATCACCCTATCATGCCTGAATCCCTCCTTTCCACTATTTCTCATACTAAGCACACCCCTTGCTACCTTAGACCTATGAACCCGTATAGAAACATTTGAAACCCTATCTTCCACCTCCATAAACTCTCCACAATTGCCTCAATCTCCTCGCGTTCCCACAAAGACAACTTCCTAATTCTACCAATAGAAGTCAGAGCCTCAATACCGATTGGGTGTTTCCAACCAAGGCAAGGCCCAAGGATAGATGGGAGCTTGTAGTAGAACCCCAAATGACATATGTTATCCCTCAATTGATATATTCATATTGTAAGTCTCCTTTTTCCTATTTTTACCAAACTCTAGGGTTGTAGTCAAATTTGTGTGTAGTTATTAGTTTTCAAATCAACCTTCATTCTATTTTCAAGATTTCAAGTTCCTCCTGCTCTATCAAGGTGACCAAGATCCTTGTTCTCAATACAGTCCCCTTGGATCATATCGAAGGACCTTCCCCTTTGCCACTAATGTAGGGGACTCATATATCGTACCTACGGTGTTTTCTCCTTGAGTTTTTGGATCAATGAGTTCAATCTGGTAATGCCGAAACATTGGAATACACATACTACAATGAGAAGTTGTAGATTTGGAGTCTGAATCTAGGATATTTTCTATAAGATGGCTAATCATAGATTGTTTACTAGTGAACAATCCAACCATGCTAATGGTCATTATGGCCCAGTGAAATCACCCATGTGGAGCACCAATCTGACACTTTTTGGTTTTTTCCTGGATCTAGCTATCGAGTTTTGAGTTGTGGTTTTCACCTATTTGCCATGTTACACACTACAGTTGTAAAACCATATGCGAGAGTGAATTCATATTTTGGATTTATTATTTGATTTAAACTCAACAAAGTGAATTAACTTATAAAATTCATAGAAATAATTTATAGATTAGAAAAACACAAATAAATTCTTATTGGAATTGGTGATTTGTTCTCTATACAATGGTCTACTATCCAATCACCTAATTCCAACGTTATAAAAATGTGATTTTAACTATTTTTCTAGTTGGTCAAAATTTCAAAAATCATATCTAATAACCTATAAGTCATAAGAACAATATAAAATATGTTATACAATTATGAAACTATAACCAACAAGATGGTGTGTGTATTATAACCAAATACATTAATAATAAAAGTCAAATGTTAGGATTTATGAATTTAATAAGAATCTAACCCTACTTCCATATATGCTTTTAATAGGTGGATTGTGACCATAATGTAGAACTAGGATGGACCCTGGATATACCTATTTTCAATATATGGTTTGTTGCATCTTCTTAATCTTAATGAGAAATTGATATAATTTATCTCTTTCTTGATGTTTTTTGTATTCCCCTTGTTTCATATTGAGAAATTATTCTCTTGTATCTATCTCTTATACCTATACAAGGTATTAGTATATTGGAATTTCTTTTTCATGTTTCGCTTGCTCTGTTTGGACCAAGTTTACTGAAATAGATCTTTTGATCTTATTAATTTGATGGATGTGATTGATGTACCCTAATTTGTATCTTGTTCATCCTTTTCCATGTGTTAATCCTAATTTGAGGAATTGTTCTAAATGAAACTCTAACTTTAAAATAGTGAATTTTTATGATTTTATGCCATATCTTGTATGTGTAGATGGTTGAATACTTATTTATGGGTCCTCTGACCCCACTTGATATCAGTTGGATGTTCTCATCCCTCATTTGACCATGATTATACTTCAAATTGATGTCCTATTTGCATGTGTGAATTGATTAGTCATAACTAGTAGTGACACCATATTTTAGGCACCGAGGCTTTAGTCATAACTAGAAGTAGTGACTTAGGGTAAGGGACCTACAAGGAATCTTACTCTGGTTCCTTGTAGGGCCTTTACCGTAAGTCAAAATCAAATATGATATTCTTACTATAGTTGATATGATGGAAGAATCATGTAGATTCATATGAGGAACACATAAGAATCTTGATTAGTAAACCCTATTGTGATGAGACCTTATATGCTCAAACCCTATAAACATGGTTACTTGTGAATTATCTCTTTGTATGATTATGAGATTTCATTTTAGGTTGAAGTTAGGCAATGAGGATGTTAAAGTAGTAGGATAAGGAAATGATAATATTGGAAAAATTTTGATGTGTTTTTTGCAATTGACTCTGTATCCATCCTTTATTTTATATCATTTGTATTTGCCACCAAAAATTATTTCCCATTAAACTATTATATACAAAGAAAATTTGTGGATTTATTGATAATTTCTCAAAATAAGTCATAATGAAGACTTACAAAAAGTTTGATAGAGAAACCATAAAAAATGCTAGAACTACACTCTAAACCCTAGATTTGTTTATAAAGTGATGACTATGAAAAATGTATCTTGTACTAAAGGTTTACTGGACCTACCATGTTCTCTCCATTATGTTGTGGATAGTTTTACCTAGTGACCTAGTAGATGATTATGTGAGCCTTATGGTTGTTATGTTAGAACCACAAGGACCTAAAAAAAATTAAACCCTAGGAGGTTGTCATCATCTAGTTGGAGGCATGACCAAATCATATAATAAGCAAACCCCTATGTTTGATATGTAACCCTAGTATCTTCAAAGTTCATTAATTTTTCTTATGAGGTTAAATCTTATTATGTGGTGGAGAGTAATTTATTGGTAATATAATGATGGTTAGATTTGGAGGCCAAAATCCTCTTTAAGGTGTGTAGTGTTGTATGATATCAAAACTAAGAGTAACCCCTAACCATGACCACCTTATATATTTATCCTTCAGAAAAGTTTCTAATATCTTTATCTCTAACTTGTATGGTAAATGAGTGCTTTATATGATTATAACCACAATCTTTAAATATATTGTCCATTCTTAGGTAGCCCTCATGTAACTGGATCAATTATAATTTTATTAAGGAGATATGATGCAAATTTGCAATTCAATATATTTGAATATTAAATAAGGACTCTAGAAACATTCTAGATTTAGATGGGTAGGAAATTGAATGCAATATACGACTCCTAATCCTTAAAATAAAACTACTTCTAATAATTATAGACTTGGAGCACAAGTTATCAAATAGCTGGTTAGGAGTCATAATAAGTAGAAAGTAGTAAGAGAACTCATATTTTTTCTCCATTTTAATTGTCTATAAGTGATGATATTCATAACATGGACAAAATGAAAATAACTTGGGAAAACTAAGTTGTATATGTATGAGGAAAACTAGAAATAAATATACTTAAAGGAAATTGGAGTGATATTGAAGAAATTAAGGAGAGATAAGGTAGGATATACTTCCATAATGAGTAGATATCTCTAAATTTTCAGAAATGCTAAATGTAGAAACTCAAACATACATTACAATTACTTTTATTTAAATTATACCCAGAACAACCTTATATAGTAAATAGTCCATAATATGATTTAAAACAAGAAAACCCAGAATCAAAATCCTCACGTATTAATTAGTCTAGTTGCTAATTTTTACACTAGAAACATAGTACTAGGTGCCTAGATTTCTTTTAGGAAAGAAAATATAAGGGGAAATATTAATAGTATAATGAATGAGTTTAAAAGTAATAACGGATCCCAAATTTGGATTCTACGTGTCATAATTTATTGTGTATCTAAAATTTTGTTATAATTGGACACTAATTACCCTCCTAATTTAACTAAGAAATAGAGAGGATAAATAACCTAAGATTTATTGATGTAATTTCTATTGGTATAGTATGCCCAGAGAGCCAATCATATGATGATTGCAATGAGGCATTAGATATCTGATTTGATAATGATAAAGGTAACTCCATCTATTATGTTTGTCTCACTCATGATATGATGACACATACATAATATATGTCTAAAGAATGATGAGACTCGATGACATATGTCTTCAGGTTGAGGACCTAAACAATGAGACCATATGTATGATAAGAGTACATACATTCTTGATATGTCCCTAGTCAGATATTATTGTGGAAGAAAAATAGACAACAGTAATACATAAGACTAGAATGTGTTTTGACTGATGACAGAGTCTCATTAGTCATGATATATGATATCAAGTCAAGCACACAGAAATATGTTAGAGAACAATATATAAGACAAACCTACCGTGAGAGTGATACATGGATACCATGGAATGGTAGTCACAATCATATCTCATAGTGATAGTAGTGATAGTTATTCTTAGACCTGAAATCACTACACTCGTCACATTTCATTGGGACATCATCAAACGCATTCTTGAAACATGGATGTTATAGCATTGATGGTTGGGTGACTTCGACACATGAGGATAGACTGTGAGTGATAGAGATGGGATTTGTCCCTCCTACACGGAGTATGATATCCAGGGCCCCTTGATAAGTGAGACTGAGAATTGTATGGCCATACTCATGTAATTCAATATATGATATGTGAAATCATATGCATCTCAAATAGTTTGCTCTAGGTCAATGAACATAGATTGAATGTTGAAGAGGATTACGTTCCATGCATCAAGTTCAATCCAGATGTCAGTGACAAAGGAACTATACAATCACTGTAACACTAATCACAAATTGTAGGTTGAAGTTGTTCTCCAACTTTCTGAGTTACTTGGGTAGCAATGATGAGTTACTAGATTCCTCTCATTGCTTTTGATGTCATAAGTTGTTATGAACATTCACTACCAATGTAAATTGGAACATACAGGGTCACATACATAGGATACCCCTAGAAGAGGAGATTGTCCATGAATGATGTTTAGATTGATACTAAATGTGTTTAGGTACTCAATTAAACATACAAGTGACTGACTAGACTCATAACTATCAAGTTCAAGTGTTGAGCTAGCTGGTTAGAGTGTTAGGTCGATTGGAGACTGTATTGGCAATATCAGGGCTGCCAACAGATCGTTTCATCCTTGTGAGCCGATCGGCTGGTGTGAGCCAACCGACCAGTTCACTTGGTGAATAGGGAGGCTCACAGTCCTGCCAACTAAGGAAATTGGGATTGCCCGATTAGAGGAAAACTTTCATGTTTCACTTCTTCAATTCGATTGGAATAATGATTAATCTTTGAATTAATTGGAAATGATTAAGGAAAGTCAATTACAGGCAAGTCTGGGAAGTGAAACGAACGGTTCACACTCCCAACTGACCGGTTCACTAGTGAAACAATCAGCTTACCTAGACAAACAACCATTTCAGTTATGAAATGATCGGTTCGCCTGCCACAGTACAAACTATTCATGGAAATTTCGGATCCTTCTACTCCCGAATAGACTGGGAACCCTGACCCTGCCCTCTACTATAAATAGAGGGGTACTGGGGGCTTCTCAGAATAGAAATTCAGAACATCAATTTCTCTGCAAAGTTGTTGTCCTCTCTAGTTTTGGTAACCAAGAGAGACTGAGCAAGTGCTACCCGACTAGGAGGCACATCGAGGGAAAGACAATTGCAGAAAAGTAGTCTGAGTTTGGGAGAGCAAGTTGATGCTAGTACACCAACAGGAGGGTTTTCTCCTTCCTGACAGTTCTTCTAGAACAGTAGGAGTTCCAAGTGGTCTGTGTGGACTATCTACAGGAGGGCACGTCAACCGCAGTATGTGGTGGAGGCCAGAGTCAATGGCAAAGACCTGGAGCTGCACATACATTGTCTAAGACATGGCGTTGAAGACTACACATGGCTGCAAGGTATTTTTTATGGGAACTCCCCAGGATCAGGTATATCTTACTAAACCCATCCTTCCCATTACATAGTCATTGATGCAATCTCTTGTTATGGGTTAATGGCCCGTAAAATTTTTGTTTCCGCACCTACTCTGAGGCCATTTCTAGCATTCCACATTATTTAACTGATCAAACTGATCTGGCTTGTGACATGATTCTTTCACTGAACCCATGAGGATATTACAATGCCAATACCATCTTCTTCCTCCATCTCTTTTCTTTTTTGAACCTCTACAATCCACATTTATTTCTCCAGAGGATCGAATAATGCCAACAGCGAGGAGGATTGTGAAGGAGCCAGACCGACCGATTGATGGCCCAACCACTTATTGGAGGTGTCGAGACATCTGTGGCCAGACCAATCAACCAACCAACCAACCAGGAGGCGAGCCGATCATGTCATAGAATGAGCCGATCACCCCAGATTGGTTCAAGCACAAAGATCTTCATCAACAATAGGTTGCATATGATGTAGAGCTTAGATGACTGTAATTCCTTGTGGCTCCAAGGAATTACAATATGATGGCCATAATCATCACTTTTATCGATATTTCATGTTTCTCGTTGTGGTTATAGCATGCATAAGATATGTACTATAAATATGTGGTGATTGGATTTGTATATGTACTTATATAAAATCCCTCAAATACAATATTAAAGTCTTATATACCTTCTATTAGTGGTACACATAAAAAATCTTGATCCACCAAGTGTAGGTTATGCCAAAGCGTGGTGAATGGTCCATCACATGGAAGTGTGATGGTAGACATATAGGTTATGCCAAAGCAGGATGCATGTTTATAGTGTCGGCTTTTGGGTCAGACTTAACTGGTGATTCTTAGAGAGTCTAAGCTCCAGAGGCATGCATATGATCATGACAAAGAGTTGTTCATAACATCTATCCAAGAGTTGTATATGATGCAATTGGCATGATGGCCTACCTAAATAGTCAAGTTGTGGGCGATCAGCCAAAGCTGACTCATAATTTGACAAAATATGGATCTTGGCCACTAGAAGATTTTACAATGCAATCTTCCAAATTGATGCACAAGGGTTATCAATTGAATGAAAATAGTAGGAGAAATAATTAATTAAAGACCTAATTAATATCGTCGACTTTATCAAATAAAAAATGTTTTGAAAAGTTACAATTTGTTTTGTAGAATCTGAATGACAAACACAAATACATTATCATTGTGATCACTTTATAAATGAGATAAACTTTGAATCTGGTTTAGGACCTTTGAGAAGTGTTCTTAATAGTGAGTGTAAACTCTAAAGTCCTTGAAAGATCAGAGCCAGTGGAACCACTCCAAATGAGCCTAAGGCAAAAATTGGATGCTTACTTGAAGTATGCCAATGATGACTAAGACATCAAGAACCTTATGCTAAGCTATATGAACTATGAGTTGCATAAAAAGCTTGAAGCATGGACATTCTTGAGATGGTTATACATATTAAGAATCATGTAAAGAATGAAAGGTATAATGTCTTCAAAGCGATGTTTGAGTATAATTAGACAGATGGAGATCATGTATAATCTCATATGCTCAATATGATTGTGCATATAGATTAACTGTGACTTTTTATAGGTTAAGAGTTGATCAAACATATGATTCTATAGATCATTGTGTGAATCATATAGCCAGTTTATCAAATTTTAAGAAACTTGGCCAAACCACTATCTGAAGGTCTTGGCATGTTGATGCCATAGAATGAATGAAGAAAGGACAAAACCTGTGATAATGATCAGCAGAGTGATGTCCATAGACTAAACCAAGGTCAAGAAATGTTCTGAAGCCAAGATAAGGTCAAAATCTTCACCACTCAAGATATTGAGAAGGGGTAAGTGTAAAAGAGAATATGTCCTTTTTCATTTATAAAGATAAGGAAAGAAAGTGCCACCATTGTCACATGTTTGACATTGGAAATGGAAATAACCTCTTTATAAAGGAACTTGGGAAGATGTTAGAGATAGATATCTGTAAGGACCCTGACCTTCGTTTTGGGTTTACCCTGTTTCCTTTGCCTAAACCCTATGTTTTGAAGCTTGCTAATCACCTGAGGTTGTGATTAGGGTTTGTTGTGTTTTGTTCAGATTTGGAGGTGCAACTTGCAAATTATCAAAGTTTTAGGGTTGATGTGCAAGTTTCTGACGTTGAGAGATGTTTTCTCTCTCCTTGTATCCTCTAGGGTTGAGAGGATGAGTTGGGCTTGTTGCTTGAGTAGTTTTGGGCCTTGTTGAGCTTTGTTGGGCTTTGCTTTGCTTTGCCTTGTTGAGGTCGTGTGTCGTGCAAAGAGAACCTTGGTGGGGTGTGTCTCCCAGGTGGAGTGTCGCCTAGGTGGGGTGTGTCTCCCATGTGACCACCTTGACCTTGCCTTGGTTGTGTCACCATGCCTTGGACAATTGGACGATCCTTTGTTAGTTGGTGGCATGACATGTGCATGTGGTTTAGCAAGGTGGCATGGCTTTGGATAAGTGGTGCCGTAGAGATGCACATGTGGAGCAACACCAAGGTGGGCGCCCCATATACCCTCTTGTATATATACAACCCTCTCCTTATTTGCTTAGATCTTTAGTTCCTTTAGTTGCTCCTTTCTCCTTTGGTGGCCGATACACCTTTCCATAGCAGAGCAAGCTTGGTGGCTAATCTCCTTGGTGGAGTCTCCTCCTTCTTCTTCCTCTAGGTGGTGGTCGAACCCTAGAAGGGTCTTGCTTCCTTAGTAAGCATCTCCTCTCCCTCCTTAGCACCTTCTTCTCCTTCTTGCTTGTTCTTCATCCATGGTGGTTATGAGCTTTTCTTCTCTTCTTGTGGTGGCTGAAGGTGGGGTGCTTTGGAGCTAACAGCTTAAAATTTGGTGCTTGGAGCTTTGGATCTTGAGGAGCTTGCTTGAGGTGGGTTACATAACTCCTAACCCTAGCTATACTACTTTCTTTTATGTTGCATGTTCATATGTGATCTTGATCGGCCTTGCATCTTATTGGATATGTTTCTTTCTCTAGTTTGTACCCTTATCTTGTTGGAATTAGTGGTTATGTTGTTAATAGTTGTGTGACCTTAGACCTTGTTGGCCAAACCTATGGTTTAGGGTTTCCTTTTGGGCAATACCCCTTTCTCTCTTTGGTTTTGAGAAGTGAGCTTGAGCTCTAGTGGTGTAGGCAAAACCCCTCTCTTCCTGAGTCGTTGAGAGGTGAGTCTATACTCTAGTTGCTTAGACAAAACCCTTCTCTCACCATGGATTTGAGAGGTGAGCGTTTGGTTGTTGATGACCTAGTTGAGGTTGAAAGGTTGCCCGATATGTGATAAAGGTTGTGAAATACCCCTCTCTCTTGGTTGTTGAGAGGTGAGCCAACTCTCTTGATCTATTAGGGTTTGATGATGGTGATCTTGATGTTGATGATGACCATATCATTGTGGTTCTTGTTCCCTTGCACGATACCCTTTTTGGTGCTTTGCACGATACCCCTCATCTAGGGTTTGTCTTGGACGATATGATAAGTTGAGTTTTGTTGGCTTCGTTGCCCGTTTTGACCCCTTAACCTTGCTAGTGTCCTTGGGCGATATGCCTTGATCGAGATGTACTTTTGCCTTAGTTTGTGTTGTGTCTTTGGCCGACATGGTGCTGAGTAGATAAATCTGTCTCGTACCTTAGGCGACATAGGCTAGTTTTGTTGCTGCCCGATATGATGCTTGGGTAGTGAAACCCTAATAGGTGCCTTAGTGGTGATCGAGATGTAGTGACTAACCCAGTTGGACAATAGGCCATCTTGTGGTGCCTTTGTGTCGTTTGTTGTAGTAAGTTTGTTGGGAGACACAGTGTTGAGCTTGGGCGCCATGACCTTGGTCGATATAGTGATGATGGCTTCCCGATATGAAACCCTAACCCTAGTGGGTGATAGGGTCTTAGACGATAAGAGGTGCCCATATGTTGCCCAACACATCTTTGCATTTGGTTTCCCGATACCACCTTGTTCTTGCATGAACGATATGTAATGCCCGGGCCTACTGCCCAAGGCTCTAGTAGAGTTTTAGGAATGACGACTGGCCCCACACACTACCACTAGCCTTAACTGTGCGTCTTAATCTCACTCATGCGCAAGCCAGGATCAACTTCCCGACTAGTCACCCATACTAGTACTACTCCAAGGTGAGCACGCTTAACTATGGAGTTCTTTAGAGATGGGCTCCCGAAAAAGGAGGTGCACCTTGGTGATATGGGTAGTCCAATCATTCCTTTTAAGATCATGTTATCTGAGGCCTCAAATCCTGGGATGTTACAATCTCCCCCACTTTAGACTCTTCACGTCCTCGCCAAGGCTCAACTATATGGCCTCATAATATGACCCCATTTCAGTGCAGACCCACAATGGCCCATGGACACCCAGCTCCCGATCATAGAATACCAGCGCAAGGGTGGCTACGTCAACCATGGACAACCTTTTCCTACATGCCTGGACCGTACGACTCAAGACTGGCATGCCACATGCCCATGCGGGCCCCACCTACTCGAGGGGTTATTGCTCTGATACCATTTGTAATGTCTAGGCCCACTGCCCACAACTCTAGTAGAGTTTCATGAATGATGACTGGCCCCACAGACCACCACTAGCCTTAACTGCGCCTCTTAATCTCACTCATGTGCAAGCCAGGATCAACTTCCTGACTGGTCACCCATCCTAGTACTACCCCAAGCTGAGTACGCTTAACTATGGAGTTCTTTAGAGATGGGCTCCCGGAAAAGGAGGTGCACCTTGGTGATATGGGTAGTCCAATCATTCCTTTTAAGATCATGTTATCCGAGGCCTCAAATCCTGGGATGTTATACGATACCCTCTTGGATCAGGTTGCACGACACAACACTAGCCCTGGTTGCACGAAACCCATGGTGCATGAGTGTATGGCTTGGATGTCCAATATGTGTGGCTAAGTGCCCTAGCTGTTAGAGTTTTAGTGAGGGATATGATCCTGCCCACTACCCCTTTGGGTGAGGGATGGTGCTACCTACCACATATCTAGTGAGGGAAGATATTACCTTTGGTGAGGGTTGTGCTTAACTCGGGAAACCCTAGTAGTTACTTTCTTGTACCTTGTGGATGATGGGTTATGGATGAAAGGTTGTGACCAATAATGTATGACTAGTCTATGGTTGTGTAATCCTTAGGGATGTATTCCTTGATAATGATCATGCTCATGAGATATTAGGGCATAGTGGATGCTCATGGTTTGATTACAATAATGTAATTTGTGTACAAGATACAACTTTGTGCTTCATGTAGTGAGAATCATGGATGTTGATCCTGTGCCTTCAACCCTAATAGCATGATAATCATAAAGATCTATGGTGGTGATTTATTTTATCTCTCTTGATATGCTTACTAACCATGTAGGTGTATCAGATGGATTCATATCCAGGTAAGAGCTATGAGGTTTATGTGTTTGAATAACACTGAATGATGATAATCCTCGTTGATGAGATAACATGTATCACTCGTATGATGTGAAAAGGTTTGTTGACCTAGTAAAGGATGAGTGCCTAGTTGAGGTGTTATCCTCTGATGTTGAGATAAGGGATTGCTATCCCATGGTGATGATGTAAGTCTTGAGAGGCAGTGGCATTCTGTGATTAGGGATTGAGATCACATGATAATGTGATAATGACAGTATTAATGTAACTCAATGTTGTTCATGTTTTACAACTTGGTTTCCTTAACAATCCACTTAAAATATATTGATTAATTATAGTGTAACATATCATGTAGATTTCCCTGGCCATAGATCCATCATCGTCAGTAATTGGTGATGGTGAAACAGGTTTATCCTGCGGGATTACTTGGAGCACATATTGTTGAATATGTGGGGTTTTCTCCTAGCCAAAAGTAGGAGGATTTGAGTACAACGGTGGTTGTGTATTGAGCACGGTGAATAGGCCCATGGGTTAGTGATTATAAAAGCATGGTGAATAGGCCCATGGCTCAGTATTATAGAAGGGTAGCATGTGGAGCTAACCCTATGGCTGAGGCCACTCAAGCAAGAGACTATGGTCCTGCTTTAGTTTTCGTACATTAACCACGAAGAGGTGAGGTCATGGAGTCTGGTTCTCCTGATGACCTTGTATGGCACCGATTTTGGGCTTCGCATCCAAAGGTTGGATTTGAGCGGCACAGATCACTTCCTCAGGGTATAATAAATCATAATCCATCCGTATAGAATATATTGCTTAAGGAAAAACACAGAACATTGATTGAGGCCTTGTTTATATAGCTGATCTAGTTATACCTTGTAGTTATGTATACGATCCTTATATTTTGTGATAAGTTCTTATAAAGATTATCTTGTCAATCATGTTCCATAAGGAAATACTTGGTTAAATGCCTCCTGGATATTTGGTAAGATTGTTCATAAAATAAGTTCTACTTAGGATGCTGCTCTTATGATCTGCTGACATCAGTTATCTGCTTTACCTACTTTACCTGAAGTTTTATAGTTTTGACGGGGAGTTATGTTTCTTGCTGGGACTGTGTATCTCACCCCGTTGGTCTACAACCTTTTTAGGTGATTGCGCTAGACGTGGTGGTGGTCGTGAGGTTGCGGCCGAGAAGCAAGAAGAGTAGTAGTAGGCAAGAGATGGATATGTTGTTGTTTTGGTTGTTTTGTAGTAGAGTCCTAGAGTCATCCCTATACTCTCAGGTCCTCAGAGGTGTTTTGACGATGTTTTATGATGTATAACTGATGTAGCTTGTATATCCTACTGCTGGCCTGATGTGGCCCATTATGTATGTATAAACAGGTGATGAACTCTGGTGATGACAGGACAGCTGGTTCCTTTAAGATGTGGACATATATCAGGGCTTATAAATGTTTATATAACATGTTTCCTTGTAGAATGAGGATCTGGATGTAATAGTTCTCTTTTATCCTCTTTTCGAAAATGGTTTTAATTAAAGTGTGTTTTCGGTAATACATGGTTTATGGTGTTTCTGCACGTTTTCGCGTGGCATCTCATTGTTTATGTGATAGCGGGATGTGGCGCCACAAGTTTTGGTATTAGAGCCCTAGGTTCGCTGAGTCTACAGGGATCTAGGACTAGGGTTGTGTCTGTTCTTGTGAGTTTTCTATACTTTCTTACAATAACCTTCTGCCCTCAGTGGAAGATAAAGCTTAAAGATGTCTGGAAACCATAAAGAACATGATGCCAAGAGTAGCGATGCTACATCAGTTGATGGAGCAAGAGTGTAGGCACATGAAGATCTGGTGCCTGAGGTCCCCCAACTTGACCCAACCATTCTTGAAAACCCTGCCTATCAGCAGCTTATGAGGCAGTTAATAGCTGCAATGGATCACATGGTGGATAGATTGCCAGTTCCTCTGCCAAGATCACAAGCTTTCCATGGTGAATCTTCGGGTATTGGGAAGACCTTTGAGCAGCTTCGCCGAGTCAGAGCTATAGATTATGATGGAATGACTGATCTAGAGGATGTAGATATGTAGCTGACAGGTCTAGAGAAGGTCTTCCTGATCCTCAACATCCCTGAAGCAGACAAAGTGTAGCACGCTGTCTACCTTTTGTAGGGTAGTGTTGGCCACTGGTGGGCCATCGAGGAGGAGAAGCGACCCGATGAGGTGATCTGTTGGGAGGTTTTCCGATGGGAGTTTGTGAGCTGATACTTCCCAAAGACATATCTAGATGAGAAGATTAACTAGTTTGAGCATTTGTTCCAAAGATCGATGAGCATCACTGAGTATGAAGCCAAGTTTATGGACCTGTTGAGGTTTTTTCCTCACATGGCGGAAACAGACGAGGAGAGAATCAGGTGGTTTGAGAAAGGTTTGAGTGCTGAGCTGTCAACACCTGATGCTACCTTGATGCGGTTTTCCACATTTGTGGAGTCTGTCCAAAGGATCGAACGGTCTGTCAGGGAGAAAAGGGAGTCTATGACCAAGAAAAGGCCTACTCACTTTCAGAAACAGAGGTTTGATAGCTTCAAGAAGCCGAGGTTTTTTGCACCATCTATGAGGCAAGGTTCTAGTGCATCATCACAGTGGTCTCTGAGTAAGGGAAGAGGGCATGGATTTTCACCATCTAGAGCTTACAACACAACTTCAGTAGAAGTGATAGGGCCATCTAGGCCGAAGTTAGAGGATAGGTCATCCTATCTCTGTGGACAGACCAGGCATTTGAGGTCAAATTGCCCAAGGAAAGATGTTGAAGTGACACAACAACTGAGGCAGAATTAAGAAGCACCGGATAGACATTATTCTAGTGGTAACAGAGGGAGAGGACACGGTCAAGCGTCACAAGTGGGATCATCTGCTCAAGGAAGCAGAGGACGTGGACAACAAGCAATGACTCGATTCTATGCTATGAGTCAGCCAGAGGCGATAGTCAACCCACGATTGGTGGCAGGTCAGATGGAGTTATTTCATTCTGATTTGTCTTCTTCTTGCTTTATATCTGTTCTGGTTGACCCGAGTGCTATGCACTCTTTTATCGCACATAGTACGCTTGATAACTATCTTTTACCTATTAGTTGTAAGAAGGATAGTCTATTGTTAGAATCCCCTCTTAATGGTTCCTCGATGCTTCGAGAGGAGTGTCCATCTTGTGTTTTATCCTTTTTGGGACACAATATACAAGTGGATCTTATACCACTTGATATGCATGGATTCGATGTGATCCTTGGAATAGATACCTTAGAGAATTATAAGGTTGTTATGGACTGTGGTTCCAATCCAGCAGTGTTTGATCACGATGGTGAAAGATGGATCTTCCAAGGAGATAGGAAGATTCTTCCAACATGTTTAGTGTCAGCTATGGTGGTAGAGAAGTTGTTGCGGAAAGGATGTAAGGCATTATTAGCTCACGTTGTGGATCCCAAGGTGAAGGGTCCTAGCCTTGAGGAGGTTCCTGTTGTCTGAGAGTTTGTGGATGTGTTTCCCGATGAGTTCCCCGGTGTTCCCCCACCTTGAGAGACTGACTTTGAGATCAATCTGGTGCCAGGAACACAACTAGTTTCTCAGACACCGTACAGGATGGCTCCAGATGAGATGGCATAGCTGAAGAAGTAGTTATAGGAGTTGCTGGATAAAGGTTTCATTAGACCGAGCACATCTCCGTGGGGTGCTCCGGTCCTGTTCGTAAACAAGAAGGATGGATCGATGCGACTGTGCATAGATTACCGACAATTGAACAAAGTTACGATCAAGAACAAGTACTCGTTGCCGAGGATAGATGATATGTTTGATCAGTTGCGTGGCGCTATAGTGTTCTCAAAGATTGATCTACAGACTAGATATCATCAGTTAAGAATTAAGGTTGAGGACATACCAAAGTCAGCTTTTAGGACAAG
This sequence comes from Alisma plantago-aquatica, assembly GCA_963693085.1. Classification (NCBI taxonomy): domain Eukaryota; kingdom Viridiplantae; phylum Streptophyta; class Magnoliopsida; order Alismatales; family Alismataceae; genus Alisma; species Alisma plantago-aquatica. The sequence continues at coordinate 167,513,578 of OY856413.1, forward strand.
GTATGGTCAGTTTGAGTTCGTGGTTATGCCGTTTGGGCTAACCAATGCGTCTGCTACTTTCATGGATCTAATGAATAGGGTGTTCCGTCCATTTCTAGACCAGTTTATTGTAGTTTTTATAGATGACATCTTGATCTATAGTCGGGACAGTCAAGAGCATGAACAACATCTTCAACAAGCTTTGACTCTTCTTCTCCAACATCAGTTGTATGCCAAGTTTAGTAAGTGTGAGTTCTGGTTGAAAGAAGTGACTTTCTTGGGTCATGTGATATCTGCAGAAGGAATCAGAGTGGACCCTAAGAAGGTGGAGTCAGTTACAGATTGGGAACAACCAAAGACGCCGACAGAAGTTTGTAGTTTTCTGGGTTTAGTAGGATACTACCGGAGGTTTATAAGGAACTTCAGCGTAATCACGTTATCGTTAACAAAGTTGACCAGGAAGGATGTACCATTTGTTTGGAATGATCATTGTCAACAAGCTTTCTAAGGTTTGAAGGAGAAGCTGACTAGTGCTCCTATAACACCCCAATTTCACAAACTAAGTAGAAGCATACATCTTATTGGGATGTCACAAACATGACTATCATTGCATAAAAATAAAGTTTAATTAAACCAACACAGGATACATAATTTGCAATTCTCATGTCTCAAGTCCTCAACATAAACCATACATAAAAAAATCTAAATATGATTACTCTTAAACATCCTACACTTTCTCATAAAACTCACGCTAAAACTAAAACACACGATTCATAAACATAAAGGAAATCTAATCTATGGATAGTTGGCACCCCACCAGGTCTGATCTCAGATGTCCTAAAGCTCTTTCTTCAACTGGTCCTCAGCTAGCTTTGTCCTTGACGTTTCTCCTTTCCTGTGGACATCATGCCCCCAGCCATGCATCAAAAAAAATGGTAAGTGTAATTGAACATATTATATCTTAAAGAAACATGTAAATTGGAAATAAACTTTAAACATTCAAACATTTAAAAAGAGACAATTGCTTTTAGATTATGCCTTTTATCTTGACCTATATAAAAATCCTCAGGTTTTGCACCGAAGTGCCTCTTCTCTTATGCACTAAAGTGCCTCTTGGGTTGCACCGGAGTGCCTCTTCTCTTATGCACCTAAGTGCCTCTTAGTTTTGCTCCGAGGAGCCTCTTGGTGAGGATCTTATATAAGTTATCTTTTAATCATTATCTTTCTCTTAAAACTCTTACTTTGTTCTTAAAACTTAACTTTAAATTTACTCTTAATGTGCATTAAAATGATACAATAATATTGAAATTAAACATGACATTCAGTTCAGTATAAATTCAATGACTTTTAACAATTAAAACAGTAAATAATACATTCAACATTTCTTATGCATACATATATACAATCAATCAAATATTTATGTTCAAAGTACATGGACCACTTACCTCTATATTAGATAAGACCTAGATACTCTCCTTAGGTTTATGAAACCCAAAACACGTTCTTGGAGTTAAGAAACCCTAATTACCCTGTTAAAGCAATTATCATCCATTAATAATTAATATTCAATCTAATTTCTATGGTTTTGGGGTTCTTGATGAAAACAGGGAAAAAGAGACATCAAAACAGGCTCTAAAAGTTATTCCATCTTGTAGATATCAAAAATCTGAGCAAAATCCATATATAACTTGACCCCATAGGATGTACCAATAAAAAGATATGAATTTCTATTTATCAGCCAATCAGAATTCGAGAAAAATCCACGTTAGCAATTATCCAAAAGGCATGGCTACTTGACCTAGCTGGAGAAATCATAGAAGGACACGATGGTCCAAGGAACCTACCCCAGCAAATAGCAAAGGTCGACCAAAGAAAAAGGGTCGCATTCCCAAAAAGCCTATGATCGTGTGACATCCATCAAACAAGAGAGAGGGCAAAACTGGAAAACGAAGCTCGCGATTCTTTTCTCCCAAAAATGAAGAACACAATGAAGAGGGGTATGGGTTTTGTCAATCCCAGAAGACCAAAACATGATCTACTTCTCTACATGAAAAACCAAGGTGTTGGGCACCTTCCCCATCCCCTACCGAACTCAGTAAGGTATGGCTCACGGGTCGCAGTGGTCAGATGGAGGAGCATGCTCTTCCGCCATGGCTGACTAAGGAGTCAAGTTTCAGAAGAAAATGAACCATCCAGAAAGATGCTAGGACATTGGGTGCATCTGGTACATGCCGCCAAAGGCGAAAAGAAAGAAAATGAGGCCATGAGAAGTCTAGAGAGGCGAAAAGCACAACCAACAGTTCAAAATAGCAACCAAAGAGGAAAAAGGTAAATCAACAGAGACCGCATGTCCGATTCAATTGAGGGCTCAAAACATATTAGAGTAGATGAGGAGGCATACCCAAGTGCTTGGGATCTTCAGTGGCATCTGAGTTGATGTTGTTGCTCGCAGGAGGGGATAGGTACTAATTTGAGTAGGCAAAGCAATCGCGAAGGTGTGAGAGAGAAAAAGAGTTGCATAAACTGATTCCTTAAAGGTTGTAGAACGTTTTCATGGCTCCATTTATATAGGCGGTGGTCTGGGCAAGCTAGAATTCCATCTAGAATAGGGAAAAGTGGAAGAGAGGGGGAGTTCTTATCAACCTAGAACTCCATGGTACCAAGCCCTATCACATTTGGGTTCAAACGAGTCTAGAAGGTTCGAGGATGGTGAAAAAGACCTTCATTTTGTGCGGCGTTGAGGAGAGCGAGAGAGAGCAGAGGCAAGAAAATGCTGCTATCGTAGCGTCCTGGAGACAGCATGAGTCGGGTGAAGGAGGGACTCCCTCCGTGCATCGTTGCCTCTGGATCTGGGTCTGACCCGGCTGGTCAGCGTGACCCTCAAATAAACGATGGACCAAAGTCCTGATCAAATTAGATATGTTAGGGTTATATATATATTAAGTTTAGGTTATTTTCTTGTTAAGTTCAATTGGACTAGCTAGGAGGCTCGAAATCCTAAAAAAAGTCGTGTGTTACTTAATTGTGACACAAGGATCCCAAAAATAGGGTTAGATTTCTAATTTAGCCAACTTAGGTTGTTATATTTCTCTTTTTAGGATAAACATTTAATTAATCATTTAGGACTATTTAAAAATGATTTTGAGGGAAAAAATTTGGGTAAACCATTACATTATCAACACCAACTTATGGTAAAATTATTAGGCCATAACAAGAACTTTTACTGGGTAAATTTCATGTTAAACCCTAAATGTCACTTATTTAATAATTAGGGCTATCTTGATGATATTGATTTTCAATTAAGTTCAAAAATTATCAAATTTGCTTTATGTAACATATTTGGGAACCATCATAGCATTATTATATGTTTTGATCATAAATTTCAAAATAAAACAAATTAGGGTTTCATATTGGGGTCATTTTATAAGGTTCAAAATTTTAGGATGTTACAATTCTACCCACCTTATAAAATTTTCATCCTCAAAATTTTCAGGGTACTACCCACCTTAGGATTTTCCCTATCCTTAACATGAAAGGTTTAACTTACAGTTCTACACATGTTCATACATAAGATGATTCTAACTACAACTATATCCTCAAAGAGATTTAATAACTTAAACCATACCTTGTTCATTCTTATCATCTTCATCGTCATCCACCATGGTGAAGATTCTAGCATGTTGCTTCTCTCGAGGTGCTTCATTGACCTTGGGCTCTTTCTTTTGAAACTTGGGATAGTTGGGTCTAATGTGGCCTGCTTCACCACATGCATAGCACACTCCGGTTCCAAACCTACATTCTCCTAGATGATACTTGGAGCACTTGGCACATTGGGTCTTGGCAGGTTGATTTGCAACAACCTGAACTGGAGCCTTCCTCTTCTTGTCATTATGTTGGTTGTTGTTGTTGGAGTGGTTGTCCTTCTTCCATGATCTCCCTGGGTGGTCTTCTAGTTCAAAGGCAGCATCTAGGGCACCTTGCACGGTGTGGTGTCCTCGTCCAGACAAAGCAAAGCTAAGATCCTCCTTGAGACCTCTAATGAACTTCTTTGCCTTACGTCATTCATCATAATCATATCCATAATTCTATAAGATTCTGAACTTCATGGCGTATTGTGTGACTGTCATATCACCACGTTGATGAAGGTTGCGAAACTCCTCTTCTTTCTTCTCGATCATAGCCTCAGATATGTAATGGTCTTTAAAGGTTTCTGTGAATTCCTCCCATGTGAATGGAGGAGCATCAGCTTCATGAGAACCTAGCAAGTTCTCCCACCAAGTCCTAGCAGCACCTTTGAGCATGTGAGTCCCAAAACGAACCCTAGATGGGTTAGGGAAATCTAGGTCACGAAAACAATGCTCCATGTTCTGCAACCAACTTTCTGCTTTGCCCACCACATCCATCTCTTCCTCTCCAGCAAAAGAATCAGGCTTGATCTTCAAGAAGTCAACTAAGGTCAACTCTTGGTTCCTCGATTGATGTGGTCTTCCTTATTGTCCAGTGATTGCATCAGTCAGAGCCTTGATAAGCACTTCTAGAGGCGCATTAGGGTTACCGTTAGGGTTAGCCCCTACAGAAGTACTATGATCACTTTCTCCATTGGAAGAGCTTCCTTCTCCATCTACGTGCTCCTTGCCCTTACCAGATTTCTTCTTGGGAGCAATCTACAAGAGGGAACATAAACTATATGAGATTTTGAGAAAAGCTTGGTGGCCAACTATATTTTTCGCTCTGATACCATGTTGTAACACACCAATTTCCAAACTAAGCGGAAGCATACATCTTATTGGGATGTCACAAACATGACTATCATTGCATAAAAATAAAGTTTAATTAAACCAGCACATGATACATAATTTGCAATTCTCATGTCTCAAGTCCTCAACATAAACCATACATAAACAACTCTAAACATGATTACTCTTAAACATCCTACACTTTCTCATAAATCTCATGCTAAAATGAAAACACACGATTCATAAAATAAAGGAAATCTAATCTATGGATAGTTGGCACCTCACCAGGTCTGATCTCAGATGTCCTAAAGCTCTTTCTTCAACTGGTCCTCATCTAGCTTTGTCCTTGAAGTTTCTCCTTTCCTACGAGCATCACACCCCCAACCATGCATCAAACAAAATGGTAAGTGGAATTGAACATATTATATCTTAAAGAAACATGTAAACTGGAAATAAACTTTAAACATTCAAACATTTAAAAAGAGACAATTGCTTTTAGATTATGCCTTATATCTTGACCTATATAAAAATCCTCGGGTTTTGCATCAAAGTGCCTCTTCTCTTATGCACTGAAGTGCCTCTTGGGTTGCACCAGAGTGCCTCTTCTCTTATGCACCTAAGTGCCTCTTAGTTTTGCTCCAAGGAGCCTCTTGGTGAGGATCTTATGTAAGTTATCTTTTAATCATTATCTTTCTCTTAAAACACTTACTTTTCTCTTAAAAATTAAATTTAAATTTACTCTTAAAGTGCATGAAAATGATACAATAATATTGACATTAAACATGACATTCAGTTCAGTATAAATTCATTGACTTTTAACAATTAAAACAGTTAATAATACATTCAACATTTCTTATGCATACATATATACAATCAATCAAATATTTATGGTCAAAGTGCATGGACCACTTACCTCTCTCTTAGAGAAGACCTAGATGCTCTCCTTAGGTTTATGAAACCTTAAACACGTTCTTGGGGTTAAGAAACCCTAATTACCCTATTAAAGTAATTATCATCCATTAATAATTAATATTCAACCTAATTTCTAGGGTTTTGGGATTCTTGATGAAAACAGGGAAAATTGGCATCAAAATAGGCTCTAACAGTTATTCCATCTTGTAGATCTCGAAAAACTGAGCAAAATCCATATATAACTTGACCCCATAGGATGTACCAATAAAAAGATATGAATTTCTATTTATCAGCCAATCAGAACTCGAGAAAAATCCACGTTAGCAATTATCCAAAAGGCATGGCTACTCGGCCTAGCTGGAGCAATCACAGAAGGACACAATGGTCCAAGGAACCTGCCACAGCAAAAAGCAAAGGTCAACCAAAGAAAAAAGGTCACGTTCCCAAAAAGCCTATGATCGTGTGATATCCATCGAATAGGAGAGAGGGCAAAACTGGAAAACGAAGTCTGCGATTCTTTTCTCCCAAAAATGAAGAACACATGGAAGGGGGTATGGGTTCTGTGAATCCCAGAAGACCAAAACATGATCTGCTTCTCTACATGAAAAACCAAGGTGTTGGGCACCTTCCCCATCCCCTACCAAACTCAATAAGGTACGGCTCACGGGTCGCGGTGGTCAGATGGAGTAGCATGCTCTTCCAACATGGATGACTAAGGAGTTAGGTTGCAGAAGAAAATGAGCCATCCAGAAAGATTCTAGCACATTGGGTGCATCTGGTACATGCCGCCAAAGGCAGAAAGAAAGAAAACAACGCCATCAGAAGTCCAGAGAGGCGAAAATCACAACCAGCAGTTCGAAATAGCAACCAAAGAGGAAAAAGGGAAATCAACAGATATCGCATGTCTGATTCAATTAAGGGCTCAAAACATATCAGAGTAGATGAGGAGGCATACCCAAGTTCCTAGGATCATCAATGGCATCTGAGTTGATGTTGCTGCTCGTCGGAGGGGACATGTACTAAGTCGAGTAGGCAAAGAAATTACGGAGGTGCGAGAGAGAAAAAGAGCGGCGAAAACTGATTCCTTGAAGGTTGTAGAACGTTTTCGTGGCTTGATTTATATAGGCGGTGGTCTGGGCAAGATAGAAGTCCAGTCAGAACAGTGAATAGGGGAAAAGAGGGGGAGTTCTTGTCGACCTAGAACTCTAGGGTACCAAGCCCTATCACGTTTGGGATCAAACAAGTCTAGAAGGTTCAAGGATGGTGAAAAAGAAATTCATTTTGTCCGGCATTGAGGAGAACGAGAGAGAGCACAGGCGAGAAAATGTTGCTATCGTAGCATCCTAGAGACAACAGGAGTCAGGTGAAGGAGGGACTCCCTCCATGCATCGTTGCCTCCGGATCCAGGTCCGACCCGGCTGGTCAGTGTGACCCTCAAATAAATGATGGACCAAAGTCCTGATCAAATTAGATATGTTAGGGTTATATATATATATTAAGTTTAGGTTATTTTCTTGCTAAGTTCAATTGGACTAGCTAGGAGGCTCCAAATCCTAAAAGAAATCATGTGTTACTTAATTGTGACACAAGGAACCCAAAAATAGGGTTAGATTTCTAATTTAGCCAACTTAGGTTGTTATATTTCTCTTTTTATGATAAACATTTAATTAATCATTTATGATTATTTAAAAATGATTTTGAGGGCACAAATTTGGGTGAACCATTAAATTATCAACACCAACTTATGGTAAAATTATTAGGCCATAACAAGAACTTTTACTGGGTAAATTTCATGTTAAACCCTAAATGTCACTTACTTAATAATTTGGGCTATCTTGATGATATTGATTTTCAATTAAGTTAAAAAATTATTGAATTTGCTTTATGTAACATATTTGGGAACCGTCATAGCATTATTATATGTTTTGATCATAAATTTCAAAATAAAACAAATTAGGGTTTCAAATTGGGGTCATTTATATGGTTCAAAATTTTAGGATGTTACAGCTCCAGTATTGGTGCTGCCAGAGCCTGGGAAGGGCTATATTGTTTTTTGTGATGCTTCCAAGAAAGGCTTAGGATGTGTGTTGATTTAGGAAGATCATGTGGTTTCTTTTACTTTGCGACAGCTTAAGAAACATGAGGAGAACTATCCAACACATGATTTGGAGTTGGTAGCGGTAGTCCATGCATTAAAGATTTGGAGACACAATCTTTATGGGGAAGTGTGTCAGATCTTTATAGATCATAAGAAATTGAAGTACATCTTCTCGCAGAGTGAGCTGAAAATGCAACAATGTCACTGGATGGAGCTGATCAATGATTATGACTGCACCATTGAGTATCATCCTGGTAAGGCGAATGTAGTAGCTGATGCGCTTAGAAAAACGTTTCCTTCTTCTCGCTCTATGAAGAAGTCACAATTGAGTTCCTTGGTATGCCATAGGTAGGATATGTTTGTCTCTTTGCGGCAGATGAACGTACAGCTGGAAGTCTCCTTGTTAGCAGGATTGTTGGCACATATGCAAGTAAAGCCTACGTTGAGACTGAAGATCAAAGACGCAAAGTAGGCAGATACTTCAGGTTAGTTAATCAAATTAGAGTTTGGAAGCGAAAAGTGTGATGGGTTCCATGAGTCCGAGGATGGACTAGTTTGCTCCAGGATCTTCTCTGAGCTTGTGTTTTTTAGTTCCTAGGCAGTTGAGACGTGCATCTTAGTTTGATAGAGTTCTCCTACAACAATAGTTATCAGCGAGCATCGACATGGCTCCTTATGAGGCTATATATGGCAGGAAGTGCAGATCTCCTTTGTGTTGGTATGAGTCGGGCAAGTATCAACCTTTGGGTCTTGAGTTAGTGCAACAAACAACAGAAAAGATCAAAGTGATACAACAATAGTTGAAAATGTCACATGACAGACAGAAGTCGTATGCAGATAATCGCTGACGACCTTTAGAGTTCCAGGTGGGAGACAAGGTGTACCTTAAAGTCTCACCATGGAAAGGCGTGCTAAGGTTTGGCCGGAAAGGCAAGTTGGCACCCAGGTATATGGGGCCATATCCAGTAATAGCACGTGTTGGCAAGGTAGCTTACAAGTTAGAACTGCCACCAGAGTTGCACAAGTTACATCCAATGTTCCACATCAGTTTGTTGAAGAAAAGTCATCCAGATATAGAGGCAGTGATATAACCAGTTGAAGTCAAGCTGGATGAAGATGTGACATATGAAGAAGGTCTAGTGATGATTCTTGACAAACGTGTGAAGAAGTTGAAAAGGAAGGACCTGGTGCTTGTGAAAGTTCTTTGGCATCATCATTGTGTTGAGGAAGCCACGTGGGAGCTCGAGGAAGAGAGGAGGAGGAAGTATCCCTCACTTTTCTCTTCAAATTTTGGGGACAAAATCCTTTTGTAGGGGTTTATGGCTAGTAAGGACCCTGACCTTCATTTTGAGTTTATCCTATTTGCTTTGCCTAAACCCTGTGTTTTGAAGCTTGCTAATCACCTGAGGTTGGGATTAGGGTTTGTTGTGTTTTGTTGAGAGTTGGAGGTGCAACTTGCAAATTATCCAAGTTTTAAGGTTGATGTGCAAGTTTGTCACCTTGAGAGATATTTTCTCTCTCCTTGCATCCTCTAGGATGGAGAGGATGAGTTGGGCTTGTTGCTTGAGTAGTTTTGGGCCTTGTTGGGCTTTGCTTTGCTTTGCTTTTCCTTATTAAGGTCGTGTGTCATGCAAAGAGAACCTTGGTGAGGTGTGTCACCCAGGAGGGGTATGTCTCCCATGTGGGGTGTGTTGCCCAGGTGGGGTGTGTCGCCCATGTGACCACCTTGACCTTGCCTTGGTTGTGTCACCATACCTTGGATAAGTGGTCGATCCTTTGTTAGTTGGTGGCATGATATGTGCATGTGGTTTAGCAAGTTGGCATGGATTTGGACAAGTGGTGCCTTGGACATGCACATGTGAAGCAACACCAAGGTGGGCGCCCCATAGACCCTCTTGTATATATACAACCCTCTCCTTAGTTTCTTAGCTCTTTAGTTCCTTTAGTTTCTCCTTTCTCCTTTGGTGGCCGATACACCTTTCCTTGGTAGAGCAATCTTGGTGGCCGATCTCCTTGGTGGAGTCTCCTTCTTATTCTTCCTCTAGGTGGTGGTCGAACCCTAGAAGGGTCTTGCTTCCTTGTTAAGCATCTCCTCTCCCTCCTTAGCACCTTCTTCTCCTTCTTTCTTGTTCTTCGGCCATGGTGGTTATGAACTTTGCTTCTCTTCTTGTGGTGGTCGAAGGTGGGGTGCTTTGGAGCTAAGAGCTTAAAGCTAGTGCTTGGAGCTTTGGAGCTTGAGGAGCTTGCTTGAGGTGGGTTACATAACTCCTAACCCTAGATATACTACTTTCTTTTATGTTGCATGTTCATATGTGATCTTGATCGGCCTTGCATCTTGTTGGATATGTTTCTTGCTCTAGTTTGTACCCTTATCTTGTTGGAATTAGTGGTTATGTTGTTAATAGTTGTGTGACCTTAGATCTTGTTGGCCGAACCTATGGTTTAGGGTTTCCTTTGGGGCAATACCCTTTTCTCTCTTTAGTTTTGAGAAGTGAGCTTGATCTCTAGTGGTGTGGGCAAAACCCCTCTCTTCCTTAGTCATTGAAAGGTGAGTCTATACTCTAGTTGCTTGGACAACACCCTTCTCTCACCATGGATTTGTGAGGTGAGCCTTTGGTTGTTGATGACCTAGTTGAGGTTGACGGGTTGCTCGATATGTGATGGAGGTTGTGCAATACCCCTCTCTCTTAGTTGTTGAGAGGTGAGCCAACTCTCTTGATCTATTAGGGTTTGATGATGGTGATCTTGAGGTTGATGATGACCATATCGATGTGGTTCTTGTGTCCTTGCACGATACCCTTTTTGGTGCTTTGCCCGATACCCCTCATCCAGGGTTTGTCTTGGACGATATGATAAGTTAAGTTATGTTGGCTTTGTTCCCCGTTTTGACCCCTTAACCTTTCTAGTGTCCTTGGGTGATATGCCTTGATCGAGATGTACTTTTGCCTTAGTTGGTGTTGTGTCTTTGGCCGACATGGTGCTAAGTAGATACCTCTGTCTTGTACTTTGGGTGACATAGGCTAGTTTTGTTGCTTCCCGATATGATGCTTGGATAGTGAAACCCTAATAGGTGCCTTAGTGGTGACCGAGATGTAGTGCCTAACCCAGTTGGATGATAGACCATCTTATGGTGCATTGGTGTCGTTTGTTGTAGTAAGTTTGTTGGGCGACAAAGTGTTGAGCTTGGGCGCCATGACCTTGGCCGATATAGAGATGATGGCTGCCCGATATGAAACCCTAACCCTAGTCGGTGATAGGGTCTTGGACGATAAGAGGTGCCCATATGTTGCCCGACACACCTTCGTACTTGGTTGCTCGATACCACCTTGTTCTTCCATGCACGATACCCTCTTGGATCAGGTTGCACGACACAACACTAGCCCTGGTTGCACGATACCCTTGGTGCATGAGTGCACGACTTGTATGGCTGATATGTGTGGTTAAGTGCCCTATCCGTTAGAGTTTTAGTGATGGATATGATCATGCTCGCTACCCCTTTGGGTGAGGAATGGTGCTGCCTGCCACATCTCTAGTGAGGGAAGACAGTACCTTTGGTGAGGGTTGTGCTTAACTCGAGAAACCCTAGTAGTTACTTTCTTGTACCTTGTGAATGATGGGTTATGGATGAACGGTTGTGACCAATAATGTATGACTAGGTTATGGTTGTGTAATCTTTAGGGATGTATTCCTTGATAACGATCATGCTCATGTGATATTAGGGCATAGTGGATGCTCATGGTTTGATTATAATAATGTAATTTGTGTACAAGATACAACTTTGTATTTTATGTAGTGATAATCATGGATGTTGATCCAGTCATGTGCCTTAAACCTTAATAGCATGATAATCATAAAGATATATGGTTGGTGATTTATGTTATCTCTCTTGATATGCTTACTAACCATGCAGGTGTATCAGATGGATTCATAGCCAGGTAAGAGCTATGAGGTTTATGTGTTTGAATAACACTGAATGATGATAATCCCCATTGATGAGATAACATGTATCACCCGTATGATGTGAAAAGGTCTGTTGACCTAGTAAAGGTTGAGTGCCTAGTTGAAGTGTTATCCTATGATGTTGAGAAAAGGGATTGCTATCCCATGGTGATGATGTAAGCCTTGAGAGGCAGTGGCATTCTGTGATGATGGATTGAGATTCCATGATAATGTGATAATGACAGTATTAATGTAACTCAATGTTGTTTATGTTTTACAACTTGGTTGCCTCAACAATCCACTTAAAATATATTAATTAATTACAGTGGAATATATCATGTAGTTTTCCCTAGCCATAGATCCATCATCGTCAGTAATTGGTGATGGTGAAATAGGTTTATCTTGTGGGATTACCTGGAGCGCATATTGTTGAATATGCGGGGTTTTCTTCTAGCCGAAAATAGGAGGATTTGAGTACAACTGCGGTTGTGTATAGAGCATGGTGAACAGGCCCATGGCTCAGTGATTATAGATCATGGTGAATAGGCTAATGGCTCAGTATTATAGAAGGGTAGACTGCGGAGCTAACCTTGTGGTTGAGGCCACTCAAGCAAGAGACTACAGTCCTGCTTTGGTTTTAGTACATTAACCACAAAGAGGTGTGGTCATGGAGTCCAGCTCTCCCGAAGACCTTGTATGGCATCGGTTTTGGGCTTCGCAGCCAAAGGTTGGATTTGAGCCAGACGGCTCACTTCCTCAGGGCATAATAAATCGTAATCCAGCCGTATAGAATATATTGCTTAAGGCAAAACATAGAACATTGATTGAGGCCTTGCTTATATAGCTGATCTAGTTATACCTTGCAGTTATGTGTATGATCCTTATATTTTTTGATAAGTTCTTATAAAGCTTATCTTGTTAATCATGTTCCATAAAGAAATACTTGGTTAAATGCCTCTTGGATATCTGGTAAGATTGTTCATAAAATAAGTTCTACTTAGGATGCTGCTCTTATGATCTGCTGACATCAGTTATCTGCTTTACCTACTTTACCTGAAGTTTTATAGTTTCGGCGGGGAGTTATGTTTCTCACTGGGACTGTGTGTCTCACCCCGTTGGTCTACAACCTTTTTAGGTGATCGCGCTAGATGTGGTGGCGGTCGTGAGGTTGCGGCCGAGTAGCAAGAAGAGCAGTAGGAGGCAAGAGATGAATATGTTGTTGTTTTGGTTGTTTTGTAGTAGAGTCCAAGAGTCATCCCTATACTCTCAGGTCCTCAGAGATGTTTTGACGATGTTTTATGATGTATAGCTGATGTAGCTTGTATATCGTATTGCTGGCCTGATGTGGCCCGTTATGTATGTATAAAAAGGTGATGAACTCTGGTTATGGAAGGACAACTGGTTCCTTTACGCTGTGGACATATATCAAGGCTTGTAAATGTTTATATAAAATGTTTCCTTGCAGGATGAGGATCTGGATATAATAGTTCTCTTTTATCTGCTTTCCGCAAATGGTTTTAATTAACCCGTGTTTTTGGTAATATGTGGTTTATGGTGTTTCCACACATTTTCGTGTGGAATCTCGTTGTCTGTGTGATAGCGGGATGTGGCACCACCATATCTCTACTTCATGAGCTGAGAGGAAGTAAGCTAGAAACTGTGCAGAGCAAGAATTTCTACCATTATAGTTACATTATGACATTCATGGGCATGCAATAGAATTAGTGAATTGCTATTATATACCTTCCATCAATGAAAACGTCATACATTTTTTATGGGAAAGAATGTTATGGACTGATGTTTCAGTTTAAAGATATGATCTTTGATGGCAATGCCTCTGTCTCATCAACTATACTTGATAGTTGAAGAGACAAATGTGTATGACACATATAACGAACGACATAAATAACTCAAACTTGAATGCATATAGCGATGTCATCTAAAGCGTATAAATGGGGACTCATTTCTAGAATCCATATGATGGATATCTAGACTCTTTTGGTTATTGAACCAATAGAGACATACTAATCTCATTCATTGTGCAATATGACAAAGGTTCTTCACTAGATGTAGTGGGATGATGATTATTCTATTAAGGATTATACATATTGATGTATATAGACCTTTTAGAATAAATGCTAAAGGTAATCACTAGTACTTCAATGTATTTAGTGATGACCTCAGTAGATATGATAGTTTGTATTTAATTAAATACAAACATGAATCTCTTGAAGTGTTCAAGGAGATCATAAATGAAGTACATAACAAATTTGGTATAAGTATTAAATTTTGATATGATCGATATGGAAATACTATGAACCAAGAGTTTGAGAACCTTCTAGAAGATCATGATAATGTATCATGATGGACTCCATCTGAAACACAATGATAGTGTATCAGAAAAAAGGAATCACACCTTGATAAGTCAGAGTGTGATTACTAGCTAAAACTTCAAAATTCCTTTTGGGCACATGATTTACACTGGGAATAAAGAGAATCACAAAATGTTGTGGAATCTCAAAGTTCCTTAAGTAACACACAGAACTCATGCTAAATCTTGAATGATATATGATATCTTATGGACAAGAAGGTGGTGATTTGATCATATGATGAGTCAACAATCTACCTAGAAGCTAATGAGAGACAAAACTGAGATATGGCTTGATGCCATGAAATCCAAGATGGACTCCATGTATATCAACAAAGTATGACTTTGGTTGATCCACTTGAAGGGGTAAAACCCATAGGGTACTTTTGGGATTCCAGAAGAATACTAACATGGAGGGTAAGTTGGTTGAAAAGAGTTTCTAACAAGTTCAAGGTGTTGAACATGGTGAAAACTTTTTAGTAGTGACCATGGATAAATCCATCTGGATAATGCTTGCCATTATAGATTAATATGACTATGAGATTTGGCATATGGATGTTACAACCGAATTCCTTAAATGGAATATTTTGCAAGATGTGTATGTAACACAGTCTAAAGGTTTTATAAATCCAATAATGCAAATAAAGTCTATAAAATTGTATAGATCAATCTTTGGATTGAAGCAAACACCTCAGAACTGGATCTTCAATTTGATAAGATAGTCAAAGAGTTTGACTTGAGTCAGAATGAATAATGTGTGATTACAAGAATTTAGTGGGAGCATATATATTCCACATATTGATGGGGAGTATCATCCTTATACTACAAAATCTGGCAACAAAGTGTATTATAAAAGGCTTTTAGAGAAGAATCCTATGTGATAGGAATCAAGATCTATAGAGATGGATCAAGAGGGCTTCATGACCTAAGAAAGAGAACATACTTTGGCTAGATGCTGAATGAGTTCAACATGATGAGAGAGAACTTGTCCATGTTCCATGGAGTTAGTCTCTCAAGTGCCAAGTGTCCCAATTCTTATGAAGAATAAAGAACACATGGATAGATGCCATATGCATTTGCAATTGAATCTATCACGTATGAACTCATCTTGTTATCTTGTATGTATTGGACATGATAAGAAAATATGAACGAATTATCTTGTATGTATTGGACATGACAAGAATATATGAACTCATCATCTTCTATGTATTAGACATGACAATAAGATATGTAATCATCATCTTGTATGACTAGATGATATAAATATCCAGTTATCTCATATGTACTGGACATGAAAAATGGATATCTATCAAACTCTAGTTAGAGTTACTGGAATATCGTGAAGGACATCTTTGTGTACTTGTGAAGTACTAAAAGGATTAGTTCTTTAGTTATGGTAACAAGGAAGAGTTGGGTGTAAAGAGTTACACTGATGCAAGCTTTTGAAATAACAAAATTGTGTTTGAACTTGAAATAAGAATTGTTAGTTGGAAATGTACCAACATAAGACAATTGATTAATTATACAATAAGAAGTCAAGTACCTTAGTGTTATGAACACTATGAAGGATATTGTATGGATCTAAAAGTGCATATGAATGAACTTGTGGGAGGTTTTGACCATTGATGACTCAGTAGTAATATTGTAACAATAATGGAGCTAATGGTTAGGCAACAGAATCTCAGATAGCATAATATGGCACTTCCATCTCATACGGGTTGTCGTACAATGAGGGGATGTGAAACATGTAATATACCGACTTGAAGAAAATGTTACTTACCCGCTATAAAAGCACTTGTGCAGTAGGAACATGATGGACATGTTAAGACCACTTGGAATATGATTCGTGGGTGATTGGCTCTAAGTGTAAGTGGGAGTCTGTTGGTATAGTATACCCAGAGAGCCAATCATATGATGATTGCGATGAGGTATTAGATACCTAATTTGATAATGATAAAGGTAATTCTATCTATTATGTTTGTCTCACTCATGAGATGATGACACATACATAATAAATGTCTAAAGAATGATGAGACTCGATGACATATGTCTTCAGGTTGAGGACCTAAACAATGAGACCATATGCATTTTAAGAGTACATACATTCTTGATATATCCCTAGTTGGATATTATTGTGGAAGCAAAATAGACAATAGTAATACATAATACTATAGTGTGTGTTGACTGGTGACAAAGTCTCATTAGTCATGATATATGATATCAAGTCAAGCACACATATATATGTTAGAGAACATTATATCAGACAGACCCACCGTGAGAGTGATACATGGATATCATGGAATATAGTCACAATCATCTCTCATAGTGATAGTGGTTCATAGACCCAAAATCACTACACTCGTCACATGTCATTGGGTACACTTTGACATCATCAAACACATTCCTAAAACATGGATGTTATAAAGGTGATGGTTGGGTGACTTTGACACGTGGGGATAGACAGTGAGTGATAGAGATGGGATTTGTCCCTCCTACAAGGAGTATGATATCTAGGGCCCCTTGATAAGCGAGACTGGGAATTGTATGGTCATACTCATGTGATTCAATATATGATATGTGAACTCACATGCATCTCAGACAATCTGCTCTAGATCAAGGAACATGGATTGAATGTTGAAGAGGATGACGTTCCATGCCTCGAGTTCAATCCATATGTCAGTGATAAAGGAACTATACGATCACTATATCACTAATCACATATTGTAGACTGAAGTTGTTCTCCTTTCTGAGTTACTTGGGTAGCAATGATGAGTTACTAGATTCTGATCATTGCTTGTGATGTCATATGTTGTTATGAACATTCATAGCCAATGCAAATTGGAACTTGCAGGGTCACATACATAGGATACCCCTAGAAGAGGAGATTTACCATGAATGATGTTTAGATTTATACTAAAGGTATTTAGGTACTCAATTAAACATACAATTGACTGACTGGACTTAGAAATATCTAGTTCAAGTGTTGAACTAGCTGGTTAGAGTGTCATGGTCGATTGGAGACTGCATTAGCAATATTAGGACTGCCAACCGACTGATTCACCCTTGTGAGCTGATAAACTAGTATGATCCAACCGACTGGTTCACTTGGTGAACCGGGAGGCTCATAGTCCTTCCAACTAAGGAAATTGGGATTTTCCCAATTGGAGGAAAACTTTCACGTTTCACTTGTTCAATTCGATTGGAATAAGGATTCATCTTTGAATTAATTGGAAATGACTAAGGAAAGTCAATTGTAGGCAAGTATGGAAAGTAAAATGATTGGTTCACTTGGTGAAATGACTCATTTGCAATCCCAACTGATCAGTTCACCAGTGAACCGATCATCTCACCTTGCCAAACGACAGTTTTAGTTACGAAATAATCGGTTCGCCTACTGCAGTACAAACTATTCATGAAATTTCCAGATCCTTCTACTCCCGAACAGATTGAGAACCCTGACCCTACCCTCTACTATAAATAGAGGGGCACTGGGGGCTTCTCAGAACACACAACTCAGAACATCAATTACTCTGCAAATTTATTGCATCTCTGGTTTTGGTAACCAAGAGAGCCCGAGCAAGTTCTACCTGACTAAGGAGGCACAAGGAGGGAAAGACAATTGGAGAAAAGCAGTCTGAGTTCAGGAGAGTAGGTTGGTGCTAGTACACCAACAGGAGGGTCGTCTCCTTCCTACCAATTCTTCTAGAACGGCAGGAGTTCCAGGTGGTCCATGTGGACTACATGTAGAGGTGGGAGATGTCTGTTGCTCAGGAGGACACGTCAGCCGTAGTCCATGGTGGAGGCCAGAGTCCATGGCGAAGACCAGGAGCTGCACAGACACCGTCCAAGACATGGCATTGAAGGCCGCACATGACTGCGAGGTATTGTCACTGGGAAAGCCCCAGGACCAGGTATATCTCTTTAAAACCATCCTTCCCATTACATAGTCATTGATGTGATCTCCTATTATGGGTTAATGGCCAGTAAAAGTTTTGTTTCCACTGCCTACTCTGAGGCCATAAAACCAAACAATTTCTCCACTTTCAATAAAAGTCACGATTCTATTTCTAGCATTCCACATTATTTCACTGATCCAACTAATCCAGTTTGTCACATGATTCTTTCACTGGACCCATGAGGATCTAACAATGCAAACACCATCTTCTTCCTCCGCCTCTTTTCTTTTTTGCACCTCTACAGTCCACATTTGTTCCTCCACTAACTATCTCTATCTCTCCCATATCAACTCTTTATTCATTCTCCTACATGTTCCTTACACTGTTTCAAATCCACTAACCATAGGTTTCCCTAGATTTGGTGATTTTGTATCTCCCTATTGAACCCAGAGCCCCTCCTTTACCTTATTTCTCCTCCAGGACACACCCCTAACTACTCCAAACCTATGAACCCTAATAAAACCATATGCAACCCTCCAAACCACCTCCATATAATCTCAACAATCACCCAAATTTCCTCGTGTTCCATCAAACACAACTTCCCAACCCCACTTATTGATGCTAGAAGTTTGAATGTTGGCAGGGCATTTCCAACCAAGGTTAGGCCTTTGGATATCCAAGATATTATGATAGAACCCCTAAGGGTGTATGTTACCCCTAAATTGGTATGTTCTAATGGTAATTCACCTTTTTCCTATTTTTACCCTATTCTAAGGCTATAGTCGAATTTGTGTGCAATAAGTAATTTTTGAATTAGCGTTCATTTTTATACATGTTTTCTTGATCCTTATTTTAAAAAAAATTACCCTATGGCTCATATCCTAGGACCTTCCCTTTTCATCTAATGAAGGGGACTCCAATTCTGGATCTAGGATGTTTTCTCCTTCAATTTTTGGATCAATGAGTTTGATTTGTTACTTTTGACTCATTGGAGTCCTCTTGCAACAACATGAAGTTGTAGATCTAGAGTTTGAATCTAGGAAAGTCATTGTGGGATGTCCGATCATGGATTGTTCATTTGTGAATAATTCAACTAGAATAATGATTGTTATAACCTAGTGAAATTTACCATGTGTCATTCCTATTTGGGATTTTTGGTATTTTCACAAGGATCTAGACACACGAGTTTTGAGCCATGGTTTATACCTATTTTCCCAGTCATGTACTATGGCTGTAAAACCATATGCGAGTTTAAATTCATATTCTAGCTTTGTTTTTTGATTAAATTACGTAAAATGAATTCATCATCATCACCATCATCATCTAAGCCTCAATCCCAACCAAGTTGGGGTCGGCTACGTGGATCCTTCTTTTTCAATCTGCTATGTATGGGTCATACTTTGATCAAGACGTAAAGATTCAAAATCTCTCTTTATAAGCTCTTCCCAAGTTAATTTAGGTTTGCCTCTTATTCTTTTAGTTGTACTTGACTCAATAACCTTATTTTGAATTGGTTCATTTGTAGAATTACCCTTCACATGTCCATACCATCTTAAATGGCCTTCACACAACTTTTCCTTGATGCTCAAACCCTCACTTTATTTCTAATATAGCCATTCCTCATGATATTTTCTTGTTTTCCCGCACATCCATCTCAACATACACAATTCAACCACATTCATCTTGTTGAGAACTTGTTTCTTCACTGCCCATCATTTACTCCCATATAGCATGGCTAGCCATATAGTTGTTCTATGAGACTTGCTTTTTAACTCCACCTGTGTTTACGTACATTCTATGTTAATTTAAATGTATCTGAACCCAAGCCTGAGTAAAGGAGAAGGGTTCGTGGTAGGTTGACATCCATCCATAAAACTTTGTCTCTCTTTTTACAACATGGATCCTTATAGAAATTTTGTAAAATGAATTAACTTATAAGATTCATAGAAATTAATTATTTGTCAGAAGAACACATAAATACTCATTGGAATCAATGATTTATTCCTGATCCAATGGTCTAGTTTCCATCACCTAACTCCAACATTATAAAAATGTGAATTTAAGGATTTTCCTAATTGGTTGGAATTTCTATAATTCATATCTAGTCCTCTATAACTAATAAAATTTAATAAAATATGTCATAGAATCATGAAAATATATTCTAAACTATGGTGTGCATTAACAAATTAATAATAAAAAAATCAATTTTTAGGATTTATGAATTTAAGGAGAAGTTAACCCTAATTTTATATATACTTTTAATAGATGGCTTGTGACCCTGATGTGGAATTGGTGGATTGACCCTAGATATATCTAGATTTGGTTTGAGGTATGTTGCATATCCTTAATCACATTGAGAATTGACCCAATTTATCTCTCTCTTGATATATGTTGCATTCCCCATTATTCATATTGATCAATTACTTTCTTGTTTCTCTTTCATGAACCTCTGTTAGGTATCAATATATTGGAATTCCTCTTTCATATTTTGTTTGGTCTATTTGGATCAAGTTTACTAAAATAGATCTTTTTATCTCATAAGTCTGTTGGCTATGATTGTTTGACCCTAATTTTTATCTTGTTCATTCTATCCCATGTGGTAACCCTATTGTGAGGAATTGAACTAAATGAAAGCCTTACTATGAGGTGGTGGATTTTTATGATCTTATGATGTATCTTATTTTTGGAGATGATTAAATACTTTCTCATATGACCTATTACCTCACTTGATATCAGTAGGATGTTCTGGTTCCTTATTTAAGCATGACTATAATCTATCTTGCATGGCCTATTTGCATGTGGGAATTGACTATCATAACTAGAAGTAGTGACACCATATGTTATGCACTGAGGTTTTTGTCCTACTTCTAATGTAATGAAGTTTTAGTCCTCCTGAAATATTTTCTATTGTGAGTAGTGAGGTATTAGTCATATTGTCATGCACTGAGGTTTTAGTTCTCCCACAAACTCTATATTCATTTGGCACTAAGATTTTCGTCCTCTTGCCACTTGGTATCAAATATACTACCCTGCATTTTAGTGTATGTTTGTCCAATTATCACTCACCATGATATTTTTATGATTGTGTTATTTTGTTGATAGATTATAAGGCAATAAACCCTCTTATTGATTATCTTCTTCAAATGAAAAACATTTTTGTAATCATTAATTCTTTTTATCATCCACTTGGATACTTTGATATCTTTATCTTGATTTTAGAAGCTTTGACAAATATATTGTTGTCTTTTATCCTAAAATTTCTAAATCCCTATTTACATGCACATACCAACATTTTTATGCTGACAACATCCATGTTGTCTTCTTTTGTGAGGTATTCTTCCAAGCTATTAGGTGAAGAACATGGAAGACTTGAGATGGTGACTTGGACTTTGCTTAGAGGAACTAACTTTTGGTGGATGCACTTGAAGTATCTTGGAGATCCCCTTGATTAACCATCAAAGTTATTACTTCGGGTAACACCACATGGAAGATTATTATATAACCTTGTAAACTAAAATTAGTCATGATATTTTATTTAAGATGACATACTTTTGCCTTAGTGATATCCATTTATGATAGATTAAACAACAATTGTTCATCCACTATAAAAAGTTGGTGTGTGTTTTTTATGGATGATGACTATTTATTGATTTAGTGAGGAGTGGATCTCCTCTTAGGTGCCACTCTTTATAGTGGTGGTTGTAGGCTACTTTTCAACTATGGTTGTAGAAGGCTCAATAGTAGAAGACGAATCATCTAGTTGCTGGATGGAAGTAATTCCTACATAAGGGTTTGTTGCAGTGATTGTAGAATGCTCATAATAGAGTGTGACTCTAAATACTTTAGTGTTGGAATGAGAGACAATATCATTTACTATGTTAATAATATTTGTTGCATGAAGTACAATATAACTAGTTTATCCTTGGATTTTGGCACTAAAAACATGCTCCCTGCCTAATCCATGGTCTCTTGACTTGAAGATACAACTAGGAACATATACACAACTATAGAAAATAGTGTAAATATCCAACTGAGGTTATTGTGTTCCTAATTTTGTCTTTATGTTTGTTTGAAAATTATATTGACTGTTGATCTAAATGTATAAAATGTTTTTTCTCTATCACATACAAAAATAACAGTTCTTGAACTAAATTATATGGTCTTTGATACAATAGTGTCCCAAACTATTGTTTTTCATTGATACTTACTACTAGTGTAATAAATATATATCATCACTCTTGTTACCTTGATCCTCTAATACATGACCCGAACTCTTCATTAACTGATTTGGTGATTTTTTAGGTCTAACTATTCATATACTTATTCAATTTGTCCTTTCTTATATACATTGATTAGTTCCCGATTATTTGTTAACTTGTGTTGGTATAGAATTGCATATTGTTATGATTTGGCATTTGGATTTTAAAGATATCCTCAACTTCCTAACATGTAATTTTTTTCTAGCTACACTTTGGTTATTACGAACTAGACATCAATGAGGTATATGTCTCATATGTGTGTGTTCCTCCATGAGTGACATGATTATTGCTTCCTATAATCATAGAGGTTGCATCAATTCTGGTTGGTTAAGAGAGGGAGCTACATGTTCATACTATTTTATTTTAGATAAATATAAGGAGTGTGAAATAGATTAAATGTAAGTATTGATAAGGCATTTGAATAACTATAGTGTGACTATTTTTACCATGATTATTTTTGCTCAAAAATTGAATGCAAGTCACCCTCAATAACACCACAATATTCAAATTTCATCCAATTAGATGAGGCAACGTGAAACTCAATGAATATCTATGTCATCCTCAACATTAAATTAGAAAACACATAAAGAGACCAGATGAATCCCTTTTTTTAAAGCTCATGGTTGGAAGGAATCCCCAACAAAACTGAATCCTCTTCAAATACTCATCAAAATATGTTGGGATCTTCAAAGTCAAGGAGTCTTTATTACAATTTTAACAATTGGCAATATCTACCCTAAGGAAACTACCTTCAACTGATCATGTAAGTTTCTACTATCCTAGTATAATATTTTTATTGCTTACTTGTTGACGAACCAATAATTTCAAATTTAGTTAACTTAAGTTGGGGTATTATTTGACTTTATGAAGAAGTTGTCACACTAATTTATTAGAGAAATAATGCAAAAAAATTTGCCAAATTGAATTGTTATAGGTACATTACCTCATTGCCACTATCTTGTACTATTCCATTATCCTTCATTACAATTTTTGTGAGCTTATGAGATGGTGACATTAAGGACGAAAGTGCTTCAAATTATCAACCTAATTGGACATGCATCCTAGTGTTTATCTGTAGAAGACCTATTACTAGATAGTTTCATTGATTTCCAACAATCAGAATCTAGTTAGATGTCAGAACAGCAATAACAATTCTTTAACCTATAATGGGAGGCTAGAGCCATTAAACAACATCATCTTGAAGATTTTTGAAAAAACTATAAAAATGTAAATAAAATGTCATCATGTAAAACATTGGGATGCAAATTAGTTTGAATTATTACTAACTTTGCAAGGCTATCATGTTATTCTCTATTTTTGTCATATCCAGCCACCTTTGCTCCAGATTATGCTATGATTTTCTCTCTCTCTCTCTCTCGATATATATATATATATATATATATATATATTTCTATAATTATGTAGTTCTACCAATCTATCATCTGCATGATTTTGTAGGATAACTGCTCATCATGTTACATACTGCAAATGGGAGAGGGGGTGTCTGAATCTCTACTACGCTTCACATTTTTTTTCTCATATTTATTTGTGCAAAATAGAAAAGTATACCCTACAAGTAAAAATAGATGTCTTTAGAAAAATAACAAAAATTATTTTGTTGGCTACTTATTTATGATGACTAATAATATATTATAGTATGTTTTAAATGTGAATTAATATTTCCATCTTCTACATATGGATATTGTGTTTTGTACTAATTCATGATGACTACTCTTTGTAGAAAACTACCACCAGAGTGTGTGATAGTTTTTCCTAAAAATATTTGTGGTGAATTAGAGAATGTAATTTCTACTAGACTTTGTCTCAAATATGCCCTCAATGACATGAATATCATGTAGCTTATACTAAGTATGTGGATCTCAACCTGAGGCTAATGTGAATAATAATACTTTTGGAGAAGAGTAGTTTCATAAGAAAACCTTCTCCTATTCTGAAATGTTGATGCTCCTTGGACTATAGAAGCTTAAGATTTGCTTATTCTTTTGCATAGAAATCTCTAAGAGTGTTCTAAATTATTTTAACTCTTTTAGTTTGGTATCAATTTGAAAGATCCTTGGCCTAGATTTTAGGTTGAATTATTTCTTCTAAGAGGTCAAGCTTTTCATAGATATTTTTTAAATTGCTCATCATCCAACTTCTTTAATTGTTTTATTCCTTATCAATGAAGATGCTTGTAAACTAAAAATTATAGAACCCTGAATTGATGCTACTATTTACTCAATCTTTCTTCTATGTTTCAAGTAGTACTATAAGGAGTGGGATCCCAGAGAATGAATAAATATAGGTGATTGCTCAATATAGAATAATAGGGGATGCAAACATACATAAGAGAGGGAAATTTCTCAATATAGAAATAACATGGGATGCAAGCATACCTTAAACATGTGTCCTAGAAACACTCTTCACCAATCTAGTTGTTTCCAAGATCAACTTTACCTAATTACAAATTATTCACATATGTTAGGGTTTGTCATATGCATTAATGTAAAGAAAACCCTAGTTTAGGACTTTTCACACAAAACTCTGATTTAGACTCTAAAAATATCACCATTGATCTAGTTAGGTTCTCCTGATTAAGAAAACATAAAATTTTGCTTATTTTTGAGTTATGAGGTTTAAAGTGCATTTTTGGTAATTTTAATCTATTAAATTCATTTTTAGAAAACCCTTTCAATAAAACTCAAAACCAAGTCTCAAAAACGTCTATATTAGAAGGCTTACATTTTTTCGATTCCAAAACATATCTTCTTTAATTTTTGGACAAAGGAATAAAAAGTTATGATTTTTAGAAAAATCATCCAATTAGAAGAAGACACGTCATCTTAAAGGGTGAGAAAGACATAGAGAGAGAGGGAGAGGGGTGGGCCGCATGTTGAGTTGTCCCAATCATTGCTGGACAACTCAACCGACCCCACAGATAACTTGGCAACTCGCTTCTATTCGGAAAGAAAAACAAGCGACCGTGAAAAGACCAAAATAGCCCTGATTGGAAAACAAAGGATCACAAAAATGCAAGAGGGCAAACCTGAGAAAAGATCGAGGGGATTCTTCCCCAAAAGCTTTACTCAATAAGGACAACAAGAAGCAATGACCAGTAGAGGGAAACAATCAAGGACCAAGCCCCAAAACACCCTGGAATCAGATCACCTAGCTTCGTGAGGTTTGGCCAGATCTAAAGAGCCCAAACACTACAGAAACTGTAGGGAAAACACATGAGAACGGGTACATGTTCAAGGCAAAGGAGGAAAATTGGGTGCAACTCCATTACTTAATAAACAGATCAATATAGGGGTGATCTACCTTCTATTCGATGCAAGGAACTACTTCGAGCCATCCACCGTCCTCAGCGAAGGTCGGAAGCTCCGCCCCCAACTCCAGATCCACGCGACGGTAGTTGGAGTATGGAAGGGATGACTGGATGCAAACGAAACTAAACTAAAGCAGGAAACACAACCATGAGGTCCCAGCAGAGGTTGGGGACCAATTTCCCAGGGTTTCGATGACACATGGATGCACCGAGATGGAAGGGGAGAGGTGAACAGGGCAGAAATAGGGCAAGGGCATAGTGCCCTATGAAAGTGGGCTACGACATGATGTGTCACAGCTTATATAGGATCATAGTGTTTTAGAGGAAGACAGGAAGATGAAGAAGAGATAGAGTAGGGGAAAAGGAGGAGAAAAGAGAGAGAGAGAGAGAGAGAGAGATCGCCTATGGAAAAAATCCTAATCGTGCCCCCTATTCAGACTTGCGACTGACTCGAGGTAGGAGACAACCCCTAAGCTGTCAGATCGGGGCCCGAGCAGATCCTAGCCGTCCAAAAAGCAAAAAATAAAAGGAATTAGGTGTGTGACACCTATATTCGATTCCCAACCAAATTTGAATAAAGTGACACATGTATTTATTTAATCTTCTCTCTCCTAAATAGAGGGTGCAAACAAAATCCAAATTAAGTGAAATTTTACACTAAGACATGTAGATTCTGATTATGCACTTAGTTTTACCTTTGGAAACTTTAATGTGTTAAAAAAATCAAATACTATTTTCTCTTTCCTCAAGCATTAATGACTTTAAGATTCTCCCAATTTCATGAAACCTCATCCACAAGTCATATTTAATGTGTTCGGTATGAATTTGCCATTAATTTTATATGTTGGAGTTGTTTGTAAATATTTTGAAGGTTCTACACACTTTCTCTCTCCTGATTTCACCTTTTAAGCAAACTTTCTCCAAATTGGATGGAAATTCACCCAAAGGCTATATTTATTAAGTAGATTACGAATCCAAGATTATTTTCCTCTTTTAGAGTCTTTATTATTTTATTTGATATTTTGGAGAAAACTTAGATCTTCTCTCTCCAAAAATAATTTAATTATTATAATGTAAAGGTGTGAAACTTGACTCCCAAGGTAATTGGGACCAAAGGAACACAATTTTTTACTTAGATTCCACTTTTGGGGTTTCCATTAATGAGTTATGACACAATTAATATTTGTGGCTGTTATTATCACATTATTTCATTATTATCACTCTTGCTCATTCAATTATGTTCCATATATTAATATTATCATCAAAAGAATTATGTGTGACTATTTGCATAGAATTTTATATAATTCATTATTATCTATTATTAATTTAAGACTAATGTGAGAACATTAGGTTACATTAGGGTGATTTATGCATGCATTAGCTTATTAGGGTTATACTCAACATCTTCTAGATCTATCGTCAACCTTGTTTGGCTAAGTTCAAAAGGTCAACTTCTAGGGTAGGGTTCAAGATCTGGTATGTTACAACACTCCTCCCCTTAAAAGGATTTCTTCGTCAAAATCTATAGATCCAAACATCAACAACCAGCTACTCTCCACCCCTTAAAAGGTTTAACCTAACAAGTCAAACTAAACAACATTTAGGGTTACCCACATATCTTTTAGTTGTGACTATTTTAGAGATTTATGTTGTTCATGTATCCAACTAAAAGTCATACCAACTAGGGTTGAGTTTTAGGTCCTTGTGTCTCTATCCTAATAACCCTACAGAAACATCCAATAGTCATAGGGTAGGCCAACTACACCTTTATATCAATCCTAGTCACAACTCCAAAGTTAAAGCTAGGATTAGCACTAGGTTTAGGGTTTCACTACAAAAAACACCTCACTTATTGTGACTTAGGTTAGGAAAACTTTGATGAAATCCAAAAAATTTTGTACATATAATAATATAATTAAAAATATATTTTTCTTCAAAAAATCAAGTAATATGAAACAAGGATGAGCTCAAAATCAATGTGGATATCAAGTTACAATATATCCATAACATGATCTCCTTATCCTACCACCAACTCATAACCTAATAGTATCCTCAAGTCAAACCTCATAGCATCAAGAGACACAAATCATAATCAATCTACATGGTAGGGTAAGATCATCTAAGACCTTATCTCAAAAGGGTGCACCTTGGCGATTTAAGGGAAAACATCTCATCTAAAGGATGACTACACATGGCAAAGGTTCTAACTAGAGAGATAAAATTGAAATAGTTAGAAACTAACTAACCTCGCTTTGATACCATGATGTAAGGAGTGGAATCCCAGAGAATGAACAAATATAGGTGATTTCTCAACATAGAATAATAGGGGATGCAAACATAAATAAGAGAGGGAAATTTCTCAATATAGAAATAATATGGGATGCAAGCATACCTTAAACATGTATCCTAGAAATACTCTTCACCAATCCAGTTGTTTCCTAGATCAACTTTACCTAATTAAAAATTATTCACATGTATTAGGGTTTTTCATATGCATTAATGTAAAGAAAACCCTAGTTTAGGAATTTTCACACAAAACTCTAATTTAGACTCTAAAAACATCATCATTGATCTAGTTAGGTTCTCCTGATTAAGAAAACCTATAATTTTGCATATTTTGGAGTTATGAGGTTTAAAGTGCATTTTTGGTTATTTTAATCTATTAAATTCATTTTTAGAAAACCCCTTTCGATAAAACTCAAAACCAAGTTTCAAAAACATTTTTATTAGAAATATTACATTTTTTAATTCCAAAACATATCTTCTTTTAATTTTTGGACAAAGGAATAAAAAGTTATGATTTTTAGAAAATCAACCAATTAGAAGAAGACACGTCATCTTAAAGGGCGAGAAAGACAGAGAGAGAGGGAGAGGGGTGGGCCATGTGCTGAGTTGGCCCAATCACTACTGGCCAACTCAACCAGCCCCACAAATAACTTGGCAACTCGCTTCTGCACGGAAAGAAAAACAAGCGATCGTGAAAAGACCAAAATAGCCCTGATTGGCAAACGAAGGATCACAAAAACGCAAGAGGGAAAACCTAAGAAAAGATTGAGGAGATTCTTCCCCAAAATCTTTGCTCAACAAGGACGGCAAGAAGCAGTGACCGGTAGAGGGAAATAACCAATGACGAGCCTCAAAATGCCATGGAATTAGATCACCTGGCGCCGTGAGGTTCAATCGGATCTAAAGAGCCCAAACACCGTAGAAACCGTAGGGAAAACACATGAGAACGGGTACTGGTTCAAGGAAAAGGAGGAAAATTGGGCAAAACTCCATTACTTAATAGACGGATCAATAGAGGGGTGCTCTACCTTCTATTCAATGTAGGGAACTACTTCAAGCCATCCCCCGGCCTTTGCGGAGGTCGGAAGCCCCGCCCCCAACTCCAGATGCAAGTCGCAGCAGTTGGAGTATGAAAGGGATGATCAGATAAGAACATAACTAAACCAAAGTAGGAAACACAACCCTGAGGTCCCCGCGGAGGTTGGGGACCAATTTCCCAAAATTCTGATGACACAAGGATGCGTCGAGATGGAAGGGGAGAGGTGAATAGGGCGAAAATAGGGAAAGGGGATGGTGCCCTATGAAAGTGGGCTACGACGCTATGTGCCCCAGCTTATATAGGATCATAGTGTTTGGGAGGAAGCCATGAAGATGAAGAAGAAGTGAGAAGAGGAAAAGGAGGAGAAAAGAGAGAGAGAGAGAGCGATCGTCCGCAAAAAAAATCCTTGTCGCGCCCCCTGTTCAGACCTACGACTGAGTCGGGGTAGGAGACAACCCTGAGCCATTGGATCAGGGCCTGAGCAGATCTTGGCCGTCCAAAAAGAGAAAAATAAAAGGAATTAGGCACATGACACCTATATTCGATTCCCAACCAAATTAGAATAAAGTGGTACATGTATTTATTTAATCTTTTCTCTCTCCTTAATAGAGGGTGCAAATGAATTCCAAATTAGGTGAAATTTGCATAGAGGCTAATTAAGACATGTAGATTCTGATTATGCACTTAGTTTTGCATTTTGGAAACTTTTAATGTGTTAAATAAATCAAATACTATTTTCTCTTTTCTCATGCATTAATGACTTTAAGATTCTCTAAATTTGACGAAACTTTACCCACAAGTCATATTTCATATGTTGGATACAAATTTGTCATTAATTTCACATGTTGGAGTTTTTTGTATAATTATTTAATATTTTGAAGGTTCTACACTCTCTCTCTCTCCTAGTTTCACCTTTTAAGCAAACTTTCTCCAAATTAGATGAAAATTCACCCAAAGGCTATATTTATTATGTAGATTATGAATCCAAGATTATTTTCCTCTTTTAGAGTCATTTATTATTTTATTTGATATTTTGGGGAAAACTTAGATCTTCTCTCTCCAAAAAGAATTAAATTAATTATTATGTGAAAAATGTGAAACTTGATTCCCAAGGCAATTGGGACCCAAGGAACGCAATTTTTTTTACTTAGATTCCACTTTTAGGGTTTCCATTAATGAGTTATGACAACATTAATATTTTTGGCCATTATTATCACATTATTGCATTATTATCACTCTTGCACATTCAATTATGTTCCATATATTAATATTATCATCAAAAGAATTATGTGTGACTGTTTGCACATAATTTTATATAATTCATTATTATCTATTATTAATTTAAGATTAATGTGAGAACATTATGTTACATTAGGGTGATTTATGCATGTATTAGCTTATTAGGGTTATACTCAACATCTTCTAGATCTATCATCAACCTTGTTTGGCTAAATCCAAAAGGTCAACTTCTAGGGTAGGGTTCAATATCTTGTATGTTACAAGTACACCAGGAGGAACTTTGGTGTTTTGTAGCCTAATTTCTCAAGTCAGGATTCAACAACTAAACAACATGGTGTAAGTTGGTTGCTAGCGAAAACCTCCAGTATACATATACTGATGAGATGACCATCTTGATTTTTCCTACATATTTTTTAGTTTTCCTAAAGTCTATCTTAGATGGCATACTCTTTCACAAGACCAAGTTTTTCTTAGATTCTCTTTGAATAGTATGTTAGATTATATAGCACATGTCATTAGTGGCCTATACAAAATGATATGGGTACAATATTGCACTATTAACATATATTATATGTTGATAGGTGATGTCTTAGGTGGTTCCTAGGATATTTCTCTACGTTGTTTAGTGGAAGTGAAGGATGATCCTTTCCCATTGCCTCTTTCTTTCCTTTTCTTTACTTCATTCCTTTTCCTTCTCTTCACATGTCTAGAAATAACTATGGGGTGGTAGAAGGGTGTATTTGATCCTGATATTACCTTTAGGTTGATGAGACCCCCCCATCATCAACTTAATATATTGATGATGGTACATAAGTCTCATCTCTAGTCTTATGCACATGAAGTAATCCAATTTGATTACCATGATCTTGAGAATAACTGGCTTCCTTAGGCATACCTAACCCTAGATGCTATTGTCATTTGGGTTAACAATAGAATACTTTCCAAACATTTTTCTTATGACGCCCAACACCACCCCAAACGAGATTACTCAAAACAAACACACAATCAACTACTAATTAACCAAACACCAGAAAATAGGGTAAATTAAATATGATTTATACATTACCATCGTGTTCTGAAACATTACATAAAGGTCCAACAACTTGTATATCAACACATACCATATCAGGAATTGACGCATATGTCCAGTGGCATCATCCACAACCTATACACAAAATATATGTTCCCCATCTACATGCCATATTAAAAAAATAGGTACATTGTCAAAACCACGTGTCAATATACATATTATCTACAAAACATCCCATGTTTAGACCTGAGAGTACACCTATAACTCTAGGACTCTACTAACAACTATCCAACCTTCTACTTATACTGCTCTCCAAGCTGCTCTTCTTTAGCACCACAATCCTGACCAAGCCGTTGATGATCACCTTAAAAGATGTGGCGACCCACAAGGTGAGACTCATGTCCCAAAAAGAGATATAACTCTCAACCAACAATTATTGATTACATTAGATATATTATTAAATAAGTTAAGCAGATCAAGCAGTTCAAGCATATAGAGCTATTTAAGCACATTTAACAATATAAGCAAGCTAAATAGATAGGCATTGCAACATACATGACTAGTAGGTATATGAATGAACATATAAGACTATCACCTACTAAATAGTTAATTTCTCTTATCGCATTAAATACTCATGTCACGACCTCAGTCCTAGTATTAACACAACCTTAGAGGAAGCATTGCACATATTGGAGATCATGACAAATCGTGAAATGATATCATTAAACCAATAAAAATCCCATAGAGTAAGATAAACCACATGGTGCTTTATTACATGCCGTAAACAAGGGACTCTAAATCCAAGATAAAAGGGTTGAACAACTAAAACTCCAAAACAACATAGCTAAAAAAAGAAAAGATACTATCTAGAATGTAAACCCACCAAGTAGGATCCGGTCACAATCCTTCAGCTGACGTTTGTGGCTCTAATTCTTCTCATCCTCCTCGTTTGCGAACATCTCATCCCCAACCATGCAAAGCAACGTAACACTATATGAGCGGCATTGAATAGTTATAACATGAAAACAACATATAATTGAAATGATATGAAATAACTTGAAGAACTTAGTGACTTAACATGGTTATCATGATTACTTAAAAACTTAATAAATTGAAATGATTACATGAAAATTATGTGTTTTATCTTGAGTTAATATAGTCACTCTCCTAAATGCACCAAAGTGCTCATAAGGCCAATTAAGGCTTACATAAGGCCGGTTAAGCCTCACATAATGCTCCCACAGAGATCATAAGGCCAGTTAAGGCTCACTTAAACATGATTGAGAGGACTATATTAACATAACATGATTTTGTTAATACATTCAACATGATTATCATGATTTCATGGTTCATTAAAATAATTCTAATACATAATATCTCATTTGAAAGCATGAAGACTAAAATAGCAGAAAACTTGATTTCCTAGCATGAGTATCATTTTCCATAAGCATAATGGGGAGTAGCATAAGTGTCATTTGAATGAATCATCATAAATAAATATGCAAATAATAAAACCCTGAACCCTAAATAATACTCAGTGTGCATATCCACTCACCTGGGTCTTGAGGAGGATACTAAATGAAGCCTGATCCCTGATCAAATCCTAATTTCCTGTATATAGTATAATAATGAATTAATTACACATTATTAATATACCATTATGGTTTCTAATTGAAATAGGGGGAGTTGGGTTTGGAAACATGGTCTGATAATGGGTCAAGGATGTTTCTTGTCTCAAAACCTTTTCAATGAGTATTTAAACATAATTTTCTGAGGTCAAGGTAATTAATTAAGGATTTCCTAGCTTCTGGCCAATCACAGGATGAGAGAACAATTGAAAACCCCTTCTAGAAAAAAGAGGTCAAAGCAAATTGACAAAAGACTGTAATGTCAAAATATGATACTCCTAATCTAGTCTGTGTGGCAAGGCTAAAAAGTCACATTACCATACTTTAAACCAATGTGATACACATCAAAATCGACAAACTAAATGATGATAACACCCATGACGAATGTGACACATTAATCGATGTGTGAGGGTAGAGCAGTAAACTTGATGCCTGGCTTCTTCCACAACCATGGTTCATGGGTAGCTCCCCTGACACTTTGGGGTTCTGATCAAACATTGAAACTAGGGACTTTTAGGTGAAAGAGGTGATCTCCCTGAACTTCCTTGCATCCCATCAAATCTATCAAGCCCAAACTCGGGCAGTTTGGTAGTTAGGAGCTCAAGTATATATTCTCACCATGGCCATCAAACTTGAGAAAATGCAAAGCCACAAAGAAGGGAAACTACCTTAGAACAACAGTACAACACATTTGTTGAGTCTACGAAGGTTAATCGAAGCCAAGGGTACAACTGTTGTGGGTATTGGAGCTTAGGACCTTAAAAAGCTATGTGATAAGCAAGAACCAGAGTGATGGAGTTTAAATTGAAAACCACATTGCGATAGTTCAAAACTTAAAAACAATAGCATCTTTTACTTCAAAGCGGCCCATTGGAACAATTTTGTGTGTTTTCACTATAAAAGTTGCTACAGTTGTTACTTATTTCTCTCATCAATTACAGTGTATATGTACATATTATAGACATGCCTGCTGTAACCAAAACTACAATATAAACTGAAGTAAATGTGACAATCTGATCCACTTTCGTAGTATGTGTGATCCGCTTGTTAAGCCTGATGAGTGTGTTGCTTTCGGCACCCACGTCATCTGGGAGTATTGGTTGATGCTCCAGAAAGATCTACTCCCATGACTTGATCAGTTTGTTGAGACTTCATGGCAAGTTTGTTATCAAGCCGTTGAGAAGTGCTTTGAGAAGAGGCACGTGTATCCACCCCCCCCCAACAAGCACGTTGCTCCATGGGGAGCAACATAGCTTGGCTCTCAAAAATTCAAACTGTGTCCGGGTCAATGGTTTTGTCATTATGTCTACTATTCGATCTTTAGTAGATAGGTAATGTACTTGAGGAAGCCCCTTAGAAACTTGTTTTCTTACAAAGTGAAAATCAATTTCAATATATTTTGTGCGGGTATGAAACACGATATTTGCAGTAAGATAAGTGGTTCCAATGTTATCACATCAGAGAATAGGAGGGTTTGGTAATGGTTGGTGTAATTCTTGAAACAAAGATCGTAACTATGCAAGTTTAGCAGTCGCATTGGCAATGGCTTTATATTCCACTTCAATTGAGGAACAGGATACAGTGTGTTGCTTGTGAGCAAACCAAGTAATGAGATTAGAACCGAGATAAATTAGGTATCTACCAATTGAACGCCGATCATCCGGACATCCTACCCAATCAACATCAGAGAAGTAATGGAAAATATTTGTTTCGGAAGGAGAAATGGAGAGTGAGAAAGTAATTGTATGTTTTAAATAGTGAAGGATGTATTTCACCGCCGACCAACGTTGTTCAGTGGGTTGAGACATATATTGACATGCTTTGTTGACGGCATATGACAAGTCCGGACGCGTGAGCATGACATATTATAATGAACCAACAATTTGGTCGTAGAGGTGGGGATTTGGTAATGGGTCACCAGATTTGACGAGAATGGTGGAGGAACAGGATGGGGTAGGAAGAGGTTTGGCGTCCAGCATTTTGGAACGATGGAGAATGTCAAAAATGTATCTTTGTTGGGAAAGGAGGAGGCCAGTGGGTGTGTGGTAGACCTCGACACCAAGGAAGTAGTGTCCATTGCTGAGATCTTTAATGGAGAATTTGGTGGACATAATGGAGAATATATTTTGGATGTGGGATGGATGACTTCCAGTATGTCATCGACATAGACAAGGGCATATTGAACAATTTTATGATGTTGATATATGAAAAGAGATGTATCTATTTTAGAAGAGTGGAAGCCAAAGGTATGAAGAGCAGAATCATGCCCGTGGAGACTGTTTTGAAGCATTAATAGACTTGTAGAGACGACATACACGATTGGGGTGATGTTCATCAAGGAAACCGGGTGGTTGGCACATGTAAACTTAAGTTGTTTAATAGGCTAACGATGGGAGACTGCTGGGGACAAGGTGACACGAATGGTAGTGGGTTTAACCACCGGACTAAAGGTATCCGTGTAATCCACCCCAGGTTGTTGGTGGTATCCCTTGGCGACAAACTGGGCTTTATAACGAGCTGATGTATCATCGGGATTATACTTGTGACGAAAAGATCCATTTGCATCCTATGAAATTCATAGCAGAGGTACGTGAAACTAATGTCCAAGTTCCATTGGTGATAAGGTCATTTATTTCCTCAGCCATAGCGGCACGCCAGGAAGAATGTTTGTGAGCTTCTGAAATATAAGTCGGTTCACGAGAAAGTTGAGAAAGAAAGGCGGTGGGAATTGAATGGGTGGATGTGCGCTGCTGTTTTTACTGGGGCGATAGCCTGCAAGAACACGATAATCAATGGATTTGGTTTGGCGAAGGGTGCGTTGGGCATCTGGAGGGAGCATATGTGCTGTGGTGGGAGGGGCCGGGGAAGAGTGTGGACTCGTGGGTTGGAGGGTGTTGGAACAGTGGATGAGGATGATGACGCATTGGTGGATAGTGGGGGTATGGGTGGATAATTAAATTGAGGAGAGGACGTTGGAGATGGTAGTGGGCCGGGGAGATATAGTAAGCCATGGTTGGTGGGATGGGATGAGGTAATAACGCTTAGGGACAGCAGCGGGAGCAAGAAGAGTTGTGGAATTTAAAATCCACATGTATATTTGGAGTGATCGTCAACAATAAGAAGAATATATTTGTGGGCCGTCAGAAGAAAGAATAGGGGCAGGTCCTCATATATCAAGAAAAAGCAATTCTAATGGCGAGCTACTGCGGGAGGCGTGCAGCTTTGCCAAGGATACAGGAGACATATGGGGCGATTGGCGGTCCGGAAGCAGTAACTGACAATTTATTATTGGAAACAACTTGAGGAGCAGCGCGTAAATATGGATGTCGGAAACGGCTATGCCAAAGTGGAAGAGAGGCACGTTCGCACTTAAAAACCTCAGGTTTGTTGGGATTCGCAGGGAAGCCCTCCAAGTCTAAGAACATCACACGAGATACAACGTTAGCTTGCACGATAAAAGCGACAACAATTTCCCAGTCAACAAGTCAAACTGACAAACAAACAACTAATGAGAGAACTGAGTTGACGAAGAAGACCATAAAATTCTATTAAGCAACTCTACAAAGATTACAAGGATTGTCGTTCTCCCACAATCATATGCCCACAATAGAATTCTATACCTCACTCTCTCTCTCTTCCTTCTTGACTGTCTGTATGCCTTCTCCTATATTGGCACACACAATGTTTGATGTTATTCGGCACACACAATGTTTGATGCTATTCGACACACATGGTGTCAACCTCTATTTATAGGTGCACGACATCCCCCGTAAGGAAGTAAGATAGTTACCTCTATTCTATATAGACTAGGAGAACGACAATAGAATAAGAGAAGGAAATAATGCTTGGACTCCACGTTGGACATTACTTTTCCTTTCCTAACATTGCTGGACTTAATTCTAATCCAATTAACATAAGAACCAAATCTTAACAATCTCCACCTTGAATCTTATTCGGTGAAGTATCTACCCCTTCAAAAAGTTTACTCTCATTCTTCTTCTATTTGCTTCCGCCCTCGAAAGTAATCTACTGTTGCACGCCTATGCGGAGTGTGTGTCCAGACATGCCTGCCCGGACCCTTCATCTGAGAGCTCCTCAAGTTGTACAGTTTGGAAAACTACACCGCCTCCACCTACAGTTGGAATAACTGTTGCCTTCATTCGTTTGGCCCTCCATGCCATAGGTTTGTACCTTCTCTGAGCTCCACCTTCTCGTTAGTACTGCGTGGTCGGTCTTGTCACGTCTTCCTTCTTCCAACAGTTGACAGCTTTGCCTCTACATCTGTTGAATTTCGTAGCCGGTCTTGCAGCCTCGTACGTGACTGCCCCTTAGAGTTGAAGACATGTAACATGTTTTGAGCTCACCTCACATGTCAATGTTTCATCTACGCCTCCAGTGGTAGAACTCCTTTCAGCTACTCCTCTTTTTGTTAGAACCTTCCCAACCAATCGATATGCTCCTTTAGACCAAGTACCCTTCATGATCACTTGCCCCAAGCATGTGACTTGCACGACTCCACCTTGGTTTGAAATATTACAACCGATGGATTCAAGTGCCATCTCAAATATTAGTTTTCTCTTGAGACTAGGGACATATCGGACCCCCCGAAAATGTATGATGTGCTCCATCATGCATAGTGAACGTAAATGTTCTAATTTCGGTGATTTGGTAGAGTTTATCATCTGCTAGTTGAATAGTCCCACGTGCTTGTTGAAGAGATCTTTCATCAAATACATCTCTCTCTCTGAACAAATGATATAGCGAGAGTTTAAATCAAATATCCACCTATGATTGGTACTTGATTTCATGACAGTCAGTGCTTCTGAATATCTTTCGGCTAACGAGAAAGCTCTACTCTTCAACTGCTTCAGCGTTGGACAATCTTTTAATATGTGGCCCTCCTCGTCACATATATAGCATACATGTCTGCTTTTGTCCTTTTGATTCTTCTTCCCGTGACCCTTGCTTTTGTAGTTGACGTCTGTAATAGCCAAAATATTACCACCCGAGGAGGAAGATTCAGATGGCTTTTTCAAAGACTTCGCCTCCAATAAATATGTAATCATCTCGTTGAAGTCGAATGTAGTGTTCCCGATAAGGATGTTCATCACGAGTTGTTCCCATGACTGTGGTAGAGATGATGCTAAGATAACAACCTTATCGCTCTCACTGATCTTCTCCTCCATGCTAACCAGTTGTGTGACAAGCTTGTTGAAGACGTTGAGATGGTGGATGAACCTTGTGGTCTTCTTCCATTCACAATTTGTATAATTACCATTTCAGCACTAACCTATTCGTTAGCAACTTCTCCATATACAACTTTTCTAAGACCTTCCATAATTTCTTTGGTGAATCTTCATTGATCACTGAATACTTTACCTCCGCGAAAAGACTCAAACGGATTGTACTGACCGCCTTGCGCTTCATCATCCTCCAGTCACCTTCAGACATCTTGTCCAACTTTTTTCTTCCAAGAGAGCTTCAGTTAGCCCTTGTTGGACTAAGACGTCCTTCACCATGCTTTACCACACATTAAAGTTGCTTTTGCCATCAAATTTGTTAATATGATGACTCTCCACGTTGCTAGTCGACGCCGCCATGCTTCACGTGCCTCTGGTGCTCGTTGATTGTCTCGTAGCAACCTTCGCTATAATACCACTTGTTGGGATTCATACGGAAGCCCTCCAAGTCTAGAAAAATACCACACGAGATACAGCCCTAGCTTGTATGATAAAAGCGACAATAGCCTCCCAGTCGACAGGCCAAACCGACAAACAAACAACCAATGAGAGAACTGAGTTGGCGAAGACCACAAAATTCTATTAAGCAACTCCACAAAGACTACAAGGATTGTTGTTCTCCCACAATCCCGAACCCAAAATAAAATTTCGTACCTCACTCTCGATGTCTTCCTTCTTGACTGCCCAGATGTCTTACCATATATTGACACACATAATGTTTGACGCTATTCGACACACTGATAACTCATGGTGTCTACCTCTATTTATATGTACAAGACATCCCCTGTAAGGAAGTAAGAAAGTTACGTCTATTCTATATGGACTAGGAGAACAAGGAGAATGAAATAATAATTGGACTCTACTTTGGACGTTAATTTCCCTTTCCTAATATTGCTCAAACTTGAGAACCAAATCCGAGCAGAGTTGAAGGAGGTGATCCAGACAAGAGACCATCTCTGATTGGGCCGTACAACAACGGGCGGCGGGTCTGCGAATCCTTCACAAGGAAATGGTCAGAATGGAACTTGAAGAAACAATGATTATCACGCGTGAAGCGCAATATATTTGGGGTGAGAGACGGGACATGCAACATATTAGAAAAAAGAAATTTCCAAAACGGAGTAGGGTGGATAGCATTACCAGTGTGCTGGATAGGCAGACCGGATCCATCACCTATATGAAGACGGGAGGAGCCGTGATACGGTGCAGCTTGAGGGAGAGAAGTGGGAGATGAGGTGGACGAAGGGGTGGCTGGAAGAGATTTGGGCATGCACGTAGCATCACCTTCGAACGAAGTCCAAAAGATCATAACTGCAGAGGAGTGGCATCATTTGTGTATGCCATAGGAGATAGTTCGTAGGTGTGAGTTTAAGTGAGATATAATGGTGGACTTGATGGACATTAGGGAGGGTGGGAAGATTTGCAGAAGTGGGCTGGGAGGAAGAAGATAACGAGGAGTCTGAGGCTCTGGTACGTACCATGTAAAAGCTGCTACGGCTGTTACTTATTTCCCTCATCAATTACAGTGTATATGTACATATT
This sequence comes from Alisma plantago-aquatica, assembly GCA_963693085.1. Classification (NCBI taxonomy): domain Eukaryota; kingdom Viridiplantae; phylum Streptophyta; class Magnoliopsida; order Alismatales; family Alismataceae; genus Alisma; species Alisma plantago-aquatica. The sequence continues at coordinate 167,553,097 of OY856413.1, forward strand.
TATAGACAGGCCTGCTGTAACCAAAACTACAATATGAACTCAAGTATACGTGACGATCCGATCCGCTTTCGCAGTATGCACGATCCGCTTGTTAAGCCTGGAGAGTGCGTTGCTTTCGGAACGACGTCATCCGGGAGTAGTGGTTACTGTTCCTCCCATGACTTGGTCAGTTTTGTTGAGAGTCTTGAGACTTCATGCAGGTTTGTTATCAAGCCGTTGAGGAGTGCTTTGAGAAGAGGCACGTATGACGTGTATCCACTAACATTGACAGCCTAAACGCTGACTTGAAGGAAGGCCATAGGTAGCGCGTTCTACTAACATGGATTCAATTTTGTGGGTACGGAGATGGGGTGAATCGGACTGGCTAAGGGCATTTAATATACGACAATGTCGAGTTGGCGGCGGAATCCGACTCTGGCACTCCGGCGACTCCATTTTTTTGTTGAGGGATGTAGGGACACGAAGTTTGGTGAGCTTCATCGGAGCTGCGGAGCATCAAGAAGCTTACCAGTAGCTTAATTGGAATGTAAGAGCCGAAGATGCTAGCTGGAGCCCGCTGTAGCCCGAGAAGAAACTTGGCTTCACGACACCATCTCGGGGAGCGTCTTCCCGAATTGAAAGTAGAGGAGCTTTGTATTGGGTCTATAGGAGCTTTTTGGATCGTGTGTAGCATATGTGATGTGGTCTGGTCGCATAGTGATGGCGACTGTGCCCACTAGAGAAAGGGAGAATTTGGGCATTTTCTCTAGGAGATGACTTAGGGTTTGATTTATGGCTAGAACGATTCAGAATGGCCTCCCCAGTCTGTTGGTGGCGAGATACCAGGAAGAAGTTGAGTGTGGAGGGAGAGAAGAGTTGGGGTCTCTTGACGCTGCTGTTTCGTGCGAGGTTGAAGACAGGGTCCCTAGTTCTGGGATTAGGATCCAACGGCCCATATTGGACCCCTGTTCACATCATGTGCGTGACCCGCCACATAGGCACATTGCTGATGAAACTTAGCTTAATACCATTAATTGAGGTTATATTAGATAAACAATTCATCCCCCCTTTCTTACTCACATTAATTGATACCTCTATGATTGTTCATTTTTATTGAATTTTGGCACATTTGCTAAAGCAAACCTAGCGGATCCAAATATCAATTGAAAATTACATGTAAGCTAAAAAAATACTTGTTTTATATGATTAGATATTGGAGGTAATTAATGCTCTACTAATTGTTGAAAAGGAATTATGCTATCAAAATTTTAGGTAATATATAATATATTTTGAACTATTCAAATTTTAGAAGGGGTAATACGATCTTGACACAAAGAATTATGCTTATTCTAGATTGAAATTTTAAGGTGTTACAATTCTACCCACCTTATTGAAATTTCATCCTCGAAATTCAAAACTTGTTAAACTCTACCACCGTAGGATTTCAGGTATATGTACACTAACTTATAAATCTTGCCATAACATTTCATAGATCTGTATTAACATATCTTTGATATAACTGAATGATAACCAACATGAATAACAAGACTAACGAGTGCATGGGTTATTAATTGGACTTGAAACTAAACCACAACCACCATGGGAAAAACCCTAGCTTGCTTGTTCTCTGGGGGAGCTGGATTAGGGTTCTGGCCTGCACCCCTCTTGAGAACTAACTTGGGACAGATATATCTGAAATGCCCTTATACCCCACCTTAAAAACAAACACCTAATCCTAGTCTACACGGGCCTACATGGGTCTTGCTACACTTAGGGCATGCAACTCTTAATGGAGGATCCTCTGGGGCCTTACACTTCCCGTGGTCATCATGGCAGTGGTCCTGGTTGTTGTGGCCATCATGGTATCCTTACTAGTGGTGATGACGTCGGTGGTGGTGGTGCTGCCCACCATGAGATTCCTTCTTCCCATGTCTCCCTACATAGTCCTCGAGCTCCAGAGCAACATCAAGGGCATGTTGTATTGTCCTATGGCCTTGTCTAGTGAGGGCATACCTGAGATCATCCTTGAGACCACAAATGTACTTCTTGGAGAGGTGTACCTCATCAAGCCCATGCATGTATTTCTGAAGGACATGGAAACACATGGCATACTTCATGAACGACATGTCTCCACATTGGTGGAGATTGAACCACTCTTCCCCCTTCTTGTCAATCACGACATCAGAAATATAGCGATTCTTGAAAGCAGTCACAAACTCATCCCAAGTAAGGGGCTCAGCACCTAGGGTTCTGACATCACAGAAATTCTCCCACCAGCCACGTGCAGGTCCTAATATCATGTATGTCCCAAATCAGACATCGGAGCCCTCAGAGCAGTCCAGGACATGAAAGCAGTGCTCCATGTTGCGGAGCAGGCCTCATCCTTCCCCACAACATCTATCTCCTCCTCTCCTACTATTAGTATATACTCTTTATGTGTTATTGTGTGTTGTGTGTTTTGTTACGTGTTACAATGTGTTGTGTGTTGTGTTGTGTTGTGTGCTATAGACTTCTTTTTGTCTTTCCCTTCCTCTCTTGTGCTATAAAAGAGAGTGCATTACAAACATTTAAGTACCACAAATAAATGCTTTACCCATTCTATATGGTATCAGATGTGTTTGATCCTCCCTAAACCATCCCCATCATCGACCCCGCCACATCCACCATTTCCTCCATCACCTTCACCACAACCACCCTCCTCCAGTCGACTACCACCCTCCACCTATCGACCCCACCCTATCGACCCAACCTATCGACACATCCCTATCGATCACACCCTATCGAACCCACCTATCAACCCCACCCTATCGACCACACCCTGTCAACCACCACCCCATCGAACACCACCACCCTATTGAACCCACCCTATCGAGCTCCATCCTATCGACCACCACCATATTGACTTCCATCCTATCGACCACCACCCTATCAACCATCACCATCCTATTGACCACCACCATACTATCGATCTCCACCCTATCGATCACCCTCCTATCAACCGCCCCCCATATTGACAACCAAACTATCGATCACCTCCTATCGACCATCATCTGCTGACCAATAACTATCAACCCCACCCATCGACCTTACTCATCGACCACCACCCATCGACCCCTCTTCTAAAGATTCATAAATAGCATGTTGAAACCATAAAGATCTCACCTCATCTCCTGCCTGCGCCACATGGTAGAGTGACTCTCTTCCCCTGGCGGCGTAGGTCTTTTCTTCTCCCTACTGCCCCTATGAGGGTTTCTCGGATATATTAAATTTGATCTGCTACTTCTATCTACTACCCCTATGAAGGTTCCTAGGATATCTTTAGATCTTTGGTTGTTACTATTTCTTCCCTTATGTGGGTTGTCTGAGATCTTATATTGATGCTGATCTCTGCTATTGCTCTACTATGAGTTTTCTTTTAGATCTAGTCATCCAGATCAGACGTTTAACCTATTATGACTTCCCTGGTGACTACAGATCCTTCATAGACCTTGTGTGTTATGACTGTGAAACTTGATGGATCAAACTACCATCTATGGGCGAATTATTTTGTACTGTATGTCAAAGACCAAGGGTGTTATTCTCATATCTCTTCTACTACTAAGGATCCTCCTATTAAGCGGTGGATGACAAAGTCAAATAGTCCTACGACCAATGGGCCAAAGAGGATTCTGGTGTCATGACATGGATGGTGAATAGTGCTGAACTGAAGATCAGTCAGTCTCTTCTTCACCTACGTAATGCCAAGGCCATGTGGGATCAATTGTCTCATGTGAACTCACATAAAAAAAAACTCAAAGAAAGTCTTTGATATCTTCAAAAGAATCCATTGAAGACTATTACAACCAGTACTCTACACTCTGGGCTGAATTTGAAGTATATCATCCACTCTTTGTGGATATCAAAGAAATTAAATGACAACACGATGAACTTTAGCTAGTTCAATTTTTGGTTGGTTTACCTAATTCCTTAGCAGATGTGGTAGATCAAATCGTATCCAGTGATCCCTTGCCTACGCTAAGGGTTGTTCTCAAGCATGTTCAACGCCTTCCTTCTATGACTGTGACTACTACTGATCACTAGATACTTATGATTTGCTCCTCTAACTCCAGACAAGGATGTGGATGTAGTTGCGGTCGTGGTTGACGTACCCCTAGATGAGGACCTCTTGATGGATGAAGTCAATCTCACTTACTACTGCCAATCGCGTCTGCAACTTCTGTGGATGCATGAACCATAGTGAAAACTATTGTCGGGTAAAATATGGTAAACCTTCCTGGGCAAATCAGGTCTCATCGGATGTCTATGATGACTCCACTGGTACTGCCTCAAGTTCTACTTGGCCTACAGTTGAGTGGATTCATGCAGAGTTTGACAAACTCCTACAAGCTCGCCTATCCTTGCCATCATCTACTACTGAAGAGGGATCCTCTGCTCTTCTTGCATCGCCTGCTACTTACAGTAACAATAAATGGGTCATTGACTCTGGTGCAACTGCACATATTTCATCCTATTCCAAACTTTTCACTACCTTTTTTAACACTACTCATGTCCCTCATGTGACTATTGTGGATGGGACTCAATCTGCTGTCCATGGCATTGGAAATATATCTCTGTCCAACAATATGCCCTTAAAATCCGTCTTATACATTCCACACTTTCCTCTTAGTTTGCTATTTATCAGTAAAACTGTTAAGAGCCTTCAATGCTCGATTACTTTTGATCATGAGGGTTGTGTTTTTTAGGATCTCTATATGAGGAAGAGGATTGGTTCGAGCCATGAGGGACCAGATGTCCTATACTACCTGGATCTACCAAAATTTACTACAGCTCTACCATCTTCTTATGTGACAAGTCGACAATGGCACGGTCACCTTGGGAATCCTTCTGCTGCAACATTGCGTTGTGTTTTTCTTAATATTTTTGAAAAAAAATTTGTGTGAATCATGCCAGTTTGGCAAACAAACTCATTCTACTTTTCATAATAAGAATGAAGTTAGTTCTAAACATGTGTATGCTATTGTTCATACCGATATTTGGGGACCATGTTCTGTTCCTATCTTGTCTGGGTATCATTATATATGACATTTATTGATGATCATTCCAGGGATACTTGGTTGGTTCTCCTCAAAGTTCACATTACTATTTTACAAACTATCACTACCTTTTTTTTACTGAAATCCAAACCTAGTTCCAAACTATTGTTGAAATCTTACGAACTGATAATGCCCTAGAATTTATGCAATTTTTTTATATTCTTTGTAGTTCTCGAGGTATCATTCATCAGACTTCATGCTCTTACACACCACAACAAAAAGGCGTGGTAGAGAGAAACAATCACTCATCTTCTTGACGTAGCACACACTATTCTTCTTCACTATCATGTTCCTAAACACTTCTGACCCGAAGATGTGTATATCGCATGCTACTTAATTAACCATATGCCTTCATCTATATTGCATATTCAAATCCCTATTTCCCTTATCTATCCTGATGGGCCCTTGTTTTCTATTCCACTACACATCTTTGGCTGCACATGTTTTGTTAAGAATCTCTACCCTGGAAATCTAAATTTGACTATCACTCCACTAAATGTGTCTTTTTAGGTTACTCTAGAACTCAAAAAGGTTATCGGTGTTATGATCCTATCAGTCGTTAATTGTTTGTAAGTGCGGATTTTGTGTTTTTTTAAAACATGTCGTACTACTCTGACGAAGGAGCTGCATTATCTAGTGGTCTAGTGGATCATATTCCAATGCTTGAGGTAGTAGCACATGATCACACTGAAAAAACTGGAGAAGTGTCCACGGTTACAGCCCCCTCTATGGCTCCTCAACAACCAATTCCTCCCTCGGAGGTAGATCAAAACACCTCATAGGTATTCTCTGATGTACATCTTCCTATTAGCAAAAGGAAAGGTATTTGTTCCTGTACTCAACATCTGTTTAAAAAATTCTACTCTTATATGGTGATAACCTTGCATGTTTTACCACTTCTTTATGTGTTATCTCTGTGCCAAAAAATGCTACAAAAGCTCTTCATCATCCTTCCTGGTGCCAAACTATGAAAACTAAAATGACTACCCTTCAATATTGCAAGACCTGTGAACTTGTTGATTGTCCTGAAAACTGTTTGACAGTTTGTTGTTGTTGGATTTTTACTATTAAATATCAACCAGATGGTTATATTGAAAGGTTGAAGGCTCGACTTGTAGCCAAAGGCTACACACAAACCTATGGAGTAGATTCCTTTGAAAATTTCTCTCCGATGGCGCACCTCAACTCTGTGAGAGTTCTTATCTCTATAAGTGTTAATAAAGATTGGCCTCTTTTTCAACTTGATGTCAAAAATGCCTTCCTATGTGGCGACCTTCATGAGGAAGTTTATATGGAACAACCATCTGGTTTTTCCAGTCAGGGGTAGTATTCCAAAGTTTGCAGACTCAGGAAGGAAATATATGACCTCAAACAAAGTCCACGGGCATGGTTTGATAAGTTAAGCCAAATACTTATCCAGTTTCAATTTCAACACTCCCATTTGGATCATACTCACTTTATTAGAAAACTAGCCTGGGACTTGTTGTCCTTATTGTTTATGTGGACGATATCACTCTATCTAGTGATGATTTTAAAGGTATTGCGGCTACTAAGCGTTATCTAGAACAACATTTTTATTACTAAAGACCTTGGTAAACTATGTTACTTCTTGGGAATTGAAGTTTCCAGATCGTCTTCTGGTGTCTGCCTCTCACAGTGCAAGTATTTGTTGGAACTACTACAAGAAGTAGGTATGCTTGGCTCTAAACCTGCTAGCCCTCCTCTGGATCCCAATACCAATTGGGATGATGAATCTTCACTTCCATACCCTGATAACCATCAATATCGATGCATGGTTGGTAAACTTATCTATTTCACTGTGACAAGAGCTGATATAACTGGTGTTGTTAGACTTGTTAGTAGGTATTTCGAAACACCTCAAGAATGTCATTGGGATGTTGTTTGTCACATTCTTAAATACTTGAAATCCTCTCCAGGAAAAGGTTTACTATATTGTAGAAATGGGCATTGTAAACTTACTGGGTATTCTGACTCTGATTATGTCGGCAGTCGTTGTGACAGAAAATCTACTTCTGGATATTGTTCTTTTGTTGGATGAAATTTGGTCACATGGCGCAATAAAAAATAGACTGTGGTTGCTCGATCGAGTGCTGAGGCTGAATAGAGGGAAATGGCCCATACTGCTTGTGAATTAATGTGGGTCCAAGGACTGCTCAAGGAATTTGAGATCTTTGACTTTGATCCTATTCCTATGCATTGTGATAATAAAGGTGCCACTTTTATTGCCAGCAATCCCACTTTCCATGAGTGTACAAAGCACATCGAAGTGCATTATCACTTTGTATGTGAAGTTGTACTCTCTAGCCGTATATGCACTCCTTATCTCAAGACAGGGGATCAAATTGTTGATATATTCACTAAGATACTTCCCAAGAAACACTTTACTAAACTGGTAGAAAAGTTGGGCATGTTTGACATATATGCTCCAGCTTGAGGGGGAGTATTAGTATATAAACTTTATGTGTTACTGTGTGTTGTGTGTTTTGTTATGTGTTATCTTGTGTTGGGTGTTGTGTTGTGTGCTATAGACTTGTCTTTGAATTTAGCATTTTCTTTTTCCATATTGCCTGGTTCTGTATATCCCTTCCTCTCTTATCCTATAAAAGAGAGTGCATTGTAAAAATTTATGTATAATAAATAAAGGCTTTTCCCATTCTATTCCTGCAAAGGATTATGGCTTGATCTTGAGGAACTCAATGAGAGTTACTTCATTCCTCCTTGGATGGACATCTCCCCTACCTCCAATAGCATCGGTCAATGCCCTAAGCAACACATCATATGGAATTTATGGGTTAACCCTAGGAGGACTTTCAACATGTTCATCCTTGCTAGCAGAGAAACTTTCCTCATGAGAATCCACATGGGCCTTGCCCTTGTCGTGATGATCCTTCGGGGCCATATCAAAGAAAAGAGACATGTTCATAAGCATGCATCTTAAAACATAGGATCCTACTAAGTGGTCATTCTAGGATTTTCTCTGATACCACTTTTGTCACGATCTCCTTCCTAGTATTAACTCGACCTTAGTGGAAGAATTGCTCATATTGGAGATCATGACAAATTAAGAAAAAATGATATCATTAAACCAAGAAAAATCCATAGAATAAGATAAACCACATGGTGCTTTATTGCATACCATAAACAAGGGACTCTAAATCCAAGACAAAAGGGTTCAACGATTGAAACTCTAAAACAACATAGCTAAAAAAAGAAAAGATACTATCTAGAATGGCACCCCACCAAGTAGGATCCAGTCAAGTCCTTGAGCTGATGTCTATGTCTCTACTTCTTCCCTTCCTCCCTGCCTGCGGACATCTCATCCATGGCCATGCAAAGCAATGTAAAACTATGTGAGTGGCCCTAAGTAGTTATAACATGAAAATAACATATAATTGAAATGATACGAAATAACTTGAAGAACTTAGTCACTTAACATGGTTATCATGATTACTTGAAAACTTAATACATTGATATGATTACATGAACATTGTGTATTTTATCTTAAGTTAATATAGTCACTCTCCTGAATGCCCAAAATGATCATAAGGGAAATTAAGGCTCACATAAGGTCATTTAAGGCTCGCATAAGGCCGGTTAAGGCTCACATAATGCTCCCACAGAGCTCATAAGGCCGGATAAGGGTCATTTAAACATGATTGAGAGGACTATATTAACATAACATGATCTCCTTAATTCTTTCAACATGATTATCCTAATTTCATGGTTCATTAAAATGATTGTAATTCATAATATCTCACTTGAAAGCATGAAGACAAAAATAGTAGAAAATTGATTTCCTAGCATGATTATCATTTTCCATAAGCATAATGAGGAGTATATTAACTGTAATTTGAATGAATCATCATAACTAAATCTGCGAATAACAATACCCTGAACCCTAAATAATACTCAGTGTGCATATCCACTCACCTGGGCCTTGAGGATGATACTAAATGTAGCTTGATCCCTGATCAAATCCTAATATTCTAGTATATAGCATAACCATGAATTAATTATACATTATTAATATACATTTTGGGTTTCTAATTGAAATAGAGGGAGTTGGGTTTGGAAATAAGGTCTAATAATGGGTCATAGAAGTTTCTTGTCTCAAAACCTTTCCAATGAATATTTAAACATAATTTTCTGAGGTCAGGGTAGGTTGTTATAGATTTCCTAGATTTTGGCCAATCATAGGATGAGAAAATAATTGAAAACCCCTTCTGATAAAAAAATGAGTAAAGCAAATTGATAAAAGATTGTAATGCCCATATATGATACTCCTAATCTAGTCCACATGACATGGTTAAAAGGCCACATTACCAGACTTCAAACTAACAAAATATACATCAAAATGGACAGACTAAATGACGATAACACCCATGACTAATGTGACACATTAATTGAGGTGTGAGGGTAGAGAAGTAAACTTGATGCCTGGATTCTTCCTTGACCATGGTTCATGGGTAGCTCCCCTGATGCTTTAGGGTTCCAATCAAATATTTAAATTGACGACCTTTGGGTGAAAGAGGAGATATTTATTAACTTCCTTGCATCCCATCAAATCTATCAATCCCAAACCCATGCAGTTTGTAGTCAGGAGCTCAAGTACATATTCTCACCATGGCCAACAAACTTGAGAAAATGCAAAGCCACAAAGAAGGAAAACTACCCTGGAACAACACATTCATTGAGTCTGCAAAGGCTAGTCAAAGCCAAGAGCACAATCGTTGTGGGTATCGATGATTAGGACCTTAAAATATATGTGATAAGCAAGAACCAAAGTCATGGAGTTTGAAACTAAAAACTACATTGTAGTAGATGAAAACTTAAAATGATCGCATCTTTAACTTTCGAGTGACCCATTGAAACTATTTCATGTGTTTTGATGGCCTGGATGCTGACTTGAAGGCATGCCAGAGGTAGAGTTCTACTGATAGGGACTCAATTTTGTGGGTATGGAGGGGTGAATCAGACTGGAAAGGGGTGTGTTATATGTCTTCATCAGGGCATAGGGAAGCTTACCGATACTTTATTTGAATGTAAGGGCCAAAGATGCTAGCTGGAGCCCGCCGTCACCGAAGATGAGACTTGGCTCCGTGGCACCTCTCGGGGAGCGTCTTCCCCAATTGAAGCTAGAGGATATTTTTATTGGATCTATAGGAGGTTTTTGGTTCATAGGTAGGTGATACGATGAGGTCTGGTCGTGTGGTGATGGCGACTGTGCCAATTGGAGAAAGGGGGGAATTAGGCATTCTGTAGGAGAGGACTTAGGGTTTGATCTATGGCTAGAATGACTCAAAATGGCCTCCCCAGTCTGTTGATGGAGAGATACCCTGAGAAAGTTGAATGTGGTGGGAGAGAAGAGTTGTGGTCTCTTGATGATGTTGTTTCTCCATGACACATTTTGTACGAGGTTGAAGACAAGGTCCTCATCCCTGGGATTAGAATCTGATGGTCCAGACTGGACCCCTATCCACATCCTGTGCATGACCCTCCACATAGGAACATTGCTAATGAATCTTAGATATATACCATTAATCGGGTGTATATTAAATATCCAGGCTAGAATTATAAACAATTAGTTCCTCCTTTCTTAGACACATTAATAGACACCTCTATGATTGTTCATTTCTATTGAATTTTTAGCACATTTGCTAAAGCAAACCTAGGGGCTCCAAATATCAACTGAAACATAACATGCAAGCTCTGAAAAATAATTGTTTTATATGATTAGACATCAGAGGTAATTAATGCTCTACTAATTGTTGAAAAGGAATCATGCTATCACAATTTGAGGTAATGTGTAATATATTATGAACTATTCAAATTTTAGAAGGGGTAATATGATCTTGACAAATAAATAATTATGCTTATTCTAAATTGAAATTTTAGGTTGTTACAACTCAGCAGAATAAGAAACAAGGCAAGGGTTAACATCCAATGTGAATTGTGTTTCACCCTAAGAAGATATACTACATGACTATATTATGTCTTTCATTAAGCCCTGAGGAGTTGAGGTAAATCACTCAACTCCAACTGATTACTTCTAAGTCAAAATCAGTGCCATACAAGATGTTAGGAGAGCCATAATCCTAAGACCTCCTCCTCCCTCAGACAGTACAAGTCTTCCGCGATAACACATATGGTCAAGCTGCAAAACGTCCCAGTCCGTCCTTAGTATATAGGCCATAACACTAGTGAACAATGTAGTCCATCCTTAAAAGGTCACAATACTAGTGAAACATGGTGTCATAACCCAAACATTTGAGGTAGACTTGCAGATGTCCTAAATCACATCATATATACTAAATCATAATCATCTGTAATATGACCTCAATCATTCTCTTCCCTAGGTATGACTACAACCATCCTTGTGTACATGTGTATACTCAACAATATATGACTCTAAGCTTCCACTAAAGGAGAACACATTTCACCATCCAGCATGTCCTAACATTGGAATGGATCTATGACACAAGGAACTACATGATTAGCATTTCACTTCGTCATTTAATGCCAATTGCGTGATTTAAGGCTGCATCAATCAAGTTACAAACAGACCCTAAAAGAATTCTACAAAACATGGTGTATATTGCAACTTCAGAAGATATAAAATGTATAAGGTAAAATGTTGATCACAAAACCACATGGTACTACTTCATTTCCATACATGAGTCCATACTCATTATCATACCATCTTGGGTTACAAATCCCTGTCACATCATAAAGAGGATATCACCTCAATTAGGGCACAAGACCATGTCAAAGGTAATAAGACCATTCACATTGTTCCTTGCAAGAGCAACATTATATTTCCATGCCTCATCAAGTCCCAACATTCCATCACCATATAAGGGACACATAAGTTTTGTGCCACATTGCTTAAGGGCTATGGTTGTTACACACCGATCTCACAATTACCACTAATCATGAGATTAAGGTATAAATTGAGGATTTAACATCATACAAAGATCATCCTTAACTTTTTCTTCTTTTTCAAACTCTTTGTTTTCTCGCATTGAACCACATAAACTAACTTTACAAGGGAATTAAACTTTTATTTCTCTAATGTAATCTCAGCATTAATGATACACATCCATACATTCATTATGTTTCTCACACTTTCATGTACATACGACATGACAATCATTTGCATTCTCTCTTATTAAGGAAACAAACATACAAAACATCATTTACACCTCTCTCACATCTATACAAGGACCTAGACTGACAGGGACCGACTAAACTTAACTATACTCAGACTTAACTCTTGTGGAAGATCTACTCTGATGCAATGATATCTTCTTCAAGTTCATGTGATTTCCCTAAAAATTTTGAGTAGAGGGGTGAGCCTACTCGCTTAGTGAATGAGTACTTCAAAGAAACAGTCTAAAGCACTGATATAATTACAAATATACTTTTGAGCAACTTATATCAATTATAACAACAGTAAGCTTTAAAGAGTCTAATAATTGACAATCATAAATATGGAAGGATACTCTAGATATCTATAAGAGTGAATCAATATATGAAATTCTTGATTGATCATAAAGAGAACTAATAATTCAAAAATATACAAAGAATAATTAAATAACTATACACACTTGTTTGACCTCTCATTCATTTTATTATGCCCTGATCATATGCAGTGTACTCTACATATGAAGACTCGTAGTGCACTACGATCACACCGTACAAGACTTAGCGGACACACCCGAGAAATGCTAAGTCTGACTACTCTCCTGGTCTGCAATAGGGAAATGGCTCTCTAGCCTAAACTAGACTCCTCTAACCTGAGCACACAGGCAGAGAGTCAAGCCACCTCTTGGCTTTTCTATACTCTAGTGCCACCAGGACTTCTGGTTGATGTTGGACACGGCAAACTATAATTTAAGGAGCCTTCCACAAGGGCTTCGTCCCCCGTGTCACCTGATAGCACGTTCTGACCCCCATATACTGGATGCTGCTAGGGTTAGGTCGTTTCACCCCTAAGGTGCATACCTCACATAGGGGTTCTACGGTGTTCAGGGCTCCTAAGTCTAATATTTTATTATTCCTAAAAAGCTCTTTCTACATTGTACCCTTCTCTTACTTATACTTGAATCTAGTATCTCTATGGTGTCGCGTCTACTTATTTGAAGTTATAATACAACATGTATATCATTCTAAACTTGGCAGAGCAATATATTCAAAACACTGTAATATACTGAGTAATCAACATATTATATATTCGGGCAAACTAAAATTCTTAAATAAACATATTTCATGTCCACTTGGCACATACACACTAGAATCGTGCATATCAACCCAAATCTTGAGTTGTGCATGTCATAACTCAATTAAGAGTTAATTACTTATCATGACAAGAATTATTAATAATAATTGAGAACATTGATATCACAATACTTGATTCATTTAACACCCTACCCTTAGGGTTTCATTTAATCACCACAAATACTACAAAGAAAGGTGTAATACATCTATCATGTACTTTTCAAATATTTAAAACAGATGATACCTAGGATCTCAATCCCTTATCACATTACTGGGAATTCTCATCCCTTCACATCATTATCATGATTACTAGATCTGGGTATTCAAACCCTTAGATCATCACATAGCATTGTTACCTCTGTAATAGGTAACCATTACCTATAGGTCCTTAGACCAAGGTATTCATTTCACTGGTTGTAAAAGTATTCTCATGGCTCGCAAGGCCATCACACATCTTTTCACCTCTCACTAGACAACAACTTATTCACATGGCTTCCATAAAGATTTCATGCGACATAAACATTCATTGAATAAAGACTACTATCAACAAATCATATAAAATCAATATATGTATGAAACCTTGGATCTGAGTTGAATTTGGGTTTCCATGCCATTCACTAGGATATCATGCATCAATAATAACATTGTATAAATAAAGTCTATCATGTCAAGAAAATCCCTTCAAATGGATTTCACGATATCTATTCGCAAATATCCAACTTTCCTCGCATCTAGGGTTTCACCCTCTTTACTGAGATATCAAACAAACACTATTCACTTTGAACAAAATCCAAGATAGTATCTGACATATATGTACTATGATTTTATATAAACAATCATTCATAACCAAGGGGATCTTGATAAGCAATTTTCTCTATTTACTTATACAGCAAATTTCAGTCATATACAAATTCCCTATATTTCAGTTTACTCTTATAACCTCTGTGAATACTTAGAGAATTCTCATTAGGATGTATTGTATACATTTTTAATATAATTTTATCATCTGAACTTCATCAAAACAGAGGAAGAATCCATTTCATATCATTTTACAACAACTTAGAACAAATAGACAATTCAGGGTTTGTAGTCGCACACTAGCAATTAAAGATTATGGATGAATTAACCAATTTTCATGCAATATATTGTTTAAAGGAAGTTTCCTCTCACCCTAAGGTGTGAAAACACCATAAAAATGTATCCCATATATGAAAATCTCAAATACATATCAAATTCCTAGCAATTCACCCGATTCTTCTTCCTTTCAACTCAGAAACCCTAAAAATGAGGAATTATGAAGAAAGAGTGAGAAAAGGGGAAGTGTTGATACCATTTTGGATCAAATCACGGGACAGACATAATTTTGACATGTGATAGAAGATTCACCATGAAACTATATCCAAAGAAGTTAAACTTACATGATTTCATCATTCCTTGGACCACAAAACCCTAGGTCAGCATCTCCATCAATTTCTCCTCTCAAACCCTAACTCTCCCTCTCTCTCTAGGATTTCGTTTCTCTGGATTGAACCACGAATTATGAGAGCTCCTTGTGTGTTAGGTTGATCATATAGAGCAATTGAGCTGCTTGGGACAATTGCACTTTGGGACAATTGCACTTTGACCCCTTACTAAACTTTTTCTTATTTCAGCAGATTTTTCTGTCATAAAAAAGTTTCTGTATTTCGTGTATTTTAGAGATCAAATATTATCCACAAATTATGATAATTTATAATGTTGTGTATAATTGAGTTAAAAAGCTTCAATTAAAATTTGAGATAATTCCAAGCTCCCATTAAATAATTAAAAATCTAATAGTATACTACTATCCAGAATTCTGCAGAAATGTCAGTTACTGTAATTCATCTATTGATAAGGTCTAAACACATCCAAAAATTATGAAAATTTTAAATATTGTTTATGATTGAGTTTCAGATCTCCAGTTAAAATTTCAAATCATTTGGAGTTACTAATAGATAACTAAAAATCAAATAATATACTATTTAATAACATTCTATTAGCATGGTCGGTTGAAGTATATCTCGACCAAGAATGACTTTCAAAGAACATCCAAAAATTCTGAAATTTTTCACTGAAATGCACGATTGAGTTATACATATTATATAAAAATTTAAATTAAATCCAAATTACATATAAAATATGATAAATTATTTACCGTACTACTATCTTGATCAAATTCCATACTCATGTACCATCAAAACCCTAATTTCAGCCAGCTAGGGTTTATATTTCTCAAACCCTAATTTCTCAAACAATAGAACACTTAACATTTTTATTAAATTTAAAACATCATAATTGAATTATCATCATTAATTAGATTTAAAAAATGATCAAACCAATTAAGCATATAATCATCCAGGTAAACCCTAGTTTACCAATTAAGCTCGGATACTGTCATAACAATCCCCCCCCCTCAAAAGATTTTGTCCCCGAAACACAAACATGCAAAAAAAAGTACTTTCAAGGTTTATTTTAAGCTTCTAAAATCTTATTTTTCATTATATTCTTGTATTTCATACTTGAATGTAGTTTTCAACGTCAAGTCCTTTATTTCTTTTCTAATCATAACATGTTAAAATAGTTCTCAATGATAACAAACAAATTCTCTATGCCGCAATCAATCATAGCAGAGAGAGAGAGAGAGAAACAACCATTTCAATATTTTTTTATACTCTTGAGGTGTTACCTCAACATTGATAATCTAATCCAACTATCTCAATTCATACGGCTCAATATGTACTATTGTTATGTATTACCTCTAAGTCACAAAAGAGAGTTCACCATGTTGTTTTGAATTTTTACTATTATGCTACTCAAATAGCAAAATAGTCTTGAGTTTAAAGACTAGATTCAACAACAATTGTACAATACTACTCACGGAATCCCCATTGGATCATGGATGCATAAGGTGAAGCATTACCATTACATTCCATACTATTCTCAAGTATGAGCCCACACATAATTCAAGGTGTAACCATCGGGTTATAGCATACTAGGGTTTCAACAACAGTAACAAAGTACTCCATGATTGTATTAGTCATTAAAGGACTATTCATACCCAATTACCATCACTTAATTATATCTAAGCTAGGTATAACAAGCTATACCTCATTAGGGTTACATATCAATACAATATGGTTATCATCCCTTCTATTCATATGAGTGAATAGGTAAGACTACCTTATTCAGGGTAACCCTCCATTTGTTTATCATCATTTGAACCATATCACCATACAACAATTGTACAATACTAAGATGGATTGCTGGTATGAATGACTACAACTATCAGACACCTGAAATTAACATATTTCTTGTACATGTACACTGAAATCATAAGTAGAACCAATTTGCATCCCTTAATATACCTTCAACAAATTATACTTCTAAAAACAAATTCACATATTACTAAAAGCCATTATTTTCTCTTATCTCTCTTCTCATTCATTACTACTTACTTTTTTCTACTTATCCTTCTCATTTTAATCATGTATATTAAACATCCCAAAAATTGAAACATACAAGGTATGAATTGATTATTCATCATTCTTGCTATCACTAATTTATTTTATATCACACTTCACTCATATTGTATTTCTCCTTTTGTTCAAAACAGACATGTTACATTTCAAATTTATATCTTACTTTTTACTCTGAATCATTCCCATATTGTTTCTCTACCTTTCAGATTAGCTATCTTTAAACCCTAGATTACTATCAGTGCTAGTTTACTTCTCATAGTGAAAATCTCATGATATTGTTTTATAGAGATGCTAGTATTCAAGGTCAAATCACTAGTGACAACCCTTGAACTACTACAACTCTAAACATTCTAGGGTTTGGTTCTTATCAGTAGCACGACGTTATTGTGTGTGTCTTTGCTCCCTTAATTTGAAACTCAAACTTTGGATCTCATAAGTTTTACTAAAGTCTTGCTTATCTTATCAATTGAATTTCCTTTCTCTTACTTGGCCATTCAGATAGATCACATTCTCAATTTGCCCTGCTAGGGTTTCATCATCATATTGTATGTCTATATTACATTCACTATATCCCTCTACCATGGTGGTTATGCATCATATATGATTCATTTTCTTATCACTTCATTCCCACATTGCTCTAATTAAGGAAGATATGAAAGAGAAGATGATTCTGAGACTTAGAATTCTTATCTTCAAACATTCAATAATACATTTCTCATATGTAGGTTTAATTAGTTATCGAAAAGGATACTTGACTAATTATCACTTTCTTGAATCTCACAACCTCTTTCTTTTATAATCTATATTACTCCATTATGTTTCAAGCCCTTCCTTACTTTCCATAATCCCCTTACCATATACTACTATTCCACATGTCATCTTTAACTTCTAGTTTTCTCTTATGATCATGTTGCTTCTTTTAGGTGTATGATCATGTATACCATGTTGCATATATTTCTTTTTATCCTTCTACTAATGCGAAGTTGAAATTCTAAATCAATAATCTCCCTACTAGTTTCAACTCATGTTTAATACATTACATATTCTTCATTATAAATCAAACAACTCATGCATGGGTGAAACATAGTTTCTCTTTCAATCAAGTTTTTCCTTCATGAATATAGTCTACCTTTGTATGACTTATTCATTTATTTAGCTACACTTTTGTTCTTCTTTTAGAAATTAGTTTGTTGTTCTATAGAGACTTAGAATCCAAAGGCAGTAAGGATGAAATTATTAACTTCACAATAAAGGTATACATTCCATGCCCTCAATTATATCGTAAATCTCATTCCTTAATCAAGCTCATTATTTCCAACATTTCTCTTTGTTTCAACTAAGTTTCTTATCCTAGTTTTATGATTTACATGCTCATCTAGTTCTCTTCACTTTAACTCTTCTGAAGACTCTTCACTTCTATGTACTTATCGAATACTTAACTCTTTTCTTCTATTTTCCCTTTGCTTTGGAGAACATAAAAACATTGTACTCAATTATATAATCCATTCCTCATGATTGATTCTTACTATCTTGGCCCTTGCATACTTTTCTCATATCTTTTCCATATTTCATATTTAGAGTATAATACTAATGATTAAACATAATCAGAACCTTATGTCGTGTTCCTTCATTCCCAATTAAGGGTTTCTTATATGATGCCTCAAAGTTGGATCTCAGATATTAGTTCCAACTGATTATTAGCTATTCTAATCTTTCCCATATGTTTCAACATCTTATTATATGTACATTCTCACTATGATGTGGGTCTAATTTATCTAGAGTCTACTCTTATTATATTTTCAATAGGAGTCATTAGATCCTAGTAACGCACCCTGCCAGCCGGACTAGGCCAAACCTACAGTCCTGAAGCCAAGAGCTTCTCAAGATTAACTAACTCCTATTAATCTCAAACATGTGGAAAGAATATCTACTTATGAAATCTCATTCAAAGATCATTTCTAGTCTACTTGATACAAAGAATGTAATCAATAAATGCTACAACTTCATAGTGTACGACAAATCTTAAAGACCCATATATATTTCAAAATACTAAATATCTTAATTCAAACATATAAGAGATTTTCTATTCATCTCAAATAAAACAACAATATGAAATGAAAGTTCTATCTCATTTTATATTTATGCTCTTAATTCATGCTACTTATCTTGTTTCTAACCCTAATATTTCTAGGGTTCCTCTCTAGCCCATCCTTCCACTATATACCTGGCTGGGGAATACATGAAAGAATAGAAAGAGTAGCTTGATACTGGTTGATCCAAGTACTCAGATACTGGGTCAGGATATCCAAATACTCAAATCCCCAGATCTAACATCATAACATCTCCTATCTGCCACACTTATAACTCTAACTTACTAACTTAATGGTCCCTGACAACTCATCCTAAGCTCTGATACCAAAGTTGTTACACCCCGATCTCACAATTACCACTAATCATGAGATTAGGGTAGAAATTGAGGATTTAACATAATACAAAGATCACCCTTAACTTTTTCTTCTTTTTCAAACTCTTTGTTTTCTCTCATTGAACCACATAAACTAACTTTACAAGAGAATTAAACTTTTATTTCTCTAATGTAATCTCAACATTAATGATACACATCCATACATTCATTATGTTTCTCACACTTTCATGTACATACGACATGACAATCATTTGCATTATCTCTTATTAAGGAAACAAACATACAAAACATCATTTACAACTCTCTCACATCTACACAAGGACCTAGAGTGACAGGGACCGACTGAACTTAACTATACTCAGACTTAACTCTTGTGGCAGATATACTCTGATGCAATGATATCTTCTTCAAGTCCATGTGATTTCTCTAAAAATTTTGAGTAGAGGGGTGACCCTACTTGCTCAGTGAATGAGTACTTCAAAGAAACAGTCTAAAGCAATGAAATAATTATAGATATACTTTTGAGCAACTAATATCAATTATAACAGCAGTAAGCTTTAAAGAGTCTAATAATTGACAATCATAAATATGGCAGGATACTCTAGATATCGATAAGAGTGAATCAATATATGAAATGCTTGATTGATCATAAAGAGAACTAATAATTCAGAAACATACAAAGAATAATTGAATAATTATACACACTTGTTTGACCTCTCATTCATTTTATTATACCCTGATCATATGCAGTATACTCTACATATGAAGACTTGTAGTGCACTACGATCATACCGTACAAGATTTAGTGGACACACCTGAGAAATGCTAAGTCTGAATACTCTCCTAGTCTGCAATAGGGAAATGGCTCTCTGGCCTAAACTGGACTCCTCCTCTAACCTGAGCACATAGGTGGAGAGTTAAGACACCTCTTAGATTTTCTGTACTCTAGTGCAACCATGACTTTTGGTTGATGTTGGACACAACAAACTATAATTTAAGGAGACTTCCACTAGGGATTCGTCCCCCATGCCACCTGATAGCACGTTCTGACCCCCATATACTGGATGCTACCAGGGTTAGGTCATTTCACCCCTAAGGCACATACCTCACATAGGGGTTCTATGGTGTTCAAGGCTCCTAAGTCTATTATTTTATTATTCCTAGAAAGCTCTTTCTACATTGTACCCTTCTCTTACTTATACTTGACTCTGGTATCTCTATGGTGTCACGTCTACTTATGTGAAGTTATAATGCAACATGTATATCATTCTTAACTTGGCAGAGCATTATATTCAAAACACTATAATATACTGAGTAATCAACATACTATACATGCAGGCAGACTAAAATTCTTAAATAAACAGATTTCATGTCCACTTGGCACATACACACTAGAATCGTGCATATCAACCCAAATCTTGAGTTGTGCATGTCATAACTCAATTAAGAGTTAATTACTTATCATGACAAGAATTATTAATAATAACTGAGAACATTGATATCACAATACTTGATTCATTAAACACCCTACCCTTAGGGTTTCATTTAATCACCACAAATACTACAAAGAAAGGTGTAATACATCTATCACGTACTTTTCAAATCTTTAAAACAAAGGATACCTAGGATCTCAATCCCTTATCACATTACTGGGAATTCTCATCGCTTCACATCATTATCATGATTACTAGATCTGGGTATTCAAACCCTTAGATCATCACATAGCATTGTTACCTCTGTAATAGGTAACCATTACCTCTAGGTCCTTAGACCAAGGTATTCATTTCACTGGTTGTAAAAGTATTCTCATGGCTCGCAAGGCCATCACACATATTTTCACCTCTCACTAGGCAACAACTTATTCGCATGGCTAACATAAAGATTTCATGCGACATAAACATTCATTGAATAAAGACTACTATCAACAAATCATATAAAATCAATATATGTATGAAACCTTGGATTTGAGTTGAATTTGGGTTTCCATGCCATTCACTAGGATATCATGCATCAATAATAACATTGAATAAATAAAGTCTATCATGTCAAGAAATTCCCTTCAAATGGATTTCACGATATCTATTCGCAAATATCCAACTTTCCTCGCATCTAGGGTTTCACCCTCTTTACTGAGATATCAAACAAACACTATTCACTTTGAACAAAATCCAAGATAGTATCTTACATATATGTACTATGAATTTAGATAAAAATCATTCATAACCAAGGGGATCTAGATAAGCAATTTTCTCTATTTACTTATACAACAAATTTCAGTCACAGACAAATTCCCTATATTTTAGTTTACTTTTATAACCTCTGTGAATACTTAGGGAATTCTCATTAGGATGTATTGTATACATTTCTAATATTATTTTATCATCTGAACTTCATCCAAACAGAGGAAGAATCCATTTCATAGCATTTTGCAATAACTTAGAACAAATAGACAATTCAGGGTTTGTAGTCGCATACTAGCAATTAAAGATTTTGGGCGAATTAACCAATTTTCATGCAATATACTATTTAAAGGAAGTTTCCACTCACCCTAAGGTGTGAAAACACCTTAAAAACGTATCCCATATCTGAAAATCTTGAATCCATATCAAATCCCTAGCAATTCACCCGATTCTTCTTCCTTTCAACTTGGAAACCCTAAAAATGATGGATTATGAAGAAAGAGTGAGAAAAGGGGAAGTTTTGATACCATTTTGGATCAAATCAGAAGAGGGAAGGAATTTTGACATGTGGTATAAGATTCACCATAAAACTATATCCAAAGAAGTTAAACTTACATGATTTCATCATTCCTCAGACCGCAAAACCCTAGGTCAGCATCTCCATCAATTTCTCCTCTCAAAACCTAACTCTTTCTCTCTCTCTAGGATTTCGTTTTACTGGATTGAACCACGAATTATGAGAGCTCCTTGTGTGTTAGGTTGATCATATAGAGAAATTGAGCTGCTTGGGTCAATTGCACTTTGACCCCTCACTGAACGTTTTCTTATTTCAGCAGATTTTTCTATCATAAAAAGGTTTATGTAATGCGTGTATTTTAGAGATCAAACCTTCTCCAAAAATTATGATACTTTATCATATTGTTTATATACTAGTTACTAATATTAATTTAAAATTTTAGATCATTCCAATATCCTATCAAATAATTAAAAATCGAATAGTGCACTGCTATCCAGAATTCTGCAAAAATGTCAGTTACTGTAATTCGTCTACTGATAAGGTCTAAACACATCCAAAAATTATGAAAATTTTAAATGTTGTTTATGATTGAGTTTCAGATACCCAATTAAAATTTCAGATCATTTGTAGTTACTAGTAAATAAATAAAAATAAAAATATACTGCTGAACAACATTCAGTCAGCATGGTCGGTTGAAGTATATCTCGATCGAGAATGACTTTCAAAGAACATCCAAAAATTCTCAAATTTTTCACTGAAATGCAATATTGAGTTATACAAATTATATCCAAATTTCAATTAAATCCAAATTACATAGAAAATATGATAAATTATTTACCGTACTACTATCTTGATCAAATTCCATACTCATGTACCATCAAAACCCTAATTTCAGCCAGCTAGGGTTTATATTTCTCAAACCCTAATTTCTCAAACAATGGAACACTTAACATTCTTATTAGGTTTAAAACATAATAATTTAATTATCATAATTAATTAGATTTATGAAATGATCAATCCAATTAAGAATATAATCATCTAGGTAAACCCTAGTTTACCAATTAAGCTCGGATACAGTCATAACAATGATGTTCATGTGGCAACAAATTAGGGATACATTAACATAGAGAGAGAAAGTACATTTATCACCATTCTAGTCATACAAGAAACTATGTATAATCATCACTTACTTGTATAGGGTTATATTCAAATGAGAATAGTTGGATTAACATTACCAATCATCACTTTAACAAACTTCAGGTTTGTATTCATTTGAGGGAAAAGGTAAGACTATCAAATCAGGTGTAACAAACACCAACTTGTTAGGGTTACAAAACAACAACTAAAGGTAAACCCTAGTTACTATCATCAACATCAATCATGAAAGCAATTTGGCCAAACATAATCATTGACCATAGAACCACGAAATCATAGTGACCACTTAGATCAAGAAAACATAGCTACCATATATGCTAAGGACACCTTAGCGACCGCTAGGATTAGGTGAATGCCTTAGCAACCACTTAGGGTTAGAATTACTTTGGCGACTGATGAGACTAGGGCTCAACCTTTTGGTGACCATTGAGGCTAGGTTTCTCCTTAACCACCTAGGTTAGAGAACCTCATCGACCACTAGGTGTAGTCACTTCAACGACCTCTAGGGTTGGTCACCTCAATGACCACTATGCCTAAGCAACATGGAGATCAAAGAGAACATAAATACTGGTGACCAAAGACAACATGAATCTTTGGCGAACAAAGAAGAACATGAATATTGGCAACCAAAGACAACATGAACCTTTGGTGTCCCTCAAGGAGATACAATCTCATCGACCACATGAAATCAGACTCAACGACCACATAGGTGAAATCTTGGCGACCAAAGAGGATGGACATACCATTGACCACTAAAGGTGTCAACCCTCTTAGCAACCAAAACATATGGTCAAACTTAGTGAACACATAAGATACAAAAAAATCCAAAAAGTTGATGACATGAGTTAGCTCAAGGAAGTTAAGTCAACTGATCAACCTAGACCAAACCATCAAGTACCATATCAAGGAGGAAAACCAACTTAATACCCTAGAAATCCAAGAGAAAAACCAACGATTTGTACAAGCATGTAAGAACCAAAATTTCCATCACCAAGGAAAACTCAAGCACAAGAGTTAGGTTTGGTATAAGAAAGTAAAATACTCAAGAATCACCATGTAAACATAAACCCTAGTTACAACATATTGCCTTTCTACTTGTAACCACGTTTTAGGGAAAGATTAAGTGCATGCAAGAGAGAAGTAAGAAATAATCATGGAGAAAGTTATATAACTCACCTTAGAGAAGATGGAGCAACTCCAAACAACAAGGTAGCTCGAAGAAGAGGGGGAAGAAACCCTAGATTGATCACCCTTCACGGCCAAGCTAGCTCCACCACCAAGAAGGAAGCAAACCCTAGGTAGAAAAGGCAATAAAGAGATGTTCTTCAAGCTCTAACTCAAGCACTACCATGGAAACTCCATGGATTCAGGCAAGAAGAGAAAGAATAATGGAAGAAAAGCAAGAAAACGTAAACAAAAGAGGGAGATCTCACTTACCAAGATCAAGAAGAAAAGCAAGATAGCACCAAATGATCACAAGATGGGTAGATCCTAACCCTAGATCAGCATGCAAGGAAGATTGACTGTCTTCTTCTTCCATGAGCTCCTCCTTCTCCTCCACAAACAAGAGTGATGGGATCCAAGAGAAACTTAGGAATAAGAGAGAGGAAACTAGGTGTATAAAGAGGTTAGATGCATGCAAAGAGAGGGGTATATATCATAGGGTCAGAGGAGAGAAAGAGGGTTACATGTCAAGCTAAACTTGCCATGTGTCCAAGGGATCTTGCCCATGAAAGCACCACACTTAACCATGCAACTTAGGTGTTCAAAACAAGAAAAACCATCAACCACACTTGGTCCAGAAAAACATTGCGACTGATGAGAAAACATAGTGAACAAGGATGATCAAAACATAACGACAACAAAGAAAATCATTGACCATAAATATATGCAAAAGTTGGTGATTGAAGAGAGATACCAAATATCATTGACCACCAATGTCAAGGAAAAAATCATTGACTGCCAAAAACAGGAACCACACAAAACCTAGCAATCGCTAACCCTAGATGACTCATCACTCAAGGTCAAACATCAACTTAGGGCATCAATACAAACCCTAATCTCAACATGAGATGTCACCACTCAAAACAAGGTGTGACAAGGTGCCCAAAAGCATAACCATATCCAACAAGATGTGAAAACATGTGAGACACAACAAGCATGTGACAAATTTCAAGAAAAACCCTAATGATGGGTAAATTGCAACTAGGTCCAAAACAAGCACATATATGCATAATTAGTGTGGCGACACATCCCGCTATCACACAGACTGTGAGGTGTCACGCGAAAATGTGCGGAAAACACCATAAACCACTAATTACCAAAAACATAGGTTAATTAAAATTGATTTCAAAAAGCGGATAAACTAAGAAACGATTACATTCATATCATTCTCCTGTAAGAAAACAAGTTATATAAACATTTACAAGTCTCGATACGTGGACCCATCTTAGAGGAGCAGTTGTTTATCCATCACAAGGAGTTCATCATCTGTTTATATGTACATAACGGCCCACATCTGGCCAGCTACAGGACATACAAAGCATCAACAGCTATACATTGTGAAACAACATCAAAACAATTCCAAGGACCTCAGAGTACAAGGATGACTCTAAGACTCTACTACAAAACAACCAAAATAGCAGCATGCCCATCTCTTGCCTTCTACTGCTCTTCTTGGTGCTCGACCGCAACCCTGCGACCACCACCACGTCTAGCTCGAACACCTAAAAAGGGTATAAACCAGTGGGGTGAGACACACAGTCCCAGCGAGAAACATAACTCCCCGCCGAAACCATAAAACCTCAGAAAGATTAAGGCAACACAACAGATAACGGATAACACGTAGAATAAGAGCAGTCTATAAGCTAAAGCTATTCATACCATCAAGCTTACCAAGCTGTACAGAAGGCATATACCCAAGTATCTCTTTATGGAACATGATTAACAAGATAAGATTTATAAGATCTTACCACATAACATAAGGGACGTATAAGTAATTGCAAGTATAATAAGATCAACTACACAAGCAAGGCCTCAATCAATGTTCTGTATTTTGCCTTAAGCAATAAATACTATTCAGATGGATTACGTATTATTATGCCCTGAGGAAGTGAGCCATACCGCTCAAATCCAACCTTCGGTTGCGAAACCCAAGCCGGTGCCATACAAGGTCAATGGAAGAGCCGAACTCCACGACCTCCCACCTCGTGGTCAGTGCACGAGTACAACACAAGCAGGACCGCAGTCTCATGCTTAAGTGGCCTCAGCCACAGGGTCAGGCTACCCTCTGCCTAGCCCGCCTTAGTGCAGGTATCGGCGCTAGTGAAACTAAGCCACATGCCTGTTCACCATGCTCTGAGCCATGAACGCATTCATGCTCCTATATCACATATCCTGAGCCATGGGCCTGTTCACCATGCTCTT
The DNA here is from genome assembly GCA_963693085.1 of Alisma plantago-aquatica. Classification (NCBI taxonomy): domain Eukaryota; kingdom Viridiplantae; phylum Streptophyta; class Magnoliopsida; order Alismatales; family Alismataceae; genus Alisma; species Alisma plantago-aquatica. The sequence continues at coordinate 167,579,670 of OY856413.1, forward strand.
AACATATTGAGCTACGGGCCTGAAACTGCACTTTGGAGTCTACAACTGAAGTTTCACTCTTACCTCCTCACTTTAGGCTAGGAGAAACCACGCATACTCAACAATATGCGCTCTGGGTTAACCCACAGGAGAACCCGTTTCACCATCACCAGCTCGTGATGATGATGGATCTATGGCCAGGGCAAACTACATGATATTTTCCACTGTGATTAGTTAATATATTTTAGGTGGATTATTGAGACAACCAAGTTGTAACACATGCAAAACATAAAGTTACTTTATTGTCACCACGATCATGTTATACAGAGATCTCAATCCCTCACCACAAGAAACCACTGCCCCAAAAAGGCATTCTCATTACTTAGGATAGCAATCCCAGATCATCATCAGAGGATAACACCTCAACTAGGCACTTTAGCCAAACTCAGGTCCTCAGACCAAAACACATCATGCATGTTATCTCATCATCAAGAGTAAGCATCAGAGCAGTGTTACTCAAACATATATACCTCATAGCCCTTTACCTGGCTATGCATCTGTATGAAACACATGCATGATTAGCATACACAGTTATCCTGGATTAACAAAAAGGATCATATCATCAAACATAAGGCAACATTGATGCTTATATGCTTTATCATTCATGCGTCAACCTGTGACCATAGACATCGATCACATCATCAAGCAAATCATCTTATATGCTTACCATTTTCTCAGCATTATACATATAATTCAAGATGATCATAAACACATGTAATGTCATGTCAAGATATATAGATGTAATCTACTAAAACATATCAAGGGTCACCATCATAAACCAAACGTGTTTGCATGAACAAGAGCTAGCATATATGTTTTCCAGAAGGAACAAGACCCTCACTAGAAGTGCCCACTACCCTCACAAGAAGTGTGACGGGTAGGGCACCCTCACTAGAGATAGTATCAGGCATGTTACTTCCTCATATCGCCCAACACTCTAGCCCCATATCGGCCAAGCAAGCCAGCCACATATCACCCAAGCACTTAGCAAAGGTAACGGGCTACCACCTCAAGATGTATCGTGCAACCAACTACTATCGGGCAACCAAGGCATCACGGTGATAACCTCCAATTTTGTGATGTTATCTTAGTAATTTTCTTCAGTTTTCTACACTCTTTCTCAGATAAATTGGACAGAACCCCTCACTATCCTCTCTTATTGCAAATATATTGTTAGATTAACTTTTCTCCTTTTTACTTATAGAAAAAGACAAAAAAAATCACAAAAGACTCACACGGTCCCAAGACCACATGAAGCCAACCAGTCCCAAGACCGCATGGAGTGACGCGGTCCCAAGACCGCATGGAGTCACGCGGTCCCAAGACCACATGGAGTCATGCGGTCTCAAGACTGCATGGAGTCACACGGTCCCAAGACCGCATGGAGTCACGCGGTCCCAAGACCGCATGGAGTCTCATGGTCCCAAGACCGCATGAAGCCAACCGGTCCCAAGACCGCATGAAGTCATATGGTCCCAAGACCACATGAAGCCAACCGGTCCCAAGACCGCATGGAGTCACACAATCTCAAGACCGCATGAAGCCAAACGGTCTTGGGGTCCAAACGGTTTCAGAGTCCAAATGCTCTCAGGGTCCAAACAGTTTTAGAGTCCAAACGGTCTTCAAGACCAAACTGTTTGGACTTCACTTAAGGCCTATAAATAAGACCCAAGGGGTCCTCCCAAAAACATCAAGTTTCATACGCCCAGAGGTTGCCTCTACTACTCCAGAGCTATTCCAACTTCCATCCTCCACCCAAAGGCTACCGGTCTGAGATCCACACTCCATCCTGAAGTTTCATTCTCTCTCTTTGCCAAAGAAGGTGGGAAGAGGAGACATCACCATCGAGCAACCTGTGATGTTTGAAGATCATCTCTCTCTCTTTCCAAGGGGTTGACTTTCCTCTCTCCTTTGTGGGGATGACGTTCTCTCTCTCTCTTCTCGCCTCCTTCTTTGTCCTAGCTATGAGCAAGTAGTCTCTTTCACTAGGGTGCGAGGAGTAGCCCCACTACCCATGTTTTCATTTCATGTTATGTAATCCATAGTTTGCAATATAGAGATGCTTTCTTTTCAGTTCAACATCAATCGTTTAATGAATGCTTGTTGCTTGATCACCAACTTGTGTTATCTTTTATCTTTTAGTATGAATTGTCTATGTTTGTACTACTAGATTTGAATCTCGATTGAATGTTAGTTCTTGATGCATGTATCCACCATGCATCTATTTTGGTATCTAGGAGTGTTTTCAAGAAGTAGTGTAAACTCACTTCCATCATTGTACTTTCATACTATGAAATGGAATCAGTTGATGTATGAAAGTACAACCTTAGTAAGTCGAGGAACACACTTTGCGAAGGGAATGATGTAAAGTAGGTGACCATTCGTTCGGGGATGGCTGGCATTGCAACATTCCCACACTTCTCGTAGTTAGTTCTTTGAAAGGAAACTAAATCTACAAAGATACTAACTGTTTAGACTCTTATTGTAGGTTATGTTTTATGTTGCATGTTTTGATCCATGTGTAGTGGAGGTGAAAGTCGATCACATCCTACTGGCTCCTTATCATAGTTTAACATCCTTAAATTTACTTACTTGCTTTACTTTACTTTACTTTCTCTTAGTTTAAAAACAACCAAATCGAACCTTTCGATCTAGATACCAACTACTAATAGATTAAGTGAGATTCTAACGTTTTCCCTCTTGTTGCTCCCAACAAGACCGTTGTCTCGTGCATTCGACCCTTAACTATACTACGACAAGACTTCCACGTATCTTAGCATACGTGGGTGGAGTTCTCGATCTAGTATAAGTAAGGCTAAACTTAAATACTTACCATCTTTATGATTTTTAGTGGTGCACGCAATTCCACGAGAGTGGAAGCTCCATCAAAAATTGGCGTCGTTGCCAGGGACAACGGAATGTTTTAATTCCATTTAGTATCTTGCTAGTTGGTTAGGGTTTTACACTTTCCTTTAATCATTAGTCCATATCTTCTTAAGTTCATCATATCTCTGGCGTCATATAAAAGGTGTGTTCCTTTCTCTACTCAGGTAGAAGACGTCTGTGCAATCATCGCATAACCTCAGATTCTCCCCTGATCCAGAGTATGACTCTGAGGTAGAGAGAAGCTTCCACCGCCGCATCAGACTTAACCGCCAAAGAGCCAGGAAAATGGCTGAAGATCAACGCCAAGCTGCACTAGTAATGGAAAGGGTCAATGCCACCATAGCCTCTCAAAGAGCACAACTCATTGCTGACACCCGTGCTCAGATTCAAGTGGAGATTCGAGCGGAAGAATAGGCGGCCCGCATCCGAGCTGAAAATGAAGCAGCTCACCAAGCTGCCTAGTTAGAGCTAAGAAACAAGCAATTGAGGGACTACCCTGTCCCCAAGAACTATGAAGACAATCATCCAGTTCGGCCTCCGATCATCAACATACCCAACTTCAATATCCGGACACAATGGATTCAAATCATGCAGGGCATTTCATTCTCTGGTGGTTCTTGAGATGACTATATGGATCACTTAAAGAGGTTCAAGGCACTTTGTTGACTTGTCCCACAGGCCGAAGTTGCTTTTGACACAATAATGCTACATCTTTTCCACTTCACTCTATCAGGAAGAGCATTGAGCTGGTACAACTCGCTTGATAGGGAGCCAATAATCACCACATGGGATCCCTTGGGAGAAAAGTTCCTGGAGAATTTCTTCCCCCCTTCGTTAACTTACAAAATTAGGGGGCAGATTAACCACTTCGCCCAACTTCCCAGAGAATCACTTGCAGAAGCATGGGAAAGGTTCAAAGAGCTTCTAAGAAAGTGTCCTCATCACGACATCTCCCAAAATCAATTAATAGAAACGTTCTATAGGGGGGTAAGTGATGACATCAAGCAATTCCTAGATTCCTCATCTGGAGGAAATTTTATGAGAAATAACTACGAGGATGCTTGGAAAATTGTCACACTTGGAGCTGAGAATCAATCCAATTGGGGACGATCATCCGGCGAGGGAGTCCTCAAAGTTTATAAAGCTGAGGAATCAATGGAAATGAAGGCTATTGCTGAAGCCTTAAAAATCATAGCTCATAAACAGTAGGCTCTTGAAACTTCACTTGGAGAATATGATAAGAAGAAAAACCCTCAAGTCCAACAGGTTAAAGTTGCCATAGGAACCTGTGAAGCCTGTCATGGATCTGATCACCCAACTCTGTCATGCGGTCTGCTTTACAATGTGATGATGGATATGCACCCACCACAACAGTATGAACCAATCATCGAACACCCTAAAGAGAAGATGCCCGAACAAGTTAATTCCATTCATTCCATACCAGGACAAGTTTACTATAATCCAAATCAATCAAGAAACCACCCAGGTTTTCAATACGGGAACCCTGTAGGGACTGCCAACCCGCAACACCAGACACAAGGTGAATCTTTCAATAGGTTGCCACCTGGATTCCAAAGCAACTTTAATCAAAATCAAGGGAACCCCAGAAATAACTTCCCACGATCCAACTACCCTAGAAACCCCTCCGCCTACTATCAATATACCCATCCTCCTCTGCACCCGCAATTGCACCCTCAGTTGCAGCAATTGCAGCAACCTCAGTTAGCACCACCTCCGCAACAACCGCATCAAGGTCAGCAACAATTTGCTCATAAAAATGCCCCCTCCCAGCCAGAAGATGAGATGACTTTGATCAGGCAGATGCTATAGTCCCAACAAACCATGCTCGCTAATCAGCAAGCTCAGCAGAAGGCGGTGGAGGCTCAACTAGCACAAATTGCTGCACAACTGAAGCCATCAGCAGGCACTTTTGCAGGACAACCTGAGTCAAACCCTAGACACGACCAAAATAGACCAGAGCAATTGAATGTCATCACTACAAGATTCGGTCATGTCCTTCATGAAACTACAAGAATCACCCATGACAATGATGATACACATGTCTTTATTCCAAATGCAAGCTCAAACCTAGGAACTGAGAAGTATGCAGAAAACGTGAAAAGCAAAGAAAAAGAACAAGCTTTCAAAGAGCGAGGAATTCTGCAGTATAAGCCTAGGATACCATATCCGGGAAGATTGCGAGAGACAAAAATGGACACTAGGTTCCAAAGATTTAAGGAGGCAATGAAGAAACTCTACATCGACATCCCGCTCCTCGATGCTCTCTTTGAAGTACCGGCTTGGGCTAAATACCTAAAAACTCTGTTATCAAGGAAATACATCACTGAAGAACAAGAGACCATCAAACTAGCTCAAACCACCTCTGATATCATTCTTAATAAGATGCCAAAGAAAAAGAAGGACCCAGGTTCCTTCGATATTCAGTGTTGTATTGGAAATGCCTCGAGTAAAATGGATTAGCTGACTTAGGGGCTAGCATATCAATTATGCCCTATTCCATGTGTAAACGATTAGGTTTCACTGACTTGCTACCCACAACAATGACAATTCAGTTAGCTGATTCCACTATCACTGCACCTCTAGGAATTATCAAAGATATTCCAATCACAATAGGCAAAGATGCATATGTCTCGTGCGATTTTGTCATTATGGATATCAAGGAGGATCTGAGATACCCAATAATATTTGGAAGACCTTTCCTTGCCACAGCCAGAGCACTTATTGATGTTGAAGCTGGCACGATCATTCTAAGACTGGGAAAAGAAGCAATTCAATTCCAAGTTCTCAACAGCATGAAAGGCCCCAACATTCAAGAGGAGGTCTTTCTCTTAGATGCAATACATAAAATGTCCCAATTAGAAATATATGAGCCATCTGATGAGTTAGAGAATGTTCTAACCAACCCAGAAGTCGAATTTTCTGCAAATGAATTGGTCCAACAATGTTTGCAACACTTAGAGAAAGCTGAAGAAGCACCGACAGCCACCTTCGAGGAGCTCAAATATGTCAATATTTTAGAAGAAACAGAAACACCCAAGGCTCCTGAGATAAAGACTCTACCAACATGACTTAAACACATCTTCTTGGACGAACAAAAATTATGTCCATATATCATCAGTTCCACCCTGACGGAAACCCAAGAAGAAAGGCTTCTTGTTGAGCTGAAAAAACACAAGAAATCCATTGGGTACAAAATAACTGACCTGATAGGTATAAACCCAGCCTTATGCATGCATCGACTGCCCATGGTCGAAGAATTCAAGCCATCAAGAGAACACCAGAGGAAGCTGAACCCCAATCTTAAAGAAGTGGTTCGCCTTGAAATCCTCAAACTGCTGAAAGCCGGCATAATTTACCCAATTTCAGACTCCCAATGGGTCAACCCCGTCCAAGTGGTCCCCAAAAAGGGAGGAACCACTGTCGTGCTAAATGAAAAGAATGAGTTAGTACCTACAAGGACTGTGATGGGGTGGAGGATGTGTATCGACTACAAGAAACTAAACAAATCAACGTGAAAAGATCACTACCGTCTGCCCTTTTTTGACGAAGTCCTAGAATGCTTAGCCCATCAAAAATACTTCTGCTATCTAGATGGTTATTCCGGGTTCTACCAAATCCCTATACACCCAGAAGACCAAGATAAAACCACTTTTACCTACCCCTTTGGGACTTATGCTTTCAGAAGAATGTCATTTGGGATGTGCAACGCACCTGCTACATTCCAAAGGTGTATGTCTGCTATTTTTGCAGGATTAACAGAATCTATAATGGAGGTATTCATGGATGATTTTTCAGTTTATGGAGATTCCTTTGATAACTGTCTACTCAACCTTGGACAAGTCTTACAACGGTGCGAGGAAACGAACCTCATCCTGAATTGGGGAAAATGCCATTTTATGGTAGCTGAAGGTGTCGTCCTCAAACATAGAGTGAGCGACAGAGGGATTGAGGTCGAAAAGGCAAAAATCGATGTTATCTCGAAGTTGTCACCACCAAAAGATATAAAAGGAGTACGAGCATTCTTGGGTCATGTTGGGTTTTACAAAAGATTTATTAAAGATTTCTCAAAAATAGCAAAACCCATGACCCAACTTCTTACCAAAGATACCGAGTTAAATTTTAATCAAGAATGCTTACAAAGTTTCTCAACTCTGAAAAATGCTTTAATCTCTGCACCCATACTAAGAGCCCCAGATTGGTCACAGCCTTTTGAAATCATGTGTGACGCCAGCGATTATGCCATAGGGGCCGTATTAGGATAGAGAATCGGTAAGAAACCTTATGTAATCTACTATGCGTCCAAATCACTCGATGAAGCACAGAAGAACTACACCACTACAGAGAAGGAGTTCTTAGTTGTTATCTATGTGTTCGAGAAATTCCACTCCTACCTGATTGGAGCCAAGGTCATCATCTACACTGACCACTCTACCATACAATATCTAATTTAGAAGCAAGATGCAAAACCCAGACTTATCCGCTGGGTGTTGATGCTTTAGGAATTCGATGTGGAAATCAAAGACAAAAGCGGAGTGGAAAACGTCGTCGCCGATCATCTCAACTGTATTGAAGTAGAGGATGAAGATAAAGTACCTATCTGAGACTCTCTTCCAGATGACCAACTGATGAAAGTTACCAATGGATTCCCTTGGTATGCCGACATTGTTAATTATCTGGCTACCGGAATCATTCACCCTTCCGCCTCTCATCACGACAAAAGGAAATTCCTCCATGATGTAAAGCAATACTATTGGGATGAACCTTACCTTTTTTGCCTATGTGCAGACAGACTTTTCTGTTGCTGCTTACCTGAAGAAGAGATTACCCTTATCTTAGAGCATTGCCATTCTGGCCCCACTGGGGGACACATGAGTGCAAATAAAACCGCTATGAAAGTTCTGCAATCGGGTTTCTTTTGGCCAACAATAGCAAAAGATTCCCATGATTTTGTAACATCATGCAACAAATGTCAACTTTCTGGCGGCATATCTAAAAGGAATGAAATGTCCCTCACCATGTGGCAAGAGATTGAACTTTTCGACATATGGGGGATAGACTACATGGGCCCCTTTCCCTCTTCATATGGTTTCTCCTACATTCTGGTTGCAGTAGACTATGTCTCGAAATGGGTCGAAGCTATACCCACAGTGTCCAGCGATTCCAAACCAGTCATTAAGATGTGTAAAGATATCATTTTTCCCAGATTTGGAGTCCCCCGAACTGTCATATCTGACGGAGGGACCCATTTTCTGGAACAAAGCTTTGAAACCCTCTTAAAGAAATATAGAGTTAACCATAAAGTTGCCACGCCTTACGATCCACAGACCAGTGGTTAGGTTGAAGTTTCAAATAGACAACTGAAGGCAATCTTAGAAAAAATAGTCTATCAGCACCGCACTGACTGGTCCACCAAGCTTCCCGATGCCCTTTGGGCTTACCGAACAGCTTATAAAACACCAATCGGGACAACCCCGTTCCTTTTGGTATACAGGAAGTCATGTCATCTTCCAGTGGAACTGGAACATAAGGCTTGGTGGGCCATTAAACAACTGAATTTTGATTTCAAAAGTGTCGGAGAAAATAGACAACTCCAACTACAAGAGCTAGAGGAGCTCCGAATGACTGCTTATCAAAGTGCCATGATTTATAAAGAACAAACCAAGATGTGGCACGATGGTCATCTAAAAAGGAAAGACAACACCATGGGCGACAAAGTCCTCCTTTTCAACTCCAAGCTCAAATTGTTCCCCGAAAAACTCCACACAAAGTGGTCCGGACCTTTCACCATCAAACATATATACTCGACTGGAGCTGTCATAATTGTTGATGACAATAGAGGAGAAAGGACAGTCAATGGTCATCGATTGAAAAAATACTACACTCCAGCAGATAAAATGCCGAGACAGACTATTGAGATCAGAGATGTCACAACATCATCATAACAAAATCAAAATCTTGTCAAGCCAGCGACGTAAAACCCAGGCGCTACTTAGGAGGCAACCCAAGATCCAAGCATCTTCTTTTACTTTTTGTTCCTTTAGTCACGTTAGGTATATCTTCTGAAAATATAAAAATTCACATAACCAAAACAAATATAAAAATATAAAAAAAATCAAATTAACCTTTGCCCTCCCAAACGGCCTTGAAACCGTTTGGAGCCAAATGGCCCTGAAACCGTTTGGAGCCAAACGGTCCCAAAACTGTTTGGAGACAAACGGTCTCCAAACCGTTTGGAGTCCAAATGGTCGCTAAACTATTTGATCTAGGATTTTTGTAAAGTCAACCCCCGAATCATATAAATACAACCCTACCCCCTCCCCTTTTTCTTTCTTTTGATTCTCGAATTTCCTTAAACCCTCCCTCGATCTTCCTGCTCCCGCGCAACCTTTGATGCAAGTCTTCTCCGTCGTCCTCGCTCCATCTTCCGTGCGTCTTCCCGACGATCACGACTCGACCACTGCTGCATTTCCTTTCGTCGTCATCTCCCTTACCCGCAACTACAAGGTAGACGCACCACCATCGCTGACGTCTACAAACACTATCGCGGCTCCCTGTTCTATCGCACCATCATTCCTTTCACCTTTGTCGTCGTCTTTACCATCGCCGACATCTTCGGCGCCGCCGTGGCACCCTGATCATAGCCGTCGTCGTCCTTATCTCCGCCACCTTCTCTATCGCCGGCCGCTCCCCGATGCTTCACCTGCCAAACAGTCTTCAAACCATTTGGGACCAAACGGTCTTCAAACCATTTGGAACCAAACGGTCTTCAAACCATTTGGAACCAAATAGTCTTCAAACCGTTTGGAACCATATGGTCTTGAAACCGTTTGGGACCAAACGGTCTTCAAACCATTTGGAACCATATGGTCTTGAAACCGTTTGGGACCAAATGGTCTTCAAACCGTTTGGAACCAAACGGTCTTCAAACCGTTTGGAACCAAATGGTCTTCAAACCATTTGGAACCATACGGTCTTGAAACCATTTGGGACCAAACGGTCTTCAAACTGTTCGAAACCAAACAGTCTCCAAACTATTTGGCTTTCCAAAACCTCCTGCTTTTCGTTAAAACATGAAAATATATAAACACATATAAAATCCAATTTTTCTCTTATAATAAACTAGTTATTCTAACACATGACTTTCCATTTTTAGAAATGGCTTCACGAGAAAAGCAACCTACCAGAAACGAAGACGCTCCCTTCTGGACAACAGAGCAACTAGTGGAAAGCCATGCAAAGCTCGAGAAGGTTGTAGACACCTACAAAGAAACTGGAAAGATTCCACCAAAGGTCAACATCATAGCGGCCATTTGTGAAATTGACCGCATCAACAAATGTCTGGCTGAGGAATCCGAACAATAAGTGGAAGAAATCTCCTCCAGTGACGAAGGCTTCGAATACGAGCCCAACTCTGAAGATGCATCACCAGTTGAAAAATACAAGGGTAAACGAAAAGTCCAAGAAACTACAATTGAACAACCCCCAAAGAAGCGGGCAAGAAAACAGGTCTGCCCCGCCACTGCTAGGGAACAAACCCTTACAACACCCACCACTACCACCCTTGCTACCACCCTTGTCTTCTCAGCACTCACCACCACCGCACCACCACCAGAAAACCTTTACATCAATACCCTCCCATCCATCAATAAAGTATTAAAACCAACAAAGTACATATGCTCAAGTGTACTGCTCAAAATGGGGATCTATGACAAAATCCTCACCATGCTAGACAATGCCAATCTATCCAGAGTGTGTTTTGTCCCTGAAGCTTCATATGTCGAACCAACTACTGAATTCTTCACACATCTCACCAACGAAGTGGTGGACATTATGCACAAATCAAGGGACGGAGGTGACCGCAGGCTGGTCACCAAACTTTTTGGAAATGACGTCGTTATAACAGAAAATCTTTTGAATGATATATTCATTAACAACTCGGAGCAACGCTAACGAGCCAAAGCTGCGAGCACAGAGAACTCACAATTCAATAGACACATCTTCTGGAAGACCCTAATAGGGATCCCCTCTTATGAGGCAAAGACATGCAAAGCCTCCAACATTCAGTCCGGGTTCGTGCGCACGCTTCATAAAATTCTTACTGGTGCGTTGTTCCCAAGAACAGAGGGAGGAAATGTCATCACTGTCGATATCTTTCTCCTATGGTCCATCCTACAAGGAAAGCCAATCAACATCGGTCGGCATATGTTACAAAAATTCTCAGCCTATGCCATAGGAAAAGAAATCTGCATGGGCGGGCACATAACTTCAATCATCAAATACCTCAAGATGGATAGACTACTCCCTCAATGCACAAATATTATGGGCAACATCCTTACTAACAAACAGACCTTAAAGAACTCCTACATTATCAAGGAGAAGGATGCAAAACTACACTACATCTTCTGCCCAACAATCAAATCTTCTAGGACCCTGCTACCGCTTCTGGAGCTAGCAGACTATGACAAGGACAAATTTATCTTTACTGATGAAGAGATTACCACACGACTAGCCCGGTCAAAGTACAAGAAAAGACAACCAAAGAGGGACATACGGAGCTTAACATAACTGCCCCAACAGCCAGAGTAACAAAAATACCAGTAAAACGACCATCTAAGGTACGTTTACAACCGCCACAGCTGTCGGGGACACCAACATCAAAGCTACAATTGGAGATAGAATGCCCCCCTCCGGAGGAACCAATCACTACATATTCCATAGACTCATTCATCATGAGCCTATATGATGAGCTCACCACCACCACCCCCACCACACTCCCATCCACCACCCTCCCACCATCTGCCACCACCCCACCCTCATCCACAACAATCCCTCCACCCCCATCTTCCGCTTCTGCATCCTTCTCACCGAGCACCACCTTTTCCACTCCAACTCCCGGCTTCACTTTCTCTGCCCCCGTATCCACCCTCTTCTCCTCAAATTTTTCACTCCCTCATATCTCACCCAGCCATCTACCATTCCCTTCATCCGCCACCACCCCGACACCGCTGGTGACTCCATCTACAGTCACCACGCAGTTCGCGGGACCATCACCAGTATCTCCTTCGCAAGGCACTACCACCCTTCCACCCTGTCCCCAGCCATACCACCCTTCTACATCTAGGGTCCCTTTTTCAAATGTCAATGAGGAATTCAGACATCAATTTGACGCCATCCGAAACCTCCTCACTGACCCCTCTAATATAATGCAATCTATTTTTTCATGTGTGCAGGGAATTTCTCAATAGGTCGCCAAGATCAATGAGAAGCACAACGCCTTGCCAAGCATTCTCCAAAGCTTTCAACAATGACAGGACGTAGTGTCCAAGCAAGTCAATCATATCGATGACCACTACAAACACTTGCTCGAGCTGGTCCTTGGAGTAAAAAGCCAGCATGAAGTGTTGTCTCAACAAGTTGAAAGGATCTCTACGCAGACTCAACATCTTCCTAAGACCCTGCGTGAGCTTCAGCAGCAACAAACTTCTTTAAGCACGTACTTGGATGACATCACCAACACCCTCACACAGCTCCACAGCCGCCAAGAGGAGTCAGCACACACCGAGCTTCACCAACTACACGCTCAAGTAACAGATCTTACAGCGCACCTCCTCTCTACCAAGGGACGATACTCAAATCCAAAGGAAACACACGACGCACTACTCGAATCCCACAAGCATGTGCAAGTGGCGTTTGATGAGCTACAAGCAACTCATCGGCAGTGCAAGAAGCCTCCACAACCGAAGCCAGCAGACAAAGAGGCAGACGACGATGATGATGAAGACGATAATAATGATGAGGATTTTTACTGCTCGGCTAACTCCAATAATAGCACCTCCTCAGACGACCAATCTGACGACCCGGGAAATGCTGGGGAGGGCACAAGCCGAGGAGCTACATCAAAACAAAAAGATCACCATGACGGTGATAAAGATCCCAAATCCTCGACTCACATTGACAATGTTAATATGTCTTATGGGGATCAATTCCTTGACTACTCCACAATGGGATCTCTGGGGAATCTGCTAAAGAAGCAGCCTTCACTAAGTTCCACCAATGTCTACTCGGAACCAGCACAAGTCCACAATAAGAAAAATTAGCTCAACATCTTTCTGCACCAGACCAATCAGTTCTCTTTGCCCCAGAACAAGAGGATCTAGAAAGAGTCAGCTTGGATACAGACGAAGATCTGGAATCAACTTCTGACTCAGACAAAGATGAAGATCTGTAGCAATACATAGACAATCTGGAGCAGACTTCACCCCTCCCTCCGCAAAAGCTACCCCCAATGCCACCACTACCGCACAAAATGCATGATCTTGATATGACGGCCATCTCTACTCTCGATGCTCAAGACATCTTCATCCTTAACACTATAGTAGATGATGCCAAAGATGGGGGCAACATTATCTACCAAAACATAAAGACTCAGCGAAAGTTGACGCGCGAGGACTTTCACTCCATCCTTCGACCACAATCAACGGTGAAGATGGCAGTCTTCCGCGTCCTCCTTACCAATTCTATCGAAACCTACAGAAGCTCTCGGTGGCAGAAACTCGTTCTAAATGCATCACCGGTTCTAGCTATGAGCCTTATTTACAAAAAATTACAAATCAAACCAATTGAATGGTTGCAGAGGGGAATTGCGAGGAAGGCATGCTACATTACTGTGCCCTTCCAAGTCTCTAGTCACTGGCTACTTATGATCATGGACATCGTGACCCGAGATGCTAAGGTGTACAACTTTTGCGCCACTAAACTAAGATCCGGAATAATCAATTCGCTGGAATAGCGGCCGTGGAGGCCAGATGCATACCATTCCGGCTCCTGAAGTTGATCTGGGCTGCTTGCCCATCCCTCTACAATAATTGGAACCAACCTTGGTTCCATATCATCAACCCCCAAGCTCAAACTCAAGAAGGTTCTAGGGATTGTGCTTTCTACGTAATACGTCATATAGAAGAGCTCAATCAACAAATCCCTTTTACCGATTTGGCCACAGAAGATTTCCATTCTCTGCGAGGTCGTTATGCCATGGAGTTAATCTGTGATAGACGGTTCTTCAAGGACCCAACTATGGCACCCAACAATGTTCCTCGCCATCTCTTTTCAGCCATCCAACGTCCTCTAAAACAGCCATTCAGGCACACAATAAAGAAGTTGGAGAAACAACAGCCCGCCAAGGCTCCCAAGAACAAGAAATGGGACCCTTACTCTTTTGATCTGGCGGATGATGAAGGGGTTACTGAGTTGCTAACCGGGACGCCCATCAACATATCATTTTCACAAATGGACCCCCTGTCTGCCATTTCACCTACTTTCCCCAATTTTGACCTCAGTGCTTGCAAATGTCTCTCCAACAATGAACTTCGTCTCATCATGTCAAGGCTTTACTCCGAAAAAGATGACCTCATTTTCATGTCCGGTGACATTCTGATCATGGCAGACGCGCTATGAGAAACTATACAAATACAAGGGTCTCTCTCCGTAAGCTTAATGGCCGCTTATCAATTTCTTCTCAGACAGAATCACCCTGCAACCTATATGGCATCCCCCTACATGAAGGACGATCTATTAAAGCTAAAGAACTTTGGAACAACTGAGGAAATCATCTCCTTCTTACAACATACGACCCCGAAGTTCATCATGCTCCCTTTCCTTCATTCAGAACACTAGATGTTGTTGGCAACAAATCTTCATGAAGGAACAACAATCATATACAACAGTTCTGACAGCCAGTACAATCCAGATCAACAACATTACACTACAACACCAAGAACACCTACAGAGGAGGTGGCGAAGGAGTGTGCTGACCAACTTCATGTCCTTCTCAGCACGCATACACGGGCATACAACAAAGAACACTTCCATCGCCCCGCCTTCAGCCACAAGTGCCCTTAGCAGATACGCGAGTCGAACGATTGTGGTTTCCACGTCCTCTACTGGATATACACCATCATAGAACTTGGAATACTAGTAGAAGACATGACAGATGTGGATTATCACACATTACGAGGGAAGTTTGCCGCTAATCTCCTCCGCACACATGGCACCAATAAAGGACTAACAGAAGCCTGATGCCCTTGTCCTTGTACTTCTCAAACTATCACTTTGACACTCTAAGGACAGAGTGAGTGATAATTTAGGGGGGGAGTACACTGACAAGGGCGAGGTATCATTTTCAAAACCCTTCCCTCTTTACATTTTCTTTCAATTCTGTACAAAATTTTACAGTTTTCTTTGCGCATTTATTTTTTGTTTTTAAAAAGCATTTCCCTGTTAAAATAAACTTCACACATAAAGAAGAACATCTTTTTTGGAACAAAGTCATCTCCAGCTAACTTTAGAATCCAGCTAGTCCTCAAAAAGTAATAATAAGAATAGCACTTAGACATGTAACGGCGAATTAATAAAATATCTCCATTCTTGAATTTTCATGTTTTTGCTTCATTTCTACTTCTGACTCCCCGCAGGTTAGCATCAAGGCTGAAATAAGCCAATCACTCTCAAGGATGGGAGGGATATCAGGTGAAATCCAAATCAAGAAGTCTCACAAGTGAACCAAATAAGTGCATGTTGAGAAAATCTAAGAACAACTTTCTTCTCTTCAAATAAAAGAGGCTTGACCGCCCAATTAATTTCCCTAAAAACCCATAACCTAAGCTTGTGAGTTTTACGAATAAAAGCCAGAGTGTTGAATAAAACTATGAGAGTTGTGCCATGAATAAGGATCTATATAAAGGACCAATGAAGGTCTCGCCCGGCCAGTACATTCAGCTACCCTCACAAAGGCAGATGTGTCGTGCCCGGTAGTGAAACCCTAAGGTATCTAAATATATGAAAGGTTGATAAAGGACTCACCTGGCCGGTACATTCAACTGCCCTCAAGAAGGTAGATGTATCATGCCCGGTAGTGAGATCCTAAAAGCATAGACTACCCCTCCCCCACTTGAAGGGGGAGTCACACATTAAGCCTTTAGCCAACCCTCATACTCACTCTAGCTTTCGGTAGGATTTTCAGAGAAGTATAACGCTGATTAGAGTCAATGACATGTACCGAACAAAAAGTGGTCCCAATGCAGACTTCGAGATATGGAAGAAACGTGAGATCCGAGCAACTCTCAATACCTGAAAGAGTTAAGGCAAGCAAAAAGCTCTGATACAACCTTAGGAGATCTCAGGTTTAGAATTGAAGCAAGAGTATGGAAACCTTAACTAAATAAAATCGCCTTGCCTTTACATGCCTCGGCTCTATCTAACTTGATGACAAGCTAGACTCTAAGTTAAGGGGGTGATAACCTCCAATTTTGTGATGTTATCTTAGTAATTTTCTTCAGTTTTCTACACTCTTTCTTAGATAAATTTTATAGAACCCCTCACTATCCTCTCTTATTACAAATATAATGTTAGATTAACTTTTCTCCTTTTTACTTATAGAAAAAGACACACAAAAATCACAAAAGACTCACACGGTCCCAAGACCACATGAAGCCAACCGGTCCCAAGACCGCATGGAGTCACGCGGTCCCAAGATCGCATGGAGTCACGCGGTCCCAAGACCGCATGGAGTCACACGGTCCCAAGTCAACATGGAGTCACACGGTCCCAAGACCGCATGAAGCCAACCGGTCCCAAGACCGCATGGAGTCACACGGTCCCAAGACCGCATGAAGCCAACCGGTCCCAAGACCGCATGGAGTCACACGATCTCAAGACCGCATGAAGCGAAACGGCCTCGGGGTCCAAACGGGTTCAGAGTTCAAATGGTCTCGGGGTCCAAACGATTTCAGAGTCCTGGACCCAAAACTGACCAAACCGTTTGGACTTCACTTAAGGCCTATAAATAAGACCCAAGGGGTCCTCCCAAAAACATCAAGTTTCAGATGCCTAGAGGCTGCCTCTACTACTCCAGAGCTATTCCAACTTCCATCCTCCACCCAAAGGCTGTCGGTCTGAGATCCACACTCCATCTTGAAGCTGCTTTCTCTCTCTTCGCCAAAGTAGGTGGGAAGAGGAGATATCATCATCGAGCAACTTGTGAAGTTTGAAAATTGTCTCTCTCTCTTTCCAAGGGGTTGACTTTCCTCTCTCCTTTGTGGGGATGACGTTCTCTCTCTCTCTTCTCACCTCCTTCTTTGTCCTAGCTATGAGCGATTAGTCTCTTTCACTAGGGTGCGGGGAGTAGCCCCGCTACCCATGCTTTCATTTCATGTAATGTAATCCATAGTTTGTAATATAGATATGCTTTCTTTTCAGTTCAACATCAATCATTTAATGAATGCTTGTTGCTTGATCACCAACTTGTGTTATCTTTTATCTTTTAGTATGAATTGTCTATGTTTGTACTACTAGATTTGAATCTCATTTGAATGTTGGTTCTTGATGCATGTATCCACCATGCATCTGTTTCGGTATCTAGGAGTGTTTTCAAGAAGTAGTGTAAACTCACTTCCATCGTTGTACTTTCATACTATGAAATGGAATCAATTGACGTATGAAAGTACAACCTTGGTAAGTCGAGGAACACTTTGCGAAGGGAATGATGTAAAGTAGGTGACCATTCGTTCGGGGATGGATGTGATTGCAACATTCTCACACTTCTCGTAGTTAGTTCTCCGAAAGGAAACTAAATCTACAAAGATACTAACTATTTAGTAGACTCTTATTGCAGGTTATGTTTTATGTTGCATGTTTTGATCCATGTGTAGTGGCGGTGAAAGCCGATCACATCCTAGTGGCTCCTTATCATAGTTTAACATCCTTAAATTTACTTACTTGCTTTACTTTACTTGCTCTTAGCTTAAAAACAACCAAATCTAACCTTTCGATCTAGATACCAACTACTAAGAGATTAAGTGAGATTCTAATGTTTTCCATCTTGTTGCTCGAAACAAGACTGTTGTCTCGTGGATTTGACCCTTAACTATACTATGATAAGACTTCCACGTATCTTATCATATGTGGGTGGAGTTCTCGATCTAGTATAAGGAAGGCTAAACTTAAAGACTTACCATCTTTAGGATTTTTAGTGGTGCACGCAATTCCATGAGAGTGGAAGCTCCATCACACGGCCACCATCATAACGTGCAGCTCAGACAAAGAGACATATCGTGCAACGGTGCGTTGTGCACTAGGTGTGTATCGTGCACCAGATTCTAGGAGTTGCAACGGGCGAAAACCACTCTAGCGGCTAAAGCCATGGTGCCCAGGCAACCCTGCATCGCCCAACGCAACACAGGTGTCGTGCAACATCCAAGGCAGCTCCTAGGTGTATCAGGCACCAATCTAACCCTATATGGATGTATCGAGCAGGGCACTCCACATAACCTGACACCCGACACACAAGGGTAGCGACCAACATACCACTCATCTAGGTGAAACGGCCAAGGGTACAACTTCAAACATCAGCAAAGAAAGCATATCGTCCAACTGGTCTCATGCTATCGGCCAACACACAAGGCTAGGGCCAAGGGTTGACGCCCACCACAGAACTAGCTAACAAATCTTCCATAACATCAAGGTATAACGACACCAAGCCACCTCCTAGGTTAAGTGTATCGGGCAGAGCACTCAACATAGTGTGACGTCCGACACACAAAGGTCAAGAACCAGGGATGTGACGCCCGTCACAACCACAACATGCCAACCAAGGCTCTAGGCCAAAGAGGGATGTCGGGCAGCACCAACCCCAAGACCATATCGGGCAAGATGCAACCCAACAAGGTCGTCACCAACCTCATGCACAAGGGCACCAAAACCCTAATGGATCAAGAAGATGGCTCACCTCTCAACAACTAAGAGAGAGGGGCCTTACACAACTTCTTATCACCAATCGGGCAACACAAGGATCAACCCTAACAAAGGTCTACATCCACCACAAAGCTCACCTCTCGAATCCATGGTGAGAGAAGGGTGTTGCTCAAGCAACTAGAACACAAGCTCACCTCTCAACTTAAATGAGAGAGGAGTATTGCCCATGTCACTAGAGTTCAAGCTCACTTCTCTAGACCAAGGAGGGAGAGGGGTGTTTCTTAACAAGGAAACCCTAGAAACATGGTTCGGCCAACAAGGTGCAAATAAGCAAGAACTAGCAACAAACATAGTCGATTATGAGCATAAGAAACATACAAGAACATAAAAGGTAGTATACTTAGGGTTAGGAGTTATGTAACCCGCCTTAAGCAAGCTCCAAAGCTCCAAGCACCAAGCTTCCAAGCTCCACCACAAGAAGAAGAGCAAGGCACTCTAGGATTCGGCCACCACTAGAGGAAGAAGGAGACTCCAAGATAAGAATCGGCCACCAAGCTTGCAAAGGAAGAGGGTGTCATGCACCAAGGGAGAGGGGAAACAAAGGAACTAAAGGGATCCTTAGCAAGAGAAAGGGAACACATATATAGGAGAGGATGGAGGAGAAACCAAGGTAAGACAAGGCAAGGTGTCGCCTACCTAGGGGCACTTGTCCATGAGCAAAGCCACCACTCTAACATGCCCTAAACACATGTCCAAGGCCATTGCCACATGCAAGCATCAAGCGCTAAGTGTCCACTAGTGGTGACACAAACGAGGTCAAATGGGGTCAAAGGGGTCCATGGGTGAAACAACTCCACACCATGCCCGACACATAACCAAGGGCGACACACCTCAGGTCGATACAAGGCACTTTGCCCAACACAAGGTCGAAAAAGGCAAAGGCAAGGCACAACAAGGCCCAACAAGGCTCAACCAAGCCCAGAGCAACTCAAACAACGAGCCCAAACCTTCCTCTCACCACCAGAGGAAGCGAGGGAGGAACACCTCATAAGGTGACAAACTTGACCACAAACCAGACTTGGGTTTGCAAGTAGCACCTCCAGCTCTCAACAAAGCACCAACAAACCCTAATCACCACTAAAGGTGATTAGCAAACAACTAAGCATCAGGGTTAAGCAAAGCAAACATGATAAGCCCTAAATGGAGGTCAGAGTCCTTACAAGATATAACCCCTTACAAAGGGATTTCGTCCTCGAAATCCGAAGAGAAAAGTGAGGGTTGCTTCCTCCTCATCTCTTCCTCAAGATCCCACGTGGCTTCCTCAACGTCATGATGATGCCAAAGAACCTTCACAAGAACTAGGTCCTTCCTCTTCATCTTCTTAACCCTTCTATCAAGGATCATCACATGACCTTCCTCGTAGGTCACATCTTCATCAAGATCAACTTCGACTGGCTGTATCACTGTTCTAGTATCTGGATGACTTTTCTTCAGCATACTGACATGGAATAATGGGTGTAACCTGTGCAACTCTGGCGGCAGCTCTAACTCGTAAGCTACCTTGTCCATACGTTCTATGACTGGGTATGGCCCCATATATCTGGGTGCTAGCTTACCCTTCCGGCCAAACCTTAGCACAACTTTCCACAGAGAGACTTTAAGATACACTTTGTCTCCTACCTAGAACTCCAAAGGTCATCGGCGATTGTCTGCATAAGACTTATGCCTGTCCTATGCAGCTTTCAACTGTTGTTGGATCGCCTTGATCTTTTCTATTGTCTGTTGTACTAACTCAAGACCCAAAAGCTTATATTCACCGGACTCATACCAACATAAAGGAGATATGCACTTCCTGCCATATAAGGCCTCATAAGGAGCCATGTCAATGCTCCGCTGATAACTGTAGTTGTAGGAAAACTCTATCAAACTGAGGTGTATATCCCAACTTTCTAGGAACTGCAAGACACAAGCCCGAAGAAGATCCTCCAAAGTATGAATAGTCCTCTCAGACTGTCCATCTGTCTGTGGGTGGAAAGCGGTGCTGAATCTCAATTGCGTTCGAAACGCTTTGCGCAACTGTTCCCAGAAACAACTCATGAATTGAGGACCTCGGTCGGAAACTATCATTGTTGGCACACCGTGAAAACGTACTATTTCATCTACATGTACCCGAGTGAGCTTCTTGGTTGTATATGTTGTCTTTACATGTATGAAATGGGCGGACTTCATCAATCTGTCCACTATCACCCAAATGGAATCATGATTCCTAGTTGTCCTGGGCAGACCAACTACGAAATCCATGGTTATATGATCCCATTTCCACTATGGTATCGACAGGGGTTGCAATGTACCTTCCAGATTTTGATGCTCAGCTTTGACTTGCTGACATACCACACACCTAGCCACAAACGCGGCTACATCTTTCTTCAAGTCGGGCCACCAATATAAGTCCTTATATTATGATACATCTCGGTGACTCCTGGATGCATAGCATACATCGGTGTGTGTGCTTCCTCGAGCACTAGCTTCCTCAGATCATCAGCATCAGGGACCACCATCCTATCTTAATAGCAAACTAGTCCATCCTCGGACTCATCAAACCCATCACGCTTTTTGCTGCCAAACTCTGACCTGATCAACTGCACTATATCATCTGTATGATGTGCATCTTTGATCTGCTGTCTCAGTGTAGGATTGACTTGCATATGTGCTAAAAGTCCAGCTAAAAAGGAATCTTCCATCTATACATTCATCTGTCGCAAGGAAACAAACATATCTCGTCTATGGCATACCAAGGAACTCAACTGTGCCTTCTTTGTAGAAAGAGAAGAAGACTTTCGGCTAAGCGCATCAGCTACCACATTCGCCTTACCAGGGTGATACTCGATGGTGCAGTCATAATCATTTATTAGCTCCATCCATCGGCAATGTCGCATGTTTACCTCATTCTGTGAAAAGATGTACTTCAGGTTCTTATGATCTGTGAAGATATGACATACTTCCCCGTAAAGATAGTGTCTCCAAATCTTTAATGCATGAACCACCGCTTCCAACTCCAAATCATGAGTCAGATAGTTCTCCTCGTGTTTCTTAAGCTTTCACGAAGCAAAAGAAACCACATGGTCTTCCTACATCAGCACACAACCTAAACCTTTCTTAGAAGCATCACAGAAAACAACATAGCCCTTTCCAGGCTCTGGTAGGACTAGTACCGGAGCACTAGTCAACTTTTCCTTCAAACTTTGGAAAGCTTGCTGACAACGGTCATTCCAGACAAAAGGTACATCCTTTCTAGTCAACTTTGTCATTGGCAATGTGATCACACTAAAGTCCTTGATAAACCTCCGGTAGTAACCTACTAATCCCAGGAAACTATGAACTTCTGTCGGCATCTTTGGTTGCTCCCAATTTGCTATTGACTCCACCTTCCTGGGGTCCACTTTGACTCCTTCTGCAGATATCACATGACCCAAGAAAGTTACTTCTTCCAACCAGAACTCACACTTATTGAACTTGGCATACAACTGATGTTGGCGAAGAAGAGTCAACGCTAGTCGAAGATGTCGCTCATGCTCTTGCGTATCCCGACTATAGATCAGGATGTCATCTATAAAGACTACAACAAACTGATCTAGGAACGGACGAAACACTCGATTCATTAAATCCATGAAAGCAGCAGGCGCATTGGTTAGCCCAAATGACATAACCATAAACTCGAAGTGACCATACCTTGTCCTAAAAGCTGACTTTGGTATGTCATCCGCCTTAATCCTCAACTGATGATATCCAGATCGTAGGTCGATCTTTGAAAACACTGTAGCACCACACAACTGATCGAATAGATCATCTATCCTTGGCAATGGGTACTTGTTCTTGATCGTGACCTTGTTCAACTGCCGGTAATCTATACATAGCCGCATCAACCCATCTTTCTTCTTAATGAACAACACTGGAGCACCCATCTTGCCCAATATGGTCTTGGGGTTGGTGCTGCCTGACATCCCTCTTTGGCCTAGAGCCTTGGTTGGCATGTTGTGGTTGTGATGGGCATCACATCCCTGGTTCTTGACCTTTGTGTGTCGGGCGTCACACGATGTTCAGTGCCCTGCCCAATACACTTAACCTAGGAGGTGGCTTGGTGTCGTTATACCTTGATGTTATCCAACAACTCTTGTAACTGCTTCTTAAGCTATGCCATCTCTACTGGAGCCATCCTATACGGTGTCTGTGCAACTGGTTGCGTTCCTGGAACCAGATTGATCACAAAATCAATCTCTCGGGGTGGAGGAACATCAGGGAACTCATCAGGAAACACATCTGTAAACTCTCGGACAGCCGACACCTCCTCAAGGCTAGGACCTTTCGCCTTGGTATCCACAACGTGAGCTAAGAACGCCTTACATCCTTGTCGTAGCAACTTTTCTACCACCATAGCTGATACTAGACACGTCGGAAGAATCTTCCTATCTCCTTGGAAGATCCACTTCTTTCCAACATCATCAAACACAGCCTGTTTGGAACCACAGTCCAAAACAACCTTATACTTCTCTAAGGTGTCCATCCCAAGGATCACATCGAAACCATGCACATAAAGTGGTATAAGATCCACTTGTATATTGTGTCCTGAAAAAGATAAGACACAAGATGGACACTCCTCTCGAAGCATCGAGGAACCATCAAGAGGGGTTTCTAACAACAAGCTATCTTTCTTACAACTAACAGGTAAACGACAGTTTTCAAGCATACTATAGGTGATAAAAGAGTGTGTAGCACCCGAGTCAACCAAAACGGATATAAAGCAAGAAGAAGACAAATCAAAATGAAATAACTCCATCTGACCTGCCACCACTCGCGGGTTGATTATCGCCTCCGGTTGACTCATAGCATAGAATCGAGCCGTTGCTTGCTGTCCACGTCCTCTGCTTCCTTGAGCAGATGATCCTGCTTGCGACGCTTGCCCACGTCCTCGCCCACTGCTACTACTGGGTTGTTTTCTATCTGACCCTTGTTGATTCTACCTCAGTTGTTGCGTCACTTCAATATCTCTACTCGGACAGTTTGACCTCCAATGCCTGATCTGACCACACAGATGGCATGACTGGTCTCGTTGTTGTGGCCTGGACGGCCCTGTTACTACCACAGAAGTTGTACTATGTGCCTTTGATGGTGAAGAGACATATCCTCTTCCTTTACTCGGAGACCACTGTGATGATACATTGGAACCTCTCATCACAAAAGGTGCTAAAAACCTTGGCTTCTTGAAGCCACCAAACCTCTCTCCCAAGAACTGAGAAGGCCTCTTCTTAGACATGGACTCTCTTTTCTCCCTAACTGACCGTTCGATCCTCTGGACAGATTCCTCAAATGTAGCAAACCGCTCTCGGTTCTCCAACATAGAAGCAGGTGTTGTCAGCTCAGCACTCAGACCTTTCTCAAAACGTCTAATTCGCTCTTCATCTGTCACTGCCATGTGAGGACAAAACCTCAACAGGTTCATGAACTTGGCTTCGTACTCGGTGATGGTCATCGTTCCTTGGTGCAGGCGCTCAAATTGACTGATCTTCTCATCCAAATATGTCTTCGGAAAGTATCTGCTGACGAACTCGTGTCGGAAAACCTCCCAACCGATCACCTCACCTGGTCACTTCTCCTCCTCGATGGTCCACCAGTGACCAGCACTACCCTTCAGAAGGTAGACAACGTGCTTTACTTTGTCCGCTTCAGGGATGTCGAGGATCTAGAAGGCCTTCTCAAGACCTGTAAGCCACAGATCTGCATCCTCTAGATCAACCATTCCAGCATAGTCTGAAGCTCTGACTCGGCGAAGCCGCTCAAAGGTCTTCCCAATACCCGATGTTTCACCATGGGGAGCATGTTCTCTCGGCGGAGGCACTGGCAGTCTTTCTACCATGAGATTCATCGTAGCCATCATTTGCCCCATAAGCTGTTGGTAGGCAGGGTTTTTGAGAATGGCTGGGTCAGGTTGAGGGACCTCAGGCACCCGATCTTCATGTGCCTTCCCTATAGTTCCATCAACCGATGCAGCATCGTTGTTCTCGGCAGCATGTTCTTCATGGTTTCTAGACATCTTGGCTTTTTCTTCCGCTAAGGGTAGAAGATGATTGTAAGAAAATCTAGAAAGCTCACAAGAACAGACACAACCTAGTCCTAAATCCCTGTAGACTCAGCGAACCTAGAGCTCTGATACCAAGCTTATGGCGACACATCCTGCTATCGCACAGACAGTGAGGTGTCACGTGAAAACGTACGGAAAACACCATAAACCACTAATTACCAAAAACACGGGTTAATTAAAACTGATTTCAGAAAGCAGATAAACTAAGAAACTATTACATTCAGATCATTCTACTGCAAGAAAACAGGTTATATAAACATTTACAAGTCTCGATACGCGCTCACAGCTTAGAGGAGCAGTTGTTTATCCATCACAAGGAGTTCATCACCTGTTTATATGTACATAACAGCCCACATCCGGCCAGCTGCAGGACATACAAAGCATTAACAGCTATACATCATTAAACAATGTCAAAACGTCTCCAAGGACCTGAGAGTACAGGGATGACTCTAAGACTCTACTACAAAACAACCAAAACAGCAGCATGTCCATCTCTTGCCTTCTACTGCTCTTCTTGGTGCTCAGCCACAACCCCGCAACCACCACCACTATCTCGAACACCTAAAAAGGATATAAACCAGCGGGGTGAGACACACAGTCCCAGCGAGAAACACAACTCCCTGCCGAAACCATAAAACCTCAGAAAGGTTAAGGCAACACAGCAAATAACGGATAACGCATAGAATAAGAGCAGTCTATAAGGTAAAGATATTCATACCATCAAGCTTACCAAGCTGTACGGAAGGCGTATACCCAAGTATCTCTTTATGGAACATGATTAACAAGATAATATTTATAAGATCTTACCACATAACATAAGGGACGTATAAGTAACTGCAAGTATAACAAGATCAACTACACAAGAAAGGCCTCAATCAATGTTCTGTATTTTTCCTTAAGCAATAAATACTATTCGGGTGGATTACGTATTATTATGCCCTGAGGAAGTGAGCCATACCGCTCAAATCCAACCTTCGGTTGCGAAACCCAAGCCGGTGCCATACAAGGTCAATGGAAGAGCCGGACTCCACGACCTCCCACCTCATGGTCAGTGCACGAGTATAACATAAGTAGGACCGTAGTCTCATGCTTAAGTGGCCTCAGCCACAGGGCCAGGCTACCCTCTGCCTAGCCCACCTTGGTATAGGTACCGGTGCTAGTGAAACTAAGCCACGGGCATGTTCAGCGTGCTCTGAGCCATGAACGCATTCATGCTCCTATATCACATATCTTGAGCCATGGGCATGTTCACCATGCTCTTAACATATTGAGCTACGGGCCTGAAACCGCACTCTGAAGTCTACAACTGAAGTTGCACTCTTACCTCCTCACTTTAGGCTAGGAGAAACCTCACATACTCAACAAAATGTGCTCCGGGTTAACCCGTAGGAGAACCCGTTTCACCATCACCAGCTCGTGACGATGATGGATCTATGGCCAGGGCAAACTACATGATATTTTCCACTATGATTAGTTAATATATTTTAGGTGGATTATTGAGACAACAAAGTTGTAACACATGCAAAACATAAAGTTACATTATTGTTACCACCATCATGCTATTCCGAGATTTCAATCCTTCACCACAACAAACCACTGCCCCAAAAAGGCATTCTCATTACTTGGGATAACAATCCCAGATCATCATCATAGGATAACACCTCAACTAGGAACTTTAGCCAAACTCAGTTCCTCAGACCAAAATACATCATGCATGTTATCTCATCATCAAGAGTAACCATCAGAGCAGTGTTACTCAAACATATATACCTCATATCCCTTTACCTGGCTATGCATCTGTATGAAACACCTGCATGATTAGCATACACAGTTATCCTAGATTAACAGAAAGGATCATATCATCAAACATAAGGCAACATTGATGCTTATATGATTTATCATTCATGCCTCAACCTGTGACCATAGACATCGATCACATCATCAAGCAAAGCATCTTATATGCTTACCATTTTCTTAGCATTATACATATAATTCAAGATGATCATAAACACATGTAATGTCATGTCAAGATATATAGATGTAATCAACTAAAACATATCAAGGGTCACCATCATAAACCAAACGTGTTTGCATGAACAAGAGCTAGCATATATGTTTTCCAGAAGGAACAAGACCCTCACTCGAAGTGCCCACTACCCTCACAAGAAGTGTGACGGGTAGGGCACCCTCACTAGAGATAGTATCGGGCAGGGTACTTCCTCATATCGCCCAACACTCTAGCCCCATATCGGCCAAGCAAGCCAGCCACATATCTCCCAAGCACTTAGCAAAGCTAACGGGCTACCACCTCAAGATGTATCGTGCAACCAACTACTATCGGGCAACCAAGGCATCACGACCACCAGCATAACGTGCAGCTCAGACAAAGAGACATATCGTGCAACGGTGCGTTGTGCACTAGGTGTGTATCGTGCACCGGATGCTAGGAGTTGCAACGGGTGACAACCACTCTGGCAGCTAAAGCCATGGTGCCCGGGCAACCCTACATGCCCAACGCAACACAGGTGTCGCGCAACATCCAAGGCAGCTCCTAGGTGTATCGGGCACCAAGCTAACCCTATATGGATGTATCGAGTAGGGCACTCCTCATAACCTGATGCCCAACACACAAGGGTAGTGACCAACATACCACTCATCTAGGTGCAACGACGAAGGGTACAACTTCAAATGTTAGTAAAGAAAGCATATCATCCAACTGGTCTCATGCTATCGACCAACACACAAGGCTAGGGCCAAGGGGTGACGCCCACCACAGAACTAGCTAACAAAGCTAGCACAAGGGCACCAAAACCCTAATGGATCAAGAAGATGGCTCACCTCTCAACAACCAAGAGAGAGGGGTCTTGCACAACTTCTTATAACCAAACGGGAAACACAAGGATCAACCCTAACAAAGGTCTACATCCACCACAAAGCTCACCTCTCGAATCCATGGTGAGAGAAGGGTGTTTCTCAAGCAACTAGAACACAAGCTCACCTCTCAAATTAAACGAGAGAGGAGTATTTCCCACGTCACTAGAGTTCAAGCTCACTTCTCTAGACCAAGGAGGGAGAGGGGTGTTGCTTAACAAGGAAACCCTACAAACATGGTTCGGCCAACAAGGTGCAACTAAGCAAGAATTAGCAACAAACATAGCCGATTATGAGCATGAGAAACATGCAAGAACATAAAAGGTAGTATAGTTAGGGTTAGGAGTTATGTAACCCGCCTTAAGCAAGCTCCAAAGCTCCAAGCACCAAGCTTCCAAGCTCCACCATAAGAAGAAGAGCAAGGCACTCTAGGATTCGGCCACCACTAGAGGAAGAAGGAGACTCCAAGATAAGAATCGGCCACCAAGCTTGCAAAGGAAGAGGGTGTCGTGCACCAAGGGAGAGGGGAAACAAAGGAACTAAAGGGATCCTTAGCAAGAGAAAGGGAACACATATATAGGAGAGGATGGAGGAGAAACCAAGGTAAGACAAGGCAAGGTGTCGCCTACCTAGGGACACTTGTCCATGAGCAAAGCCACCACTCTATCATGCCCTAAACACATGTCCAAGGCCATTGCCACATGCAAGAATCAAGCGCCAAGTGTCCACTAGTGGTGACACAAATGAGGTCAAAAGGGGTCAAAGGGGTCCATGGGCGACACACCTCCACACCATGCCCGACACACAACCTAGGGCGACACACCTCAGGACGATACATGGCACTCTGCCCGACACAAGGTCCAAAAAGGCAAAGGCAAGGCACAACAAGGCCCTACAAGGCTCAACCAATCCCAGAGAAACTCAAACAATGAGCCCAAACCTTCCTCTCAACACCAGAGGAAGCAAGGAGAGGGAGGAACACCTCACAAGGTGACAAACTTGACCACAAACCCTAGACTTGGGTTAATTGCAAGTAGCACCTCCAGCTCTCAACAAAGCACCAACAAACCCTAGTCACCACTAAAGGTGATTAGCAAACAACTAAGCATCAGGGTTAAGCAAAGCAAACAGGATAAGCCCTAAACGAAGGTCAGGGTCCTTACAATTAGCACAAACAGTGTCCAAACTGCACCAAACATAAAACTTAAGCCTATCACATGATATCAAAGCACATCACAAGGTTTGATTAAGGTTTTAAATATCTAATTATGCTAAAAAAGCATGATCAACCAAAAATTTAGGCCAGGGGTCATACATTTCTGGTCAAGTAATTATTATTTTCTTGCCAACAATTATAGATATAGAAATGGGGTCTCCCTTTCTTTGCATATTTGGGTTCTTCTTATATATAGTGCTTGAGCTTAATTATTACCATCAAGAGAACCAAACATTACAACAGTAGAAGACTAATTCTGTGAAGGGACATGTAGATCTTTTATAGATGTAAACTTTGATATGTTGATGATTGATGACATTGTTGATTCATCATGCTGATTTGACTTTAATATTATCAATTCCATACCATAACTACCACTAGACAGAGAACTAATGGGACATTCTTTCATGACTGTAATGTGTAGGATTGTCATATGCCATCATCACTTATTTTTAATGCTATCAACTTTTGCTAAAATAGGTTCCTCTACATGACCATTGGCAAAGTGTGTTATTTATCTAAAGTTCCTATTTCTTCAATCCATTTAATGTAATATATTAAAGGGTGTTTTACTTCAATAAAAGCTATCAAAGCATCACCTTGTCTTATCATGTCATAGACAACTCTTTTAGTTGTTTTTCAGACAAAGGAGGAGGAATATCCTCCAGAAGAGATCCTTGTAGATTGCTAGGAATTAACATTTCATTATTTTTGGAGTTTTTCAACTCATCCAAGATAACCTCATACTAAATTCCCTAGTCCTTACCATGCTTTTCAAGTAATAAGGCATTGGAAACTATATACCAGTCTCGTCTACCATTCGAGTAAATGCCAACATGGTCATTGTGATGTTTGAATAACACATTGTACTAGGCACTAGCAAATTCATGCTGACTAGTATTCTCAATCTTGTCATTAGATAATTGTGTGTGACCAAAAGTGAAATGGAGAGAATTGTTCTCTAGATGATTGTGTTCAATCAATGGGGAAGCTTATTGAAATAATTCCACATGACTAACATCGTGAAAACTAAACATCTCTAGAAGTTCCTGCTATTGCAACACTAACTTTGAATACAAACATCCTAGCTCATCCCGAAAAGTGCTCAAGAATATTTCTTGAGCCTGAGACTATAATGTGAAAGGACCTTGGTGAGGGGATTGATTTTGAGCCAGCAAAAAAATGCACAACTGACCTCTCCCTAACATATGGGCCACCAAATTCAACAAAAAGAACATAATTGCCACCGTAAGGAACAAGACCTTGGTACACTACAGGTTGAGTAGGGTTGATGGGAACTACTGGAAACATGAATTTTGAG
This sequence comes from Alisma plantago-aquatica, assembly GCA_963693085.1. NCBI lineage: Eukaryota > Viridiplantae > Streptophyta > Magnoliopsida > Alismatales > Alismataceae > Alisma > Alisma plantago-aquatica. Next base: position 167,609,907 of record OY856413.1, read on the forward strand.
GGAGGACGAGGAGGACGGATCCCTTCTCATTTGCATTTTGGTATCTAGGTGTCTTTCTACTTTCATGATCGTGTGACAGATGAGACACAATGACTGTGGAGCCAAGAATGGGCAACGTTTTTCAAGCCACCACGGTCGTGGTAACCACCACGACCGTGCTACTTCATGTACAAACTTGACCATGTTACTATGATTTTCCTCCATTTTTCACCACGATCGTTCCACTCCACCATGACCGTGCTCATCTCTCCCCACCACAGCCACAGTGACCACCACAACCGTGCTACTCACAAAATCCTAGCTGTTTTTGCATTGGTTTACCCATATTGCCCCTACTTGACCTAGTGCTTCCCCCACACCTATATATACCTAGGTGGCAGCTCTAGCACGAGGTTAGATACCTTCTACCACCTCTTAGCTCCCCATTTTCGCCCCTAGACATTCCACTTAATTTCGACCTCCATTCCACCGCCATTTCACCATTTCCACCACCAAAACCCTATCTTCCTAGTGTTTTGACCCTATTCCACCACCATCGCATGTCATTGCACCTTGGAGGAGAGTGGAGGATGTCATGTAGCAACTTAAGTGGAGGATTTCTTCATCTACACTGAGCTCTATGGCTTCTTCTACCTCTTTCTCCTTTTTTTATTTTGCATTGCTATGAGTAGCTAGGCCCCTTGGGTGGGCTGTTTTAGGTGAAAAATATTACTTTGATACCATGTTGGGGGAAAATGATATGTAAACATTGCAATTCCATTTGCTATTGATTATGTTATATTTCTATCTCACTCTTCATGAATTGCTTGTTGGTGTGTGCTTGAAATCACCTAGGAATTTAGGGAAATCGCTTATATGTGTGAATTTTGGGATTTGCACCTAGGTCCAATTCTTGGATCCCTAGATAGATACCCATCCTATGACATTCTAATAAATTCCCTTAACCATAGTTGAGAGATCTAAGTAGCTAGTTTAGATGAATTTGGTGTGCTTAGCATGGAGCTTTCTCAAGGTTAGAATGTGGGTGATGGGAGGCCTAAAACCTCACTTCCACTCCCATTACTAATCTCAACCCCTAATCATCCTAAGATCATATAACCTACAAACCTAGGCTTTTTTAGAATCTAAATGAGTTACACCTAAAACCTAACCCAATTGAGTCTCGCAAGGATAGTAGGGGGTGTTAGGAACTAGTTCCCCTATACACAACCTAGAATATCCATGGCCAGTTAGTAGTTTAGGATAATTCATTAGACTCTAGCTTGTTGTTTGGTTTGATAATCTAAATGAAATCTTTATGTTCACATATCACCCCAAGCCTAATTGATAAGTGCATCCCCTAAACATCCCACATTCCTCTTAATTTTTTTAAAACCCTAATCACCTTCTTTCTTAGCTAGTGTTAGCTTAGTTAGATCTTTTCTTGCTTAGTTATCTTCTTGTCTTGTTCTTTCTTTGCTCTTGCTAGTTAGGTATTTAATTACTCTTTTTCCTTGTTTGCAAGCTTAGTGTAGTGTAGACTTTATCTTGCATGTCTTAACATAGCTTGCTCTTTTCTTGCCTGCCTTGTCTTTTCATGTTCACTAGAATTAACTGTCTAGGGTTAACTTAGGTTTTGTTCTCAGTTGCTTTCCTTTACTTGCTTTCTTGCTCAACTTAGTATAATAAATCAAAAAAACCTTCAAACCCTTCATCCCTAGCCTCTGCAATAGGAACCTAGCCTAAAAACTAACCTAGCTCTGGTGCCACCTTTTCTCCTTGTGGATCGACCCTATACTTGCCACCCTCGTATACTACGACACGACCCCGTGAGCTTGTAGGTGTAGAGTTTTAGTTTTTGTGAGTGTGTTAAGTTTAGGTCTGTCACAGAACCAAAATCCGAGTCCCATGAACCAAATAATTATGAAAGACAACATGCAGAAGCGTGAAATGCTTAGCATACATGAACACATAACAAGATAAAAGCACCAACCATAGTCTCAACAATCAACAAGATATATTAAAAATTATGATTTTATTACAAGATTTCATATACATATTCAAGAGTACATTTTTAGGAGTCTGCTATGTATACTAGGGATCTTACAACAACTACAGCTGACGTAACTCACCAAGCCCAACAACTTCTAGCCATCTCTGAACCTATAAAATATGTGAAACAAGGCAGGTCAGGCACATGAGATGTTGAGCACATGGCTAAAAGATACATATACATAAGATTTGCATACTTTGAAAAGATTTGTAGAAGTAACAAACAAGAATAAATAAGTTAAATATTGAGCAAAATGAGAGCCCATGTTTTATGTCCATTCATTCCAATTATACCATCATTTTGTGCATTTATCAATATCATGTATTCGTTAGGTCTTTTATGGACATCTTCTCACTGGAAGAATCTATGAGGATGCTCAAGATTAGCTAACCCTTTTATCAACGATCCACCTTATCTTGATCACTCAAATAGGATGCCCATACTCATGTCCTTACCCCAAAACTTCAAGCAGGTGCAGGAGGTTTGTATAATGGAGTTTCTATATTATGTTTGCAAGTTACAAAACATGTGTGAGACAAACATCGAATACACTACTAGAGGACTACAAGGAAATATTTGAGTAATTAAACAAGCATACATGTGCATCACATTTCAAACAAGAAAGTCATCGTCATATAATTATTTAAAGCATGTACCTGATTTAGAGATTCATAACATAACCTTATCCATGACCATCTAGCCACAAGCAAGAACTGATTAAGATCAATATTACATACATGCATTAGATTCTCATCATTAACCCTAACTAGCTTCATTTTAGGGTTTTGGTCGTGGTAGGTTCAAAGTTGCTTGTTAGTCCATTCAATGGTATTGTATTGGTCTAGGGGGCATTAGCAATGTGGGGTTCAAGTTTCATGTCATTCTGAGGTTCCATTCACACTCTAGGGTAATTATAAGATTCATGTCAATTATGTACAATTTAAGGTTCAAGAGACTCATAATAGAGTAAACAAGGTCATGATTCATCAAGTTGTGGGACCTAGACAAGATATGAGATCACATAAAAAAGATAAGGACACATGAAGCTCATTCAAACATAGGTGGATGTCCCCCCAGAGTCTAGGCATCAAACAACCAACAATGATATCAACATACCCACATACATTCAATACCCCATAAAGCATTTATGATTAGGGTCCAACATATGAGATAAGTAGGACATCCCTATCAAAGGGGTCAATAAAATTTAAACACAACTGATATATGAGTTTAGGACATGAGATTAAGACTGATATTGAGATTAGGGAACAAGTTGTAGAATCCAGTCATATAGGCCGTAAAAGGTCTCAAAGGGGGTACATACATCATCTATCATGAATGGGATTGGCCTTAGCCATTTAGAACATAACACATCATGGTTCTACTAATTTCAAAGATCCACTAGGGTTGGATGAATCAAAGGGTCAAGGACCTCATTCATTCAAGGTTCAACAAACATCATCATAAAAGAGCCACATTCAAGCATCTCAAGCCATATGTACACACTTAGCAAACAAAAAGGGATTAGAAGTTTATATTAGAGTCATGTGGAGACATCAAGTTGTTGTTTTCAAAGTTGATTAAGCATTAGTCCATCATTAAGTAGCAAGACTATCAACTTATGACAAGGTGCATCATTAGAGTTTCAACACTAGTATATATGTACAACTAGAGTCATGTATGAGGAATAAGGATGATTAGGACTCCCATCAAAATCAAATATGTACAAAAGTTATAGATTCCAGAATTAGGATGGTGAATGGTCAAAAATTTTCTAAGCTTGATCATAAAAGTACATTAATGTATTCAATATACTAAAGTTCACATCTTTTAGGAAGATCTAGGGACAAGAAGTGTAATTAGGGTCAGGAACTAATCTCAAAATGTAGGCCTCATCGAGTTGATGAATTCAATATATATATTTTCCCAATTTGACCAAAGGGTTTGAAAGTTATGCATTTTGTGAGATTTCATTTCAAACTATAGTGAAAATTTGAGTGGTTACCTTGATAATGTGGCTTATCACAGTCGTTACCTAGGGCCGGATCCCTGACCCCAGCACCCGCCTCTCGGGTTGGGTACCACTTGTGTGGATCTCTGTGGCAGTCCACCATCCTTGCCTGTCGCTCCAAATGAAGAAGAGGGGGGTGGTGTTTGGCAGGGGTGTTATATCAGCCTTTGCTGGATCATCAGAGGATCGTGCCCCTTTTCTCCTTCTCTTGGCACGCTAAGCCCCCCGTGATTCCCCTGTTCATGAAGGAGGAATAGAGGAAGAATAGGGCACTTGTGGCCCCAACTCCTCAGCACACCCGAACCCGCAGCAAGCCCAAAATGGGCCGATTCAGAGAGGTGGTGGGGCTAAGCCACTCTGGTCGCCCATCTTCTCCTTTGTGCTGGCCGTCGACGGTGGTGCGATGGCAAGGAGGTTGCCTTCAATTTTTGGTGGCGGAACCTAGTGCTAGCAGCTACTCGAGGGTGTGTAGAAGAGAAAACGTATGAGGAGGAAGGGAAAAGATAAAATAGAGCAAGAGTAAGAAAGGGAGGCTTTAAAAGGAGCAAGGAGTTAGGGTTTGGTTCCTTCCCTTCCTCCATTGCCTGATATGGCTGGAGTTCTAAGAGAAGCTTTCCTACCCTGTGATTCTTCCCCAAAGTAGAAAGGGAAGAGGGGAGAGTAGTTGGGCCATGCCTTGGCTGGGCCCATGAATGGGTCGGCCCAAGAGCAGGGAAAAGAATAAAAATTCAATTAAATCAAGGCCAAAAAGGAAAACTTGAAATCTCATAATATGGCTTTCAAAGGTCTGATTGGAGCAATTTTTGTGCTATTGGATTCATAATAATAAACTCTACAACATGGAGTATATTAAAGGATAAAATGGATCAATAATTAAGGCAAAAATAAAGGAAAAGGAAGCCGATCAAGATACAAAATAGTGGTAAATGATGCGGGGTAGTGTTATCTTTTGGATCATAGAGCCGATGTGACCTCAACTACACATTAAAGCACCTAACTCATGTAGTTTAAATTAGATCAACTCAATTGAGTCATAAGAGGAAAGGGAAGGTTTATAATGGAGAGAGAAATTTCTAGGTTATCACATCCTTCCCTCCTTAGAATTTAATGTTTTCCTCAAAATTCGTCTAAGATCATATTCAAAAGTCAAAGTCCATGTTCATCGTGTTCAAGCTCACCCATCCTAGGTTCCAAGGCATCCATTACTATGGGGTGCATATTTAGGTTGTCATTATCAAGGGTGTACCCATCACATTCATTCACATGCAACTTAGTGTTCCATCATGTTACAACATCATCTTGGCATTAGGGTTTTCCCATCCCTCATTTTCCCTACATTAGGGTTTTTGTTCATATCTTCATATGATACCAAGGTATATTATCAAAATCTATGTGATCAATTCTCAAAAAAACATGTTCACAATCATGATTTCTAAATGGTATCACCATTGGACGTGTATATTTCATCATTATACTAAATTTCATTCTTGTTTTAGTTTTCCCCCAAAAATTCTACCAATTATCCCAATTATGTTCATCATTTATCATTTTGGATATGAAATTAAGCAATTTATTCATCATATTTATTCGAGATATGACCCCATGAACATCATTATATCGAGTTAATCATCTTTTATGTATGGTATCTCAAATGAGCTCTACAAGCTCATGCCGCTCACGCCAAGACCTATATATATATCCTACAAGACATGCAAACCACAAACAAAAATTTCCACCCATCTTTCAAGAACCATGGAGACCACCAGATGCCTTTATATACAAGTGCTAACCTAAGTATGAGGCTCACCATGGGTATCACATATCATATACATCATCTTAGGGTCTTGGGACATCTCCCTCACCTATATAGCAAGCATCATATATTCAATTGCCTCTTTCTCTAGGTTAAATCTTTTCATATGACATCTAGGGTTCAACATTTTTAAGGGAACCACACACTAGGTGTAATGCCCAGGCCCACTTCCCTAGGGCTCTAGTATAGTTTTAGGAATGATGACTGACCCCACAGACCACCACTAGCCTTAAATACACACTTTGTCACCACTCACGCGTAAGCCGATGTCAACTTCCCGACCAGTCACCAATCCTAGTACTACTCTAAGCTGAGCACGCTTAACTATAGAGTTCTTTAGTGATGGAGTCCCAGAAAAGGAGGTGCACCTTGGTGATATGGGTAGTCCAATCATTCCTTTTAAGATCATGTTATTTGAGGCCTGAAATCCTGAGATGTTACAATCTCCCCCACTTAGAATCTTGACGTCCTCGTCAAGGCTCAACTATACAGCCTCATAATCTCTTCCCCATTTCAGTACAGACCCAGAATGACCCATGGACACCCAGCTCCCATCCATGGCTACCAACGTAAGGGTGTCTCCATCTCGTCTTTGTAGATAGCCCTTGCCAACTTGCCTGTACCACACGGCTCAAGACTGGCATGCCACATGCCCATGTGGGCCCCACCTACTGGAGGGGAATTGGCTCTGATATCATTTGTAATACCCAGGCCCACTTCCTAGGGCTCTAGTAGAGTTTTAAGAATAATGACTCGCCCCACATACCACCACTAGCCTTAACTACACACTTTGTCACCACTCACGTGCAAGTCGGGGTCAACTTCCCGACTGGACACCCATCCTAGTACTACTCCAAGTTGAGCACGCTTAACTATGAAGTTCTTTAGTGATGGGCTCCCAAAAAAGGAGGTGCACCTTGGTGATATGGGTAGTCCAAACATTTCTTTTAAGATCATGTTATCCGAGGCCTCAAATCCAGGGACGCTTCACTAGGTGACTCAACTCATATACTCATAAGTAGTCTAGCTAGGGACTCATCAACATGTATTTCATCGTGCACATTTTTCAACATTTTCTCATATTTTGGAGTTTAGGTACTCTGACCTTCTCCCGTGGCGGGTGGACTCATATCGAGAGGTCACCCTTTTCGTATGTCCCATGCTAGAGGTCCTCCTTTATAAAGAGATTGAGGACTGTGTTGGTCTCAAACCATATAAAACATATCGTATCTTAACACGCACAAATAAGAACACAACCCACTAGATATGTTTAGCACATCAACCAAGTTGCATGTATCATACAAGGTGCTAGGTTTAGCTAGGGTTGCATGGTCAAACTCATCTCATATCATCAAACATAACTTGAATCATCTTGAAACATCTCATAACGTCACATCAACATCATCATAATCATCGTCATCATCATCATTTATCATTATCATCATCATCATCATCATTAACGTAGGTCATCTAGGCTTCTCACTAGTCTAACCTTTATAATGGCTCTAGATAACTCTAGAGACTACAACTATCATCTAAACACTCTCATCTAAAATTGATGTTGCATCTCTTTCTCTTAGGTTACATGGACACTCACTGCCTTTCTATGTGTGGTAACATTTTTCATACGTACATATACTAATACTTGAAATAGGTTTTCTCCAATGTCGAAACAAGTAATGAAAACCACCATACTCCATTTGAATAAAACCAAAACCAAAAGTGAGTTACCACACTCATTAGGCAGTCTAGTACCATGACTAGCAAGAACATGGTGCAAACCTGTATAACTACCCTAAGCACATGTCGCGAACATATATCTAGGGTTGTAGTAAGAACTCCCTTTTCTCACCCTCGTGCACCTACAACCCATACTACAGAACAGAAGGAGGAGAAAAGAAAGATTCTAGGGATAACACAAGTCTACACCTAGTTCTAGAACATCTAGGTTCTAACCTAGAGGCTAATCTAACTTAATCTAAAAGGACATCTTATTAAGTTTCTAGGTTTAAGATGTTAGGTTGTGTTTAGTTTGTGTTTCATGTGAGTCATGTTTGGTGTAGTTATTGTTCATGCTCTGATACAATCTGTCACATAACCAAAATCCCAGTCCCATAGACCAAACGAATATTGAAGACAACATGCGGAAGCGTGAAATTCATAGCATACATGAACACATAACAAGATAAAAGCACCAATCATAGTCTCAACAATCAACAAGATATATTAAACAACATGATTTTATTATAAGATTTCATATACATATTCAAGAGTACATTCTTAGGAGTCTGCTCATATATACTAGGGATCTTACAACAACCACACCTGACGTAACACACCAAGCCCAGCAACTTCTAGCCATCTCTGAACCTATAAAATATGTGAAATAAGGCAGTTCAAGCACATGCGGTGCCGAGTACAGGGATAAAAGATACGTATACATAAGCTTTGCATATTTTGAAAAGATTTACAGAAGTAACAAACAAGAATAAACAAGTTAAATATTTAACAAAATGAGAGCCAGTGTTTTATGTCATTTCACTCCAATTATACCAACATTTTGTGCATTTATCAATATCATGAATCCGTAAGGCCTTTTATTGACATCTTCTCACTGGAAGAGTCTATGAGGGTGCTCAAGATTAGCTAACCCTTTTATCAACGATCCACCCTATCTTGATAAATCAATTAGGATGCCAATCCTCATGTCCTTACCCCAAAACTTCAGGCAGGTGCAGGAGGTTTGTATAATGGAGTTTCTATATTATGTTTGCAAGTTGCAAAATACGTGCGAGACAAACATCAAATACACTACTAGAGTACTACAAGGTAATATTTGAGCAAGTAAACAAGCATACATATGTATCACATTTCAAACAAGAAATCCATAGTCATATAATTATTTAAATCACGTACCTGATTTAGAGATTCATAACATAACCTTATCCATGACCATCTAGCCACAAGCAACACCTGATTAAGATCAAGATTACATACATGCATTAGATTCTCATCATTAACCCTAACTAGCTTCATTTTAGGGTTTTGTCCAAGGTAGGTTCAAAGTTTCTTATTAGTCCATTCAAAGGTTTTGTATTGGTCTACGGGTCATTATCAAGGTGGGGTTCAAGTTTCATGTCATTCCGAGGTTCCATTCACACTCTAGGGTAATTATAAGATTCATGTCAATTATGTACAATTTAAGGTTCAAAAGACTCATAATTTGTAACATCCCTGACCTAGGTTATGAACTAACCCTAGGTGTTTTGCCTAAATATGTAATTAAATCCTTGTGATTAACTTTGGGCATGTAATTAAGTTCCTCAGAAACTTATATTTCAATTTTGCTCCTTTATATATATAGTTGTAGCATTGTTTTGTAATACAGGGATCTATGTGCAAATTACCCAGTTAAGGGATTAACTTGCAAATTTCACATGTTGAGATGTTCCTCTGATGTTGAGACATCATGAGGATGTTTATGATGAAGTTTGAGGGATTTCCCAATCTTGAGCACCAAGGTGCAGCTGTGGAAGCAACCCCTGTACTTGAAAACCCTAAATTGGTGTAAAGTGCAATTTACCCATTTGAGGGGTGCAAATACATCATCTAAAATATCTTTTATGACTCTTGGCATCATTTAGAAGAGAAATGATGAAAAGGTCACTTCATTTGAATAATCATATAATAAAGAACACCTTTGTGATTGAATAATCAAGGTGTATGTATAATAGCCCTTTTATGTGTATGCTTTAGTGATGGGTTGATCCTCTTTGCCTTCAATTCTTGACCTTAGAAGGAGTTTGTCCTTAGAAATAAGATTTGGGGACGTGCAAAGAAGAAAGGAAGGACTTAGATGAGAAATGAGGAAAGCATATGTTCTTATGTTGAAATTTCACCTAAGTATATATACTACCTTCCCCACTTAGGAAGGGAACGATCCTCTTCTTTTCATTTCTTTTCCCCTTGCTCAAAACCGACTAAGGCTAAGCTCTGGAGCAGAGAAGGACGACCAAGGGTCCTAGGTAAGTTTGGATCATCCCTTTTTCTTGAATTCATGGAGGAAACTCATTTTCGAGGTTGAATTCATGGCTAGCTCACCTAGCTTTATCTTTCTAGCCATTCCTTTTCAACTTTCTTTGGAGAATACACCTTGGCCGACCTGTGGAGCTCAAAGACGCCATTAAAGGCTTGGAGCTTGAAAGTTTGGAGCTCAAGGAACAATCTTTAGGCGGGTTTTATAACTCTAAACCTTATGCTTTGATTATACATCTTTTTCTATGCATATAGTTGCTAGTTCTTCTTCTTCCCTATCTTCCCTTGCATCCTTGCAAGAAAAATCGTGAAGAACTGCTACTGTTCTTGAGTTAGAAGATAAGGGCGTTAATTCCTATGCTTATCCACGGATTTCCACTTTACCAAACGACCTCCACCAATTGCCCATACGGTTTACACAACCGTTTGGTGGGCAAACGGTTTCAGGGTCGTATGAAGGAAAACGGCCTTCAAGACCATTTGATCGCGTTGACCAAACGACGAACGTATGGGAATCCTATTTATAATTATGTAGGTTAATCACCCACAAAATTTGAGGGGTTAACTCCAAAGGAATCATGAGATATAAGCAAATAAATTAGCAAATCCAATTGAATTAAGTTCTGATTTTCAATCTGTTTAATTTGCCCTTTTTGGGCAAACGGTCTCAAGACCGTTTAAGATGGTTGACCAAGCGTTGACCGTTTGGGATTACTGATAATAATGATGTTGATTAATGACTCACCAAATTTGATGGATTAATTCCAAACGAGTTATGAGTTGAAGGTTAATTAATAGGGCAAATCCTAATTGAAATCAGTGCTGAAATTCCAATGAGTTAATTAGTGATTTAGGGTTGATTAGCCCAAACGGTCTCAAGACCGTTTGGGGAATCATCCAAATGGTCTCAAGACTGTTTGGGGATCACCCAAGACCGTTTAGAGGTCTGGGGTCAAGTATAGTTGACCAATTGAAGGTCCAAAGTTACCAAATCATATTGCAATTAAGTATTGATGTGATGATCAACTCAATAGATCAAACCTTGATGAATTTTCACTAGAGTCCAAAGGATGGATGGGCAAACGGTCTCAAGACCGTTTGGTGTCAACCCAAGACCGTTTGGAGGTCTAGGGTTAAGGTAATTTGATCAATTGAGGGCCTAATTACAGTGGGTTATTGAAATAATCAAATTGCGGATTTGTGACTTAATTAAGGTTCAACCCCTATCAAATCAACTTAGATTTTGATGAATTCTTGGGCAAACGGTCTCAAGATCATTTGGAGGTTATCCAAACGATCCCAAGACCGTTTGGGCCAAGTTTGAGCCCGATTGGAGGTCAATTGATATGATCAACTTCGATTTGATTCATATTGTTGAGTGTTGATGGTTGAATGTTTATATACCTTAATTGAACCAACTCCAACCCTATTTGGATATCAATTGAGGATCAATTGAGTGACCAATTGGTTAAGGCTAACCCTAATTGTCTCAATTGATAAGTGGTTAGCAAGCTTGAGACCAATTGAAGGCTTCAACATAGGAAACCCTAATCGAGTTTACCCTTTGAATCACCTTGGAGGTCCATGCGATCTTGAGCTTTTAGGACCATACGACTTCAGGACCGAATGAGTTCATACGACTTCAGGACCGAATGAGTTCATAAGACTTCAGGACCAAATGAGTTCATACGACTTCAGGACCGAATGAGTTCATACGACTTCAGGACCGAATGAGTTCAAACGACTTCAGGTCCGAATGAGCTCAAACGACTTCAGAAGTCAAACTATGACTAAACGGTCTTCACCCCATCTTGGGTAAACGACCTCAAGATCGTTTAAGGGTAAACGGCCTTGAGTGTCATGCGGTCTTGAAGTCAACCAAAGCTAAACGGTCTACAACCTTAAACGCTCTCAGGATTGTTTGAAGGTTGAAGGTGTGAAACCTATTGGGGACTTTTAAGGATAAGTCTGCCTAATGCCTTGAAGGCTTAGATGGTTTGATGGTTGTTCAACCTAAACCCTAATGATAACTAGGGACATTAAGGGTCAAGTGGTTAGTATATTAACCCATGTTATGATCAATGGTGAACTTTACCAAAATACCCTTTATGGATTCAAGTAGGTAACCCTTTTTTATCATGCAAACCCCAATGGTTACAATGGTGATGACTTGGCTATGCTTATCAATGTTGATTAGACCTAACCCAATATAGAGGGATGTAATCATCACCTATGAGCAAGAGGAGAGAGAAAATCCCAATTATGGTTGAAATCCAACTAAAATACCTTCAATATATACGAATGTACATGATTAGGGTATGATCCACCTATGTGAGATCATGAAAACCCTATTTATGATAATTGATGAATCTTAATCTTATCTGAGAGCATCATTGATGATGTTCCTCATACATGATGATGTTATGAGTTCATTTTACCATAATGTGAATAATAAACCCTAATTCTAGGGTGATGGCATGTAATGTGAATAGTAAACCCTAATTGATGAGAATCAGGGAACTTAGCTCTTATGGCAAGAGTGGAAAGTATAATTCTTGATTTGAATTGCTTTTATCAGTTGAATTAACCTTGCAGGTTCTGATATGAAGATGATCATATCTAGGTATGGATGATGATGCGATATTCATTGAAAGCATGTTGTTAGCTTTATGATAGTAAAATATCTTGATGCCTTGTCAATGGCAACCTATGAATTAAATGGGCTGTGAGAGCCATAAATACCATCAAGGTCATGCTTTAGAGATGACTTGTGATGAATGTATTGAGAAATGATGATTGATGAGAGTTAGGCTTGCTACATTTAGTATTCTCATTTCATAGCTGTTATGCTAATGTTATTGTTTGAAGAACAATGTATGATGTTAAAAGAATACTGAATGTACCTAACTAATCAAGTGTAATGTAGAGCCCTGATCATAAATCCATCATTGTCAGAGATCAAATGATGGTGAAACAGGTTTTCCTAAGGAAACTCCTGGATCACATACTTTTGAGTATGTGGGGTATATGGATGTGTAGAACCTTACATCCTAGTGTAGGTGTTTGATGTAGATGTGTAATCCGTCAATCCTTCACTACAATCCCATACCGTATCAGTGGATGGTAAACATGAAACCTCCTGATGACGAAGAAAGCACAGATATTCGTATCAGTGGAAGATAAACATGAAATCTCCTGATGACGAAGAGAGTACAGAACACCACTGTAACTCTAAAATAGCGAAGGACCAGATTACCCTGGTAAGCTATTATAGTAGAGGCACGAGATGTCCTACAAGTAATCCTCTTACTTACTGAGGAAGGTGAAGGTCATGAGAATCCGGCTCTTTCGATGACCTAGTATGATACCGAGGCACTTAGCAGTGATTGGTTGGAGTATGAGTGGTAAACCTCATCTCCACAGGGCATAAAAGTAATGTTTGAAAAACATAATCCACAGCGTAGCATACCTGTTAGAGATAACTACGAGTTGATTGATTGATGTTACACTGTATAGTGCAAATGTCTTCATGTTTCATAACTGTTGAACTCATGCTTACTATTAAATCTGATGTTGAATACTTTGAAGCTTTTACTGCTTAAGTTATTCTTTGAGGTGCTATAATAAAGCTTCTGGCGGAGAGTTATAACTCTCACTGGGACAATTATGTAAAATTGTCTCACCACGTAGACTTCAACTTTTTAGGTGGACGTCGAGGACGGAGGAACAGGTCTACAGGTGACCAGTCCCAGCAGCAGCAGCACCAGGGGCAGCAGTAAAATCTCAGGTGGAGATTTAGCCTGCCATGTGGTGTAGTTAGAGTCAGTCCTATGTGTCCTCTGTACTCTCAGGTCTTGGAGTCTTTTGGTCTGAGATTTGGTTATGAGTTCTTGAGATTTTGTATCATGTTGTATATACTTACTCAAGAAGTAATTATCTGAGATGTAAACAGTTTATCTCCTTTTATGAAGGAAGTTTTATGGTTTCAATGCTTTATCTCAAAAAGTTTTAATTTCCGCTGATTTTTGGTATTCCGCTGCTAATCGAATCGCTTCCGCTAAGTTTAAATCGTGTTTATATCGTGGTTTGGAGATCAGAGCCCACAATTAAGTGGTATCATAGCTCTAGGTTTGCTGAGTCTACAGAGGCATAGGACTTAGGATGTCGAGTCTATCCTTAGTATCTCTTCCTTATCTAATAGAATCTTATGCTCCTCAGGAGAAGAAGATACATAAGGATGGAAGAGCCACATGATGAGTATGTGGCAGAGAGTAGTGCTAGTGCACCTCGAGGCGGTGCAAGGGTTCCAGAAATAGAACAGCCTGCACCTAAACCACCCCAGTTTGACCCAGCTGATATGGGTAACCCAGCAGTTCAGACGATGTTTGGGCAGTTTATGACTGCCATGACACACATAACTGACAAGATGCCCATGCCTGCACCTAGGGCACCTGCCCAGCCTAAAGGACAAGGTATCGGTAAGACGTTCGAGTGACTTCGTCGTGTCGGAGCTACCGAGTACTTTGGGACTGCCGACCCTGCAGATGTTGATCTGTGGTTAACAGAGTTGGAGAAGGCTTTCAGGATTCTTAATATCCCGGAGGCTGAGAAGGTTAGACATGTTGTCTATCTTCTCAAAGGAAGAGCTGGTCACTGGTGGAACATGGAAGAGCAGAAGAGACCTAGGATAGAGTTCTCGTGGGAAGAGTTTCGTCGGGATTTTATCAATAGATATTTTCCAAAGACCTTCCTAGATGAGAAGATCTCTCAGTTTGAGAGATTGAGGCAGGGCATGATGAACATTAGCGAGTATGAAGCTAAGTTCATGGAGTTGCTGCGGTTCTGTCCGCACATGGCTGCCACAGAAGAGGAAAGAATCAGGAGATTCGAGAAGGGTTTGAATGTTGATATATCAACCCCTGTGTCTGCCTTAGAAAACCGAGAGAGATTCTCTACCTTCGTTGAGTCAGTCTGAAGGATAGAGAGATCTGTGGTTGAGAAGAGGCAAACCCAGAAAAGATATCCACAGTTCCAGGGTTCTTCATCTAGGGATTCCAAGAAACCAAGATTCTCTGCACCTAACCCTCCACCACCCAGATCAAGTTCCCAAACTCAGTGGTCACCAAGTAGAGGCAGGGGATGAAGCCTACCTCAATAAGAGACTCACAGTTCTACATCAATGTCAGTTACTGGACCACCAAGACCACAACAACTGGAAAGAAGTTGCTACAACTGTGGGAAGGTGGGACACTTGATGAAGGACTGCTGATCTAGACCTGTCAGTATGACACAACCTCAGAGACAGAGTCAACAGGGATCACAGAGAAGACAACCTCAAGGAGCATCTCGAGGACGCGGGCAAGCGTCTTAAGCTGGATCATCAGCACCACCTCAACCCCAGGCGACAGCGAGGTTTTATGCTATGAACCCACCTGAAGCAGTGGTCAATCCACGGGTAGTGGCAGGTCAGATGGAACTTTTATATTCTGATATGTCTACATCCTGTGTTGTATCTGTTCTGATTGACCCAGGTGCTACACACTCTTTTATCACTCGGAGAGTGATTCGTAACTGCAATATGACGGTTAGTCATAGGGCAGATAGTTTGTTGTTGGAGATTCTGTTGAGTGGGTCTGCCGTTTTGCAGGAGGCATGTTCTCCCTGCATCCTCTTCTTTTCTGATCATCGCATTCAAGTGGACCTTATACCACTTGATATGCAAGGATTTGATATAATCCTCGGGATGGATACCTTAGAAAGGTATAGAGTTGTCTTGGATTGTGAATCCAAGTTGGCTGTGTTTGCTGATGAAGGCAACACATGGATCTTTCAAGGTGAAAGAAAGATTCTGCCCACCTATCTTGAATCAGCTATGGTTGCTGATAAGCTGTTGAGGCAAGGATGTTATGCATTCTTGGCCCATGTGGTAGATGTTACCAAGGAAAGTTCCAATCCTGCTGAAGTTCCCATAGTCAGGGAATTCGAGGATGTGTTTCCTGAAGAACTTCCTGGTATACCACCACCTCGGGAGATTGATTTTGAGATCAATTTGGTCCCAGATATGAAAACCATAGCCCAGACACCGTATAGGATGGTGCCTGCCGAGATGGCAGAACTCAAGAAACAGCTTCAAGAGTTACTTGAGAAGGGTTTTATCCGACCGAGCACTTCACCTTGGGGTGCTCCGGTCTTGTTTGTTAAAAAGAAAGATGGGTCAATGCGTTTGTTCATTGACTACAGACAACTTAATAAAGTAACAATAAAGAAAAAGTACCCTTTGCCGAGGATTGATGATCTTTTTGACTAGTTGCGTGGTGCAACAGTCTTCTCAAAGATAGATTTGAGATATGGATATCATCAACTCCGCATTAAGGATAGTGACATATCCAAGTCAGCTTTTAGGACAAGATATGGTCACTATGAGTTCACGGTTATGTCGCTTGGACTAACCAATGCACCAGCTGCATTTATGGAACTCATGAATAGAGTTTTTCGACCCTTCCTTGATCAGTGTGTTGTCGTCTTCATAGATGACATTATGATCTATAGTAAGGATGCTCAGCAGCATGAGCAGCATCTTCGCCAAGCTTTGACCTTGCTAAGAGAACATAAGTTGTATGCTAAGTTTAGCAAGTGTGAGTTCTGGCTGCCGGAGGTATCTTTTCTTGGACATGTGATATTTGCCTCGGGAATTCGTGTTGACCCTGCAAAGGTAGAATCTGTTCTACAATGGGAACAACCGAAGACACCGATGGAGATTCGAAGCTTCTTGGGGTTAGCTGGTTACTATCGAAGGTTTATTAAAAACTTTAGCTCTATAGCCTTACCTTTGACCAAGTTAACCCGAAAAGATGCTCCTTTTTCTTGGAGTGATAAGTGTCAACAGTCCTTTCAGTTGTTGAAGGAGAGGTTGACAAGTGCACATGTGCTTGTGCTACCTGAGCAAGGAAAAGGATATGTAGTCTTCTGTGATGCCTCCAAGAATGGACTTGGATGTGTGTTGACGCAGGATAAACAAGTGATTTCTTTTGCTTCCCGACAGCTTAAGAAGCACGAGGAGAATTATCCAACACACGATCTAGAGTTAGCTGCTGTGGTTCATGCATTGAAAATCTGGAGGCATTATCTCTACGGAGAGACATTCCAGATTTTCACAGATCACAAGAACCTTAAGTATATCTTCTCTTAGCATGAGCTTAACATGAGGCAACGTCGCTGGATGGAGTTAATCAAGGACTACAATTGTACAATTGATTACCATCCAGGGAAGGCCAATGTTGTTGCAGATGCCTTGAGTAGGAAATCAGCAACATCAACCATAGATAGATCACAACTAAACTCTTTAGTATGCTCTAAGAGAGATATGCTTATCTCTTTAAGGCAAGACAATGTACAGTTGAAGGTGTCATTGTTAGCCGGGTTGCTGGTTGAGATGCATATTAAACCTACCCTAAGAGAGCAGATTAAGGAGGCACAACATGTTGATGTTGTAGTTCATGCAGATTAGATCAGAGTATGGAAATGAGAAGCGAGATAGTTTCCATGATTCATATGATCATGTAGCATGTTATCATGGGAGGATGATAGTGCCGGATGTGGATAACTTGAGGAAGTTAGTCTTGGAAGAAGCTCATTCTTCAATGTACTCTATGCATCCAGGGAGCACCAAGATGTATCGTAATTTAAAAGATCTGTATTGGTGGCCTGGAATGAAGAAGGATGCTGCAGAATTTGTTCTGAGGTGTCCTGTGTGTCAGCAAGTTAAAGCTGAACACCAGAAGCCTGCAGGAACAATGCAACCTTTACCCATACCACAGTGGAAGTGGGACCATGTGACCATGGAGTTTGTTGTTGGCCTACCCAGGACAATCAAAGGACATGATTCCATTTGGGTAGTTGTAGATAGGTTGACTAAGATAGCACATTTCTTACCTGTCAAAACAACCTATTCTGCTGAAAGGTTATCACAGTTGTATGTTCAAGAGATAGTGCGTTTGAACGGAGTTCCTGTCACTATAGTTTCTGACAGAGGTCCCCAGTTTACAAGTCATTTTTGGGAACGACTTCATAATGCTTTAGGCACCCAGTTAAGGTTTAGTACGACCTTTCATCCACAGACTGATGGACAGTCGAAAAGGACCATTGACGTGTATTTTACTATGCGCTTAAACGCAAGTATACGCGTCGAGTAATATAGGCCTTTGTGAGGCCCGAGTCGAACTCAGGGATACGTGAATTATTGGAGACTCCTACTAACTAATCACAATCAGCTAGGCTGAATGACAAAATAGGGTTTGTTGTCAAAATTAAAAAGAAAACAAAATGAAACAAAGAAAACAATCGATTAAAGATTAATTTAATCAATTCCAAAGAGTATCTTTAGGATTGCGGTTTCACAGCGGGTCAACATTATATTAAGTTTTATATAATTCCTCACTCTTCTCTCTCTATCCGGGTAGTGTCCTGAAAACAGAATTACCCATTGTCGTGGTGTAATTCACTACTTAGGTTTAGGTTGATTCCACCGTCGTAGTAATCATTCCCCTAAACTAAGCGCATTACAAACGGTCTCTCAGTTTGTCAAGGGATTTATCGATTAATGTAGGTTTCGTCTCTTTTCAACCGTTAATCCTTCTGTCGAAGTGATTAAGGGCATTAGATTATTATTATGATGATCAAACATAACAATATATATGGAGAAAATGAAACTATACCACGGATTTAAGAGAGAAAATATGAATTATCAATATAAAATTGTCATACAATGCATTCCCGGGCTACTCCCGGTCCTAAAGATGGAGGGTTTTAGCCTCTCATGTTCATCTCACACGAATACATGGTAGAAATAGGGGAATTCATAAGAAAAACGTGAAACAAGTGGGAAAACCCCTGAACGGAGAAGAACCGGTAGATCCTTGGCGTAGAATACGAGATTCTCCACCTATCGGTGGTGGAATTAGTCTTCGGCAGCGTCCGAATCACCCGGGATGAGCCTCTGGCCTCCGTTCTCCTTTCTCTCCTTCCTTGGCACTCGTGCAATGCAAAAAAAAATAAGATCCTCTCCTCTGGGCGGCCGTCATTAGGTATAAGTCCCTAATTAGGTCGTCAAATAACTCCAGCCGTCCGATTGAGATCAAAAAGAATCCAACGCATATCTGCCGGCGTCGATACCATCGACGCGGGTCGATGGTATCGACCCAGCGTATTAGCGGCAGCTTTCTTTTTCTTTTCGTCTGAGCGCCTGTGGTCATCTCGATACCATCGACTTGGGTCGATGGTATCGACTCTCTTTAGCGTCGGTTGTTGTCGTTTAGCGATGTTGTAGCTCTCCATGTGTCAATGGCATCGACTCTCGTCGATGGTATCGACTCTGTGCTGCTCCTCTCGGCTGGCAACCTGTGGCTTGGTCGATGGTATCGACTTCCGTCGATGGTATCGACGGAAGAAGATACTTGTTTTTCCTAAAATTCCACAATAAGACCAAGTAAATCCACACAAATTATGATAATATGATAAATAATGCTCAAAATGGTAACACAAAGGGGATTTGACATAGAATGCTGGCAAAGACCGAAATGAGTGAATTATGCAATATTATCCATAAAAATGAGTAATTAGAGCACAAAACACATATGAAAAAGATCTATAAATGCGACTCAAAATCATCGCATCAAACTCCCCTAAGCTTGAACATTGCTCGCCCTCGAGCAACTAGTCCTTAGAATAGAATTGCAGATGTCAACTAAAAATCAACACACCAACCCAACATCCCATGTGACTCCCACTGAACGTTCTCAAACCGGCCTTCTCTAACCACAGAACAGTAATTACCCTAAAGGCGACAATAATCATCAATAAGAGAAATTATCCTTAAAACCGATGAACACTATCACATAAGGCAGTTAACATAATAAAATTCGTCAATTCAGCATTGGTGCATCTTGTGATCACCTATACTACGTTGCTCGCCCTAACTACCATCTACATGGAAGCAGTTCTCATGATAATCATTAGTGAGGAGAATTTCACGGGGGCCTACCAATCCGAGCAACGGGTGGATGGAAATGGGTGGTTCAGGGAAGAACTTGGAAGTATTGCACAGTTTCAATATGCATAAAACAAAATGTCCTACGTGATGCAAATGCACATTAAAAATGCCCTAATGCCTAAATTGGGTGAAATGATGCATGCACTAACCTTCCACCTCAAAATGAGATGGAAATCTAATTAAGCCACATCATGTACTCAATTTTCCTGTAATGCGAGTGATATCACGTTCCTTTCTCCCTCTTATTCCATTTCCTTCTAAATTCTCTTTCTTTTTTTTTAAATTTTTTTTCAGATTTCCAGACAATTTTTTTTTATATTTTTTTCTTTCTTTCTTTTAGCCCACATATCCATAATTGCTTAGAGATACATGTATTGGGCTGTTTTCTTCATGATTGGAAATCTTTGCAATATTTCAAAGGTATGGAACAGTTTAGATCACTTTTTGAGGAAAAATTGAGATACATGGTGTACTTTATGCATGATAATCATGAAAGTCATGAGTGCAACTACATGGAATGCACCTAAAGGTAATGTGCATGAATCCCTATATTTTTCTCTTTTTATGCAAAAGTATGGAAGATATCAATGCAATTCCTATCTAAATGCTATGCACACAAGAAGGAATTAAAACTGTACTTCCAATTCTTAGGTGGATTATGGAAAAATGACGTGGAATGATCACAAGATTAAATGACTGAACCTTAGAAGGATATTATGTGTCCCTCCTTACTGACATGTGTAGTAGTTTAGAGGGTTCTCTCTCTTACATCCAATTAAGGTCTCATTACCATTTGGTTAGGTTAGGCTCAAACAACCGTTACTATCCACTTTTCATGAGTCAATGGGAGTATAGGTGTGACATACTGTTTTAAAGTTGACATAATCAATCATTTTCATAGGATAAGTTCCCCAAGGACAACCAAGTCAAACTATCCAAAAGACACAAAAATTTTAAAATTCCCTTAAATTTCCCATGAATACACAGCGAGATGACAACTTTTACGACATCCACAGTTACACTAGATAGATGTGGATCCTAAACAAAAAACTAAAAATGCAAGAACAAATAGCAAAGCAAAAACTAAAAACAACAAAAGAAAAGATAGAGCTGTTCCAACTACCCCCCTAAGCTTGAATTCGACTATGGCCTCATAGTCAAAAACAAACTTAAGAGTGGAATAGAGATACCCTGATCATTCTTGTGGAGGCGGAGGCGGGTACTGTGGGGCCGTAGGATCCCCAGAAGGATACTCCCCCTGGAAACTCGGATCGTAATGGGTCCTCGGCGGAGGCTGTGGATAGCCTCCAAAGTAGCTCTGACTCCAGTAATGGTCGTAAAAGGGCTCTTGTTGCATCTCCATCCTTTGCAACCGATTGTGTATCTGCTGTTGGTTGTCGAGGAGGAGACGTTCATTCTCGAACATCGCCCTTTGGTTGTCAAGTAACCGGTTCGTAGTATCCTGAATACCGGTATACATCTCTAGATGCTGCTGCTGTGTCTGATGTATGTCCTGCAGCATCATATACATGCCTTGCATTGAGTAGACATCCTCGCCTGGCTGCGAGGGCTGTGGTGATGGCGGCGGGGGCTGTGATGATGAAGACGCACCCGGATGCATCCTAGGACGCTTCCGTGGTGCTACTCATGCGCGAAGAGGTGTGAAAGCCTCCTCTTCCTCCTCAGCCTCACCTTCTTGGTCGTCATTACCGCCTTCTTCTTCATCGGACTCGACGGCTATGATCGGCCACCGGAAGTGTTGTGCTCCCTCGATGTGGAAGACGGCGTCCGGCAGTGCGCACTCCTGATAAGCATGGTTGACGTGGCAGTGTGCGTACGCCAACCCATCCCAGAGAAGGATAAGGTTTGAACGGTGCAGATGTTGCACATTCACCTTACTCCTTGTGGAAATCGGAGTCATAGACTGGAGATTCAGCCCCAAGTAGTGCGCCAACTTGGTGATGAGCCCACCAAAATAGATCGGAGCCTTCCTTGTACTCCTCTTCACCGCCAGGACGCGCTGCAGAAAGAACGCACCCTAGTTGCATTCTTGTCGCTTCAGGAGCATGTAGAGGAAGAAAACATCGCTCTCCTGAAACTTGCTCAATGCTAAATCGCTCCGAGCAAAGAACGTAAGGCTCAACATCCGGTGTAGGACCCGGACGAAGGGATGCTCGAAGTCCGCTACCGCAGCATTGTGGTAGCTCACTGTCTTTCCCGCCGGCACTGTGACTAGCTCGGCGAAGATCTTGTCGTAGTCGGTGCGGGAATCTGGGCGCCGGTGATCATGTTGGGAGTGGTTCCAATTAAAGATGTTGTTGAACTGCTTAAGAGTGATGTTGTAGTTGATGTTGAACAGCCGGAACGATACCCGGCCCTTGATCCACTCACGATCCGATGCAACCACGTCGTTGGGCACAACGCAGACATCGAGGGACGCCATAAACTCCGCCACCAATTCCTTGTAGGTGGGCCATTCGCTGAAGAACGGCTGCCCATCCGCATGGCGCTCCAGCTCGTCTGGCCTTATGCTGGTGTGGCGTGCTTGACCCTTCAGCACATAGGCCAAGTTGGCCTCGAATCCAAGATCACGGATCATTCCCCGATCCACATACCGGGTCGGCTCGATCTTCCGCTTCATGATCTCCTCATAGACCTTCTTCACCTCCGCGGATGGGTGAGCCAGGCGCGGACGTGAGACTGAAGCAGTAGGGGGTGGAACAAACTCCACGATCTCCATGGGATTCACGCTCGAGGACGATGATCCGGCGACGTGCACCATTGTTGCTAGAAAGATGGGATTAGAAGAAAAGAGCTCGGGGAAGATGGAGAAGTGATTCTCCGCTCGGTGAAGATCCCTGCTCGCTGTCGTTGCTCTTCAGTCTTGGAGGGCTCGGAGGAGTGCTCGGCGCAAAGGAGGACGTTTGCTCTGAAGGTGTGACGTCAAATGACGTTGCAATTCTCCTTAAATAGACTTGGCCGGCGCCACTGTTAACCCATCGATACCATCGACGCGGGTCGATGGTATCGACACGTCTCACTGGTATCCGCCTCCCTCGCGAGTATCGACGGCTGACGTTTGCTGGATCGGGAAACCCAGATTGCTGACGTGTCGATACCATCGACGGAAGTCGATGGTATCGACGCAGCACCCGGATCGCTGACGTGGACTCGCGATCGTCGTCGAAGTCTTTGCGCGGATCGGTGACATGGATATCGATACCATCGACGAGGGTCGATAGTATCGACTTGCCTTTATTGCGACACCGCCACTTCTTCAATTCAGCCTGTGATCATGTCGATACCATCGACGAGGCCGTCGATGGTATCGAGTTGACTGAGCAAAATTGTTCTGAACTTCTCCAGAGATCTCGATGGTATCGACTGGTGTGTCAATACTATCGACACTTTTATTGCGACCTGCCTGTAGGTATGTCGATACCATCGACGGGGCCGTCGATAGTATCGACTCAGTGCGATTTTTGCAGCTGTCAACCTGAACCCATGTCGATACCATCGACCAGTGTGTCGATGGTATCGACCCTGCCTGTGCCTGCACATTGAACAAACGGATCAAGGTATCTTCTTTACACTAAAATTTAAACAAAATAAAAGCAATCTACGACTATAACTAAACTATCCTAATGTACCAATGGTTGGGTTGCCTCCCAACAAGTGCCCTTCTTTAACGTCTTAGGCTAGACGTCTTCCCAGCATCTCATTCATTCACAAGTGTAATGAGTTTGAACTCATTCACTTTTCTCTTGTAGTTCTCACCAAAATACAACTTCAACCGCTGCCCGTTCACCAAGAACGTGGCATCTCCATCACGCACAAGAATCGCACCATGCGGTCTCACCTCTTCCACTACGAAGGGTCCACTCCACCGAGACTTCAGCTTCCCGGGATGCAATTTGAGACGGGAGTTAAACAATAGAACACTATCTCCTTTCTTGAACGTGCGCAGCTCGATATGTCGATCGTGGATCAGCTTTGTACGCTCCTTGTAGATGCGGGCATTCTCATATGCCGTCATGCGTAACTCATCTAATTCATTCAACTCAAACATCCTCTTTCTCCCGGCTTCATCATAACTCAAGTTCAGCCTTCTTAGCGCCCAATGGGCCTTGTGCTCCAACTCCACCGGAAGGTGGCAAGCCCGGCCATACGCCAACCTAAAAGGCGTGGTGCCTATAGGTGTTTTGTACGCCGTTCTATACGCCCAAAGTGCGTCCGGTAGTAGGGCACTCCAATTTTTCCTTGTGGATGCCACTGTCCGTTCTAGAATCTTCTTGATTTCCCGATTTGAGACCTCCACTTGTCCTTGCGTCTGTGGATGATATGGGGTCCCGATGTTGTGCTTGACCCCATATTTCTTCAAAAGTGTCGAAAATTTCTGATTCCGGAAATGTGTGCCTCCATCATTTATGATCATTCGGGGTATCCCGAACCTGCAGAATATATTTTCTTTCACAAACCTGCACACTACATTAGAATCATTAGTCCTTGTGGGGATTGCTTCCACCCACTTCGACACATAATCAACAGCAAGCAAGATATATAAATTTGAATTCGAGGACACAAAGGGTCCCATGAAGTCTATGCCCCATAAGTCAAAAACCTCAACTTCCTGAAATACATTCAGGAACATTTCTGGTCTCCTTGAAATGTTACCTGCTAGTTGACACGGGTCACATTGCCTTACAAACTCGTAGGCATCCCAGAACAAAGTTGGCCAATAAAGGCCGCTTTCCAACACTTTGGCTGTTGTCCGTGAACTAGCATGGTGTCCTCCCATAGGCGACGCATGGCAATGGTGGAGAACACTCTCGTACTCCACCTCCGGCACACACCTGTGAATAATACCATCCCTGCACTGCTTCAAAAGAATTGGGTCATCCCAAAAATAGTATCTCAAAGAATGAAAGAATTTCTTTTTCTCTTGATAAGACCAGTCTTCCGGGATGATCCCGCAAGCCAAATAGTTAACAATTTCAGCAAACCATGGTTCCTTAGAATCAATTTTCAAAATTTGTTCATCGGGGAACGTCTCGGTTATGGGTATGTGTATATCTTTCTCATCTACCCTATCTAACCTAGACAAGTGGTCAGCCACCACATTTTCAATTCCCGACTTGTCCTTGATTTCAATATCAAATTCTTGTAAAAGCAAAATCCAGCTAATGAGTCTAGGCTTTGCATCCTTTTTCTCCATCAAATATTTTATCGCAGCGTGATCAGTCCACACAACTACTTTAGAACCCACTAAGTACTGCCGAAATTTTTCAAAAGAAAACACGACGGCAAGTAACTCTTTTTCTGTAGTTGTATAGTTCAATTGAGCATCATTAAGTGTTTTGGAGGCGTAGAAAATCACAGCGGGCTTGTTATCTACCCTTTGCCCCAAAATGACTCCCACTGCATAATCAGAAGCGTCGCACATCAATTCGAATGGTTTTGTCCAATCCGGCGTCTGAACAACCGGAGCCGAAATCAATCTTTCTTTCAAAACTTTGAATGCGTGAAGACACTTATCATTGAAATCAAAAACTGCATCTTTTTCCAACAATTCGGATAAAGGTTTTGAAATTTTCGAAAAATCCTTGATGAATCGCCGATAAAACCCGGCGTGTCCCAAAAAGCTTCTCACCCCTTTTACAGAATTTGGTGGGGGTAGCTTGGAAATCACCTCAATTTTTACTGGGTCTACCTCAAGACCCTTGCTAGACACCTTGTGTCCTAGCACTATTCCTTCCGTCACCATCATGTGACATTTCTCCCAATTGAGGACCAAGTGTGTATCCTCACAACGCTGCAACACCTTGTCCAAATTATAAAGACACTCATCAAAAGACGCCCTATAAACCGAGAAGTCGTCCATGAAAACCTCAAGACAACGCTCCACCATGTCAGAGAATATGGCGAGCATGCAGCGTTGAAACGTCGCCGGCGCATTACATAATCCAAACGGCATACGTCGGTAAGCAAAAGTCCCATAGGGACAAGTGAACGTAGACTTCTCTTGATCCAAAGGATCAATAGAAATCTGGTTATACCCCGAATACCCATCCAGAAAACAAAAATGCGACCGACCGGCAAGACATTCCAAAATTTGATCGATAAATGGCAAAGGAAAATGATCTTTAAGAGTGGCGGCATTCAGTCGGCGGTAGTCAATGCAAACACGCCACCCGGTTACCAATCGGGTGGTGACAGGTTCATTCAAAAGATTTTTAGTAATAGTAATTCCCCCCTTTTTAGGGACTACCTGTGTGGGACTCACCCACGTCAAATCTGATATGGCATATATGATCCCTGCAGCAAGAAGTTTTATGACTTCCTTCTTCACAACCTCCATCATGCTCGGATTTAGACGTCTTTGAGGTTGAATGATTGGCTTGGCTCCCTCCTCGAGCCGTATCTTATGCTGACAAAGTGTAGGGGAGATTCCCTTGATGTCTGCAACAGACCACCCAAAAGCTCCACGGTGGTTCTTGAGCACTATCAGTAGTTGCTCCTCCTCATCCGCACTCTAAGTAGATACAATCACCGGTAACTTGTCCTTCTCAGCTAGAAAGATGTACTTAAGATGCGGGGGCAGTGGCTTCAACTCCAACTCCGGCGGGCAAGTAAGAGATGATTGCAGCAGTGGGGGAAGTGTACCTAAGTCTTCATAGTGCCTTGTGTAGAAACATGGAAGCATCTGAAGCATTTTGGCGCACTCCTTGAGTGAAGTACTCTGCATCCAATCATCAGTGACATTCAACAAACACGCCTCCAACGGCAATTCTGGATATGCATCAAAAACTGAAGTAATAATCGCATCATCCTCCCAAGAAGGTGGAACGTCCTCATTCTCATCATTCGGAAACCCAACAGCTTTGCATAAAGAGACAACTTTAGTTTGCTCCATAATGTCTACAGCTAATGTTCCATTATCCATCTTGCTCATCACATGAGCCATGTCCAAGAATGGCTTCCCAAGGCAAAGTGAGATATTGTGGTCCACATGTTTCACCATGTTACAATGTTCTTTTGCTTTAGTAGATGCATTGCTGGTGGGCATGACCATCTCAAAGCGATCATCCGCAATGCCCAAGGTCAAGCGACCTCTCCCCATCTCCAAGATCATATCGGTTGTTGCTTGGAATGGGCGTCCAAGTAGCAACTCATTGCCATGCTCGTCCTGCATTTCCATAACCACGAAATCAGCCGGAAAAACAAATCGGTCTACCTTGACCAAGACATCTTTGCAGATTCCATAAGGTTTCACCACAGAATTATCGACCAATTGGATAGTCATGTTGCTTGGCCTTGACTCCTTTAATCCCAACTTTTTAAATGTAGAAAGGGGCATCAAATTGATGCTTGCCCCAGAATCACAGAGTGCCTCTCCAAATTTGAACTTCCCGATAAAACAAGAAATATTGAAACAATCGAGGTCCTGTCTCTTCGGCGGCAAAGTGCCCATAATGAAAGCACTCACTTGCTCCTTCAGCACCACGACCTCAGTGTCGGGTATTTTCCTCTTTTTGTTGATGACATCTTTTAGAAACTTCCCGTAAGATGGGATTTGCTCAATCGCCTCTAACAACGGAATATTTACCGATAACTTTCTAAAGCTGTCCAGAAATTTCTTGAATTGTGCATCCACCTTCCTTGCCTTTGCACTATTGGGATAGGGGACCGGAACGATATGTGCCCTTTGATGAGGTGGCACATAGGGTGTCAATTTCTGCGGTTCCTCCTCAGTAGCTTGTTCTTCATTACCATCCACAGCTATATCTTCAGCTTGCCCTGTGACAGATGTGGGCTGCTCCTTCGTGGTTGCATCTTCAACTTTGTCCTGCAGTATGCTTGTGTCATCCATCCTTGGATTCAAAACCTTCTTGCCGCTTCTCAGTAAGATGGCCTTGGCCTGCTGGTTTCCCCTGGGAACATTGGTGTTCCCCAGAAAACCCGGATGTGCTGGCTTCTTCAAGCTTGCAATTTCAGCTGCCATCTGCGCCATGGAAGTCTCTATGGTTCTCATTTGAGCCCCATGGCTCTGCAAAGTCTGCCCAAATTGGTTCATAAATTCACCCTGTTGCTTGATTTGTTGCCCAAATGTGTTCATTAACTCCTGGTTTTGTTTGATGACCTGATTGAGCAACTACGTGCTCTTGTCCTCTGTGGCTGGTGCAGGCTTGGCGTCCGGATCCTGCAGAAAATTGTTCGGATCCTTCCATGAGAATTTCTTGTCCTTTCGCCATGAGTAATCATTATTCATGTACCCTTGTTGTTGCCTTATGTACTTGGCTTGAGCCTCATCCTCGGACTCATTGTCTTCCTTCTGCAGTAGCTTCTTTGCGAGAAGATCCATCTTCTCATTTAACTCTCTCATTGCCTTTGACTCACTGGCAACTCTTGCTTGCTCAACTGGGCCTCTCTCTCTTTCTCCCCAAGATTGCTTTCTTGCCATGTTCTTCAGTATTTCCCAGCATCTCGTATCAGTGTTATTTAAGAAAAATCCTGAACCAGCTGAGTCCAAGTTACTTCTATCATGCTCGGAGAGAGCAAAATAGAAGATCTTCACCTGTGTCTCCTTGTCCAGTCCATGATGCAGACATCTCCTCAACATGACCTGGAATCGCTCCCAGGTCTCAGAATATGTTTCACCCGCATGTTGGGTGAAATTGTGAATCTTCCTAATCATGTCGTTGGTCTTCTCAGGAGGGAAAAACCTCTCGAAGAAAACCTGCACCATATGATCCCATGATTCAACAAACTCATCGTCGAGGTTATGTAGCCACTCTCTCGCAACTCCTGCCAGGGAGTTTGGGAACAACTTGAGGTACAGAACATCCTGTGGGAACCTGTCTATCTTCACCATATCGCAATTTTCAACGAACTGACTGATGTGTGCCACTGGGTCCTCATTCTTCAACCCGTGAAATGCATTTGATTTAACCAAGTTAATCAACGCTGGATCAATCTTGTAGGTTGGAATGTTGAGCCCCTGTTTCTTGATAGGCCCCTTTGAAGCTGATGAAGAAGACGCTTTGATCTTCTCCCATATCGTCTGTGGTTCGGCCATTTCTTCTGCTTGCTCTTGCTCAGATTCAGAATCTATGTCGCTTTGGTGATCTTGCTCGTAGTAATCCTCGTCCTCTGGTCCCGGAGGTGGAACCTCAGGTGTGCGATTGTCGTAGTCTGTACTACATGTATGCACCATGCAAAGTACCTGAAATAAGAAAATCGGGGTTCAGTACTATGCTTTGAACAAGTAAACACAAATATAGAGAAATTTAAGAATATTTAAAATTGTTTCAAAATAAAATAAAAAATGTGGCCTAGAGTGGCCGCTCTTAGCACTCGAAGTGCCAACAATTCGCCGTATCCCCGGCAACGGCGCCAAAAACTTGACGTGTATTTTACTACGCGCTTAAACGCAAGTATACGCGTCGAGTAATATAGGCCTTTGTGAGGCCCGAGTCGAACTCAGGGATACGTGAATTATTGGAGACTCCTACTAACTAATCGCAATCAGCTAGGCCGAATGACAAAATAGGGTTTGTTGTCAAAATTAAAAAGAAAACAAAATGAAACAAAGAAAACAATCGATTAAAGATTAATTTAATCAATTCCAAAGAGTATCTTTAGGATTGCGGTTTCACCGCGGGTCAACATTGTATTAAGTTTTATATAGTTCCTCACTCTTCTCTCTCTATCCGGGTAGTGGCCTGAAAACAGAATTACCCACAGTCGTGGTGTAATTCACTACTTAGGTTTAGGTTGATTCCACCGTCGTAGTAATCATTCCCCTAAACTAAGCGCATTACAAACGGTCTCTCAGTTTCCACCATTAATTTTACACCTCCTTTGTCAAGGGATTTATCGATTAATGTAGGTTTCGTCTCTTTTCAACCGTTAATCCTTCTGTCGAAGTGATTAAGGGCATTAGATTATTATTATGGTGATCAAGCATAACAATATATATGGAGAAAACGAAACTATACCACGGATTTAAGAGAGAAAATATGAATTATCAATATAAAATTGTCATACAATGCATTCCCGGGCTACTCCCGGTCCTAAAGATGGAGGGTTTTAGCCTCTCATGTTCATCTCACACGAATACATGGTAGAAATAGGGGAATTCATAAGAAAAACGTGAAACAAGTGGGAAAACCCCTGAACGGAGAAGAACCGGTAGATCCTTGGCGTAGAATACGAGCTTCCCCGCCTATCGGTGATGGATTCATCTTCGGCAACGTCCGAATCACCCGGGATGAGCCTCTGGCCTCCGTTCTCCTTTCTCTCCTTCCTCGGCACTCGTGCAATGCAAAAAAAAAAAGATCCTCTCCTCTGGGCGGCCGTCATTAGGTATAAGTCCCTAATTAGGTCGTCAAATAACTCCAGCCGTCCGATTGAGATCAAAACGAATCCAACGCATATCTGCCGGTGTCGATACCATCGACGCGGGTCGATAGTATCGACCCAGCGTATTAGCGGCAGCTTTCTTTTTCTTTTCGTCTGAGCGCCTGTGGTCATCTCGATACCATCGACTTGGGTCGATGGTATCGACTCTCTTTAGCGTCGGTTGTTGTCGTTTAGCGACGCTGTAGCTCTCCATGTGTCGATGGCATCGACTCTCGTCGATGGTATCGACTCTGTGCTGCTCCTCTCGGCTGGCAACCTGTGGCTTGGTCGATGGTATCGACTTCCGTCGATGGTATCGACGGAAGAAGATACTTGTTTTCCCTGAAATTCCACAATAAGACCAAGTAAATCCACACAAATTATGATAATATGATAAATAATGCTCAAAATAGTAACACAAAGGGGATTTGACATAGAATGCTGGCAAAGACCGAAATGAGTGAATTATGCAATATTATCCATAAAAATGAGTAATTAGAGCACAAAACACATATGAAAAAGGTCTATAAATGCGACTCAAAATCATCGCATCAACCATACAGACCTTGGAAGACCTGTTGAGAACATGTGTTCTCCAGTTTACTGGAAGTTGGGATCTACACCTAAGCTTGATAGAGTTTGCCTAGAACAATAGCTATCAGCATAGTATTGATATGGCACCTTATGAAGCCTTGTATGGTAGACGTTGTAGATCACCCTTGTGTTGGTATGAGACGGGTGAGCATCAGTTGTTAGGACCTGATCTTGTGCAGCAAACTACAGAAAAGATTAAGGTAATACAGCAACAGATTAAGACTGCACAAGATAGGCAGAAATCTTATGCTGACAAGCGTCGTAGACCCTTAGAGTTCGAGGTTGGAGACAAAGTGTATCTCAAGGTCTCGCCTTGGAAAGGAGTCCTTCGTTTTGGAAAGAAAGGGAAGTTAGCTCCTAGATTTATGGGGCCTTATCCAATCATTGAACATATTGGAAAAGTAGCCTATAAACTAAAGCTGCCACCAGAGTTACAGAGGTTACATCCTGTGTTTCACATTTCTATGCTAAAGAAATGTCACCCAGACACTGAGTCAGTTCTACAACCTATGGAGGTAGAATTGAATGATGATATATCTTATGAGGAAGGACCAGTTTCAATCCTTGATAGCAGAATTAAAAAGTTAAAGAAGAAAGATTTAAGCCTTGTGAAAGTCCTCTGGAACCACCGTGGTGTTGAAGAAGCCACTTGGGAACTAGAGGATGAGATGAGAAGGAAATATCCTGCCCTTTTCTCTTAATACGTTTTATCGATTTCGGGGACAAAATCCTTGTAAGGGGTGGATAATTTGTAACATCCCTGACCTGGGTTATGAACTAACCCTAGGTGTTTTGCCTAAATATGTAATTAAATCCTTGTGATTAACTTTGGGCATGTAATTAAGTTCCTCAGAAACATATATTTCAATTTTGCTCCTTTATATATATAGTTGTAGCATTGTTTTGTAATATAGGGATCTATGTGCAAATTACCCAGTTAAGGGATTAACTTGCAAATTGCACATGTTGAGATGTTCCTCTGATGTTGAGACATCATGAGGATGTTTATGATGAAGTTTGAGGGATTTCCCAAGCTTGAGCACCAAGGTGCAGCTGTGGAAGCAACCCCTGTACTTGAAAACCCTAAATTGGTGTAAAGTGCAATTTACCCAATTTGAGGGGTGCAACTTGTAAAATACATCATCTAAAATATCTTTTATGACTCTTGGCATCATTTAGAAGAGAAATGATGAAAAGGTCACTTCATTTGAATAATCATATAATAAAGAACACCTTTGTGATTGAATAATCAAGGTGTATGTATAATAGCCCTTTTATGTGTATGCTTTAGTGATGGGTTGATCCTCTTTGCCTTCAATTCTTGACCTTAGAAGGAGTTTGTCCTTAGAAATAAGATGTGGGGACGTGCAAAGAAGAAAGGAAGGACTTAGATGAGAAATGAGGAAAGCATATGTTCTTATGTTGAAATTTCACCTAAGTATATATACTACCTTCCCCACTTAGCAAGGGAACGATCCTCTTCTTTTCATTTATTTTCCCCTTGCTCAAAACAGACTAAGGCTAAGCTCTGGAGCAGAGAAGGATGACCAAGGGTCCTAGGTAAGTTTGGATCATCCCTTTTGCTTGAATTCATGGAGGAAACTCGTTTTCAAGGTTGAATTCATGGCTAGCTCACCTAGCTTTATCTTTCTAGCCATTCCTTTTCAACTTTCCTTGGAGAATACACCTTGGCCGACCTGTGGAGCTCAAAGACGCCATTAAAGGCTTGGAGCTTGAAAGTTCGGAGCTCAAGGAACAATCTTTAGGCGGGTTTTATAACTCTAAACCTTATGCTTTGATTATACATCTTTTTCTATGCATATAGTTGCTAGTTCTTCTTCTTCCCTATCTTCCCTTGCATCCTTGCAAGCAAAATCGTGAAGAACTGCTACTGTTCTTGAGGTAGAAGATAAGGGCGTTAATTCCTATACTTATCCACAGATTTCCACTTTACCAAACGACCTCCACCAATTGCCCATACGGTTTACACAACCGTTTGGTGGGCAAACGGTTTCAGGGTCGTATGAAGGCAAACGGCCTTCAAGACCGTTTGATCGTGTTGACCAAACGACGACCGTATGGGAATCTTGTTTATAATTATGTAGGTTAATCACCCACAAAATTTGAGGGGTTAACTCCAAAATAATCGTGAGATATAAGCAAATCAATTAGCAAATCCAATTGAATTAAGTTCTGATTTTCAATCTGTTTAATTTGCCTTTTTTGGGCAAATGGTCTCAAGACCGTTTAAGATGGTTGACCAAGCGTTGACCATTTGGGATTAATGTTCATAATGATGTTGATTAATGACTCACCAAATTTGATGGATTAATTCCAAACGAGTTATGAGTTGAAGGTTGATTAATAGGGCAAATCCTAATTGAAATCAGTGCTGAAATTCCAATGAGTTAATTAGTGATTTTGGGTTGATTAGCCCAAACGGTCTCAAGACCGTTTGGGGAATCATCCAAACGGTCTCAAGACCGTTTGGGGATCACCCAAGACCGTTTAGAGGTCTGGGGTCAAGTATAGTTGACCAATTGAAGGTCCAAAGGTACCAAATCATATTGCAATTAAGTATTGATGTGATGATCAACTCAATAGATCAAACCTTGATGAATTTTCACTAGAGTCCAAAGGATGGATGGGCAAACGGTCTCAAGACCGTTTGGAACTCATCCAAACGGTCTCAAGACCGTTTGCTGTCAACCCAAGACCGTTTGGAGGTCTAGGGTTAAGGTAATTTGATCAATTGAGGGCCCAATTACAGTGGGTTATTGAAATAATCAAATTGCTGATTTGTGACTTAATTAAGGTTCAACCCCTATCAAATCAACTTAGATTTTGATGAATTCTTGGGAAAACGGTCTCAAGACCGTTTGGAGGTTATCCAAACGATCCCAAGACCGTTTGGGCCAAGTTTGAGCCCGATTGGAGGTCAATTGATGGGATCAACTTCGATTTGATTCATATTGTTGAGTGTTGATGGTTGAATGTTTATAGACCTTAATTGAACCAACTCAAACCCTATTTGGATATCAATTGAGGATCAATTGAGTGACCAATTGGTTAAGGCTAACCCTAATTGTCTCAATTGATAAGTGGTTAGCAAGCTTGAGACCAATTGAAGGCTTCAACATAGGAAAACCTAATCGAGTTTACCCTTTGAATCACCTTGGAGGTCCATGCGATCTTGAGCTTTTAGGACCATACGACTTCAGGACCGAATGAGTTCATACGACTTCAGGACCGAATGAGTTCATACGGCTTCAGGACCGAATGAGTTCATACGACTTCAGGACCGAATGAGTTCATACGACTTCAGGACCGAATGAGTTCATACGACTTCGGGACCGAATGAGTTCAAATGACTTCAGGTCCGAATGAGCTCAAACGACTTCAGAAGTCAAACTATGACTAAACGGTCTTCACCCCATCTTGGGCAAACGACCTCAAGATCGTTTAAGGGTAAACGATCTTGAGTGTCATGCGGTCTTGAAGTGAACCAAATCTAAACGGTCTACAACCTTAAACGATCTTAGGATCATTTGAAGGTTGAAGGCGTGAAACCTATTGGGGACTTTTAAGGATAAGTCTGCCTAATGCCTTGAAGGATTAGATGGTTTGATGGTTGTTCAACCGAAACCCTAATGATACCTAGGGACATTAAGGGTCAAGTGGTTAGTATATTAACCCATGTTATGATCAATGGTGAACTTTACCAAAATACCCTTTATGGATTCAAGTAGGTAACCCTTTTTTATCATGCAAACCCCAATGGTTACAATGGTGATGACTTGGCTAGGCTTATCAATGTTGATTAGACCTAACCCAATCTAGAGGGATGTAATCATCACCTATGAGCAAGAGGAGAGAGAAAATCCCAATTATGGTTGAAATCCAAGTAAAATACCTTCAATATATATGAATGTACATGATTAGGGTATGATCCACCTATGTGAGATCATGAAAACCCTATTTATGATAACTGATGAATCATAATCTTATCTGAGAGCATCATTGATGATGTTCCTCATACATGATGATTTTATGAGTTCATTTTACCATAATGTGAATAATAAACCCTAATTCTAGGGTGATGGCATGTAATGTGAATAGTAAACCCTAATTGATGAGAATCAGGGAACTTAGCTCTTATGGCAAGAGTGGAAAGTATAATTCTTGATTTGAATTGCTTTTATCAGTTGAATTAACCTTGCAGGTTCTGATATGAAGATGATCATATCCAGGTATGGATGATGATGCTATATTCATTGAAAACATGTTGTTAGCTTTATGAATAGTAAAATATCTTGATGCCTTGTCAATGGCAACCTATGAATTAAATGGGCTGTGAGAGCCATAAATACCATCAAGGTCATGCTTTAGAGATGACTTGTGATGAATGTATTGAGAAATGATGATTGATGAGAGTTAGGCTTGTTACATTTAGTATTCTCATTTCATAGTTGTTATGCTAATGTTATTGTTTGAAGAACAATGTATGATGTTAAAAGAATACTGAATGTACCTAACTAATCAAGTGTAATGTAGAGCCCTGGTCATAGATCTATCATTGTCAGAGATCAAATGATGGTGAAGTAGGTTTTCCTAAGGGAACTCCTGGATCACATACTTTTGAGTATGTGGGGTATATGGATGTGTAGAACCTTACATCCTAGTGTAGGTGTTTGATGTAGATGTGTAATCCGTCAATCCTTCACTACAATCCCATACTGTATCAGTGGATGGTAAACATGAAACCTCCTGATGACGAAGAAAGCACAGATATCCGTATCAGTGGAAGATAAACATGAAATCTCCTGATGAAGAAGAGAGTACAGAACGCCAATGTAACTCTAAAATAGCGGAAGACCAGATTACCCTGGTAAGCTATTATAGTAGAGGCACGAGATGTCCTACAAGTAATCCTCGTACTGACTGAGGAAGGTGAAGGTCATGAGAATCCGGCTCTTTCGATGACCTAGTATGATACCGAGGCACTTAGCAGTGATTGGTTGGAGTATGAGTGGTAAACCTCATCTCCACAGGGCATAAAAGTAATGTTTGAAAAACATAATCCACAGCGTAGCATACCTGTTAGAGATAACTACGAGTTGATTGATTGATGTTACACTGTATAGTGCAAATGTCTTCATGTTTCATAACTGTTGAACTCATGCTTACTATTAAATCTGATGTTGAATACTTTGAAGCTTTTACTGCTTAAGTTATTCTTTGAGGTGCTATAATAAAGCTTCTGGCGGAGAGTTATAACTCTCGCTGAGACAATTATGTAAAATTGTCTCACCCCGTAGACTTCAACTTTTTAGGTGGACGTCGAGGACGGAGGAACAGGTCTACAAGTGACCAGTCCCAGCAGCAGCAGCACCAGGGGCAGCAGTAAAATCTCAGGTGGAGATTTAGCCTGCCATGTGGTGTAGTTACAGTCAGTCCTATGTGTCCTCTGTACTCTCAGGTCTTGGAGTCTTTTGGTCTGAGATTTTGGTTATGAGTTCTTGAGATTTTGTATCATGTTGTATATAATTATTCAAGAAGTAATTATCTGAGATGTAAACAGTTTATCTCCTTTTATGAAGGAAGTGTTATGGTTTCAATGCTTTATCTCAAAAAGTTTTAATTTCCGCTGATTTTTGGTATTCCGCTGCTAATCGAATCGCTTCCGCTAAGTTTAAATCGTGTTTATATCGTGGTTTGGAGATCAGAGCCCACATAATAGAGTAACCAAGGTCATGATTTATCAAGTTGTGGTACCTAGACAAGATATGAGATCACATCAAAAAGATAAGGACACATGAAGCTCATTCAAATATAGGTGGATGTCCCCCAGAGTCTAGGCATCAAACAACCAACATTGATATCAACATACCCACATACATTCAATACCCCATAAAGCCTTTATGATTAGGGTCCTAAAAAGAGGCCAATAAAAGTTAAACACAACTGATATATGAGTTTAGGACATGCGATTAAGACCAATATTGAGATTATGGCACAAGTTGTACAATCCAGTCATATAGGCTGTAAAAGGTCTCAAAGGGGGGTACATACATCATCATATCATGAATGAGATTTGCCTTAGCCATTTAAGTCATAACACATCATGGTTCTACTGATTTCAAAGATTTACTAGGGTTGGATGCATCAAATGGGTCAAGGTCCTTGTTCGTTCAAGGTTCAACAAACATCATCATAAAAGAGCCACATTCAAGCATCTCAAGCCATATGTACACACTTAGCAAACGAAATGGGATTAGGAGTTGATATTAGAGTCATGTGGAGACATCAAGTTGCTGTTTTCAAAGTTGATTACGCATTAGTCCATCATTAAGTAGCAAGACTATCAACTTATGACAAGGTGCATCATTATAGTTTCAACACTAGTATATATGTACAACTAGAGTCATGTATGAGAAACAAGGATGATTAGGACTCCCATCAAAATCAAAGATGTACAAAATTTACATATTCCAGAATTAGGATGGTGAATGGTCATAAATTTTCTAAGCTTGATCATAAAAGTACATTAATGTATTCAATATACTAAAGTTCACATCTTTTAGGAACATCAGGGGGGAAATAGTGGAATTAGGGTCTGGAACCAATATCAAAGTGTAGGCCTCATCGAGCTGATGAATTCAATATATATAGTTTCCCAATTTGGCCAAAGGGTTTGAGAGTTATGCATTTTGTGAGATTTCATTTGAAACTATAGTGAAAATTTGAGTGGTTACCTTGTAATGCGGCTTATCACAGCCGTTACCTAGGGCCGGCTCCCAGACCCCAGCACCCGCATATCTGGTTGGGTACCGCTTGTGTGGATCCGCGTGGCGGTCCACCATCCTTGCCTGTCGCTCCACGCGGTAGAGGGGGGGTGGTGGCGTTTGGCAGGGGCGTTATATCAGCCGTTGCTGGATCATCGGAGGGTCGTACCCCTTTTCTCCTTCTCCTGGCACGCTACTCCCCGCGCGATTCCCCTGTTTGCGACGGAGGAATAGAGGAAGAACAGGGCACTCGCGGCCTCAATTCCTCAGCACCCCCGAACCCGCAGCAAGCCCGGCTTGGGTTGATTCAGAGTGGCGGCGGGGCTAAGCCACTCCGGTCGCCCATCTTCTCCCTTGTGCTAGCCGCCGATGGTGGTGCGATGGCAAGGAGGTTGCCTTCTGTTTTTGGTGGCGAAACCTAGTGCTAGCAGCTGCTCGAGGGTGTGTAGAAGAGCAGACGTATGAGGATGAAGGGATAAGAGAAAACGGAGCAAGAGTTAGAAAGGGAGGCTTTAAAAGGAGCAAGGAGTTAGGGTTTGGTTCCTTCCCTTCCTCCATTGCCCGATATGGCTGGAGTTCCAAGAGAAGCTTTCTTGCCCTGCGATTCTTCCCCAAAGCGGAAAGGGAAGAGGGGGAGAAGCAGCTGGGCCACGCCTTGGCTGGGCCCATGAATGGGTCGGCCCAAGAGCAGGGAAAATATTAAAAATTCAATTAAATCAAGGCCGAAAAGGAAAACTTAAAATCTCATAACATGGCTTTCAAAGGTCTGATTGGAGCGATTTTTGCGCTGTTGGATTCGTAATAAAAAACTCTACAACATGGAGTATAATGGAGGATAAAAGAGATAAATAATGAAGGCCAAAATAAAGGAAAAGGATAGCCGGTCAAGATACAAAATATTGGTAAATGATGTGAGGTAGTGTTACCTTTTGGATCATAGAGCCGATGTGACCTCAAATATACATTAAAGCACCTAACTCATGTAGTTGAAATTAGATCAAGTCAGTTGAGTCATAAGAGGAAAGGGAAGGTTCATAAAGGAGAGAGAAATTTCCAGGTAATCACAAGGTCCATTATAAATTTTGATAGTGAATCCACCGCGTGTGTCTATTCGCGGAGTTGTGTCTATTCAAATCTCAACTGAGTAGTGTGTAACAGCATTGACAGAAACATCACAATCTATTTATTGGAAATTTGCATGCATGCTATTCTTGTCTCTACTTTATCTACGTTCTCCTTTCATTTTTTCTTAGAAACTTAAGTCTGATATTCTTGGAAAGTGCTTGCATGATCACAATCAATAGGACTTTGTCCTTTGTGATCTGATGTTCATTATCTTGGCTTTCATCCTCCCTTTGATTGAAATGGTGTTGAATGGTGCTAATGTGACATGAATCATGGAGGTTGGACTAACACATGCCCATCATCTGGGTCATTAATTATTGTCTGACGAGATGTTACTTATTGTTGAGAGAGGAAAAAGGTAACATTTTTATGATGTAGACAATAATATTCAAATCTTTGACCAATAATTCTTATGTACATGAGCATCAAATGGTGTTAAAACATAATGTGTCTAGTTATAAATTGAAAATGTATTCTCTTGCAAATTTTACAGCTATTACATAATTTTTTTGTAATAATCTCTATGGATTCTATCTTCTTAGCCCTCAAAATGTAAGGAAAACAACATGACAATAAACCCTTCCAATTTTCTTTTGGTTCTTATCTGCCTAGAGAAGGTAGCGACGTTGACCTAGGCAATATGCATGGTAGAATATACTAATGCACATGCAAAGTGAATGTATAACTATCCTAAGTTGAGTATGCTCACTTAGATATGTGCTTTGTGTTGGTAGTATGCCCTGAGATCCAGTCATATAATGATAGTAATGGAACATTTTGTAATTGGTTTAATTATAAAAAAAAGAAGTTCTTATTATTATGATTGCTTCAATGTTTAAATAATGAATAAATATAATAAAATCCTAAGAATGTATTATCTCAATGACACATGGTTTGGGTTTGGGACCTAAACATGAAATATTATGTATACTATAGAGTGCACATTCTTATAGTATTCCTAATCACTTATTATTATGGATATTGTAGGACAACAATAATACATAACACTAGTATGTATATAGAGTAATGACTATGTCTCTTTAGTTATGATATTAGATATCAGCTCGGATTCATAGCTACTTGTTAGAGAACAATTTGTACCAGACATACCCACTTTGAGTATGATACATGGAAGCCATGAGTGGAAGTTTTAAATCATATATCTATGTGAAACTAGTGATTTTTGTTCTTAAACTTGAAGTCACTACATTGATCACATGTTTGATAAATTGAAACATTGCCCAAAGTTACTTATAAAAATGGTTGTCATATAGGTAGTTTTTGGGTGCACCATGACACATGTGGATTGCAATGGGTTATGTAGAAGGAATTTGTTCCTCCTATTGGAGTGATATCCATGACCACTTGATGAGTGAGACTATAAATACATGGCCATCATGTGAGTTACCATGTGATTTTCATCTCATATATATCTCAAATAGTCTACTCTGGATCAATAAAAATTGATTACACTTTAAGAGAATGATGTTTCCATGCCTCAGATTCAATATGGATATCAGAGACAAAGGGACTAAATGATCGTTTCAACACTGGTCACAATACAAGGTTGAAGTTATTTTCTAACTTCTCCAATTGCATAGGTGGCAATGAATTCTTCCTAGAAACCATTTATTGTATTTGAAGTCCTAATATGATATCAAACATCACTCCCAATGTAGTTTGAGTTTTATAGGGTCACACACATAGGACACATATGGACGAGGAGTATAACAATGAAAATGTGATCGACTAATTTCTAAAAGATTTAAGAAATAAATTGAATCACAGATGGACTGACTAGAACCCATTCATCCAACTGGAAAGTCTAGTCTCCCAACTAGATAGGCTAATATTTAACCAATCGGTCGACTGGCTAGCCCATTGAATAGGTTGGATTATATCATCCAATTGGTTGAGTGGATTGTTTAATTTCCTGACTGGACTTGATCTACAGATTGATCTAGAACGTTCTGAACCACTCCACTCAGCCAAATGAACATGCCAATCACCTGAGTGGAAGTTTGGATGGGCTTCTATAAAGCAACTCAAGTTGGTCTGCCACCTGAATAACTGTCCACAAAAAACACGCTGAAAAGTAGTTTTTCCTATTTGTTTCCAGTTTTATTAGATATCCTATTTCCCTACCTTTCCAGTAAAAAGGGAAATGACTGCCAAGGTTTTGGGTGATATATGAAGACCCCTTTCTAGAGGCCTTTGACCATATATCAGTACCCACAAGGAAAGGGTGAGAGAGTAGAGGCTATGCAATGATAGCAAGTTCCCAACATAAAGGTTGCTCCTTCCACATCTGTTCTTAGAGTGCAAAGTAGGAGTTCATGTCATTTGATTGGAGTACATAGAGATTTAGATTCCTTCACAAGTTCACTGGGAGAGCATAAGTGACATCTTGCCCCATCGTTATTCTTTTGATCTCCATCACTGGACCTGTCTGTGAAAAATGTGTAATCTCACAAACCCCCTTCTCGATATATCATTGTTGATGAGATCTTCTCGTGGATACATGGAGATTTTTTTTTAATGTTTGTTTCTTCCACTACACCTATTTCTCGCTCTCCATAAATCCATTCTATGGTATCAAATCCACATAAATCTACTGCATAGTGAGATCTATAACTGATATGACCACATTTGGTTTTATGCCACTTGTGCTACTACATGTGATGTGAACGATTAATTATTAATATGCATACCATATAAATCACACATGCATTGGAACATAGATTTTGATATGACATATGGGTTCGACTAAGGAAGAATATGATTTTTTCCTATGTAAGTAATAAAACTCAACATACCTTGGCTAGGTACCCCACATTGTTTGTGTCGATGTCAAAAATGTTTCATAGGAATTGTCCTGTATGAAAAGTTACAAACTTTGATATATATATATATATTAGTCAGGCTAGAATACACTCGAGTGTACAAATCGTATGAATATACTCAAGTGTGTTTGCATACCAAGAATATTTTTTTTTGCAAAATGTAAACCATTGATCTTAACTGTCATACTATAACTAGGCTACATACAAATTTTGATCCCATTTGGATGAGTGTAAGTCACTCATCCAAGGACAATAAAATCAACACGTGAAACTAATTTGAAATGTATAATTTTTGCGGTCTTTATAAAATGACCTATAAATGTCCAAATGTGCTCAAATTTTGTATATGAGCTATTCACAAGACGTTTAAGAAGATCAACACATTAGATTTTTGAAAAAAATATTGCATCATAAAAAACTACTTGAGTGTATTCTGCTCTGAATACACTCGAGTGTATTCTAGCCTGATTATATATATATATATATGTATATATATATATTTAAATGTATATATATATAAATATAAATATAAATATAAATATAAATATATACATATATGTATATATATTTAAATATATATATATATAAATATATATATATATATACTATGATATATCTAAAATTATACATGTCACCATAGAAATATGTTTTGTTTGGTGGATGTATGTATGTCTATGGATAAAGACCCCTTCTGTGTATGCATAAAGTGGATGTGAATAGATTCCTCTTTTTGGTTGATAATATTCACATTTCATTTCAAGACTCATCCTTTTATTCCATATCTAATGGTTGTAATTCCTTCTTCCTCTCCCCTTCATTGTAACTCTAGGTTTCTACATATCTTGTAAATATTAGATATAAACTGAATAAGCTTTGGGGGACTTAGCATGATAAGAAAACCATGATAATTAAAAGAGCTTACATGGAACTATTGATCGTTGTGCTACACAAATTGATGTTCACAAGTTGATGTTGCACATGGCAATAAACCTTAGGTGTATAGTAATCATTAGTAGCTCCAAATTATTACACTAATATGGCCACAATTGAAGTTATATAATTGTGGTTGTGATTGTTAATATAATGTGTATATAATGCATGCTATAAGTATGTGGTGTTTGGAAATGTGAATGCATATAAATAAAACCCCTAAAATAAAATATTAAGCTTATATGTTTTTCAATGTGCAATGGACATGAAAATCATGATTGAAAAAGTGTGGGCATGCCACGATGTGGTTTTCTTATGGAAGTGTGATAACAGACACATGGTTCTAGAAAAGTAGGGTGCATATTACATTATATTGGCCTTTGGATTGAATTAAACTAGGTGTGCTTAATTGGATTAAGCACCTATATATATGAAGATCATTATGATAAAGATTTGTGCATCCATCTATCAAGAGTTGTAAAAGATGCAATAGGCAAATGTTGCCTACCTAAATAGTTGAGTTGTGGGCAATCAACCAAAGATGACTCATGATTTGTTGAAATTCAAATCTTGTCTCACAAGAAGATTTAAAGATGCACATTATAACTACCATCATCAAACTGAAAACCTAATCATTATTAATTAAGAGGAATAAACATAATTAGCAGATTAACAAAAAATCACTAAAATTTAAAACCATTTTGCAAGGAGATCCTTTATCCAGAAAACTCTTACTGAAA
Organism: Alisma plantago-aquatica; assembly: GCA_963693085.1. Lineage (NCBI taxonomy): Eukaryota > Viridiplantae > Streptophyta > Magnoliopsida > Alismatales > Alismataceae > Alisma > Alisma plantago-aquatica. The sequence goes on from OY856413.1 coordinate 167,653,264, forward strand.
GATCCAAAACTCATACATATCATGATTTACATTATAAAATATTGTTTTATCGCATCTCGAGGACAACATATAACAGTTGCTCAACATAAAACCTCAAGGAATACAAGCCAAAATCTTAGATTGTTCACAAGATCTTTTATGAACCAACTCCAAGGACCTGAGAGTACAGAGACGAAACATATGACTTCTATCTACAAGACATGATAGATAGTACACTCAACCTGAACTGTTACTGCTGCCTCAACTGTTGTTCCTTCTCTGCAGAAAGGTCTCCACTGCTTCATGCTTGTCCAGCTAAAAGTTGTGGATCCCATGGGGTGAGACAATTATCCAAGCAAGAGATATAACCCTCCATCGACCATATTATTATTGGAGATAAACATTATAAAAACTGAGCAAGGGTTCCTTTTATATTAACAAGAAGGATTAATCATTGCATGAACAGAATAAGATATCTCTTTTCTTAAGGAGAACATTGCATCTACCCATGGTACAGTTATATATCATCTATCTACTTTGCAAGGAATGTAAAGAAACATAAATAACATCTATCAACTAGGATGTATAACTGAATTGTGCATCAAACAATGTTTTCTGTATTCGATCCTTAAGCAGATATGCTACACGGTTGAACATATTTTACAATCACAATTATGCCCTGAGGAGATGAAGCATACCTCATTCATCTCTGATCGACGACAAAATTCTCTCAAGTCGGTACCATACAAGGTCAATGGAAGAGCCGGTTGCCATGAACTCCCTTATCTAGGTCAGTACAAGACCACTTAGGCTTAGCAGGACATTTGTGTCGGCTGCAATATAGCTGTGCTAGGGTACAAAAGCATCCTCGCTTAGAGCTACAATGTCAAATTGTGCTCTCTTAGGGGAACATCTACAACAACCATCCCCAGTTATGAAATTACTGAGTCATGGTCACTTAGGAACCATACTCTGAGTCATGGTCACATAGGCACCATACTCTGAGCCATGGGTCAGTTCACCATTCTCTATTGAGACATTCTTATGAAATTACTGAGTCAAGGTAACTTAGGCACCATGCCCCCACATATTCAAAAATATGCATTCCGAGTTATGCCGCGGGGAACCCGTTTCACCATTCAGAAAATTCTGACGCTGATGGATCTATGGTCAGGGCAGTGTTTTATGGTTTCTAGTGATATGTTACGTGCATTACAACATTCTTTTAGCATCAAACAAGTTATCCTTATTAATCACAACAAATACTATAAAGAAAGTGTAATACATATATCATGTACTTTTCAAGTCCTTAAAACACATTTAGATACTTGGTACTTGGGATCTCAGTCCCTTATCACATTATTGGGAATCCTCATCCCTTCACTTCATTATCAACATGATTACTAGATTTGGGTATTCAAACCCCTAGATCATCACATAGTTTTGTTACCTCTGTAACATGTAACTATTACCTCTAGGTCCTCAGACCAAGGTATTCATTTCACTTGTTGTACAAGTATTTCACATAGCTCGCATAGTTTGATTAATCATTTTGTCACCTCTTACTGGGCAACAATTATTCACGCAGGTTATTAAACATCTGGTCACCTCTCACTAGGCAATAATATTCACACAGGTTATTGAACATCTTGTCACCTCTCACTAGGTAACAATTTTCACACAAGTTATTAAACATCTTGTCACCTCTCACTAGGTAACAAATATGCACATGGCTCACAAGGCCATTTAAACATCTTGTCACCTTTCACTAGGTAACAATTATCTTTTAGGTCATCAGACCACATAAGCATTATACAATTATTTAACATGCTTTACAAGGCTAATTCAATAAGAGAAATACAACCTTCCCATTATTAGGGTTAGCGTTTCCCTTTATAGATGAATAGGGTTTCAAGCTCACATTATTAATCCAAACCCTAATTCATTCATTGCTCCACACATCTAGGAGCATATATTGATATCATAAGTATGCAATCATACTTATCTGTCCTCATCATTTGCCACAAAGTATGAGTTTTTCTCTCATCCTTGCTAGGATATTGATTACATCATACTTTTGGTTCAATCCTCCTTTTGAGGGATCTTAGTTCATCATTAACAATTCCCATCATCTTTTAATTAAGACCACATTAACATGTGTTACTCAATCAATCACATGTGATTGAAGTGTCTCTACCCTATTGGGTATTAAGATGTGTGTATAATAGCATATCATGCTTTAAGCTACATACTTTACTTCATGTTGTATATCCAAATCGAGCATGTGAGATAGTCACATCACCATGTCATGTTTTAGGGTGTATTCCCTAATAAGCATATCATATGCCCATATCAAATTGGATATCACACAGTTCTTATTATCTCAAGATAATTTCATGTCGGGTATGAGCTAGGTGCTTGACCCCATATCAGGTATAAGTTATGTGTTTGGTGCCATATCATGCACAAGACATGTACTTGACACCAAACCGCGCACAAGGTGTGCACCATATCGGGCACAAAGCATATGCCTCATCATATATCATTTGAGTGATATACAAGATACTATATCAGTCTCTCTTCAAGATTTATATATCAGGTATCCATGCCAGGTAACATATCGTGTTACCATATTAGGTAGACCCTAAAACTCATAACCCCTTCATTCCTTCAAGGATCAACCTTATCATATAATTACTTGACAAGCTAGATGTCTTATTAAATTATCATATCACAATCCATTACACAAAGGGGTAGGGTATATCGGATTTCAATCCCTCAACTAGGGTTTTCCATCAATTTGGGTAAATCATGTGATATTGTTCATGAAGTATGAACTAAACCTCATATCGTTCACCAAGTAGGAGTAAGTGCTATTCCTAGCATCCAAGGGATATCATTCATATCATTCATGTGGTATCACTCACCACTTGTATCGACTTACCTATCATCAAGGGTTTCCAACTCTATATTGTTTAGAGTATTTACTATCTCTATATCGTGCAAGAAGTATAATCTTGGACTTGTATTGTGCATAAGGGGGTAAATGGGTATCTCCGATATTGTGTAAGGGCATAACCCATATCGTGTATGAGCTATCATCTATTTGCATATCAGGTTAACCCCATCTCGGGTTTCATATCGGGTTGAGGTGTTCCAACCATATCCGGTTACACCTTATATTTTAATCCATATCTTATTTTGTGCATAAATGTATACCCAACCCATCATATCATGCATAATATGTATGCTTAAATATATCATGTACAAGTGTATATTACATGATCATATTGTGCAAGGAATACTTTCTAACTTATTCATATCAGGTTTCCCAAACTAGGGTTTCATATCAATCTTACAAGTATACATTAAACCTTGTATCGTGCATGGAGTCTATACTTGACTTCCTATCATGCAAGAGGTTTATGGATAACACCATATCGTGTTCTAGGATATGAACTTCACCTTCATATAGTGCAAGTAAATTAAATCTTCAATTCATATCGTGCAAGTGATATTTGCACATACCCATATCGGATTAGAGCTACTAGTGTGTATGCTTGAACCCGATATCAACTTTATAAAGTGATACCATCTTCTTCAAGCTCTAGAACTTCGTTCTAACTGTTATAGTTCATGGAAACAGGTCTAAGAAACTACTAGAACTCATAATTGCACCAACTATTTTAGAAGATTTCAGAATTAAAAGTAGTTCATTAAGTATAGAAATTTAGGTGATGAATAATAACATGATAGAGTTCAAGTTATATAACCCGCCTTGTGAACACTTCAAAGCTCCAAGATCCAAAGCTTCTCATCCTAATGTTGAAGAAGAACTTCTCCTAGGTCTAGGGCTCAATCAAAACTCTTCCATGGACAAGAAATCACCATAGTGAAGCACTTGGTGAAGAAGGAAAGAAAATAATATCCATAACCCCATATCCTACTTCAACCAAGGTTGAAGGTGACCAAAGCCTTACCTAAAGTTTGATGCTCGAGCTCTCCTATCTCCTTGATTTCCATTGCACGATACCTAAGGGTATTTGCATGATATCTCCAAGGGGAATGGTTATGAGGATCGTAAACGTTCATAAGTTGGTGAAAGGTGAAGTATATATACTTGATTTCATGAGATAAAGCGTATAAGAGGTGTCTTCCCCTCATGCTGCTAGATGACACATGACCATGCATGGTTGACACATGGCCATGCATGCACACATGTATTTATTTTCATGCAAGAGTCTTGGGGATAACCTCGAGACAATATCTTGGACCTTACTTATCTTGTTGGGTAAGTTATCTCATCTTTATCTCATTAAATAAGCAACCTGATACACTTTTTGTAAGGAACTTTGCAACTTGTCATGGGCCACCTCCTTGAGGTGCTCTTCCAATCATGGCCTTTTCCAAGGCTTAAAAAATGTATAGGAGGCTCTTACTATGGCTCCTTGGCCGATAGGGCTCCTTATATCAAGTCTACAACTCAATACAACACATATAAGGCTTTTGCCTCCAACTCATTCTTGGTCTTTTATGACCAAGAGTATCATCACTCAATGGTGATTCAAACATAGTGTCTCCTTCTTTCTGTTTCATCTAAAAGATACATATAGGGAGTAGGGATGCTCTAGAGGTGATAATTTTCATTGTAACCCCACATATTGGGTAAATTACATATTGTACCAAAATTGGTGTACAAAGTTCTAACATTGTTCAAACAAGTTATAACTTGGGATTTCGGCTTTCCACAAGCCACCACTTAGAATCACTCTCTTTATTATGACACCAAAACACTTAGAACACATTCCACATGTTTCATGTGCAATGTAACCCCTCATCTTGGGTAAATTGCACTTTTCACTCAAACTTTCATATAATGCACACATAGTTTGTAATTAAGCTCAAATTTGAAAACAAACTTTACCAAAAGCCTTAATTACTTTTCAAATGATTTATAATTAGCTTGTAAGTATCTTACTTAAGCAAAACTCCTAGGGTTTAAGCCTTAACCCAGGTCAGGGGTGTTACAATTATAAACCCCCAACAAGGATTTCATCCCCGAAATCCCAGATGAAGGAAGACAATTGTTGATCCTACATCATATCATCAAGTCTCCACATAACATATTGATGTCATTGAGATGTCAAAATTTTTTGGCCAAAACCCTTTCGTAAAAGATCAACATAAGATGTATCATACATGACACATACTCAGCTGTTCTATCTCTCACTGACCGCGAAGTCAATTCTATGTCAAGTAAAATATTCTAAGTTAGAGAACTATTATGAATAAACTATCTCAATAGATCTAAATAGGGATTTAAGGAATTATATTTAGCTTGATAAACTTTTTATCAAAACGATTCCACAATTATTCCTTCAATTAATACATCTTTATCAAGGTTATATTTATGTAGAGCATAAACCTCTAACATATGATTTTCCTACTAGAGTTATCTCAAGGTTGGCCCTTCTAGGTAACCAAATATTTTTCATCTTATCAAGAGTCATATTCTCACTCTCCCATACCTTATAGCACATCTTGGATACCAGAATTTCTTACCTTGGTATCCTTCACATGTGTCGAAACACATCATGTTCTCATCATATCCATTTCTCTATTGTTAATACCAGAGTCAAACATACGAAATGATCTTTCTTTTATCTTGGGACATAATATATTACACATATCTTTATCTTGGAACCAAAGTCCACGACAAACTGATACTTCTCTAAGTATCCATCAATAGATCACTTCTAACTCATGCACTTCAAGTGTCCTCAGACTCACTTGATTGCCATGTTCCTGAAAGGAAAGAACACAAAGAGACATATTCCTTTCATAACCCCATCATTACCCAGGGTTGTTAATCAAAGAGGAGACATCATCATTTCCTAAGATTATTACATGAACTTTCACTGTTCATGAGTCATTTATACTTGTTGCATCTCAAGTTCCTAGCCATCTGCATAGGAATTATATGGACGATTACATATCATCATCCCGTTCCTTATTATTGCCTATCATGTTCATGAATATTTCATGATTTTATCACATTCCCCATTTCCACATTATGGTAAAAGTTCTTTACTATTCACACAAACTTTATCAAATAGGGATCATTTCCCTTATTCTCATTCTAATTTCATGAGGATTATACTCTTTACTTCCTCATACACATAGACTAATCTGAGATCATCTCAAATTCCACTTTATTGCACTTAGGATGTGATACAAATGTCTATACCATATTTCTAGTTTCATTATACTCACTAGATTGTCTCATAATGACTACTTGATCAGAGTAATCAGAAAGATAACAATCTAAGAGTTCCATACTCACCTTATCTTCAATAGTTGAATACCTAGCCAGGGTATACAAGTACTGAGATTAGGTAGTATGCACCTTGTTTACTATCATATTCCTTACTTTTTATACCATCAAGAACATATGACTTATCATCCCTAGATTTTCTCCAGGCATCACATATATACCTTATCATTTTTCACACAGATAGAATAAATTGTAAAGCATTTAAAAGATTACTGAACAAAATGTAAGTCCTCATCTTCCTTGTGTCCTCATAGGACTAGTCAAAGGAAGCTCAATAGAAACTACTTTTCATATATTTAACACATAGGATTATGAAATGACATATTGGAATGACACTATTTATCTGACCTGTCTCAACTCGTGGATTGTTTACTTCCTCAGGATGATTCTTTTCATAGAATCTTGTTGTTGCCTAATTCCAATGTTGTGCTCTGTTGCTTGGTACTGATGGACCTGATTGAGACGTCTATCTACGTCCTCGTAAGCCACTACTAGACCATTGCCTTTGAGAGTCTTGCTGACTCTGCCTTGGCGGTTGGGTCATTTCCTCCTTCCTTTTTGGACAAGAGGATCTAATATGCCCAATTTGTTTACACTCATAATAAGCATTCCCCGACCTTGTCGTCCTTATAACTGTTGTAGAGGCCAAACCAAGAGTTCTAATAGGTGGAACATCAAGTCTTTTACCTTTTCTGGGTAGCCACTACCCTAGTGCACTAGACATTGGTTGCATCGGTGGTACCAAAAACTTTCCCTTTTTGGAATACTAGGCCTCTGTTCCTGAGTCTAGATAGGTCTTTTCTTAATTCCTACCTCATTATCCTCTTATGGATAGTCTTTTATGATATGTCCAGGCTACCTACACCTGTAGCAAACCCTGGTTTTAGGTTGGAACCTATTTCTTTCATCATTTTCTATCGCTCCAACATATGGATGTTGATCAGGAATCATGCTAGTGCCCAAAATTTCATCATTGGGGGCTGGTAATTTGGGTTGTGTTGCTAATACCCAGTCCACTATATGCATTACCGCTATCCTAACCTGCCCAACAATGGTATTAAAAGAAGGATTCCTTATCATAGCTGGATCATCTTAGGGATCCTCAAGAAGTCGTTCTCCTCTCGCCTGATCCCTTGCACCTTCTCCGGGTGCAATAACATTGCTATCAGCAATGTACTCCATATGTTCTCCAGACATCTTTAAGCTTTACTCTATCTTTTTCATAAGCAGAAGTCACTATAAGATATACTAGAGGACACAAGAATAGACTCAACATCTTAGTCCTAAGTCTCTGTAGATTCAACGAACCTTAAGCTCTGATACCAAACTTGTAACGACCGTCATCAAACCGACAATCAAATCATTATTAATTAAGTGAAATAAACATAATTAGTGGATTAACAAAATATCACTAAAATTTAAAACTATTTTGCAAGGAGATCCTTTATCCAGAAAACTCTTACTGAAAGATCCAAAACTCATACATATCATGATTTACATTGTACAATATTGTTTTATCTCATCTCAAGGACAACATATAATAGTTGCTCTATCAAAACATATACTGGAGCAACATAAAACCTCGATGCATACAAGCCAAAATCTCAGATTGTTCACAAGATCTTTTACGAACCAACTCCAAGGACCTGAGAGTACAGAGACGACACATATGACTTCTATCTACAAGACACGATAGACAGTACACTCAACCTAAACTGTTACTGCTACCTAAGTTGTTGTTCCTTCTCTATAGAAAGGTCTCTATTGCTTCGTGCTTGTCCACCTAAAAATTGTGGATCCCACGGGGTGAGACAATTGTCCCAGTGAGAGATATAACTCTCCGCCGACCATATTATTATTGCAGATAAACATTATAAAAATTGAGCAGGGGTTCCTTTTATATTAATAGGCATGATTAATCATTGTATGAACAAAATAAGATAATCTTCTTTCTTAAGGAGAACATTTCATCTACCCATGGTAGAGTTATAAATCATCTATATACTTTACAAGGAATGTAAAGAAACATAAATAACATCTATCAACTAAGATGTATAACCAAATTGCACATCAAACAATGTTTTCCGTATTCGATCCTTAAGCAGATATGCTACACGAATGAACATATTTTACAATCACACTTATACCCTAAGGAGATGAAGCATACCCCGTTCATATCCAATTGACCACAAACTTCTCACAAGTTGGTACCATACAAGGTCAATGGAAGAGCCAGTTGCCATGACCTCCCTTGTCTCAGTGAGTACGAGACCACTTAGGCTTAGTAGGACATCTTGTGTCTGCTGCAATATAGTTGTGCCAGGGTACAAAGGCATCCTCGCTTAGAGATACAACGCCAACTATGCTGTCTTAGGGGAACATCTAAAAGAACTGTCCCCAGTTATGAATTTACTGAGTCATGGTCACTTAGGCACCATACTTTGAGTCATGGTCACATAGGCACCATACTCTGAGCCACGGGTCAGTTCACCGTACTCTATTGAGACATTCTTATGAAATTACTGAGTCATGGTCACTTAGGCACCATGCCCCCACATATTAAAAAATATGCATTCTGGGTTATGCCGCGGGTAACCCGTTTCACCATTTAGCAAATTTTGACGCTGATGGATTTATGGTTAGGGCAATGTTTTATGGTTTCTAGTGATATATTATGTGCATTACAACATTCGTTTAGCATCAAACAAGTTATCATTGTTAATCACAACAAATGCTATAAAGAAAGTATAATACATCTATCATGTACTTTTCAAGTCTTTAAAACACATATAGATACTTGGTACTTGGGATCTCAGTCCCTTATCACATTATTGGGAATCCTCATCCCTTCACATCATTATCAACATAATTACCGGATCGGGTATTCAAACCCCTAGATCATCACATAGCTTTATTACCTCTGTAACAGGTAACTATTACCTGTAGGTCCTTAGACCAAGGTATTCATTTCATATGTTGTACAAGTATTTCAAATAGCTCACATAGTTTGATTAATTATTTTGTCACCTCTTACTGGGAAACAATTATTCACATAGGTTATTGAACATCTGGTCACCTCTCAGTAGGCAACAATATTCACACAGGTTATTGAACGTCTTGTGACCTCTCACTAGGTAACAATTTTCACATAGGTTATTAAACATCTTGTCACCTCTCACTAGGTAACAACTATGCACATGGCTCATAAGGCCATTTAAACATCTTATCACATTTTACTAGGTAACAATTATCTTGTAGGTCATCAGACCACATAAGCATTATACAATTATTTAACATGCTTTACAAGTCTTATTCAATAAGAGAAATACAACCTTCCCATTATTAGGGTTAGGGTTTCCCTTTATAGCTGAATAGGGTTTCAAGCTCACATTATCAATCCAAACCCTAATTCATTGCTCCACACATCTAGAACATATATTGATATCATAAGTATGCAATCATATTTATCTGTCCTCATCATTTGTCACAAAGTATGAGTTTCTCTCTCATCCTTACTAGGATATTGATTACATCATACTTTTGGTTCAATCCTCCTTTTGAGGGATCTTAGTTCATCATTAACAATTCCCATCATATTTTAATTACACCACATTAACATGTGTCACTCAATCAATCACATGTAATTGAAGTGTCTCTACCCGATTGGGTATTAAGATGTGTGTATAATATCAAATCATGCTTTAAGCTACATACTTTACTTCATGTTGTATATCCAAATCAAGCATGTGAGATAGTCACATCACCATGTCATGTTTCAGGGTGTATTCCCTAATTATCATATCATATGTCCATATCCAATTGGATATCACTCAGTTCTTATTATCTGAAGACATTTTCATATCGGGTATGAGCTAGGTGCTTGACCCCATATTGGGTATAAGATATGTGTTTGGTGCCATATCATGCACAAGCCATGTACTTGACACCATACTATGCACAAGTTGTGCACCATATCGTGCATAGAGCATATGCCTCATCATATATTGTTTGAGTGATATACAAGATACTATATTGGTCTCTCTTCAAGATTTATATATCAGGTATCCATGTCAGGTAACATATCGGGTTACCATCTTAGGTAGACCCTAAAACTCATAACCCTTTAATTCCTTCAAGGATCAACCTTATCATATAATTACTTGACAATCTATATGTCTTATTAAATTCTCATATCACAATCCATTACACAAAGGGGTAGGGTATATCGGGTTTAAATCCCTCAACTAGGGTTTTTCACCAGTTTGGGTAAATTATGCCATATTGTTCATGAAGTATGAATTAAACCTCATATCGTTCACCAAGTAGGAGTAAGTGATATTCCTATCATACAAGGGATATCATTCATATAATTCATGTGGTATCACTCACCACTTGTATCGGCTTACCCATCACCTAGGGTTTCCAACTCTATATTGTTTAGAGTACTTACTATCTCTATATCGTGCAAGAAGTATAATCTTAGACTTGTATCGTGCATAAGGGGTAAATAAGTATCTCCCATATCGTGTAAGGGCATAACCCATATCGTGTATGAGTTATCATCTATTTGCATATCGGGTTAACCCCATCTCGAGTTTCATATCAGGTTGAGGTGTTCCAACCATATCGGGTTACACCTTATACTTTAATCCATATCTTATTTTGTGCATAATTATATACTCAATCCATAATATCATGCATCAGATGTATGCTTCAATATATCATGTACAAGTGTATATTACATGATCATATTGCGCAAGGAATACTTGCTAACTTACTCATATCGGGTTTCCCAAACTAGGGTTTCATATCAATCTTACAAGTATACATTAAACGTTGTATCGTGCATGGAGTCTATACTTGACTTCCTATCATGCAAGAGGTTTATGGATAACACCATATCATGTTACAGGATATGAACTTCACCTTCATATCATGCAAGGAAATGAAATCTTCAATTCATATCATGCAAGTGATATTTGCACATACCCATATCAGGTTAGAGCTACTAGTGTGTATGCCTGAACCCGATATCAACTTTATAAAGTGATACCATCGTCTTCAAGCTCTAGACATTCATTATAAATGTTATAGTTCATGGGAACATGTCTAACAAACTACTAGAACTCATAATTTCATCTACTATTTTGGAAGATTTCAGAATTAAAAGTAGTTCATTAAGTATAGCAATTTAGGTGATGAATAATAACATGATAGAGTTCAAGTTATATAACCCGCCTTGTGAACACTTCAAAACTCCAAGATCCAAAGCATCTCGTCCTAAGGTTGAAGGAGAACTTCTCCCAGGTCCAGGGATGGATCACAACTCTTCCATGGACAAGAAATCACCATAGTTAAGCACTTGGTGATGAAGGAAAGAAAAGAATATACATAACCCGATATCCTACTTCAACCAAGGTTGAAGGTGACCAAAGCCTTACCTAAAGCTTGATGATCGAGCTCTCCTATATACTTGAGCCGATTTGCATGATACCTAAGGGTCTTTGCACGATATTTCTAAGGGGAATGGTTATGAGGATTGTAAGCTTTCATAAGTTGGTGAAAGGGGAAGTATATATACTTAATTTCATGAGATAAAGCATATAAGAGGTGTCTTCCCCTCATGCTACTAGATGACACATGGCCATGCATGGTTGACACGTGGACATTCATGCACACATGTATATCTTGTCATGCAAGAGTCTTGGGGATAACCTCGAGACAATATCGCAGCCCTTACTTATCTTGTTTGGCAAGTTATCTCATCTTTATCTCATTAAATAAGCAACCCGATATACTTTTTGTAAGGAACTTTGCAACTCGTCATGGGCCACCTCCTTGAGGTGATCTACCCACCATGGCCTGTGCCAAGGTTCACAAAACTGATAGGAGGCTCCTACTATGGCTCCTTAGCTGATAGGTCTCCTTATATCAAGTCTACAACTCGATACAACACATATAAGGCTTTTGCCTTCAACTCATTCTTGGTCTTTTATTACCAAGAGTATCGTCACTCAATGGTGATTCAAACATAGTGTCTCATTTCTATTTCCTATAAAAGATACATAGAGGGAGTAGGGACACTCTAGAGGTGATAATTTACATTTTAACCCCACATATTGGGTAAATTACAAATTGTACCAAAATTGGTGTACAAAGTACTAGCATTGTTCAAACAAGTTATAACTTGGGATTTAGGCTTTCCACAAGCCACCACTTAGCATCACTCTCTTTATTATGATAAAAAACACTTAGAACACATTCCACAAGTGTCATTTGCAATGTAACCCCTCATCTTGGGTAAATTGCACTTTTCACTTAGACTTTCATATAATGCACACATAGTTTGTAATTAAGCTCAAACTTGAAAACAAACTTCACCAAAAGCCTCAATTACTTTTCAAAAGATTTAGAATTAGCTTGTAAGTATCTTAATTAAGCAAAACTCCTAGGGTTAAGCCTTAACCCAGGTCAGGGGTGTTACACAAATCTTCCAAATGTATAGTCAGGTCTATAATTTGAAATCGAATAGTCAGATTGATATTTAGTTAACGTCCAAATTCATGTCAATAAAAAAATGTCAAATGAAATATTAACTAATACAAATAATTCTTGTATATTACAACCCCTTCTCACTATGACTAGTCCTTGAGAAAGAAAAAGTAAATTCAAATAAATTCAACGAGTAGTTCAGGACATTAAAAATTGTTCTCACACATGAGCTTAAGCTCCATGTCTTATATACACTACTACCAAATGAAATAGCTCCGAATACGTCTGGGGTGGAAAAGGAATTTTATAAGATTCATTCGGATGATGCCATGGACATCAAGTGCCTTAAGATTTTCTCAATGAGTCACGAGATTAAAAAGCAACATGAGAATATGGATGTAATTCAAATGATAACACATCTCAGGAAAATGTACCAAGAACAATTATGGTAAGAGACATATGATGTCCACAAGGCATTGTTTAGGTGCAAGATGGAGGAAGGTGATCTCGTTGAAATCCATGTATTCAAGTTAATTGGGTATGTGAAACTAGATGAATATTTTCTTTATGGCTAGATTTTGCCATATATGTTATTTTTCATTGGTTTCCAGATTGCTATAAAAAATTTGTCATGAATTACTACATGATTTTTTTTGTTAAATTGTTGATAGAGATACTTGTCATGTTGAGAACACCTAAGGGGAAAATGAAAGACAAGCCCAAATCTCTACTGATGGTCAAAAAAAGAATAGGAAAGTCTAAGGGAAAACACAAAGGCAAGAGGGGTTATAAGGCCGGCCAAAGATCTTCTATACTTAAGGCAAAAGGAGGAGTACCAAAGGGGGGAAATTGTAGCAATTGTCAATAGGCTAGACATTGGAAGAAAATTTTCATCTCTACCTAGAGGAACTAAAAAACAAGGAGGGCATAGAGATCTTCACTTTAAGTTTATATTATATATATAAACTTTTCTAATTCTTCAACATGGGTATTAGATATCGGAAGTGTATCTAACATATGCTCATATATATAAGATCTAAAAAGAAGTAGACCCTTGAAGAAAGGGGTGGTGGAACTATCTGCTGCAAATGGATCGGGAGTTTCTAGTACCGCTGTAGGCACCTACTATATATCTTCCTAGTGGGATAGTAATAGAGTTAGAGAACTTCCATTATGTACCTTCCATAAATAGAAACATTATCCCTATTCTTGTTCGAACAACAATGGTTTTTAATTTCAAAGAAAGAATGGTAGAATCTATATTTAAAGAGAAGATGTATTCTACAACAATGCCCCAATGTCTTATGGTATCTATTTATTAGTACTTGAGGAACATGTATATAGCATAAATACCAAGAGATTAAAACTCGATGACTCAAAGTAAACTTACCAATGGCACTATCTTTAGGGAACATAACTTAGAAGCACATTTATAGAATCCATAAAGATGGTTATTCAGACTCATTTGATGAGGCATGTGAATCCTATTTATTAGGAAAGATGATGAGAGTACCCTTTACTGGAAATAGTGAAAGGGAAAATGACTTATTAGGACTCATACATACTGATGTATGTGTACCTTTTAGTTCAAAGGTGGGTATCGATACTTCATCACATCTAATGATGACCTCTGTATCAAATGAAACATAAGTCAAAATCCATCATGGTTAATACTTAAGCCAAGAATTTGAGGCCCTTTTGAGGGATTGTGGTATTGTATCACAATGAAATCCACATGAACACCACAACATAAGGTATATCAGAAAGAAGAAATGGTGCCCTGTTGGAAATGGTACGATCTATGAATTTTTTTTTAGTTCTTCCACCTTCCTTCTGGGGATATTCTCTAGAAACTACAATGTTTCCAATTAACCGCATACCTTTTAAATAGGTTCAAAAGAAATTCTATGATATATGGAGTGGGGAACATTCCAATATGTCAAAAGCCATTCTATGATATATGGAGTGGGGAACATTCCAATATGTCTTATACAAAGACTTGGGAACGTGAAACTTATGCTAGGAAGCATTTTTCTATAAATTTTGGACGCAAATATGATAAATGCCATTTTGTTGGATATCCTAAGGTATCTAATGGATATTACTTCTATATTCAATTTGAAAACAAAGTAAAAGTTTTCAGAATTGTTGTATTTACCAAAAAGAATTTTAAGAATATGTGGAAGGAAAATAGAACTTGAAGAAGTTCAAGACAAAAAAGATAAAATTGAATAGATGGAGGTTGATAAGGAATGAGAAGAACCACAAGCTATTGTGTAATATCATGTTCCTCCTATAACACAATGAACTTGGGGATCTAGTAGGACACATATTGAGATAGAGAAATATTGATTTCTTGTGACTCAACAACACAATATATCAGTCATTGATGATGATTAATCAACAACCTACAATGAGGGTATCGAGGGACCCAGTTTTGATAAATGGCTTATAACCATGAGGTTTGAAATGGACTCCCATGTATACCAATACGGTACGGACCTTGGTGGATCCACCTGAGGTGGTGAAACCCATAGGGTTAAAATAAGTATTCAACAAGAAGACCAACATGGATGGTTATGAACAAACCTACAATGGTCGATTGGTAGAAAAAACATTCAAACAAGTTCAATGTGTTGATATTATGATGAATCTTGTTCATTAGTTTCCATGTTTAAATCCATTAGGATCATGCTTGTATTGTAAATTATCATGACTATGAAATTTAATGAAGGGACAACAAAACTACATTCCTAAATGGGAATCTCCTTGAGGATGTGTAAATGACACATCATGAAGGTTTTATCTCTCTAACTATAGCCAAAAAATTCTGTAAGTGCAAAGGTCAATCTATGAACTTCAGCAAGCATCTCAAAGCTAGAATATTCATTTTGACGAGATAATCAAATGGTTTGTCTTTATTCAAAATTAAGATGACCCTTGTATTTAAAATAAGGTTGGTGAGGGCATAATTATATTCCTCATATTGTATGTAGATGACGTACTATTGATGGGGAATGACATACCTACTCTTTGATTGGTGGAATAATTGTTGGATATTACTTTCTGTTTAAGTACTTAGGAGAAGTATTTTATATACTAGGAATTGAGATCTATAGAGATAGATCTAGAAGGCTTCTTGGTCTAAGTCGAAATACAAACATCAACAATATTATCAAAATGTTAAACATGCAAGAGCCTAATAACATAAGCTTACCCACATCTCACGAAAAGTCTTTCTAGATCTCAATGTTCCATCTCTTCTAAAGATAGGGCACTCGTGAATAAGAATCCATATGCATCTACAATTGGATCTATCATGTATGTAACGTTGTGTACATGTCTCGACATAACATATGAAGTAGGTACCAGTCAAATCCCAATGAAGGTCACTGAACTACTATAAAGAACATCAATAAGTACTTGTGCAGAACTAAGGATCACTTCAAAATTTATGGCGATGAGGAAGAGTGCTTTCTAAGAGGTTACATTGGTGCAAGCTTCCAAACTGATAAGGATGATTACTGACTGCAATTAGGTTATGTGTTTTTCCTAAATGATGTGTCTGTGAACAGTAAAAGTTCCAAGTAAGAGATAATATTTGATTTTACAATGGAGAATGAGTACATTGTTTCGATCTTATCGAACAAAGGAGGATGTATCGATCAAGAAGTTCATTGGTGAACTAGGAGTGGTTCCATCCATTGGTGATGCAGTAAGCTATACTATAACGACATTAGAGACATTTCACAAGATAAGGAACACAGATCACTTTAGAGTTCCAAACATATACTACAGTGCTACCATATTATGTGAGAGATCATACATAAAGGAGATGTGAAGATTTACAAAGTAATAATTAAAAGCAATGTTGTTGATATTCTGACTGAAGAACATTTAGAACAGAAGCATGATGGTCATGTTAGATCACTTAGACATTGGTTTGGGAGTGATTGTACCTAGTATAAATGGGAGACTATTAGTAGTATGCCCTGAGAGCTAGTCATATGATATTTGTAAAAGAACACTTCATATTTTATTTGATATTGTTAAAGGCAATTCAATTATTCTGTTTGCTTCAATATTGTGATAGTAGACAAATTTAATAATGTCGAAAGATTTTCTTGATTCAATAACATATAGTTTAGGTTGAGAATATAAACATGAGATCATATGTATACTTAAGAGTACACATTCTTGTTATGTCCTTACTTAGTTATTGTTATGAATATTAATGGAAAACGATAATACACTAGACTGGTATGTGTGCATAGTGAGGACTATTCTTTAGTCATGATACTGGATGTCAACTTAGATACATTTATACTTGTTAAAGAACTAGTTGTAATCGATAGACCCACTTTGAGTATAATACATGGAAGCCATGAATGGTAGCCAAAATGATATCTTTATGTGAAAGTGGTGATCATGGTCCTTAAACATGAAGTCACTACAATGATAACATTTGTTATGTATTCTTTAACACATCCCAATGTGAACTTGAATAATGGTTTCCATACAGGTAGTGCTTGGGTGCACTATGACACATGTGGATTATTGCAAGTGATGTAGATGGAATTTGGCTCTCCTATTGGAGTGATATTAATGATTTCTTGATGAGTGATACTATTAATGCCTGGCCATACTAATGTCAGTCAATATGTGATGTTGATATCATATGTATATCCAAAAGTCTACTTTGAACAAAAAAACAAAGATTGAACTATAAGAGGAAGATGTTTCCATGCCTGTGAGTATGTATGTATATTAGACACAAAGGAATTATACAATCACTTGTACACTAGTCAAAATTCTAGTTCAAAGTTCTTTACCAACTTCTCCAATTTTTGAGTGGCAATGAAGTTTTGTTGGATATCGATCATAGTTTCTAAAGTCATAATATGATTATGGACATTACTACAATGAAATTTGGAGCCTATAGAGTCACACACATTAGATGCATAAGGAATATGAGTATAATACACATGATTAAATGACATCTACAAGGTATAAGTAATTAATTGAATCACTAATGGATTGATGGACGCCCAGTCAGATGACTAGAAAGTTCAACCACCAATGTAGACAGGTTGAGCATGCCCAATTGTTCGACTGTCTAGCTTGATATACTGTCTGGATTAGACTCTCCAATCTGTCGAGTGGCTAGTCCAGTCGCCTGACTGGACTTGATCTATAGATTGGTCTAAAATTTTTTCAACCAGTCCAGTCAGTAGAATAGACTGGTGAATCGCCCGACTGGAAGTCCAGATAGGATGTTGCAAAGCAACATGATCTATCTAGTACTGGATATCTATGAACAACATGCTAAAAAGTGTCTACTGCATTTTCATTTCTATGGTTTATTAGACCCTACTTCATCGCCTTTCCTATAAATATGGGCATGAAAAATATGATTTTTGGTGATATATAGAGACATATTTTTGGCGGCTATTGACTAGCCATTATTACCCATAATAAAATATAGAGAGGAGAGGTTGTGCAATACTGACATGACGCCATTGGAAAGGATGCTCTTTTGACACCGTCTCTTGAAACATGAAGTGGAGTTTCTACCATTCACGTGGACTACATAGAGAAGTGACACCTTTGAGACTATGTTAGGATAATGTCAACAACATTGTAAGATACTCAAATTTTGTTAATTTAAATTCTATAAATATAAGGGTTATATTGATAAGTAAATACCCTAATTTCATAATTGATAGAATAATAATGTTATATTTGAGGTATGTGATCAACCCATGGCCCAAGTGAGGCCCATGAGACTATTTGCTTTGCAAATAGGTCCTTGTGGCACAAGTTTAAGAAGTAAAAGGAATGTGTTCACAAGTAAATAGTATTGTATTTATAAGTTGTTAGATAATTGATATATGGGAAAATAGAAAAGTTTCCAAAATATTCAATGATAATCTGAAAATTAGATAATTAATGGAGTAATTATCTAATCTGTCTTGCAATACAAGTTTTGAAGCATGAAATAAAGCTAATTCGACTTGACCTTTGGAACAATTAAAGATAATGAGGAAACTAAGAAAAATTCTAGAATTTGAGATAGAAAGGACTTTACATGTGATATGAGTAGTTGTTGTAAAGCAACACTTGAAAAGCTAGTTTCACCTATGAGAGTTATTCCAGTCAATCCCAAAAATTATATATAAGTTGGGAAATATATTAGTGAGATTTCCTCCAAATTTCATAGCAAATAGATGCTCCTAGAAGCCTATTGAGAATTGTAAAGGATGAGAGAACTACTTATAATAATTAAATATTATTCCTTTTTTTTAATTCAGAGAAAATAGTATCTAGATTTATTCTTTTGACATAAATCTTGGCACAATATGAGATTATAGGATTAAAAAGGAAGTCTCCAATTTTGGGTCCGTTTGGAGTAAATATGAGCAAGGGATATGAATTACTTATGTTTTCATGATCAAGGTTTACATTTGGGTCCCTAGGTTACAAAATATGGAATAAGGTGTTTCACGCTCATGATAAATACCCAAGATAATTTTAGGTGATGGGTAATCATAATATAATATAATGGAAGAAAATATAGAATATTCTAAGATGATATGTGATCTAGTTATTAATTATCTAATTATCTAGAAATTTGTAAAGAGGAAAGTTTGGAGTAATTAATAGATTGGTTTAGATCCAATATTTTTCATAAATAAGAATAAGATCATATAAAATGTTTCCCTAAGATTTTATGGGAAAAAGAGTTATCAAGAGAGGCATATATTAAGGTCACAATTAGGGTTTTCATCAAAAATAAATAAAAAGATATAAACAGACCATGTTGTCAGGGTTTCACGTAGGTGATGGCGGTTCCCCCCCGATTGCTTGTAGTGATTTATAGACACACAAAGCCTATATCTTTACTTTACATAAGAAGCCAATATTCTCAAGATACGGTTAGAACACCTTTGAGTCCCCATTTTCCCTAGAACAATGGGGATATTGACTCCTGAACTTGCACCTAGCGAAGAGGACTACATCAGCACAAGACATGGAGTTTGTAAGCCCATTGGAAACTTTATGGAACTCCCCCACCCTCTCTGAGCTATCTAGGTATATCTCTAGTCCTCTCTGTGTATCCATGTTCGTGCACCTAGTTAGCTTGATACCAAGCTTCATTCCACCTTTTCTTGATCATCTCTGGCCGTATCCAAGATCCCTCCAAGTCCATTGATGGAGAAGGGATCCTTAACTATCTCCTTTGAGCCATCATAACCCAAGGGCAAAGGGGGGAGTGATAACATCTAATTTTTGTACGTTTTGCATATGATTTATGCCTCCCCTAGCATACCTTTTATAGATTTCTCTACTTATTTTAGTGCCTTAATGTAAAAAATCTCAATTTCACACATCTTTCACTTTTGTAGGGTCATGCCAAGATATGGTCACGGTCAACACCGTGATCGCGAATGTATAGTCCACTAAGGACCCTGCCATGGTCGATACCTCCATTATCATCTCTTCACACCGCAACCACGACCCTCCACCATGCCAACATCCCACGGTCGAGGCCATACCATGACTGAGCCCCCCCCTCGACCGTGGCAGACAACTAGAATGCTATGACTGATGGAGGTCGCAACTGAGGACATGGCACGACCGAGGCCATGATGTAACTGAGGTCAGACCGAGGCCATGATGCGACTGAGATCATACTGCGACTATGGCCCAAAGGTTAAGTCGGTGGGAAGTGTCTATAAATCGACCCCACCTCGACTTATAAAATGGGGAGATCATCAAGGACCATGAAGTGCTGCCAAACTCTAGAGTCACTTACATCCATAACATCAATCGTGGATTTTTGAAGACAGAAGTCAGAGGAGAGAGAAGATTGAGCACCCTCTTCTTTAAAGGAAGAAGCCACCACTATATTGCCCACTCTAGATCTAGACTTGAAGAAGTACAATGGTGTATATCCATCTTCTCTCTCTACCTAGATCTATCATCTTCATCACATTGTACTCTCCCTCTTCGTGGTTATTGATGTATCTATCATTTTATGATGCTGTTATGCTGCCCGTTAACATGTGTGGATAAACATCTAACTTGGGTTGGGAGTAGCCACTAAGGCTCTCCCAACATGTATATTCTTTCTCCTCTTTGAATATGTATATGCTCTTATCAAGATTTTCTCCATACTCTTGTTTTTATTGCTTCACTTGTATGCTTAGCTACCATCTTGTGATATTTGATTGTTGGTACCTCTAAAGAATAATACCAACCTTATCTAGTGTTATGGAGTAGTATGAATGCATGAAAGTGTTGGAATGCTAAAGCTAATGGTCATATGGTTTGTTTTGTGGTTGTTGGGCCGTCATCTTGAGAGAGAGACTACCTTAGAACCTAGATCTATCCTAATCTTGAGAGAGGAGGGAATAGACATTTTAATGATTGCTTGTAATCTTGAAAGGAGTATATGAAGGGGTGTGAGTTTTGCATGTCGGTGAGAGACTTTAGTAGGTAAAATCTGATCCAAGTTTCCTTCCATATCTTTGTTTCTTACCGCTTGTTAACATTTTTTCTTGACTTTATTTTCTTTCTTTTACCTTTTGTTTTTTTGGTTGGAGCATCATCGTTCCTTAGGGAACACTATTTTTAACCCACCTATTCATTTGGAGTGTAAGAGAGTGAGACTCTGCGTTCTTAACACTTTCCGACCTTGTCCCTGTGGTTCGACCCCAAATATTGCATCAGACCCCGTATAAAGGTTGTGGAGGCTTGAGTGTCGGGTTATAATCTGAAAAGTTCGACTACTCTGGATTCGCTCCATTTTGGACGTGCGATTTAGGCTGATCAACTTTTTGGAACCGTTGTTGGGGATAAGTCAAAATGGTACTGTTAAGAACACGAGTCCACTCACTATACTCCCGTACCTCAAGCATAGCGATAAGTTTGACTGCAAAAAAACTCTAAATCTTCTACCCTACGATTATGTAGAATAGTTCATTTTAACACGTCTAGTTTTCTAACTCGACTGTGCAGTCTATTCAGGGAACTAGGAGGGAAGCAGATTTGTCCAATTCTTCACCTTAACTTCAAGTCACCATGTCACCTCATGTGGATGACAATCTTACTAGGGACGATTGAAATGCAAGAGTTCAACACAAACCACCACCACACGAGATGGATGAAGAAAGAAACGATCGTCACTCAAATGGTCTCTATCATGAGGAAGAACGACGTGGGGAGGAACAACGTCACAATCACCGTAGAAGGCATCATAGAAATCATCACAAAAATGAATGTGAGAATGAACGTGAACGTGAACGTGATGACTAGAATAGTGAGAGTGAAGATGATGTGGAAGGAAAAACTCTTAGAGAGCTGGCCGCAACTAGAGCCATTGAGTCAAGATGCCCAATTATCATCCCACACTTCAGTGCAACTAATTTTGAGTTGAAACCTACTATAATATCGATGATCTAGAACAAGCCCTTCTATGGGAATTCAAGGAGCAAAAATCTGTACCACCATCTTGATGCCTTTAAAAACATCTGCGATACCATCAAGATGAGGGGAGTTCCCGAGGAAGTCATATATTTCAAAGGATTCAATTTCTCTCTCAAAGATAAAGCTTTATCTTGGTACCTTAACTTGCCCCACCAGTCCATAGATGAATGAAGACCCCTTGTAGATGCTTTTGTCACTAAATTTTATTCCATAGAAAGAACCATCCATAATATGCAAAAGATCACTTCTTTCATACAAAAACTAGGGAAGAACCTTCACAAGGCATGGGAACATTTTCAAGAATATCAAAGAGATTTCCCCCACCAGAACTACTGCAAAGGATTTCTAGTAACCACTTTTTACAATGGGCTAACTCCCACAGAAAGAACTTTGCTGAATGCAGCCGTTAAAAGTGACTTTCTTGGTAAGAAACTGAGCAGAACCATGAAGATCATTGATAACATGGATGCACTACAAGAAGGCATAGACTATGACAAAAACAATAGAGGATCAACTAAGAAGGCATGATCTGAGGGACCATCAATTGAATCTAAGGCTTTCGAAATAGTTACATCTCAAATTCAGAAAATTGCTACCGATGTCAAGTAATTAAAAGACACAAGGGGCAAGGGAATGAAACATAGATAGAAAATCATGAAATGTGTTACATGCGGAGAAGGAGGGCATAAAGTAGACAACTATATCTATACATGGCCAGCAGAGAGTTAAGAAAGTGAAAGCAAAGAAGAAATTAAAAATCTCCCTTATGCCAATTTCAAATGACCAGATCATCCTGGATTTAACTACGACAACAAAGAAGCTACTAAAAATGCTCGTCAACTAGGTAGTTCATCTAAACCACCTCCATGATTTGAGAAGAAAGGAGGACTAACTCAATATACTATAACTACTAGTTATCAGACAAACAAAAATAGCTACCAAAGTCAAAATAAAAATTTGAGTCGACAGGGTCAAGGACAAGGCCAAGGATCGAGCCAGGCCAAGGATAGCAACTAAACTGGCATGATTGCTCAATTGTCTGACTTTGCAAAGAGGCAAGCTTCAGTAAACGACAAACTTGCTCAAAGTGCCATCACCAATTCAGGAGTGTTAACTACAATGCAAACTCAGATGAAAGATAGGCAAACCCATCAAAGGCAGATTGATCAATAGCTTGCACAAATAGCAAAACTTATGAAAAACCCTTCAGGGAAGATCCCAACATGCAACATCCTCTCCGATCGGGGAGGATGTTGGAGTACCCTAGCAATAACCACAGTAAAGAAGAAGAAAGCCCATTTATACACCCAACTCCAACATTGACACCCTGGGTCGGAGTGAATGATAGGTTTGGGGGAGGAGTCGTAAGAGGGCATGAGAGGTACAATTTTATCACCCAAATTTTCAAAAATTTTCAAAATTTTAATTGTCCATATTCTATAAATCTGCTACAATCAAGTATGAGAAACAAAAGTTTCTAAAAATTTACTTTCAGAAATTTTTGGTAGGAGTTGCAGTTTTGCTTAGTCACTTCTTAGACTTGTCAGTTCCCCTACTAAATGATATAGTGATACCATTTCTAGAGGCACAAATGAGAGACCAATACACATAATAGTAAAAACAAGAAGCATAACAATACAATTTTATCTCATTATTACGACATAGCATTGTGTGAGGAACAATCCTAAGTCTATGGAATCTTAGGAAACTGGAGGACTTTACCAAGCCATACTCCTGACCAATCACCCTAATCTCACTAGTAAAGAAATGACATATAACGTCACATTTTCTTGTGTTAGTTATAAATAAAACACCGGCGCTAATAAACTATGATGTCGATTTAACAAGACAACCGACACCTCTATGTGAAGCCCAACTTCTTTACAAAAGGCACATGTATCACTTTTTATTTAACCTTGGCTGGTCGAAATAAAAACCGACATCCAGAATCACCCGTGAAATACAATTTTCTAGGGAAAACAAATTTGCCTCCAAAATTTTCAATTTGACGTCAGTTGTATAAACACCGACGACTCATGTTCCGCACCAAGCCCCATGAATTTTCCCCCCTATATGTCGTCGGTTGTTGAAAATACAACTGACGCCTAAATATCCCTCACAAGGAAAAAATTCATACCTTATTTGGCATCAGTTGTTGCGCAGGAGCCGACGAGGATGTTTTTTCGTGCATTGTCCCCGGGAAAAATTTTCCCCCCAATTTGCCTAATCAGCGTCGGTGTTAGGAGAGAAACTGACAACTATGATTGTAACTCAAGAATAATTTTTTTTGTCGACGTATGTGGATAGACGTTGGTTATTATACGTTGAAATAGATGATGAACACTCTGAACCAATATTTGTTTGAAGTTGTAGATGGTGTTATGCGTCAGTTTTACACAATAACCAACACCGGTAATTAACTGAATAGCACCCGCGTGAGCCAGACTCTTCCCCTTCTCTATTTCATTCCTGATTCTCTATTGCCGCTCAAGCTAGGTCTCATGATTGAGGCTTGCCGCTCGCCACCGCCACTGCTGCTGCTGTGGAGAGGAGCTTGCCGCTGCCGCTGTGCAGAGGAACCACCACTGAGGAGCTTGCTGCCGCCAATCTATTACATTCACCGCCGCCACCACTCCAGTAGTTCAGTCATCGCCTCCGCCACTCGCTTGCTCAGTCATCTCTGCCAACGACCACAACCACAGCCTGCCATCCTGCCACCGCTCACCACATGCTTCACCGCAGCTTCAGTCATTTCTGCCTCCACCTCTGGCCACATCCAAAGCCACAAATGCGACCACCTCCACCTCCGGTCGCTTCCAACACAACCTACTCCACCAGTGCAGTGAATTTTCTGTAAGATTACTATTTATTAATTAGGGTCGATTAATATTGATTAATAAGGGTTAAACGTGGAATGAATGAACTTAGTTCATTATATAATTGTTCTCCAAAATTGTGTAGTTGACTAATAATGATTAACTGGGGTTAATGATGAATGAATGAATTTAATAAATTGTTATTGCTTTCTTTTTCTCTTGTTAGTGATTGATTTAACTTATTTCAATATATAATTGTTATTCAAAATTGGGTAGTTGATTATTAATAATTGATTTGGGTTAATGATGAATGAATGAACTTATCCAAATGGAAGAATGAATTGAATTAAATGATGTTACACAAAACCTAGGACATGAACGTTGATACTTTAATTGTAGGTATATGAATGAAAACATATATACATGTATTTTGTTGGCCTAGAAACCCGTCTGAGATTTACTCATTAGGAGTAAATCTTCGATAGTCCCCAGTTTGGGACTATTCTTGATCACTTAATCTCACTTAGGATGTAATTGTATAATGTGTATTCGGTTTTCATGATGTTTCATCAGCACTTCCCCGTTTGTTCTCTAAGTACATATGTGGGTGGGATTTCCTCATGTACATCGGTGTACATGGAGAACTGCGAGGAAATGTTGCCAAAATTTCTTGAAAATTGAATACACATTATACACTTACTAGTGAGATTAGGTGATCAAGAATGGGATAGGTGGTACACATTTATTATATATAACACCCTCAACCCTAAACTTTTAACCATAAACCCTAATCTTTTAACCCTAAACCCTAGACTTTTAACCCTAAACCCTAATATATACTTGTTTTCTCTTTGATCATAGAATGGATAGATCATGGATGTCCATTCCAAATCACTGCACCCCAGAGTTTATTTCTGGTCTTGATCAGTTTATTAAATTTTCTGAGGAACATAGGAAACAACCTGGAGATAGGTTGTACTGTCCATGTAGGTATTGTGGTAACAACTTGAAAGTCAGTACTGGTGATGAAATCAAACGTCATGTCATGTGCAATGGGATTGTACAAGGTTATACAAAATGGCACTGACATGGAGAGATTTCAAACCTAAAATCAGTGGATGTCGATAGTAGTGCTTGTGTGGAAGAAGAAATTGCCTTCGATGACACAGATGTAAATGAACCAGTTCCAGTAGACATCATTGATGTGATGCTGGATAGTTGTGGGGTAGAGCACACCGATCCACCTCCCATGTTTAGAAACATTGTGCATGATGCTGAGAGACCGTTGTACACATGTTATACTAAGTTTATGAAGCTTAGCACTATGTTGAGATTGTATAAGCTAAAAGCTAACAATAGATGGAGCGACAAAAGCTTCACGTCATTGTTGTCTTTGTTGAAAGAAATTCTTCCCGAAGGAAACGAGCTGTCATCTCAACATATCAGTTAAAGAAATTGTTGTGCCCCAATAGGAATGGAGGCCAAGAAGATACACACATGTCCGAATGATTGCGTATTATTTCAAAAGGACTATGTGGATTTGAAAGAATGTCTAAAATCTGGTGCGTCAAGGTATAAAATGAAAACTTTAGGGGAGTCCAAAATTGGTTCTCCAGCTAAGGTGATGTGGTATCTACCTATAATATCATGGTTTCAACGCTTGTTTTCTAATCTGATAGATGTGAAGAATTTGAGGTGGCATGCAGATGTTAAGAAAAATAATGATGGGATCCTACGACATGCGTCTGATTCCCCACAGTGGAAGAAAATTGATTTATTGTACCCTAAATTTGGTGAAGAAATCAAGAATCTCAGACTTGGGATTTGTACAAATGGGATGAATCCATACGGGACATTGAGTAGCCAACATATTACTCGGCCAGTTATGCTTGTTATATGCAATCTTCCTCCCTGGTTTTGTATAAAAAATAAGTATGTTATGCTATTGTTGTTGATATCAGGCCCTAAACAACCTGGAAATGATATCGACATTTATCTTGAACCACTAATTGATGACTTAAAGAAACTCTAGGGTGAAGGTGTGATGACCTATGATGCTTCATGAAGAGAGACATTTTGTTTGCATGCTATGTTGTTTTGCACTGTTAATGACTTTCCAGCATATGGGAATTTGTCTAGATATAGTGTCAAAGGATCTAAAGCGTGTCCTATATGTGAACATAACACTGATTCAATACAAATAAAACATGGCAGAAAGACTGTATATCTTGGTCATCGAAGGTTTCTTCCAAAATTTCATCTGTACCGTAAGTTGCACAAAGCGTTCAATGGACAAAATGAGGAATGAAGTGCACCTAAACCTATACCAGGGGAGGTTGTTTATGAAAGAGTAAAAGACTTTATCAATGAATTTGGTAAGAGATCACAATGTACCATGGCCACACAGAGTGACAAATCTTTATTCAAGAAGAATTCAATATTGTGGGATCTTCCTTATTGGAGTTCTTTGGCAGTTAGACATTGTATCGATGTCATGCACGTTGAGAAAAATGTTTGTGATAGCGTCATTGGTACTCTGTTGAATATACCAGGTAAGACTAAAGATGGGATAAAATCCAGAATGGACCTGCATGAAATGGGAATAAGGAAAAAATAATAGAAGTAGTTAGCAGCGATCAGAGAACATACTTACCTCCTGCTTGTTACACATTGTCTAGAAAGGAGAAGAAAGCTTTTTGCGATTGCTTGGTAAATGTTAAGGTGCCACAAGGTTACTCATCCAACATCCGTAGATTGGTATCAATGAAAGATATGAAGTTGATAGGTCTTAAATGTCATGATTGTCACACTCTAATGCAACAAATATTGCCCGTGGCAATTTGATCTATACTACCAAAGAATGTAAGGTTTGCAATCACCAGACTTTGTTTCTTTTTCAACAATCTGTGCAACAAAGTTATTGATCATGATACTCTCAATAAGTTGCAAAGAGAAGTGGTTGTTACCCTATGTCAGCTTGAGATGCATTTTCCTCCTTCATTCTTTAATATCATGGAACATCTTGTTGTCCACTTGACTAGGGAAGTGAAAATATTGGGACCAGTTTTCTTGCATTGGATGTATCCCTTTGAATGATACATGAAATTTTTTAAAGATGATGTTCAAAACCATTATAGGCCTGAAGGGAGTATTATTGAGGGTTATGTGGTGAGAGAGGTTATGGATTTTTGCAATGAATTTCTGAATGGTAATGACACTCCTGTTAATGACAAGAATATTGAGGAGTATTCTGGAAAAGGAATTTTGGGATCACAGATGAAAGTAATAATCCGTGAGCAGTTGGAACAAGCTCACTTGTATATTTTACACAACATCGGTGAAGTGAGTGTTTATATTGAGGAACATACCAATTTCATCAAGAAAAAATGTCCTCGATCCAAATCAATGTGGCTTGCTAGAGAGCATAACAAGACATTTATTAAGTGGTTTGAAGATAAAGTCTTACATCAACTATCTCAAACACCAAATAATCTTGCTAAAAATATCAAATGCCTCACCTTTAAACCAAAACTAAATGTTATGTATTATGAAGGGTTTGACATAAATGGGTTCTCATATTACACAAAACATCAAGATGATAAGAGCGTCGTCCAAAACAGTGGGGTCACCCTTCAAGCGTCTTCATTGTTTTTTGCAAGTGCAAAGGATAAGAGTCCACGTGAAGCTAAAATGTCATATTATGGTGTCATTGAAGACATATGGGAGTTTGACTACGTAGATTTCAGAATTCTGCTCTTTAAATGTAATTGGGTTGATAACACCAAAGGAGTTATAGTTGATGAATTGGGTTTCACATTAGTGAACTTTGAAAAGATTGGCAAGAAGGGTGAACCATTCATATTGGCATCACAGGAGAATAAGTATTTTATATCGATGATCCTGCAAATGATAAATGGTCGGTTGTTCCTCATGGTAAAAGACAGTTCATTGAAGATCCTACATATGAAGAAGAGTACTATGATAAGTATGATGACTCGAGTCCATTTTCATTTGGGTTGCCAACACCACCAAATATTGAAGCTAACAATGACTTGTATGTGCATGGAGATCACACCGAAGGAATGTTAATTGATAAAATATTGCAATATTAGAGGCATGTTTTTATTTTTTTATATGTTTAATTTTTCTGAATGTGAACGTTACAATGTTTTATTATCTTCTAGTTATGTTAAATGTTAAATGTTTGATTTTTTAATGACAATTTCAGATGGATGAGCATAAGTATGATTACCATGAAGATGATTACCATGAGGGTGAGGATATCAATGTGGTGCCTCACAATGTACATTTTTAAAATATATCTGATATTTCTATCTATATGTCCATTTATAAGTTATATCCAATATGTGTGTGTTTTTTTGTTAAATTTTAGGTTGATGATATACCCCCTGAAGAACTTGGGGCACTTGATGAGCAACAAAAAAAATTGAAACAGTGAGGGGCATCACTATGATGAACAAGTTACTACAACAAAGGGGAAATGAACCCAAACTGGCTGTGGATTTTGATCATGTAGAAAATGCAGTTGGAGTGAACCGCAACTCATTTATTTCATATCTTGGGGTTCTTACTCGTAACCATTGTAGTTCTAATGTAGAATCTTGGCATAAAGTTCCTAAGGGGAAGAAAGACTTAGTATGGAAGGAACTATGTGTGCGCTATTATTATTTGCAATACTATTTTGTAGATTACTAATTTTTAGGATACTAATTAAATATATGAAATTTTGCAGAGTATATCTTAACTGAATGAAAGCCTGCATCGTAAATGCATGATGAAACACTGTGGGAGTGTCCTAAGGAACTATAGGACAAACCTCACCCAAGATTATATATGAGATGTTGAGAAGAGGAAGAAGTCATCCACTGAGCAATGGAACTTCCTGATCCCCAATGACTGGGAGGAGTTTGTTGCCAAAAGAAAAACTGATTAATTCAAGGTATTAAGAGCCACTCCCAATTTAATTAATATACATTCTTATGTATTCACCTATTCAAGATTGACCTTTAGTGTTACTAACCAAATCAATGTGCTTACTAACAAGGTTATCAACAATGTTCAAAGAGAAAGGCGTGCACAGAATGTGCATGACCACACAATGGATCCAAAAGGCTATGCAGGTGTTCACCAAAGACTATAGGCTGTTGCTGCTATTGAGTCTGTTGCTACTCAGGAGACTAGGGAGTCCTCTACCGTTACTCCCGCACCTCTGCCTCACCATACTATGTGGATAGCTGGGAGGCAAAATAAGAAAGGAGATATAACCAAACCCGTAACTATTGAGGTGGTTGCAAAAATGGTAAAATTCAACTCTCAGAGCAATCAATATTGATTATTATGTTTACTTACCAATTTCTATTGATGGTTATTAGTGGGAGCTTCACGAGAAGAGGAAGCAAGGCAAGTTCATCCCTGAGGCCACAAGGGATGAATTGACAGTTGCTCTTGGTAACCCAGAGCATCCTAAACGTGTTAGGGGTGCAGGCGCTGGTGTGGGCATAAAATCGTTCTTTGGACCATCACAATGCAAACATGTCCCAAAAGTAGGATTTTCAAAAGCTGAGGTAACCTATTCTTTTTTTAGAATGTTATTGCAAAAGGGAATTCAATAATCAAAAGTTAGCGTTTCTTTTGTCCATGTATAGGTAGAAGAGGTAATTAATAGGAGAGTCCATGAAGTAATGAGCAAGTGGCAGGTGTCTCTTAGTGCCACTCAGACAATATCTGTGGCGTCCCGCTCTTCTCCTGCTGTAGAGGTGGTTGGGAGTAATCCTATAGACCCACCACCTAGCACGTCCGTTGTAAGTATTTTTATGACATAGTTGCTAGTCTTTTCAAGATGACATGTTTATGTATATATGTATATAACATACTTTATGTAAATTTGTAGGGGTTGAAGCCATGCCATCTAAAAAGCAAAGAATTTATCATTGCAAAGGCCGAGGCTTACCCACCCCTTCCAGGGGACATGTTTTATGGCACTCCAGTACGAGATGGTGTGGTTCGTGTGAACCCGAGACTTGTACTCCACTAGTGGACGCATCTTCCATTGCCATATGCCCACCTAGATTCTAAAATGCTTGGTGAAGAAAAATGCGGAGTGATATTGTGGCCCAAAGTGGATGTAATCTATACTGATATTGTATGGTAAATTTACATTACGTTTATTTGTTAGCGTGTATATATGAGCTAGTCAATTGATCTGAAATTCTATATATAGGTCAAAAGGAAGAAACCCGCTACAGCTCAGCCTCCACCTCCACCTCTTCCTGAAGTACCTAGTTGGCTTCCAAGGGACCTATATGACTCATTAGGTCCTAATTGTAAGGGTATGGTAGTATGGATAGGCGAGAATGACCCAAATTCTCCTATAAATGTTTCTATTCTGGTGGATGCTGTAAGCGAATCATACAATAACAAAATATTTATACAAGATATTTTGGAGTTGTTTTGTTATGATTGGCTGAATACATCTATGATAGAGCTATGGATATGGTGAGATCTTGTTTATATATCCATATACCTTGTTTTATAAACAATGATCTGGTTTCTTATATATTAATACGTAATACATGTTTTGCAACCACTTACACGATCTATAAAGATTTTTCATTTTCCCATGTGGGATTTCTAGTTCCATCTTTGATTAGTCGCGTAGATAAAGAGCCTTCATCAGTTACTACATACTGCTCTGCCACTTTTAAATATTTTGGTAAAAAAGAAGAAGTCGGTGATAATAGCTCCATTCAATGTTGAGTAAGTTTATTTTTCTTATAATTTGGACTTAAGAAAATTACATTTTTATTGTGGATTTTGAGTTATTAATTTTTAACTTTCTTACCTCTAGTGCTACACCTAGGGAGTTATTGGTTATTGTCCCCAAGATGTGGACTATTTATTATCTAGATACTTTGGGGAAGGAATTAGACTCATTCTATGGACACTCAATGAAAAGGCCATTATTCACGTGAGAAATCTTTCATATTTTATATCTGTTAACATCTATTATTACATTATTATTTAATAATGCAATTTAATGTGTTACATTAACGTGTAGGGCTTTAACAGAGTAAAAAGAACTAGAGGAAACATGGCCAAGACAAAAAAATCATTACTTTGGGAGAATGTGAAAGTAATTTCCTGACTCCAATGTATATATTATTTATGTGAACTATGCTTGTTTGTATTTTTTAACATTTTGTATGTGTCAATTTATAGTTTGCTACACAAAACAACGGATGGGCATGTGCATACTACGCGATGCGATATATGGACCTAATTATCATACATGTTGTAATTGAAATTGATACCATACAACATGTATTATATATAGTCTCACTAGATAATATGAAATATATCAATTTTATTATATATTATTAATTTTATATATATGTCATTCTCTTTGTAGGTGTTTAAAACCAGTGACTTCATTACAGGTGAAAAGTTATTAGATGTACATACTCCCTATATGATGGAAGAATTAAATGATGTAAGAGACCAATGGGCAAAAGCCTTACAAGTAGTGGGAATTTTTGATTATCATTGGAATACTGATGGTGACGATGACAATGATAATGGTAAAAAATGACATTTCTAAACTTTATTGTCATAATTATTTCTGTATTTGATGGCATGTTAATCTTTGAAAGACACACTTATATATACATGTCTGAATGATTTTTTTGAATTGTCTTATCTATATACATATGTGTGTGAAGATGAATACATGAATGTTTCTACATGTGTCTGAATGTGAAAAGTGATGAAATGAATGGAACTGCATGTTGCTACATGTGTGTGAATATGAAATGGAGGAATGGAATGGAACTACATGTGTGTGATGAAATCATATGAAATGTGCTTATACAAATGTGTGTGATGATATCATATGAAATGTGCTTGTACATGTGTGTGAATCATTCCATATTAATTGTCCATCCTTGTTAATTTTGTAGGTTTGTGGCCTGTTGTTGGCTGAAATCAATGGATGCTGTAAACCTACAGTTCAGAACTAAACTGCAGGTTCTGCATCCTATTGACCAACCGGACAATAGGCCTGCAAGCTGATAAGAAAAAAATCAAAACATAGTTGTCGATTAAAAACAAAACCGACAACAAAAACTTAACTTGTCAGTGATTAATAGTTAACCGACGTCTTTATCCCCTAATGGTGTCGGTTACTATTTGGTACCGTCAATAATTTTAGGTCAACAAAGTCAATTTTATGTTGCTAACCGACACCTATGGTCTAACCTGGGGCCAATTTGTTTTTTCAGGATGGGATGTGGCGTCAATTATGACTTGATAACCAAAGCATATGGCCCCTGCTGGCGCATTTTTTTGGGTATGCAATCGGGGGACGGCTTTGTGGTGTTGGTTATGAAACTGACACTGGAGGTGTATACATTTAGTTTCACCCACTTGGGTATCGCTTGGAAACTGACGGCTAAAGTCATATTTAACCGACGCTAAAGGTGATATCTATACTAGTGTCTAACAGTTCTAACTGGAAAATCATCACCTCCCTCGAGAAGGAAACAACTTCCCCTTCCAGGTTTAATTATCCCTGCTTTGAGATGAAAAGAGGCTTGGCCACCCAGAAAATCATTAAAAAACCCCATACCCAAACCTGAGAGGAGATATGAATAGCCAAAAAGAAAAAAAATACTGAGAGTTGTGCCCAAAAGATGCCGAAGGATCCCACATGGCCGGTGTGTTGCTTCCCTCATGAATGCAGATATGTTGTGCCCATAAGTGGAATTCTGGAGCCAAATTTATCCACCTGCAATCCCAAGTAACCCTCATGCAACCACCTAACTTAACGTTAGGAGCCCTTGGGGCAACATGT
Organism: Alisma plantago-aquatica; assembly: GCA_963693085.1. Classification (NCBI taxonomy): domain Eukaryota; kingdom Viridiplantae; phylum Streptophyta; class Magnoliopsida; order Alismatales; family Alismataceae; genus Alisma; species Alisma plantago-aquatica. The sequence goes on from OY856413.1 coordinate 167,687,243, forward strand.
CCTTACGATAGCTTGTGGGTGAGGGAAATTGAGGAGAGTTAGAAAACACTTAAAGCCTGAAACCTACCTGAGTACACCAGCATAGGGCCAGCTAAAATAAAGGAAGGGAGTGAAAGCTACCCCTCAAGGGGATGTTGTATAAGTATGGCTAGCAACCTGGAAAAGGAAAGGGTAAGTTATTGAGACGGAGAGCCCTTTACTACCAAAAGGCATTAACAAGGATTCAAAGTCATGCAACTCTAGTTACGAAGGGGAGGAAATAGAATCTTAGGATTTAAACAAACATACTACAAGAGTTTTTCTGTAAGAATGAGATAAATCTGTAATGGTAGGCTTTCAATTTTTTTTGTTATCCATAGCTCATCTCTCTATGATATTGGTCCTACCTTTAGCCTGAGGACAGGCTCGATCCTAAGTTTGGGGGAGTTGATAACATCTCATTTTGTGTACTTTTTGCATATGATTTATGCCTCCCCTAGCATACCTTTTATAGATTTCTCAACTTATTTTAGTGCCTTAATGTCAAAAATCTCAATTTCACACATCTTTCACTTTTGTAGGGTCATGCTAAGATATGGTCACAGTCAACACTGCAACCTCAACTGTATAGTCCACTAAGGATCGTGCCGTAGTTGATACCTCCATTATCATCTCTTCATACTACAACCACAACCATCCAACATGCGAATGCCTTGCGGTCAAGGTCATACCGTGACTGAGGCCCCCCCTCGACTGTGGTAGATAGCTACCACACTGCAATCAATGGAGATTGCAACTGAGGTCATGGTGCGACTGAGGCCATAACGCGACCGAGGTCAGACCGAGGCCATACTGTGATCGTGGCCCAAAGGTTAAGTCAGTGGGCAATGTCTATAAATAGACCCTCACCCTGACTTGTCAAAGGGAGAGATCATCAAGGACCATGAAGTGCTGCCAAACTCTAGAGTCACTCACATCCATACCATTAGTCTTGGATCTTTGAAGATGAAAGTCGAAGGAGAGAGAAGATTGATCACCCTCTTCTTTGAAGGAAGAAACTTCCACCACATCACCCACTCTAGATCTAGACTTCAAGAAGTATAGCGGTGTATCGCCATCTTCTCTCTCTATCTAAATCAATCATCTTCATCACATTGTACTCACCCTCTTTGTGGTTATAGATGTATCTATGATTTTGTGACACCGTTATGCTTCCCATCAACATGTGTGACTAAACACATAACTTGGGTTGAGAGTACCATTAAGAATCTCCCAACATGTATATTCTTTCTCCCCTTTGAATATATATATATATATATATATATATATATATATATATATATATATATATATATATATATATATATATATGCTCTTATCAAGATTTTCTCCATACTCTTGTTTTTAATGCTTCACTTGTATGCTTAGCTACCATCTTGTGATGTTTGATTATTGGTACCTCGAAAGAATAGTACTACCAACCTTATCTAGTGTTATGGAGTAGTATGAATGCATGAAAGTGTTGGAATGATAAAGCTAACGGTCATATGGTTTGTTTTGTAGTTTTTGGTCCATCATCTCGAGAGAGAGACTACCTTAGAACCTAGATCTATCCTAATCCTGAGAGAGGAGGGAATAGACATTTTAATGATTGCTTCTAATCTTGATAGGAGTATACGAAGGGGTGTTGGTTTTGCATGTTGGTGAGAGACCTTAGTAGGTGAAACCCGATCCAAGTTCTCTTTCATATATTTGTTTCTTACCGCTTGTTAACAATTTTCTCTTGACTTTATTTTCTTTCTTTTACCTTTCTTTGTTTTGGTTGGAGCATCATCATTCCTTAGGGAATACCCCTTTTTAACCCACCTATACGTTTGGAGTGTAAGAGTACGAGACTCTATGTACTTAACACTTTCTGACCTTGTCCATGTGGTTCGACCCCAAATACTACATAGGACCCCATATTATAGTTGCATGGGCTTGAGTGTCGGGTTATAATATTAAAAGTCTGACTACTTTGGATCCGCTCCATTTTGGACGTGCGATTTAGGCCGGTCAGGGAGGTATAACATCTCGCTCACTTAGTGGCACATGGTTGGAGATGAACACTGTCATGAGGTAGGGGGACATTCATGGTCAAATGTCTGGCAAGACCCTTAGAGTGTTTGTAACACACATGGGTATTAGGTCATTTCCCTACATCCCAAGCCGGCCCAGAGATAAACATAATATGTATTTATTTTGGTGATCTGTGATGCTGCAACTGGACAAGTGATGTTAAACTTGTATTAAATGTTAGAAATTTCTAGTAGCTATGATTATTGTAAACCTATATATCATATTGATTACGAGAACGAGTAGAATCTAAATAAATTAGTTCTAGAACTTGATCATGCTCCCTATTCTAAAATTTAGGCTAATAAATGTTTAAAGTGGTGATTAATAAATGGAAACCCATATCTGATAATTAGCATTTTGAGTTTAACAAAAAGGTCACTTTTAAATAATAATTGATATTGTTGAATATGATTATAATCTAAGATGATGATGGCTAATTAGGGTTTCTAAAGTGAATAATCATACATATGATGAATTAGGGTTTTGAAACCAAAGATCATAACTTGCTATGATATTAATGCACATAATGTAATCTAAATGTTCATGAAAGGATATTTTGGATATGATAATTATGGTTTCACCTAATTTCTAATATGGATTTATATCTCGAATGAATCATGGTGTGGTGGAATTAGGGTTTGTACCCTTTCCCTTATCCAAACTTGATACAACCGTAAATGCTAGTTTAGGATATATATTAGATTAATATGTCTATGATATGTATGATGACATTTTAAAGTATACATACATGTAAATAATGTTAGTTGATTATGTTGATTGCTTAGATGTTTGGATATATGCTTGAAGTACATGTTGTGTGGTTTCTACGTGGAAATGAGGTATGTGGTTACTTATGATTAACTTCTCTTATTGAATTCTAATGTTTTCCAAATATTCAAGAATGTGTTGCCATGAACATGCTTGGTTGTTTATTTTCTTCCTGCTAACTATAAGAGCCTATGTATATCACCATATATGAACATAACTTGCTCGTACCCAATATTACATCTATGGGATTAAGAGAGAAAGATTGATTCCCCCTCAGTGGTAAATTAAGGCGAAAACTGGGATTCAAACCTGGGTCCCTTTTTTAGGGGACACCATGCTTGACCACTTGAACCACTCCTTATCGACCCCAAGATTATATCTATGGAGGACTGAATGTATGTATAAGAAAAGGAAAGTCATCATGTTGATGGCTGATGACCAAGTCCAAAAGGGAAGGTCACCAATATGTGAAGATCGGAAGGGAAGGCTGACATAATACCATCCTAGGAGAGGGAAGGTCATGAGAGCCCACTGTTGGGACAAAACCCCCAACAAGAGGGTATACCATAAAGATGAACCCCAGTGAGAGTGTATACCATAGATATTGAGAAATTATGGGTTGAGAAGTAAAACAAGAAATGTATGTTTGATTATGTAATGATAATTGTGGATATGGTTGTTATGTTGTTATAACTACAATCACATATTTTGGTTCCATCACATACACACTATAGAAATATGCTGACCACATTTTGGATTCTTGACATTTTAGTTAATTGTATTATTTGAAGATATCAAAACATGGTGAATCAGAAGAAATAAAATGAAGAAAATAAATCTAAGTCAAGGAGGATTAGTTAGATGCTTATTCTCGTGTGTAATAGTTTCTCATGAAAAGTTCATGTAACTCTTTAGAGTAGAATCATTCCACATCTTGTAATCAATATCTATTTAATAATGGAAATGATTTTCTATCATATATTATTTGATAAATATGCATCATGTAAGTTTTAGGTAATGGCTCTCGACTTTAAGGTCCTTTCTTAATTGGCGGACACTAAAAAGTAAGTTCATTACATTTGGTACCATAGACCCATATTTTTCAAATAATAGTTAATAGTTGATAATTTTTGGTAATCTTTAGAAATATAATGAGAATTATTAGCACATAACCTAAGGGTAATGTCGTCTAGAAAGGATCAAAACTTTATGGCCTGATAATATTTTTTTCACACCATTAAGTTGGTATACGAGGTCTCCCTTTGCCATGGTTATACCTACCTAGATAGAACATATGTTTTACTAAAGTAATGTTTCCTCTAAGTTCCTCAACTCTAATTTCGTCCATTTCTCATCCTCTGGCTTAAGAAACCCTAAAAGTTACTTCCCTCCTCATCTTATTTTAGGGTTTTATGAAGAAGTAGAATTAAGGCATCCTTCACCAATTAAAGTGCGTGCAATGTTGAAATAAAGATATAGTTAGAGAGAAATGTTGATGTTTTTTGGGTTTTCCTTGAAAGAGTAAACCCTAGTTGGAGCTAAGGTTGGTAATGGAAAACCGTAAATGGGTCAGGGGATCATAAAACCCTAAGATGTGGGTTGTAGTCCCTAACCCTAACCATAAACCCTAATCCTGGGTAATGGGAGTAGTGTGGGTAAATTAGTAACCCTACCCATATAAACCCTAATTAGGGTAAGAGGAAGGAGGAAACACAAATGAGTTGGATACCCTAGTTTACCATGCATGCACATACGTAGAGTAATGCATGAATGAATCATGTGAAGGGTTTTGAATATACATGTGAAACATGAACAATTTTTTCTTACATAAACTGAACTTAAGCCCTTAAAATCCCATTTAGGGATGGTGTACCAATTTGGGACGGGTCAACTCAAGAGTGGGAAAAGGACCTATGGGTGAGGGATAACCCTAAACACGTGGGGTCAGGTTGATGCTATAAAACTTAACTTCCTCATGTGAGTCAAGAAGGAACTCTAGATTAGGACCTTCCCTAGAAGAGTGTGTTAATAATTCAGTTTAAGGATTGAGGTAACCTTAAATGTCACCTGGAGTTTGAAAGATTAAAAGAATATGAAGCATGAAAGCACATTATATCGAGTTTATTCTTTGAACCCATTTATGCCACCTCTGAAAAACATAGGGAGAAGTCACTAAGGAAGTGGATGACAATGTGTGACCAAGCCCTGGAGGGGAATTCCACTATCAAGACCATGCCCGGAAGGGAAGGTTGCTAATAGTTGATAATGTTTTGAGGGAATGTCACCCTGAGCCCAATATAGGGACATAAAGGAAACATTGTTCACCCTAAGAGATTGAGGAAATCTGGGTTAATGAATTATACACAAAATAATGTGCTTAAAGTTAAAAAAAACCTTAAGAAAAAATATGTAATGAAAAGAATTTATGAATCAATGAAATCTTAGGAAGGGTGTAGCCCTAAGTCAACCCTAGGGTCAAGTAGTGATGATTAAAGGCACTTGAGACCTATGAGGTCAGGAGGTGATCGTGCCCTAAGTGCATAAGACCCTGGGTTAAGGAGATAACCATCATGTGTACCCAAGGCCCATGAGGTCAGAAATCGGCCTACTTCATGAGCTCAGGAGGCCCATGGGGTAAATGTGAGAGGCACTCCATAGTTACATAAGACCCTTGGCAGTGAAGGGAAATCACTCCAAAGGTACCTATACTCTTAGAGACCTTAAGGGAAATGCTAAGGCCAATGAGACATGAGATGTAGATATAAAGAATACTAGAGTTCATGCAATAATGATTTATAAAATCTTAACGGGATTGTGCATAAACTCAAGAATTATGAGAAAATCACTTTCCACTGTGAATGCATGAAATTTTAAGAAGAAAAAAAAGTTATAGAATTAAATAGTATTGATAGTTGTCATGTTGAGAATGATTCAACCTAAAATTCTAAAATAGAAGATAATGTGTGAATACACCAAATCTGCTCTTGGAACAGGATGGACTTTGTATTTGGGCTACAACTAAATGCTTATTTCATCTTATTATGAGTGAGAGAGATTGGGTAGACACATGTTATGCTTAAAAATTGACATATGAAGAATGAATATCCTAAGTTGAATTAATGACATAATTTAGGGGTTTGAGGTGTTACCTCACCCTTATATGAAAATAATGAATACTAGTTTGGAAACCTAATGAAAAGATAATAACAAAGTAATAATATCACGCAAATGGATGAGGTTGTGGAAATATCCTAGAATTGAATTTCGGTTCCAACCTTACTAATATGAGAGCTTTTGATACAAGCTGTTAAAGATATCCAAGAAAGGTTACTAACCCTCAGGTTTGAAGCTAAATTGAGTTATCATTCACCTTAACATTACTAGATCTAAATTTTGGGGACAAAATTACTTTTAAGAAAAGGTGAATGTAAGATCCTCAAATTTTGGTAAATTTGTATTCTATAAATATCAGGATTGAATTGATAAGTTAATACCCTAGTTTTGTAATTGATAGAATAATTATATTACCTTTGAGGCATCAGTTCAACCCATGGACCAAGTGAGGTACATGAGACTATTTGGTTTGAAAATAGGTCCTTGTGGTACAAGTTTAATAAATAAAAGGAATTCACACATGAATAGACAATATTGTCTTTGAGTTGTTAGATAATCAAACTATGGGAAAATAGACAAGTTTTTAAAATATTCTAGGATAATCTATAATTTAGATAATCAATAGACTAGTTATCTAATCCCATCTTGCAACACAAGTTTTGAGGCATCAAATAAAGAAAATTCACTCTAACCTTTGAAGAATTAAAAATAATGAGGAAACAAAGAAAATGATAGAATTGGAGACAAAAAGGACTTTCCATGTGATGTGAGTAGTTGTTGTAAAGGAACACTTGAAATGTAGGTTTCTCCTATGAGAGTTATTCCAATGAATCCAAAAATTAGATTTAAGTTGGTAAAGATATTAATGCAATTTCATCTGAATTTCATAGCAAAGGGGTGATTCTAGAAGCCTATAGAGAATTGTGAAGGATGAGGGACCTACTTGTAATAATTAAATGTTGTTCCTTTTTTTAAGAGAGAAAAATGTATCGAGATGTATACTTTTGACACCAAATGTGGAACAATATGAGATTGCAGGAGACCTTATTATTCCATTTCTTTAGAGCTTCAACTTTTCTATAGACCCTATACATAGGGGTACCAAAAATCTCAATTTGACACCAAGTCTCCTTGACCACCTCCCTATAGCCCTACTGATTTGTCCATGCGTTTATAAACCTAAAAGGATTACGTTCCTTCCTTTAAACATCTAGTCTCAAGAAAATGATCTTATGATCACTAAAAAGGGAGTATAAAGCCTCACCCCAGTAGTAAGGAAAAGATGAGAGAAACCTAAGATTACAAAAGATCCGATCAATTTTAGAGAAGGTGCTTTTTCTAGATCTACTATGACTGTCCCATGTGAAGAATGAACCCTTCACATACATATAAATGAGATGAGAAGAGCATACGACTTCATTGAACTCCTTCATGCTTCTATTAGTTGGAGGTTGTTTTCCCAACTTCTCACCAATAAGCCTCACCATATTAAAATCACCTAATACACACTAGTTTGGAGGATTATAAGTATAGTTCTTAGCGAGTGAGTTCCATAACTGAACTCTATCAGAATCCCCATTGGCTCCATAAATAGTAGACAAATCAATCCACACCAAATATTTAACAATAGATCAATTAATTACTTGATCATTGCCAAAATCACATTGCTACCAATATCCTAGTCAAACCACAAAATGTGAATCATTATATAGGAATAGAAATCAAAGTTGTCTACAAATCTAGATCCCTAAAAAAATCTTATTAACAAAGCTTTCAACTCATTTTACTAACTCTAGTTTCTAGGAAAATATAAACATCTTCCCTTAGTCTATCCATCTCCTTTTGAATATGAGGAATCTTATTGCTGCTACCCCTTACATTCTAAGAAACAATAGAAAAAGGATTAACCATTTGGGGGTAGGGACACCCCTAACACCCCACTATCATCATGATATGTCGATAGCTCCTCGATCTGAGTTTCATTGTCCAAAAAACTCGAGAGGGGAGAGTTTTTATTAACTAATTCAGGGACATTCCAAGTAACATGCTGAGCAACAACGCTGGGAGGAGACCTAAATTTTTTCTTTCTTGTTTCCCATCCAACTTCATGGGACAGAATAGGAGTCACCAACCTACTTTTAGTAACAGAATAGACCACTACTTCTTCACCAACATATGATTTAGTTGAGTCAGTAACATCCACTAATGAATCTGAAGAAACATTCTCTACTGGGACAAAAGAGACTATCACATCACCTTCTTCAACATCTATGAAGATTTCACTATCTTCATCTATTTTGTGAGATTTAGGCATCCATATCTTTCTCATTTTCTTCTTCGATATCCCCTCATCAAAATCTTTCAGCAAGCCACACAGAGATGACTTGTGCCCAAATAGACCACATGAAAAACATCTTGATGGCTCCCATTCATACTCAAATTCAATGGTGTCACATTGTCCATCCTCACAAAGGATCTGTAACTCCTTTGGAAATGACAAGTCTATGGGGATGACCACCTTCAACATGGCATATTCAAGCCTACAAAATTCTGATGTGAGTTTATCAGGACAAAGAGGCTTGACAAGATAAGAGCCTATGTAGTTGAACATCTCAACGCCCCATAGCTCCAGGGGTAAGTTATGAATCTTGAGCCCAATTGGTAACTCCATTAGTTTTAGTTTCTCTAGTGGGTCCCCATGTTCCCATTTCTTTATAATCAATAGCTTCCCATCAATGAACCATAAACCTCCATCTACTACTATAGTAAGGTCTTTATCATGGAGAACATAACTATGAAGAAGCCATGCCCCCTTGATCTCAACTCAATAGAACCTCTAACTCTCCAGATATGGGCAAGATGGAGAACAAGTGCTAGCCAATGTGGCTTCAACCCTACTACATAACCGACTTCTGTTCTACTGCATCACAACACATTCCTCTCTGCAATTGCCTTGGGATACACCAACTTCCCATCCACTATGCGAACATCAGTTTTGTTCAAGCTTACAAGACCAAGATTTTCCTTCAGTGTTGATATTAAATTTTTTTAACTTTTTCAGGCAAGTTATGATTGGAGGGGCGATTGAGGGGGTGATGGTGGTGCCTGACCCTCTAGATCCTGATGTTGTGGAGGTTCTAGTGGCTTGTAATATCCCAAAGGGTGTTGTGGGGGAAAGTCTTAGTTGCAGAGGAATCTAGATTGTGGTCCGATATTTTCAAGATGGGAAATGCTAAAGTAATTTCTCTATCAAAACAACAAATTATCTAAAGTAATTCCTCCATCATAACACCAAAATATCCTTATTTCATAAGGAAATCATTTTGTTTGGTAGTGATCAGTTTCTTTCCAATCGGAGAATACATAAGTCTCTTTGGCTATGAGAAAATACTGAATAAAGCTTTTCACTGTGATTTGAAATGGAATTCTCTTGTATATAAGAGGGGTGAAACATAACTTATTTCAACTTCCCATGTGCATGTCGCCTCGTACTGGGAGTGTCATTCTTCTATGTTTTCAGAAGACATGGTGTCAACCACGTCTCTTTTGATTGAATATGTTTTTGTTGAGGCTCCAAAAGATTTCTCAAACTTTTTCTTAGCATTATTTCGTCTACATTTTTCACACTTTAATATCTTATCTTTTGAGAAATTTAGCAAAATATTCCTTTTATATTTTACGCATTAAAGATTTCTTTTCCACTAATAAATCTGACTATTTCATCCTCTACAAGTTGGTGAGAAAATCATATCTTAATATAGATTGAGAAATGCTATCCATATATTTCATTTCTTTACATATTAAATATCAGATTTTTGTGGATGTATTTTTTTTAAAGTAGGTATCTATATGCCACTAGAAATATGGAATGTGGTAAATCTATTTGAGTAACATTATTGGATTTAATAAATGAAACAAAAAAGTGAGGCACACATGTTTTTTCAAATAAGAAAAATCCATAAATTTTGATTTTTTTGCAAAAAGATAATGTAAACAAATATAAATAATATTCAATAAATATTAACATCAAATATTGTGGAAAGAGTAGATAATGCATAAACATACACTATTAAAATGAAAAATGTACATATGAACATATGAAAGTGCAACATTTATGGTTGTTGAGCGCATTCCTAATTTTTTGCAAGAGAGTATTTGAATTAGTATTGTCTGGTTGAACATCATAAAGTTATCAAATAAGGTGCATAATGCAAGTAAGGCAATTGTCACATATGTGTGTTTCTTATTTTCTTAAATTATTTATATATTTTATTGAATTTCCATCCCCATACATGAATGGTGTTGAGAAACACACATATGTGCAACATAACATGGACATGGTTAGCAATTTAGGCATTGAAAACACCAGATTTTTATTTTTTATTCATATCAAAATCATTATATCTTACCCTTATATTAAAATAATTCTAACTATCAGAAATTTCCATACTACAATTCCTATATTTGCTACAAATACATTTTTATTGAATTATATAAATAAATATTAAAGTAACATAAAAACATTCATGTAATTAACTAAAGACATAAAAATGTCAATAGTTTTTTCAAAATATAAAATTTTAAACCAAATTTAATTTTGAAAAATTGAAATAATCTAGACCAAGTACTAGTGTGTTCTATTAAAAAAATATCTAGACATAATAATTGTATCATACCCTAATACATATTCTAAGTATCGTGTAGTATTAATAATTGTTAAGAGTTTATTTTATTAGGATCATGTATTTACAAAATATTTTGAGAAACATTTTTTTCGTATGTGCAATACCTCTAATCCACTACATTTAAAGCTAGAGTGAATATAAAACACATATTCTGCTAGATGTCTGATTTTCATTAGCTGTTGTCCTATAACTCGAATTCGATGTGGTTCTCTCTCTATTATCTTACTAATGTTTATTAGTATGTTTCTCCTGTCAACTCTCTAATACCGTCATCTGTTTCCTTCCATGTGAACAAACATAATCATAGATATGGATCATTATGTAATAAATGTGATGTATTTAGTAGGGGTATACCTTTACCAAGATAGATAAAAGGGTAAAATGGACAAATTCATGGTTATAACAAAGATTCCTAAAATTTTAAAAGAGAATCTTCAAACAACAATCTTAGTGTAGTTATGTAGTCAGTTAAGACAACTTCTAGATTAAAATGACGTTGTTGTTGAGTCCTCCCTTGATGAATGTAATTGTAAATATGAAGACTAATCAATGATTTTGTCCCATATTTGTTATTTGCCTTTCTTGATAGACACAAAAGCACACAGTGTTCTCTGTGAAGAGTTTATCATTTTCCCTTTTGCCCTTTCCCTTAAATTTTATCACAATGGACCCTGTGCTGAAATATGTCCTCTCTGTCAGTTTATATGTACACAAATTATAAAGCTAAGAATATGATTAATATTCATATACTCGAATTTATATATAGCAATGACTTTTTACTTAAAACATTACTTAACTAAGAAATTTATTTTAAAGTAAATAAGACATAGTAGTGTGCCCAATTAAAAATTATAAAACAACTTAAAACAACTCGCTTACAAGTGTGTATTCTGAATCCTAGTTGAATAAAATTATGTAGTGTCAACATGACCAAAAAGTCTCAACACTAACAAACAATTAACATGCTTGCATATCTCTCCTAGATACTATATGCACGCCATCTTATTTAATGTGATTAAACTTGATGTTATGGTATCTTCAATGGCAGTATCCCAAGTGATTCTACAATATGGATATTGCCTTTTGTGGGTATTCTATCCATGGTTTTGTTGTATTTTAAAACCTCCCATCCACCATTAGCCCCACACTGCTCACTTCTAAAGTGAAAGTGATCTATTTAAGTAGGAGTAGAGAATAAAGGCTTGGGTCTTTTGTTAAGACTTTGGAATTTAAGGATGATCGAACTTGTATATGCTTTGGAATTTGATGAAATTAAAACAAACACATACACACAATTGTACACTACGCCCACCTGGCTCGACCAGTCATGTTTTAGTCTGTCCATGGGATTTTATATTTTAATTTTTAATTTGTTTAGTTTTTAATCGTCATTTTTATGTTGTCTTTTGAAATCCCATAAAATGCACACTTTACATTTCCCTTAATTGACTTGGGAAAAAATTGTCTTGAGCCACCCAAATGTAATTCTCTTTAAACAATATCTTAACCTACTTCTGTGTCAAGTTTTGTTATCCATCTAGTTACCTAGTTTGAATCCCCTTGGATACATTTCGGTGCACCTAACAAATCATACTTTTGAGAACCATAAACTAGTTATGATTAGAGGAAAAAATAATTTTTTTTGCACCTATTCTATGAGCTTCATCCATCTATAAAATGGTAACATTTAAGCCATTTTTAAAACATCTAGAAATACATAAATCACATGACCACAAAAAGAGAGTCATTATGTACAAATTTCTCTTTGTTTTGTGTTTCTTGCTACTGTTGTGTGTGACGTCCACGACTTTACCATCAGGCCACTACATCACCTTGTTCTAGCTCATCTTCTACCTTCTTTTCCACCTTTTCCTACCCATTATTGTGCATCTTAATGGGACTCATGAAATGTATTTTTTCCAGCAACATATGAGGGCCTATAGACTATTCAACACAAACAACTTACTAGCATAATAAGGCAATTCCTAGACTAGGGGTGGCTTAATCTGAGAGGAAATACACTACTCAAGCTCATGCATAAGAGTGGCATATATTGTCTTTCGGCAATGATAATTGTGACACGCCTTTACCCATAGGCTCTTCAAATCAATAATCGTTAGTTTTATTTTTCTTGAATAGATTATTTTCTTCTAATTCTTGTAAAAAATTACTAAAACTGTAACTTGAAATCAAAGTATATCTAACATTAGTGAAAGTAAAATCACATTCTTAGTTGTTTCTTATATTTGTTAACTCGATTGTTTACAATATATATAAAATGGATCATAGAATCCCGGTGATTGTAAAAGACATGGATATTCTTAGGAAAAAATATTAGGATTACAGTTTTGGCTTTGGCTACAAAAGATAAAATCATGGCTCACATCCTTAGGCTTAGTTTCCACTATTACAACACCTGAGGAACATGAAGCATTTGTCAGTTTTGGTTCTAATGATTTTGGTTCCTGATTGCAAACTATATTGATCTCTCTTCTCCATCTTCTCCTACCAAAATACCCAAAGAAGTAGATTATCTTTGTCATGGTATGATCTTGTCTGCTCTTTTTGATGAGATTTAATTCATCTACCATATGCTACCTTTTGTCCTTGAGATTTGGCAATCTTTGAATGAGAAGTTTAATATGAAAGATGTTGGACTAGAATGATATGATTTCATTAAATGGTATGAATACAAAATGGTGGATAATAAGCTTGTTCTATCCTAGGTACGTGAATACCTAAATTTCATATAAAAAATTATTATAAGTGGTTATAATCTCGAGGAGAATGTGAAAGTGCTAAACTTAATTAAGAAGCTCCATCCATGTTCCAAGACTCTTTGTCATAGGCATGATAGGTTAACCATGTCCTCCTTAGTGAAATCTCTTCAAGTTATAATCCATCATATGAAAAAATATGTTAATGTCAATACCTCTATCAACCTAGTAGATGATGTCAAACCCAAGAAGACACCAAACAAGTTCAATCCTATGTTTAAGCAATATTTCAAGAAAGGAAATTAGCCCTGTCCTAATAAGAGCTATGTTTTTGGGAGCCATCACATTTGTAATGCATGTAGCAAGCCTAGTCATTTTATCAATGTTTGTAGGGTAGTAAGGCTCAAAGGATGCAAACTTAGCAGCCCCCTAAGAATGCATATGTGAACATGATCAATGTAGGATTGATGCTTCTTATGTTGAAAGGTTAGTTACCACCAATTATCTTGTTCTTAGGGTTAACCTTTCTTCTAGTGATAATTGGTAGATGGACTTTGGAGTGGATTCTCACATCTGATCTGATCAATCTGCATTTTATACCTATCATGCAAATAATAGTCTTGTGATATCTTGGGAAGATGGTGTATCTGTGAAGCATATAGTAGGTCATGGACATGTGGATTTGAAGTTTACATCTGGGAAAGTCCTTATAATGTAAAATATTTTACATGTTCCTAGTTTTAATAAAATGTAGTTAGTGAAGTCTTAATCATGTTGTATGGTTATACTCTTTTGTCTCAAGGGAATACGATTGTAATTTCTAGATTTGGTTCTTATGTAGGTGTTGGGCACACCTGTGGTGTTTTAGTTAAGCTCATTATCTCTTCTTGTAATGGTACTTGTCATGTCACTGAAAATTTCTTTAGTACCATCCTACTTTCATTTCTTTTGATATTTGACATGCTCATTTAGGACATGTAAACAACAAAAACTATAAAATATATGTTTCACATGGACTTGATTCCTAAGACCCTTATCTCAAATGATGTTATATGCCATATATGTGTTCAAGATAAATTACCTAAGAAACCCTTTGAATTAGTAGAAAGAAAAACATCTTTTCTTGAGCTTGTTCATATTGATACATGTGATCTAAATAGTATTCTTACTCATAATAGCATGCTCTACACTTTGATATTTATTCAAATACAATTACATTTACTTGTTGAAATCTAAAGATGAACAAATAGAAAATTTTGGAATCTATAAGTCATGAGTAGAGAATAAAACTAAGAAGGAACTTAAGAGGATTAGATCAAATACAGGAGGTGAGTATACTTCAAAGAATATAAACACTTACTTGGAGAACATCTCCTTATTCATGAAACCACTACCCTTTACAATCCACAATATATTGGTGTAGCCAAACAAAGAACATATGTCTGGTCAATATGGTTAATGCAATGTTTGTCGAATATGGTCTACATCAAAGAATGTGGGGGAAGGATCTTTTAGCTACTAACCATGTGTTGAACCATATACGTTTCAAACACATAAAGAAAACACCTTATGAACTCTGAATTAATAGAAAACCTATTCTAAAGTACCATAAAGTGTGGGGGTTCTTGGTCAAAGTTAAAATCCCTAAAAATAAGAAGGGAAAGCTTGGTCCCAAAACCATTGATATTGTTTTTATTGGTTATGTTGAAAATCACAATATAAATAGATTTCTAGTGATAAAGAAAGGCATCCCTTATATTAGAACAAATTCCATATTGGAAATCAGACCTATAGATGTTTATAGTATGCAAACATATTTCTCTTCTTGTCTAGTGTTCCCAAACTAGTTGGTGAAGGCCCATCTGACATTGAAAATTCAAGAAATTTCATGAACCAATCAAGATTCAACTCCTATAATTGACATACTCATACCTTAATTAGAACCGTTGAACCTTGAAGTGGTTGATCCTTCTAGTAAATTTGGTTGGGTTGAATAGGATAAAGTAAAAAAGAGCTTTAGTTGCAAATTCTACACCTTTATAGTAGACAAAGACCCTAAGACCTATGTAGATGTCATGGAATTCATAGATGCTAATTTCTGGAAGGAATGTGTTGATAGTAAAATAGAATCTATTATGAACAATGGTTGCAAAACAATTAGATGCAAATGGGTCTTTAGAAAGAAGTTAAAGGAAGATGATAGCATAGATAAGTTTAAGATAAATGTAGTATCCAAAGGTTACAAAAAACAAGAAGGATTTGATTATTTCAAAACCTTTACTTTTGTAACTAAGATCACGTCTATCCAAGTCCTTGTTGCCTTTTTTGTGATCTGTAATCTGAAATCCATAAAATGGATGTAAATTATGTCTTCCTCAATGAAGACCTTGATGAAGAGATCTATATGAATCAACCTAAGGGTTTTGTAGTCCAAGGACAAGAACACAAAGTTTATAAACTTGTAAATTCTTGTATAGTCTAAAACAAGCACCTAAGAAGTAGAATGACAAGTTTGATTAGACTATTTTATCTTATGGATTTATTGCAAAATAGTTTGATAGATACATTTAATTTAAGACCTTTGGTATGCATTTCTAAACATGAACATGTATATTGACAATATCTTAATTTTTTAATTGAGTGCAACAACTACTGCATATACTCAATTTTTTCGTTTAAAGAATTTTGATATGATTGGTTTAGGAATTGTTGTTGTTATTGTTTGTATTATATTGATTAGATCTACTTTTAGTTATTCTTAAAATTAGTATAGTTTTGGTTATTCTTTAAATCAATGTCACTATATAATTTGTTTTTAACATATATTTGATATGTACTTTTAAATGACTGCATGTACTCCTTATGATCCCTCTTTTCATGTTAAGGCACATCAAGGTAGCCATGTGGATCAAAGTAGATATGTCCAAATTATAGGAATCTTGATGTCCATATCCAAATGTCCTAGACCTGATATCACTTCTGCCATAAGTAAGCTAAGTAGGTAAACTAGTTCTCCTATTGTTGATCACTAAAAGTCTTTGAATAGAATTTTTAGGTACCTTAAAGGTATGATGAGTTGTGCTACCTATTACACTAGCTTCCTAGCCATGTTACAAGGCTATAATAGATGTAAAATGGATTTCTAACTCTAATGAAACCAAGTCAACTAGTGGTTATATTTTTTTCCTTTGTGGTATTGTAGTATTTTGAAAATCATCTAAGAAAACAATGAGGTATGGATCCACTATGGAGGTTGAGTTTATAGCCTTAGATTTATCTTGTTGTAAGGTTCATTGTCTTAGATATCTCTTTTCCTCATAACTCAATATATAGTGATGGTAGGTCAACCATCCATAGACAATGCTAAACAATCTAAGGCAAACATAAGAAAGTGCTTAATGAGATTGAGAAATGAAGAGGTGAGATACTTCATTACCTAATCTATAATATCTATATAGTTTTTTAGGTCTGTAAATAATATTTTAAATCCTCTCACAAAAGGTCTAGTTATAAAGCTAGCACTCAATGTATAAGGGGGGTAGGTCCTCTGTCCAAAAGTTGAACACCATAGTGGTAACCCTAATCGTAAGACCCCTGGCCTAACTTTATGCTTGATCTTACTTTCCTACATATATAAGTGCTTAAACCCTTAACCTAATCACGTGATATGCTTTAATAACATGTGACATGATTATGTTTTTGGTTTGGTCCAGTTTTGATGATGTTTGAGCTAGTGATACACATATGTTTCTTGTTTTAGACCTAATTACAATTTACCCATGTTTAGGGTTTATCTTACACTTTGTCACATGATTTATGTGCCTCACATGTTTTGGAATCTTTTTGGAGAGAGTGGTGCCCTTGGGTGCCTTATGGGACCTTGGTTTGAGGAGGAGAGATGTGGTGACATCTTGAGTGTTGATATTTCTAGGGTTTGCTTGGATGCCCTAGTTTGATGTTAACCATATGTGTTGACCATTGAGTTTTTGGGTTTTAGAGACCACCTTGATGTTCTTTGATCATGTCTCTATGGTCAATTAGGTTTTGAGGTGTCCTTGAGTTCTCTAATGTCGAAAAACCTTACACCCTATTCTCCTTGGTCGAAGAAGATCTAGGGTTTTGGATGTTATGCAACCAATTGGTTTTAGTGTGTTTGGGTCATAAAGAATCCATGCAATCGATGGGTTTTCCTGGACAATTATGTCAATTGTTTTTCTTGTTTTTAACGAGGTTTTTTGCATGCATTATCTTGGTTCTTTCATGGATGATGTGTGGTGGATAAGTGACACTTATGTGCATGACACCTAACCCTACTTACCTCTCTCTACCCTTGGGTATATATACCCCTCTCTTTGCATGCAAGTGATATTTTAACCCTCTCTTCAATCTCTCTTCTCTTTAGAGCTCGTCCTTTGTATCCTTGGTGGAGAAAGAGAGCTCAACCTTGGATGAAGGTGGCCCAACCTTTGCATGTGTGGATCTTGGGTTGGAACAACTCATCTTTGGTGATCCTTCACCGATCCTTGATCTTGGTAAGTGATCTATCCTTCTTGGTTTCATTTTCTTGCAACCCTACCTCTCTTTTATCTCTCTTAGACAAACCCATGGTTCTTCATGGTGGTGCTTCTTAGGGAACTTCTCACTTCTTGGCCAAATCAATGGTTCTCCATGGTAGTGCTAGAGTTGAGATGAAGAAATCCTCTTTCTTCTTGTCTTTTCACCCTAGCGTTTTCCCTTATTTATTGTGCACCATTAACCTATGGTTTTGTTTCCCTCCTTGAGGTGATTCTTGCTTTTCCGTGAGTTGGTGATCAAGATTTGTTCATCCTCTCTTTCCTTAGAGCATCTTGCTTTTGGAGTTGTTCTTTACAATCAAGGCAAGTTATATAACTTTCTCCCCGGTTATTGTTACACTTAATCTTCTATGCAATTTATCTATCCCTAAAATGTGGTTCGTAACTATTTGGTGATGACATTATAAGCTAGGGTTTGTGATTGTGTGGTAATCTTGAGTAGAGTAACTCCTTTATCTAAACCCTGATTCTTGTATCTAAAATCTTGTTGATGGTAGAGGGTTGGTTGTTACATGCACATGATAAGCGATTGGTTTCCTACTCATGATCATGGTTCTCTTTTATTTCTTGATGACAGAGCCTTTGTATACTTTTAATGATTGAAACATTGGTTCTCTCTTCCTTGAATCATGGTTTAGTTTTCCTCTATGTTGATGATCAATTTTTTGGGGTTTGGATGATGTTTTCCTTCATGCACCTCACTCCTTGATTGGTTTTGGTTTCATGGTGTTAATCAACTTGTTGATCTTGTGATCATAGTTTTTTTCTCACTCCTGATGGCTTCAAGTGGTTCCTTGTGTGGTCGTTGAGTTTTGGGATGCCTCTTGGCTCACGAAGGATGGATTCTTAGTGTTGTCAAAAAGATGACCATGTTTCCTTCAGTCATAAGGCTTTGGATTCTTGAGGATGTAGATGGTTGAACTTCTCTTTGGTCGATGAGAGTGTGTGGTTGTCTTCAGTTCTAAGGTTTTTCTATGATCTAATCTCTTTGTATGAAGGTGTGGTCCTTTCTCTTTGGCCACTAGGGTGATGATTTGTCTTAGATAATGTTTGCTTTGTTTCTTTTTGGTCGCATAAGTACGTGACATAGATTTCCTTTGATTGATGAGAATCTCTGAACACATGTTGGCTTTGAGTTGTTGCCTAATGATGATGATGATTAACATTATATTATCCAAGAATGTTAGATATAATGATATCTAGGGTTTAATGATAATTGTTGTTTTGAAACCATAATTCAGTTATAATGTTGAAACCTAACCCTAATTCGAGTACATGGTGTTAATGCTTAGCTTTCTTAAGTAATTAACAAGTTGATGAAGTACTTTTTCTCTCCTAATGTTATAAACATAATTATCTAACTGAACCAACATCAGTTATACGACACACCTGTGGTGATTATGAGCCTTGATGAGGCATGGCGAGATAATGATGCTCTTGTAGGAAATAATGTGAATGGCCTTATGGCTTAGCAAATGGCTTTGTTCTCTATTAAGATGATATCCTCTAGTAATGTGATAAGGGATGGGTATCCCATAGTGAGGTGATAATGGTGATGGCCTTGTGTATGGTAGTGAGATAGTATCATGTGGTGATGTGATCAACTTTATGCTTTATATGTTTTATATATTCTAAAGTTTCACTATACCTATACTTTGTAGAATCTGTTTAGGGTTTTCTTGTAACTTGATTGATGCAATTAAAGATACCAAATTGCCTTAATTAATTTAGTGGAACCCTAATCAAATAGTTTCCCTGGCCATAGACCCATTCCAGTGTAAGAACTTGCTAGATGGTGAAATGAGTATTCCTAAGGGAAACTCAGAGTGCATATTGTTGAGTATGAGGAATGGTTAGAGAGTACATTTTTCATCTAGATCCCAAGTGTTTAGGGAGGATGGTTGTGATCATACCTATCCCTCAATTTGAGAATGGCTCCCATCATCTCTCAGTGATTATATTTGGAGGACAACTTAGGTTGTGCTTCAGTGATTGGGTTTGTGTACCCTAGTTTCTAGAGAAATGACATGTTCCAAGGTGGAATATGTTTTCTCATCTTGACTATATGTCATTGGCAGAAGTTTAACTGACATGTCAATGTGTTGCAAACTCATACTGACCGACTAGTGTGGAGAAGATCATGTAGTTCGACTCTTCCTAGATCTTGTATGTCATTGATTTTGACTTAGCATTGGTCAATTGGATTTGGGTGGCACAACTCAAATCCTCAGGGCATTAATAAAAGGTGTAATATAGCTGTGTAGTATATTCGCTTAAAGTTAAACATGACTCACATAGGATGTTTACTCTCACCTTGCTTTTGTTACTCCTGATTTGTTATATAATGCGGTAAGAGAAATCAACTGTTATACATGTTCTTCGTATTCCTTCTAAAAGTATATGATGATCTTCTTATCTGCTAGAGTTATTACATGTACCTAACTTGTATACTTAGTTTAAATGATTCATTTAGCTAAATTTTCTCATCTTTCTTAATAATGTCATATCCTATTGTAGCTATAATCATTGATTGAGAGTTATATCTCTCACTGGAACATGGGCTTCAACCTTGTGGTTTGCCACATCTTTTTAAATGGTCATCGGCAATGTGGACAATGTCATGTTGTTGGGGAAGATCAACTCAGGGATTAGTAGAAGCAGAAGGTTGTATAGCTTCTTGTGTCATAGTAGAGTCCTGTGTGTCATCCATGTACTCTCCAGTCCAGGATGGATGTGTTTTGTTAATGATATGTACATCGATATGTTTTTTTGGTGATATGCCTTGGTTTTACATAAGGCTTGTATAAGTGGTTTGTATATGTGGATGTATCTTTTATAATAGGTGTGTGGTAGATGGCCACTGTACAAATGTATATACCTGGTACGATATGTGATATGTTATAGGTTGTGGACCTTTTTTGGAATATGTTTCCGCTCATTGTTATCTATATAAAATTGGTTTTAATTTTCTTTTTCGTTTGGTAATATGGCCTTTTAGATGATGATCATGTGCCTGCTTTGAGTAATCTCAGTTGTGTAGCATCATGTGGTGTCACAATTTAAGGTTGGAATCAGAGCTCTAGCTTTGCTGAGTCTACAAGAACATAGGACTAGGGTTTGTGTCTGTTCTTACATTATCCAAAGTATCTGATCATAGCATTTTCTTATGTAGATATGTCTAGAGAACACGAAAAACACACATAGAGTAGCTTTATTGCACTAGATGCTGGTGCTAAGTGGCATGCAAGAGTAGATGGAGTTCTTGTAGAGATTCCGTTTGACCCAACGCCATGGCCAATATCTCTTTTCAGTCCATGTTTGGACAGTTGCGACAACGATTTCTCATATGGTGGATAGATCTCCTATACATGAAACAAGGGATGCTGTCCCCAATGCAGAATCACAGGGTTATGGGAAGACCTTTGAGAGGTTGCAACATGTTGAAGTACATTGTTATAGAAGACCCGAAGGATGCAGATATGTGGATGACGGAGCTGGAAAAGGCATTTAAGATCCTAAATATCCCAGAAGAGGACAAGGTGAAGCATGCGTTGTACATGCTGAAGTGTAGTGTTGGACATTGATGGGCCATTGAGGAGGAGAAGAGACTTGGAGTGGTGATCAGTTGGAAGGAGATTTGGCGAGAGTTTGTGAGTCGATACTTCCCCAAGACATATCTTGATGATAAGATCTCATAGTTAAAAAAGATATGACAGGGATCGATGACAATCAACAAGTATGAGGCAAAGCTTATGGACTTTTTGAGGTGATGTCCTCACATGGTTGCAATTAGATAAGGAGAGAATCTAATGATTTGAGTACAAATTTGACTACGATGGTGTTTGATTTGAAGAACATGGAGAGGTTCTCTACTGTTGCGGAGTTAGCTAGAAGGATAGAGCTGACAATGACTGAGAAGTGTGAATCTAACAGTAAGAAGAGTCTGGCTCTGTTTCAGGGGTAGTCTTCTGGAGGCTTCAAGAATTCGAGGTTTTTGTCACCTCAGACAGAGCAGAGATTAGTGGTACAGTCACAGTGGTCACCAAGCAAGGTCAGAGGATGTAGTTTTCCACCAGTAGGAGCTTGTTGGTATGTATGCCCTGAGAGCCAATCATGGGATGATTGGTGGGATACATTGAGATTGATTTGATAAACATCAAAGGCAAGCTTCCAATTCTTTCTGGTTCAGTCATATGAGATAATGATAGAACAGATTGAATGTCTAGAGAATGACAATACTCAATGACGTATGCTTTCAGGTTCAGGACCTGAACGATGACATCATACAGATGCTAAGAGTTTGTACATTCTTATTATGTCCCTAGTCAGATTTCATTGTGGAAGGTAGATAGACAATAATGACACACAAGACTAGATTGTGGTGTTGGTTGATGAAAAAATCTCATTAGTCATGATATGGAGATATCAAACCAAACACATAGGTACTTGTTAGAGAACAAGTGTATCAGACAGACCCACCGTGAGTTTGACACATGGAACCATGATATGGTAGTCACAATCAGTTCTCACAGTGATGGTGGTGAGTGTGATTCTTTGACCTGAAATCACTACACTCAACACATATTGTTGGGTACACTTTGACATCATCAAATGCAGTCCTGAAACATGGGTTGTTATAAAGGTGATGATTGGGTGGCTTTGACACATGGGGCTTTTGAGGGGTGAATGATAGATATGGGATTTTTCCCTCCTAAGGGAGTTTGATATCCATGTCTACTTGATGAGTAGGATTGAGATAGGCGTGCACACGCATGTGTGAATCAACATGTGATATTGATGTTATACATATCTCCTGCAATCTACTCTAAGATCAAGAAAGTGAATGAACGTTGATAGGATGACTGTTCCATGCCTTGAGTTCATTTAGGATATTAGAGACAAAGGAATTATACATTCACGGATTGTAGGATTGAAAGTTTTTCTCCAACTTTCTATTTCACTTGGGTGGCACTGATGTGCGACTAGGCACCACTCTTTGCTTTTAAAGTCACAAGTGTTATGGACTTTCACTGCCAACGTGAAATGAACCTGTAGGGTCACACACATAGGATTTAACGTAGAAGAGGAGTTTATCCACAAATGATGTTTAGATTGATTGCTAAAGGAGTTTAGTAGTTCAATTAAACACTCAATCAATTGATAGCTTAGTATCATAGTGTTCAAGGTGTTGGACCAATTGATTAGAGTATCAGATTGATTGAAACAACAATTGACTAATTTTGCACAGTCTGCACTCCCAACCGATCAACTCATATGATGAACCGATCGACTCAGCTTGGTGAAACGATCGTCTCATGTGATGAACCGATTGTTTGAGGACATGCTAAG
This sequence comes from Alisma plantago-aquatica, assembly GCA_963693085.1. Classification (NCBI taxonomy): domain Eukaryota; kingdom Viridiplantae; phylum Streptophyta; class Magnoliopsida; order Alismatales; family Alismataceae; genus Alisma; species Alisma plantago-aquatica. The sequence goes on from OY856413.1 coordinate 167,710,547, forward strand.
ACGACCGGTTTAAGTGTTGAACTGATCGGCTCAACTGGTCCAAATGAGCGAGTTGGGAAAGTCAAGTTGGTGAGAAATTTCCTTTCGTTTCACTTGTCCAATTTGATTGGAACAAGGATTGGTATTTGGATCAATTTGAAACAAAAGAAGAAAAGTCAATTGGGAACTGATCAGGACCACAAACCGATCGACTCATGCTTGAACCGATTGGCTCAGGTGTCCCAACCGATCGGTTCAGGTGTGAACCGATCGGCTCAGGTCCCCAACTGACTGTTTCATGCTTGAAACGATCGGTTCAGCTGACACAGTTGGTTGTTTTGTGGAAAATCTTGAACCCTTCTACTCCTACTTTAATCCCACATTGCCCGGGGTAGAGAACCCTATCCCATGACCCTCCTATATATATACGGGTATCAGGGGCTTCTCAAAGTACAACTCAGAACACTAGTTTCTCTAAAAAGTTGTCATTCTCTCTAGTTGTGGTAACCGAGAGAGCCCGAGCAAGTGTTACCCGATAAGGGAGGCACAACAAGGGAAAGACAACTGCAAAAAAGTGACTGGTGGAAGGAGAGTGTGTCGGTGACTAGTACGCTGATAGGAGGGTACAGATCCTTCTGGTGCCTTGTGCGACAAGGCGATCGGAGTTCGAAGTGGTCCGTGTGGACTACTTCAGAGGCAGGAGACTTCTGCCGTTCGAAGGACAACTGTCAATCCCGACAGTCCCGGTGAGACCAGGAGCTGCACAGACACCGTCCGAGACCAGAGGTGAAGACCGCGCAAGCCACGAGGTAATGTCTCTGAGCAAGCCTCGGGACAAGGTATGCCTCTACAAACCATCCTTCCTATTATATAGACGTTGACGCGATTCCTTCATTTTGGGTTTGGGAGAAGAAATTTTTTGTTTCCGCTGCCTTCTTTGTCTCCTCCAAAACCCAACAGTGGTATCAGAGCCATGTCAACTGCTCTATACTTTAGGATTATCGGTGTGATCGATTTTGGTTTGTCGCCTTTATTTATTGCATACGATGTGAATCAAAATTGGCTTTATGCATGTCCAATCCTAAATCCACAAATTCCAATATACATATATGATATGTAATATGAATGCACTCGATACACATCACCCTTAAATGAGTTTTGTGGTGGATGTATGGCTTGATTATGGCCAATAAACCCTATGTATGTGTGCTTGGTTGAATGTGGTTTCTTGCATCTCAGTCTGTGCACCAATTCTATATCTCATATTCCTAATGTAACTCGAGATAAGTCAAGATTTCTTTCCTACCTTTGCTCCCCCCGAATGTAACTCGGGGTTCCCCAATACAAATGTAAAATAGGACAGATCTTTTATTTCTTGTTATGTCAAAGAATGGAGGACAACCTGACAACGACTGGGACGATCAGTTCAAGGTGTGAACTGATCGGTTGGCATTCCAAACGATCAGTTCAAGGACTGAACTGATCGGTTGATGACCAGTTTGAGGAGTAAGATGATCGGGTGGTGACCTGAGGAGATGCATGACGACCAAGCGAACCAATCGGTTGGAGGAGCCAACTGATCGGCTGGTGGCACCCAGACGACCAGCTAGGGTGAGCAGGTCATTCATGTGATGAGTTGATCAACTCAGATGGCTATAACACTTCATTATGGAAATGTTGCATGTGATGTAGACCTAGATGACTGTGATTCCTCTTAGCTCGAGGAATCACATTAGGATGGCCATAATCAACGCTTTTATCATTTCACATGTTTTCTGTGGGATATAGCATGTATATGATACATACTATGTATTGTGGTGATTGGATATGTATATGTACCTATAAAAACCAAATCCCTCATTAAATATTAAAGTTTTAGATGCCTTCCAAATGTGATACATGTGAAAAGCTTGATCGGCCAAGTGTGGGCACGCCCTAGCGTGGTGCACCATCTATCTTGTGGAAGCGTGAAGGATGCATATGTGGGTCTGCTTTAGCAGGATGCATATTCATCGTGTTGGCTTTGGGTCGGACTTAACAAGGTGACCTAGATAGCATCTAGCACCTGGAGGCATGGAGGTGATCATGGCAAGGAGTTGCATATGGCATATTTTAAGAGTTTCATATGATGCAATTGGCAAAAGTTGCCTACCTGGAAGATCTAAGTTGTGGGTGACAACCCTAGTTGGTCCATGACTCAGAGGATTTCAGGATCTTGACCCACTAGAAGATTGTACGCTGCAATCTTCCAAATTGATGGTGAGGGCTATCAATTTGAACAAAAATAGTGTGAGTAATAATTAATTAAAGTCCTAATTATATCGTAAAACCTTTTCAAATAAATCAAGTCAAAAAGGAGTTTTTGGACTAAATTGCATATATTTCCTTTTATACAATAAATGGTTACTCAACAATAATCACTTTATTTGTGATCAATCCTTAAGATGTACAAATTAAATGGGAGTAATTCCACGACTGGTTAGGACGTTGAGAAGTGTTCTCAATCGAAGAGTGAAAGCTCTAAGTCCTAGTTATACCAGAACCAGATGAACTCGATCCCACCACACCAATGGCTTAAAGGATGCTTATGGAAGCATACCAAAGATGCCATTGATGTGGAGTGCTTAATGTTGTGTTCTCTGAACTATGAGTTGTAGAGACAACATCAGACATATGATGTCTCCAAGACACTGTCCTAGTATGTCATGACAGAAGGAGATCCAGTAAGGTATTCAAACACTCAATGTGATTGGGTATGTGGAAAAACCTAACTAAGAAGGATTCCCTCTGAGCCAAGAGTTGGCTAATGTTATGATACTACAAATGTTGCGAGAATCATACAACTCATGATGAACTACAACATGAACAACTTTGACAAGCGTGACATAGTTGTTGTACATGTTAATGATAGTAGAGGCAAAGATGAAAAAAGACAAACCCTAATCTTTGATGTGATCAATGAAGGGTAAGTTTTAAAGGCAAGGACAAGGGAAAAGCAAAGAAGTGTTCTGATGCTAGCTAGCAATCCAAGCCGTCTTTAGCCTCAAGGCACAAATGAAGAAGGACAAGCCTAAGTATGTGATGTTGATCAACAGAAAGAAAGGCAAGTCCAAGGGCACGGGTAAGGGCAAAGCTAAAAAGGGTTCTGATGCTAGACAGTAGCCCAAGTCATCTTCAGCCTCAAGGCACATGGGAGGGTGAATGAGGGAATTGCCCTCTATATCTAGAAGAACAAAAGAAGAAGAAGGAGGGGATGGAGATTTCCACCTAAGGTGTCATGAAATAAACTTGTAACACTTTTTGAGGTATATGATACCAACATATAAAGTGTAAAGAACCCAATAAATGGGGCAAATGTTGCCACCATAGATAAGAGTACTTTAGTTTATTTTCAGCCTTGAAGGCATGTAATAGAGTTATGAACTGCTATTTCATATTTTCCAATGGATAGAAACACCTTATTTTTGCATATTGTATGACAATAATGGCAATGAATAAAGTTGATGTTTCAAATTCAAAGATATGATCTTTGTGGCAATGCCTTGTTTATCTTGTGGTACTTGGTATGCATAAGATAAAATGATGCCTAAAAGTTACTAATAACTCAAACAATGAATTAGCATTATCATGGGAAATTCATCTCTAGTTTCCATATGATGGATAAATCTAGACTCTTTTGGTTAAAGAACCAGTAAGAGACATGAATATCTTAGTCATGATTAATAAATATTCACTAGTGGTAGTGGGAGAATGATTATCCTATTAGGTATAATACATGTGATGTATTTACATACCTATTAGAGTTAATTCTAGTACTTCAAATGGTGTTTAGAGAAATACCAATATGAATATCTTGAAGTGTTCAAGAATATCATAGATGAAGTAAGAATTGGTAAAGTGTTAATTATTGATGAGATCAATGAATGAAATACTTGAACCAAATGTTTGAGAACCTTATGAGTGATTATGATAGTGTATCATAGTGAACTCATGATTAAGGCATGGTGATGTCTAAATCAAAAGGAGCCATACTATAAGGAGTTAGAGGATGATTATCAAATAACTAATTTCTTCTTAAATAAAGAATACCCCACACTAATAAAGGACATTAAGAATCACAAGGAGTTGTAAGTTCTTATATCCTTGACAGATACACCTTGGTTATCTATGTGATGAGTTGGTCATGTGATGAGTCAACTATCTAGATGAATATGAGGAACCAGATTTTGAGTTATGGTTTATGACCATTACATCCTAAATGACTTCCATGTGAACCATAAGGTATGACCTTGATGGTAGCACCCATTGGGATGAAATCCATAAGTGCAAATGAGTCTTAAGTGTTAAGACACATGGATGACATTTTGAGAAGGATGATGCTTGTTGATTGTAACTCAATGACTAAGAGATTTGGCATACGTATACTAAAACCGCATTCCTGTGAGGAATAAAACAAGGATGTGTACGTGACACAACCTATAAGGTTTATGAATCCATTAATGCAAATGAAGTCTATAAGTTACAATGGACTAATCAATGTGATTGATTGAGTACAAGCAACTCATAACTGGGATCTTTACTTTGATAATATGGTCAAAGGGTTTGACTGATATGACAAAGATAAAGAAGGGATCTGTGATTTAGTGGAAGTGTATTTGTATTCCACATGTCGATGAGGAATGAGATGTTCTAGAATGGAATCCAAAGTGGAAATTATCTTTAGGGAAGATAGAGACTTTTCTTATATGATAGGAATAGAGATCTATAGAGATAGTTCTCGAAAAAACCTCTTGACCTGAAAAGAGAGAGCATACATTGGAAATCTATACTGAAGGGTTCAGTATGCATAGATTCAGTGGGAGAAAACTTATCCATGTTACATGGAGTTAGTATCCCAGAGTTAAGTGTCCAATTCTTATGAAGAATGGAAACACTAAGAATAGATAAGGATCTATCATGTATGTAAACATCCATTCATCTTGCATGTATGGACATGGCAAGAACAAAACACATTTATCATCTTGTATGTAGGACATGACAATATGATATGCTCATCCTGATAACTCATATGTGGGACATGATGAGTGGATGTCTATCTAGTTCCAGTAAGGGTTACTGAAATACCATAAGAACTTGATAAGTACTTGAGAAGTACTAGTTCTATGGAAATAAGGAAGGGTTCACTATAAAGAGTTACATTGATGTGAACTTCCGAAAAGGATAGAAAATTAATCGCAAAATATATATGGGATATATAAAAGTGAATGTTTGTTGATAAATGAAAATGTTCCAATAAAGCCGTTTAAAAGGAAAAGCTGAGTATCCATGTGTTAGAGAACATTAGTGGATACTATATGGATCTAGAAGTTCATAGAGATGAACTTATAGATATTTTGGTCATTGATGACAAGTTAGGAGTGCTTGGTCATGCAATGTGGCTGAAGGTTAGCAAAGGAATACTAGATCGCATATTACGACAACTCCATCTCATACGTGTGACGTACAATGAAGAGATGAGAGACATGCAGTTAATACCGACATTGGCAAGGTGTTGTCATAACTCACTATGTTAGCACTAGAGCACAATAACATGTGGGACATGTTTGAAGATCACTATGAATATGATTCAAGGGTGATTGGCTCACAGTGCAAGTGGGAGTCTGTTGGTATGTATGCCCTGAGAGACAATCATGGGATGATTGGTGGGATACATTGAGATTAATTTCATAAACATCAAAGGCAAGCTTCCAATTCTTTCTAGTTCAGTCATATGATATAATGATAGAACAGATTGAATGTCTAGAGAATGACAGTACTCAATGACGTATGCTTTCAGGTTCAGGACCTGAACAATGAGATCATACAAATGATAAGAGTTTGTACATTCTTATTATGTCCCTAGTCAGATATCATTATGGAAGGTAGATAGACAACAATGACACACAAGACTAGATTGTGGTGTTGGTTGATGATAAAATCTTGTAGTCATGATATGGAGATATCAAACCAAACACATAGGTACTTGTTAGAGAACAAGTGTACCGAACAGACCCACTGTGAGTTTGACACATGGAACCATGACATGGTAGTCACAGTCAGTTCTCACAGTGATGGTGGTTAGTGTGATTCTTTGACCTGAAATCACTACACTCAACACATGTCGTTGGGTACACTTTGACATCATCAAACACAATCCTGAAACATGTGTTGTTATAAAGGTGATGATTGGGTGGCTTTGACACATGGGGCTTTTGAGGGGTGAGTGATAGATATGGGATTTGTCCCTCCTGAGGGAGTTTGATATCCATGGCCACTTGATGAGTAGGATTGAGATAGGCGTGTGCACACATGTGTGAATCAGTATGTGATATTGATGTCATACATATCTCCTCCAATCTACTCTGAGATCAAAAAAGTGAATGAATGTTGACAGGATGACTATTCCATGCCTTGAGTTCATTCGAGATATAAGAGACAAAGGAATTATACATTCACTGTGACACCATTCACAAATTTTAGGATTGAAATTTGTTCTCCAACTTTCTATTTCACTTGGGTAGCACTGATGTGAGACTAGGCACCACTCTTTTCTTGTGAAGTCATAAGTGTTATGGACTTTCACTACCAACATGAAATGAACATGTAGGGTCACACACATAGGATTTAACCTGGAAGAGGACTTTATCCACAAACGATGTTTATATTGATTGCTAAAGGAGTTTAGTAGTTCAATTAAACACCCAATCAATTGATAGCTCAGTATCATAGTGTTCAAGGTGTTGGACCGATTTATTAGAGTATCAGATTGATTGAAACTACAATTGACTGATTTTGCATAGTTTTCACTCCCAACCAATCGGCTCATATGATGAACCGATCAACTCAGCTTGGTGAAACGATCAGCTAATGTGATGAACTGATTAGCTCAGGACAGGCTAAGATGACCGGTTCAAGTGTTGAAGTGATCGGCTCAACTGGTCCAAACGAGTGAGTTGGGAAAGTTAGGTTGGTGAGAAATTTCCTTTCATTTCACTTGTCCAATTTTATTGGAACAAGGATTGGTATTTGGATCAATTCAAAACTAAAGAGGAAAAGTCAATTGAGAACTGATCAGGATCACGAACCAATCGACTCATGCTTGAACCGATCGTCTCAGGTGTCCCAACTGATCGGTTTAGGTGTGAACCGATTGACTCAGGTCCCCAACCGACAATTTCATACTTGAAATGATCGGTTCAGCTGATGCAGTTGGTTGTTTTGTGGAAAATCTCGAACCCTTCTACTCCTGCTTTAATCCCACATTGCCTGGGGTAGAGAAACCTGTCCCATGAACCTCCTATATATAGGGGTATTGGGGGATTCTCAAAGTAAAACTCAAAACACCATTTGCTCTACAAAGTTGTCGTTCTCTCTGGTTGTGGTAACCGAGAGAGCCCGAGCAAGTGCTACCCGATAAGGGAGGCACAACAAGGGAAAGACAATTGTAGAAAAGCAACTAGTTGCAGGAGAGTGTGTTGGTGACTAGTATGCTGACAGGAGGGTACAACTCCTTCCGATGCCTTGTGTGACAAGGCGATCAGAGTTCCAGGTGGTCTGTGTGGACTACTTCAGAGGCGGGAGACTTCTGTCGCTCGGAGGACAACTGTCAATCCCGATAGTCCCAGTGAGACCAGGAGCTACACAGACACCATCCAAGATTGGAGGTGAAGACCGCACAAGATGTGAGGTAACGTCTCTGAGCAAGCCTCGGGACAAGATATGCCTCTAAAAGCATCCTTCCTATTGTATAGACGTTGACGCGATTCCTTCATTCTGGGTTTGGGAGAAGACAATTTTTGTTTCCGTTGCCTTCTCTGCCTCCTCCAAAACCCAACAGAGCTCACAAAACAAGATCTGTATCGATGACAAGATCATCTAGGCCATGGTATGAGAGTAAGACCTATTACAAGTGTGGCATGCTGGGCATACAAAGTGGCTCTACCCTATGAAAGATGAAGAAGGGAAGCAACAACAGAGCCATAGTCAATCCTACCAACAATAGTTCAGTAGTGGTGGGGGGTAGAGGATGCGATCAAGCATCACAAGCATACTCTTCTAGACATTCTCATAGAGGACTTGGGATACAACATGCGACAACTCAATTCTATGCTATGAGTCATCTAGAGGGAGTGGTCAATCCCAGGGTCATTACATGTCATATTGAACGTTTTCATTCCAGTTTGTTTGCATCTTCTTTTGTATCTTCTTTGGTTGAACCAGATGTGACACAGTCCTTTATCACCAGAGAGATGATGTGTAGTTGTTCTTTGCCTATTAATCAAAGATCTGATAGTCATAGGTTAGAAACCCCTCTTGTTGGTTCTGCCAAGTTGCGGGAGGTGTGTCCATCCTGCATTCTTTCTTTATCAGGACACAACTTTCAAGTGGATCTTATACCACTTGACATACATGGGTTTGATGTGATCCTTATAATGGATACCTTGGAGAAGTACTACGTGGTCTTGGACTATAGTACCAAGGTGGAGACGTTCTTTGATGGTGATGTTTTGTGGATCTTCCAAGGAGATAGGAGAATTCTTTTGACGTGCTTGGTGTTAACTATGACAGTAGAGAGGCTGATGAGGCCATAATATGAGGTGTTCTTGGCACATGTGGTAAATACCAAGGTGAGGAGTCCTACTATCTAGGAGGTTCCTATTGTTTGAGAGTTTGAGGATGTGTTCTCTAAAGAGTTTCATGGTGTTCCCCCTCCTATAGAGATTGATTTTGAGATCCAACTAGTTCCTAGTACACAACTGATAACATAGACACCGTACAAGACGACACACACATAGAACCAAGAGTTGAAGAAGCAATTGCAAGAGCTATTAGAGAAGGGATTTATCGATCTGAGCACTTCCCCTTGGGGTGCTCTTTTGTTGTTTTTCAAGAAGAAAAATGGTTCTATGAGGTTGTGCATTGACTAATAACAGTTGAACAAGGTCACGATCAAGAACAAGGTCCCATTGTTGAGGATAGACGATCAGTTTGATTAGGTGAGAGCTGCTGAAGTGTTAAGTCATTTACAGTGAAGTCTATGACATCTAGGCATTTGGCTGTCTACGCAAAGATTGTTTCTATCATAGACGGGTTCCCTTTTTCTACCTATTTGTATTCCAAGGCTGACTTGGAAATCCCTTTTGGCATTGTTTTGGCTAATCAATTCAGAAGTTCAATTCCATGCTGATCTGCTGAATTCTAGACATATCCACGTATTGTGACTCAAACCATAGATAGACTTTAGGTTAGGATACCATCAGTTGTAGATCAAGGCAGAAGACATATCCAAGTCAACTTTTAGGACTAGGTATGGCCACTTTGAGTTTGTGGCTATGTTGTTCGGTCTAACCAACACCCTGACAACGTTCATGGATTTGATGAATAGTGTTCAAGACATATATTAAACAGTTCATGGTGGTGTTCATCAACATCATCCTAATCTAGTCCAGAGATAGACAATAGCATGAGAAGCATCTACGACAAGTGTTGACGCTGTTGAGGCAACACAAATTGTACGCCAAATTCAACAAGTGTGAGTTTTGGCTAAAGGAGGTGTCTTTTCTTGGACATGTGATATATGCTAGAGGCATTTGTGTGAATCCAAAGAAGGTGGAGTCTCTTCTAGAGTGGGAGCAATCTAAGACACTGATGGAGGTTCATAGCTTCCTAGGCTCGATAGGCTACTACAAGAGGTTCATCGAGAACTTCAATGCTGTGGCGTTACCCCTAATGAAATTGACAAGGAAAGGTGTACCATTTGTTTGGGATGACAAGTGTCAATGGTTCTTTCAGCTTTTGAAGGACAAGTTCACCAGTGCACTCATGTTAGTTCTGCAAGAGCAAGGGAAAGGTTGTATCATCATTTGTGATGCATCAAAGAATAACTTGGGATGCGTGCTGATGCAGGACAAGAATGTGATTTTTTTCACTTAGCGACAGCTCATGAAACATGAGGAGAGATACCCGATGATTGATCTAGAGCTTGAAACTGTGGTCCATGCTTTGAAGATATGGAGGTACTACCTTTCTGGAGAAAAGTGTTAGATCTTCACCGACTACAAGAACCTTCAGTATATGTTTTTGAAGCAGGATCTAAACATGTAGTAAAATGATGGATGGGGTTGATCAAGGATTAAAATTGCACAATAGAATACCATGTAGTGAAGGTGAACATGGTGGCATATTCTTTCAGCAGGAAATTATATTCGTCATAATATACAGAGAAGGCACAATTATGTTCCTCAGTGTGCCATAATTGATATATGTTAGTGACGTTGCATCAGATGAACATGAATTTAGAAGTTTCCTTATTGGCAGGCATATTATGACAGTTACAAGTGAAGCATACCTCATTACAACAGATATGGGATGCATAATATGATGATACCATGATACAACAAATCCAATCAGAGTTTGGCAGCAAGAAGCATGAGGGATTCCATGAGACCAAGGATGGGACAATTTGTTTCCATGACATGACACTAGTGCCAGATGTTGATGGTTGAGGAACATGGTTATGGAAGAGGCTCACTCTTTAATGTATGGATGCATCTAGGCAGTACCAAGATGTACCAAAACTTCAAAGATCTGTATTGGAGGCCAGGGTTGAAGCGTGACATAGCTGAATTTTTTGTAATATGTCCAGTGTGCCAACATGTCTAGGTTGCGCATTAAAAGCCTACAAGAACATTGCAACTGTTGCCTATACCACAATGAAAATGGGATCATATCACTATGGAATTTGTGGTTGGTCTTCTTTAGGAATGCCAAAGGTCATGATTCTATTTGGGTGATAGTGGGAAGGTTGACCAAGTCATCACACTTCCTTCCAGAGAAGTTGGAAAAGATGTATATAGATGAGATAGTGTGTTTGCACAGAATTCCTGTGACAATAGTGTCTGACAAAGGTCCTCAATATACCAGTCATTTTGGGAGCTTCTGTATATAGCCATGAGTACACCGTTGAGGTTCAATACATCATTTCATCCAAAGATAGATGGTCTATCAGAGGGGACCATTCATATCTTGGAGGATCTATTGAGAGATTGTGTTCTACAGTTTTTAGGCAGTTGGGTTGTGCACCTGAGTTTGATAGAGTTGGGATGTGCACCTGAGTGTCTATGTGGTAGAAGAGGTTTTGAGGTGTAGCTTGAGTTCTCTTTGGTCGAAGAACCTTACACCCGCTTCTCCTTGGTTGAAGAAGATCTAGGGTTTTGGTTGTTATGTGGCCGATTGGTTTTGGTGTGTTTTGGTTGTAGAGAATCCATGGAACCAATGGTTTTTCCTGGACAAGAAGTTCGATGGTTTTTCTTGTTTTTAACAAGCTTTGTTGCATGCAAGATCTTGGTGATTGCATGGATGATGTGTGGTGGACAAGTGGCACCTATGTACATTACATATAACCCTCTTTACCTCTCTCTACCCTTGGGTATATAAACCCCTCTCTTAGCATGGAAGTGATGTTTTTACCCTCTTTTCTTTCTCTCTTCTCTTTAGAGTTCATCCTTTGTGTTTTTGGTGGAGAAGGAGAGCTCAACCTTAGAGCAAGTGGTTGAACCTTTGCATGTGTGGATATAGGGTTGGAACTACTCATATTTGGTGATCCTTTGGTGCTCCTTGAACTTAGTAACTGATCTATCCTTCTTGGTTTCTTTTTCTTGCAACACTACCTCTCTTTTCTCTCTCTTAGATGAGCCCATGGTTCTCCATGGTGGTGCTTCTTGGGGAACTAATCTCTTCTTTGTCAAATCCATGGTTCTCCATGGTAGTACTAGAATTGAGATGAATAACTCCTCTTTCTTCTTGTCTTTTCAACCTAGGGCTTTCCCCTCTTCTTTGTTCACCATTAAGCTATGGTTTTGTTTCCCTCCTTGAGGTTATTCTAGCTTGGTTGTGAGGCGGTGATCAAGCTTTGGTTTTGCTCTCTTTCCTTAGAGAATCTTTCTTTTGGAGTTGTTCTTCAAAATCAAAGTGAGTTATATAACTTTTTCCTCAGTTATTGTTACACTTAATCTTGAATGTAATTAATTTATCCCTAAAATGTGGTTCCTAACGATATGATGATGATATTTTAAACTAGGGTTTGTGATTGTGATAATCCTGAGTAGAGTAACTCCTTTATCTAAACCCTAATTGTTGTATCGGAAATAGTGTTTATGGTAAAGGGTTGGTTGTGACATGCACATGTTAAAAAATTGGTTTCCTCCTCATGATCATGGTTCTATTTATTTCTTGATGATGAATCTTTAGATACTTTTGATGATTGAAATGTTGGTTCTCTCTTCCTTGAATCATGATTTAGTTTTCCTCTATGTTGATGATCAAATTTTAGGGTTTTGGATGATGTTTTCCTTCATGCACCTCACTCCTTTATTGGTTTTAGTTTCATGGTGTCAATCAATTTGTTGATCTTGTAATCATAGTGTTTTTTTCTCTCCTGATGGCTTCAAGTGGTTCCTTGTCCAGTCGTTGAGTTTTGGCCGCTAAGGATGGATTTTTAGTGGTCGAAGAGATGACCATGTTTTCTTTGGTCATAAGGTTTTGGATTCTTGAGGATGTAGATGGTTGATCTTCTCTTCAGTCAATGAGAGTCTGTGGTTGTTTTGGGTTGCAAGATTTTTCTTTGACCTAATTTCTTTGGTTGAAGGTGTGGTAATTTTTCTTCAGTTGCTAGGGTGTTGATTTGTCTTCGATCATGTTCGCTTTGTTTCTCTTTGGTTGCATAAGTATGTGATCTAGATTTCATCCGGTTGATGAGAATCTCTAAACATGTGTTGGCTTTGAGTTGTTGCCTAATGATGATGGTTGACATTATATGCTCCATGAATGTTGGAGATAATGATATCATGGGTTTAATGATAATTGTTGTTTTGAAACAATATTTCATTTATAATGTTGAAACCTAACACTAATTTGAGTACATGGTGATAATTCTTAGCTTTCTTGTGTAATTAGCATGTTTATGAAGTACTTTCTCTCTCATAATGTTATAAACCTAATTTTCTAATTGAACTAGCATCAATTTTGTGACACATGTGTGATGATTATGAGACTTGATGAGGCATGGAGAGATAATGATGTTCCTGTAGGTAATAATGTGAATGGACTTATGGCCTAGCACTGGCTTTGTGCTCTATTAAGGTTATATCCTCTAGTAATGTGATAAGGGATTGGTATCCCATAGTGAGGTGATAATGGTGATGGCCTTGTGTATGGTAGTGAGACAATATCATTTCATAATGTGATCAACTTTATGCTTTATACGTTTCATATCTTCTCAAGTTGTATTTTACCTATGCTTTATAGAATCTATTTTGGGTTTCCTTGTAACTTTATTGATGTAGTTAAAAGATACCCAATTGTCTTAATTAATCAAGTGGAACCGTAATCACATAGTTGTCCTGTCCATTGATCAATTCTAGTGTCAGAACTTGCTAGATGGTGAAATGAGTATTCCTAAGGGAAACTTGGAGTACATATTGTTGAGTGCGAGGGGTGCTTCAAGAGTACACTCTCGTCATCTAGATCCCAAGTGTTTAGGGAATTTGGTTGTGTCCATATCAAGCCCTATATTTTAGAACAAATCTGATCATGTCTCGATGATTATATATATGAAGTGATTTGTAAGAAAACTATAGTTGTGCCTCGGTGATTGGGTTTGTATACCCTGGTTTCTAACACTGTGACCTGTACCAAGTTGGGATAGGTTTTTTCAGCTTGACTACATGTCACTATTGGAAAGTTAAACTGATATGTCACTACATTGCAGACTCTATTGACTGAGTAGTATGGAGAAGATCTTGTAGTCCAATTCTTCCTAGATCTTGTATGGCATTGATTTTAACTTAGCATTGGTTAGTTGTATTTGGGTGGTATGACTCAAATCCTCAGGGCAGTAATAAAAGTTGTAACATAGACATGTAATATATTTTATTAAAGTTAAACATGAATCATATTGTATGTTTACTTTCACCTTGATTTTGTCACTGCTTATTGTTATATAATGTGGTAAGAGAAATCAACTATTACACATGTCCTTCATATTCTTTCTAAAAGTATATGATGATGTGCTTATCTACTAGAGATGCTACATCTACCTAACTTGTGTACTAAGTTTAAATGATACATTTAGCTATTTATTCTCATGTTTCTTAATAATATTATATCCTACTATAGCTATAATCATTGGTTGAGAATTATATCTCTCGCTTGGACATGGGTCTCACCCTTGTGGTTCGCCACATCTTTTTAGGTGGTCATCAACAACGTGGGCATGGTCATGCTATTGAGGAAGAACAACTTGGAGATCAGTATAAATAGAATGTTTTATAGCTTCTTATGTCATAGTAGAGTCGTACGTGTCATCCCTATACTCTCAGGTCTGGGAGGGATGTGTTTTTTACATGATATGTACATCGATATGTGATTTTCGCAGTATGCCTTGGTTATACACAAGGCTTGTGCAAGTGGGTTGTATATTTGGATGCATCTTTTATAACAAGTATGTGGAATATGGCCACTTTACAAATGTATATACTTGGTATGGTATGTGATATGTTATAGGTTGTTGACCGTTGTTGGAATATGTTTCCGCTCAGTGTTGTCTATATAAAACCGATTTTAATTTACTTATTCTTTTGGTAATATGGTTGTTTAGATGTTGATCGCACACCTGCATTGAGTAATCTCGGTTGTGTGGCATCGTGTGGTGTAATAGTTTATCTTTGGTATCAGAGCTCTAGGTTCGCTGAGTCTACAAGGACATAGGACTAGGGTTTGTGTCTATTCTTACGTTATCCAACATATCCAATCATAGATTTTGCTTATGAAAATATGTCTAGAGAACACAAAAAACATGCAGAGATAGCTTTGTTGCACCAGGGGGTGGTTCTAGGAGGCAAGAAAGAGTAGATGGAGTGACTGAAGAACCTCAGTTTGACCTAGAAACCATGGCCAATCCCACTTTTTAGTCCATGTTTGGACAGTTGATGGCCACAATTTCTCATATGGTGGATATAACACCTATACATCAAGCAAGGGATGTTGTCCCCAATGCAGAATCACAGGGTTCTAGGAATACATTTGAGAGGTGGTAACATGTTGGGGTTCATGGGCACAATAAACCCGACGGATGCAAATATGTGGCTAATGAAGCTGGAAAAGGAATTTGAGATCCTCAACATCCCAGAAGAGGACAAGATGAAGCATGTGGTGTACCTACTGAAGGGAAGTGTTGGCCATTGAGGAGGAGAAGAGACCTGGAGCGGTGATAAGTTGGAAGGAGTTTTGGTGAGAGTTTGTGATCTGATACTCCCCTAAGACGTATCTTGATGTGAACATCTCACAATTCAAGAAGGTCTGAAAGGGATCGATGACGATCAATGAGTATGATGCAAAGTTTGTGGAGTTTTTGAAGTTCTATCCTCACATGGTTGTGATAGATAAGGAGAGGATTTGATGGTTTGAGTACAAAGTTGACTATGACAGCATCTGCCTTGAAGAACAGGGAGAGGTTCTCTACCTTTGTGGAGTCAGTTAGAAAGATAGAGCGGTTAACGATTGAGAAGCGTGAAGCCAATGGTAAGAAGAGACTAACTCAGTTTCAGGGGCACTCTTCTGGAGGCTTCAAGAAGTTGAGGTTTTCATCACCTCAAACATAATAGAGATCAATGGTACAGTCACAGTGGTCATCATGTATGGGTAGAGGATGTAGTTTTCCACCAATAGGATCTCACAACACAACATCAATATGGGTTCCAGGGCTATCTAGGACATGGCATGAGAGCAAGACCTATTACAAGTGTGTTAGGATGGGCATACAAAGTGGCTCTTCACATGAAAGATGAAAAAGTGATTCAACAACTAAGGAAGAGTCAATCCTAGCGACAATAATTTAGTAGTGGAGGGGGTAGAGGACATGGTCAAGCGTGACAAGTAGGTTCTTATGGATAGGATGGCAGAGGACATGGGTGACAATAGGTGACAACTCAATTCTATGCTATGAGTCATCTGGAGGGAGTGGTCAACCCCAGCGTAATGACTGGTTAGATGGAACTTTTTCATTCTGATTGGTCTGCATCTTCTTTTGTATCTACTTTGGTTGACCCAGGTGCGACACACTCTTTTATCACCAAAGAGATGATGTGTAGTTGTTCTTTTCCTAATAGTCATATATCTGATAGTCTTGTGTTAGAAACCCCTCTTATTGCTTCTTTTGAGTTGCGGGAGGTGTGTCCATCCTACATTCTTTCTTTCTTTGGATGCAACATTTAAGTGGATATTATACCACTTGACATTCATGTGTTCGATGTGATCCTTAGAATAGATACCTTAGAGAAGTATTGGGTTGTCTTGGAATGTAGTTCCAAGGTGGAGACATTCTTTGAGGGTGATGTTTCATGGATCTTCCAAGGAGATAGGAGATTTCTTCAGACGTGCTTGGTGTCAACTACGACAACAGAGAGGCTGATGAGGAAATAGTGTGAGGTGTTCTTGGCACATGTGGTGGACACCAAGGTGAGGTATCCTAGTTTCTAGGAGGTGCCTATAGTTTGAGAGTTTGAGTATGTGTTCTCTAAAGAGTTTCCTAGATTTCCCCCTCCTAGAGAGATTGATTTTGAGATCAATGTGGTTCTTGGTATATAGCCAATAGCATAATCACCGTACATGATGGGACCCACATAGAAGAAAGAGTTGAAGAAGTAGTAGTAGGATCTATTAGAGAAGGGCTTTATTACACTGAACACTTCCCCTTGGAGTGCTCCTGTGTTGTTTGTCAAGAAGAAAGATGATTCTATGAGGTTGTGCATCGACTATTAACAGTTGTACAAGGTCACAATCAAGAACAAGTACCCTTTGTTGAGGATAGACGATCAGCTTGATCAGCTGAGAGGTGCTGAAGTGTTCTCAAAGATAGACTTGAGGCCAAGATACCATCAGTTGTAGATCGAGGCAGAAGACATATCCAAGTCAATGTTTAGGACTAGCTATGGTCACTTTGTGTTTGTGGTCATGTTGTTCGGGCTAACCAACACACCAACAACAGTCATGGATTTGTTGAACAGAGTGTTCATGCCATATCTTGACCAGTTCTTGGTGGTGTTCATTAATGACATTCCAATATAATCCAGAGATATCCAGTAGTATGAGAAGCATCTATGACAAGCATTGATGTTGTTGAGGAAACACAAATTGTACACCAAATTTAGCAAGTGCAAGTTCTGGCTGAAGGAGGTGCCTTTTCTTACACATGTGATATATGATAGAGGCATTTGTGTGGATCTAAAGAAGGTGGAGTATGTGCTAGAGTGGGAGAAATATATGACACAAACAAAGTTTTACAGTTTCCTTGTCTTGACAGGCTACTAAAGGAGGTTCATCAAGAACTTCAGTGTCGCGACATTACCCCTAACAATGTTGATAAGGAAAGGTGTACCATTTGTCTAGGATGACAAGTGTCAATGGTCCTTTCAACTTTATAAGGAGAAGTCCAACAATGCACCTATGTTAGATCTGCCAGAGCAAAGGAAAGGTTATATCGTCTTATGTGATACATCAAAGAATGGCTTGGGATGCGTGTTGATGCATGACAAGAATGTGATTTCTTTCACTTCATGATAGCTTATGAAAAATAAAGAGAGATACCCAACATATGATCTAGAGCTTGTAGTTGTTGTCCATACTTTGAAGATATGGATGTTGGGTTTTATGGGAGATAGAGAAGGCAGCGGAAACAAAAAATTTCTTCTCTCCAAACCCAGTATGAAGGAATCACGTCAACGTCTTTGCATTAGGAAGGATGGTTTGTAGAGACATACTGTTACGACCCCACCTCTCGAGAACCCCCAATTAAGGGAGACCAAGAGGTTGAAGCCGCACCCATTAATCCCGGATCAAAGGTTTGACATATAACCATAAACAATTATTAAATTCTAACATACTATACTGAAAATGGTAATAAAAAATTTCTTTGCATACCTTGAAAAGTTGGGAACAAACTAACTTCTAACCTCAACTGAACTATTCTATCTAATTCCTCCTTGTTCTTTAATTCTTGAATTCACAAGGTATCGCTTTACTGTTTATTCTTTTCATTGTACCTAAAACGCCGACAAACAAAACGTCGGTCAGCCGAAGCTGGTATGTGGAGGAAACAGATAATGTTCAACTATGTTAACAATATAATCATTCAATTAATCATTTAACAATCAAGATTTCATTTTAAGCCATACAACTCAATCCATACATATTCTCGAACTCTGGGCTGTCCCCGCAGTGGACATGGATATCTCCTCTCTTTTAGGTAATAGAGTCGCATGGCACTATCCGGAGATAGCCCAATATCTAACTCATTGTGACTTGATGGTCCTACCTCCATGGTAGCCATGTACTAAGTCAACCATAGACCTGATGGACCTACCCAATAGGTAGCCACGTACTAGGTCATCCATAGACCTGATGGACCTACCCAATAGGTAGCCATGTACTAGGCCTTTCTCTAACCTGATGGACCTACCCATAGGTAGCCATGTACTAGGTTAGCTATTATGCCACATAGAGAACCAGGATCTGAGTTTGTAGGCATATATCCTTTGTGATAGTCATAGCCACATTATAGTTTGCATGAATTAAAATCATCCAACAATTAATTCATGACATCGATGAAAACTTCGGTAAATCCCGAAAAACTAACTCGAGATATTCATAAGCGTAACCACATACCTTATGCCATCACAGAAACCAAGCAGAACATCATATGTACTTTAAGAGTGCATCCAAACATCCAGCAGTAAAGCATGTAATCAACAAGGTATCTGAAACAAATCATACTACATATGTGTCACCACATATTCTCTTTACATTATTCAATTCTAGATTCGCTCCTAAGCTAGGGTTTAGAGTTATCTCAAGTTTAGACTATGGATAAGGGTTACAAACCCTAATTCCATCATATCATGGTTTCTAAGATTACAAACTCAGTTATGCATATTAGGTAAGACCCTAATTATCAACTTAAGCACATTATATTACCCGTGACACCTAAATCACATCACTAACATTAAGATCGTATTCAAGATGTCGACATTGGTTTTAAAACTCTAAATCGGCATGAATATGATCATTAATCTAGAATCATTATTTATTTATCATTATCAAGTATTTTCTCATTATACATGTCTAGATCAGGTATTACCTTAATGTGACCAACTAAGCATCATATTAAAGCAAAACTAGGTTTTCCTTTTCATTAATCACATTAGCTCATATATTGCATATACTTTTAGAATAGGAAGATTAATAAGACTCTGATTATATTTTCTTTGAATTCCTCTCATTTTTTGGAGCAATTTGATATATACTTTTACTATCATCAGAGTTACCATTAATTAGTTAGCATTTATTCACTATTACCAGAATTGGGCCAATAGAGAACTGACACGTATGCAAAATATCCTAATTTTATTTGCAACAGGAGCCGAGCCTAAGAAAGAGGTGAATTACCTTCGTGCCCTCGTACTCCATGTACAAACGGATGGGTTGTTTGGTCATTTGGCTCTGTTTCTCTTCTTCGCTGCGTAGGGCGGCCCGCTTGGCCTGGCACTCACGCCTGACGCCCGTTCGCGGAGCGCAGCTCTGTGCCGGCGCTGTTGGAGGCGGCGGGTGGCACTCTCCCTCTCTCGCGCGTCACCACTACTGACCCGTCAAGGCTGCAATCATCCTTCTCCCCGCAGAGCCATGCTTCTACGTGAAGCTGTGACACCGCTGCACCTTGGGTCAGCGCTGCCGCCCACCGTCGTGGCTTCACTTTGGGAAGGACGACACTGCTCGAACTCATCTCTAGTCGGATCCCCTCATGATTGCTCCTCTATCAGACAGCTGTTCGTGCTCCTCGTCTCGCCCTGCAGACTCGGCTCCCCTCCATACGACCAGGGTGGTTCCTCGATGCACCCTCGTCGATGTAGCTCGTCCTCGACGCCAAGCCTCTAGTTCACCTGTACAGGCATCGGCGGTGTCATTCCAGTCGGCCATGACTTCCCCTCTATGAGTAGTAGTGTGTGGAGGCAAGTAGGGTCAGGGCTCTATCCCTGCTACCCATTACTCGTCATGCATCCTTACAACCTAGATGCAGGTGATGTTGCACCTCACAACACCATCCTCATCGCTCATCTAGCCGCACGGCTGCCTCCCTCCATGGCTAGTTCTTAAGAGAGAAGAGAGAGGGCTCCTTCCACCCCATGAAGACAAGAGAGGAAGTAGCACAAGGCCACGAGACGGGTGACGGCAACAAATCTAATACTAGGGTTTATCCATGGGAAGAGACTACAGAGACCACCAGGGTAGATCTTATATATATATATATGATTAGTATAAACTAGGATTTGCTAGCCCGTGGGGTTTCGGTTTTCACTGGACGTTTATACATAATTGGGACGTCAAACAAGGAAGGATAGAATAGCATTCCATCACACTTTCCTAAATGGAGAATAAATTCTCTTTCTAAATTAAACGATGTCCTTTTCTATTTGTGATCCTTGGTTATTAAGGAATCCGAATTTTACCTCCTTTGTGTTCCTTGAGTTTGACTTTTAAATATACTAGCCACGAAATTAATATTCCCTTTTAATAGAGAGTACTAAATTCATTAATAATGGATCACATTATCATCTTATTTTGCCTTTTTAGTATTTTCTCTTTCTTTCCTCTTTATTGGGACTCCTTGAATCCCAAGAAACTCTATGATTTTGAAATTACTTTTTTTAAGGATACTTATTATCCTTCTAGATGCATCTATACACATTATTTCACATTATCTTGTTTATTGCTCATTTAAATATTCCTTTTTGAGGATTTCATTTTATTTCTCTTTTATTTTCCTCATCGGCATCCCTTTTAATATTAACAACCTCATGGATACGAAATTTCCCCAAGAAATCTCATTTATGCCACTTTTCATTCATTTTCCACATTATATCATTATTTTCCAATTTCTTTCTTCATAAAGAAATACTTAATCAATCTTTTCTTTTTCTTATTGCTTTTCTTTGCAACTTTAGACTCCTTGGAACCCAAGGAATCCAAGAGGCACGAAATCCCTCTTTGGATTTGCCCCCTAGAGGTTTCTACATATTCCTTTCCTCAAATATTCAATTATTCATTCACTTATTGAATTTTCTTTGTTATTTCCTTGTTATTGGGCCCAATAGCCAATAAAGCCCACAAATCAAACAACAAGGCTATTTTAAATGAAATCCAATTATTCTCAACCAAATATATGATTATTTGTTCAAACATCTTTAATATGAGAAATTATATTTCTCACCACTTGAACCCAAAAATTGGGGTCATAACATCCTTCCCCTCTTATAGGAATTTTGTCCTCAAAATTCAAACAAGCAAACAAACAATTCAGGATAAGACTTTTCCATGTCCATCATTGGCCCCTATGTGGCTTTTCCGTACTCATGGTGTTTCCAAAGAACCTTTATCATCACATATTCTTTTCTCTGAGTTCTTTCATCCTGGCATCTATAAACTACACAGGTGACTCAGGCCATTTCAGCCTCCCTTAGGGCTCACAAGGTTCATTGCTCAGCACATGGTCGGGCTACCTCACATAGTTCTCTAAATTAGACACATGGAAGACATCTCCCATTACTCTATCCTGAGGGGTAGGGTCAAACCTAACCTTCTCCACCCATCCATCTCTAATGGACCCATGTATCGGGGACTCAGCTCTCTTAGTTTTAACTTAGACGGGTCGGATTTTCATGTCACATTTTCTCCCACAGTAACTTGTATGTCAGTCTACTTGCATCTTCTCATGACTCTCATCGTCTCTAGGCTCCTTTCATCCCTTGCATGATCAAAGTGACTTCATCTACATGCACTGGGGTCCCTTTTTCTAACCATCATGTGGTCCTATTTTAACAATCATGTGGCCCTTTTCACCAACATCACCTTACTGAAGTGGTGACCGACACAACCTCCCTTACAGAGCTTCATATAAAACCCGATACTGGCTATGGTGGTCACTGCTACATCTTTCATAGGACAAGAACTGTCTCTAGATATCACCCTGAACGAGCACACACATGCCCTCATCAGACCCTTTAGTCTGGATCATACTAACCATAGTTAGGGGTGATAAACTATACTAACATTTAGTTCTTCATGTACCTACTTCCACTTTATGGAAGTGAACCCTTAGGTCAAACTCAAGAACCTTCGAATTCACATCATGGTGTCATTGAACCATATCTCTCATGTGTAGTTCAACCAAATATATCCCTCGACAAAACTCTTTCTTTCTCATGTCATCTAGGTAAGGCAATCTACCATAACCCTTATTGCATCTCGACCTTCCTTGGCCCAAAGAAGACCTATCACAACATCCATAGTGTAGAGATCCCATTCCCTCGCATGGACTCTTTTGTCCTCTATATCGATACACTGGGTTACTGGGGTTTGTCCTTTATCTTCTAGCTTGCATGGCCATAAACCACATGCAACTTCCTCTTAAGCATCCAAAGTGCTATTGCCATTTTCCTCGGTGTATGGTGATCTTCAACCATGATTTCATGTATGTCATGATTCTTTCAAGATCTAATCCTCTGAAACCCTAAACCACTCTAGTCGGGGTTTCATCACCTTCTCTCCCAAAGAAGTACATCTGAGGTTTTACCACCATCCTTTCATTGCATCCAGGATTAGACTGGCTAACCAAACAACCATAACTTTTCAACGCATCTTGTTACATCTGAGTGTTATCCAAACACCTCTCCTTTTCGAACTTAAAGTTAGCCAATCAACCCTTTCTAGCTTCTGATCAAACAAGTCAGATGTATCTCAACCAGAGCATCCATCACCACTTCATATACTTAGGTATTAGGTAACATTACACTTCCATGTATTTCACTTATCATGTCTCCTCAAACTATATGTTATCTTCATAAGAACACCCTCTGATTCCATCATCATGGTGATCAAACTCAACATGGTATAACTTGTAAGTTCCACATAGCTCATGATAAAAACATCCTCATAAGGAGACTACCTCATTCCTCTTAGTGTTTACAAACCATCCATGTATCATTCACTTTATCAGGGTAGGTATCTTCTCTATGGCAACGTTCCAACCTACTTCATCTCTTATCCTTGGTGTATGACATGCATAATGTACTATCTCTCACCCCTATAACAAGAGGAAATAAGCATTTGGATACAATCCAAATACAGAGTTCTTCTTGTTCCAAGAGTAGAGATGGTGCATCCCACCTTGCCAGTACACCTTTAAATCTATGTTGCAACTTGCCACATCTGTCTCTTCATCACAAACATAATGATATCAAACTAGTCTTGAACATATTGAGGTTTATATCCTTGGTCATCTCCTCTAGGTCTATAGGGTACCGACTCTTTTGGGGTCATCCCTCTTCCCTTATGCATCAAGAGAGTGCCCTACTCATCTGCCCTTTGGGTCCCACAAGTTCATGAAGGTGATCAATCTCCTAACCCATGGCCCTCAGACAATGATAGTTGTTACCTCCCGACCCTAAGGTCATGTGCAACTGGGGAATTAGGAAACTCCTACTTTCATCGGTCTTATCCCTACATGACCCTAGGATAGACTTAGGATTCTCCATAACAGTACATGTTCACTTAGAACCTTACCCAAGTCTTCATCATCTCTCTTTCTGCATTCATGGGCTGGCTCTCATCCGTTCATAGGCATCATGGCAACCTGCCTACCTTGGTCAAGCCCCATACTGGTTACCTCCATGGTAACACATTCACATGCAATAGAGATGGATATCTATGGGTCTGTACATTCAATCTCATACCATGTACCTTTCACTTAGCTTCTCAAGATCCTATGAGACCTCTTTAGGTTACCTTAAACCAACAAAACTGATATACACCCTTCCAAAGGGGTCCCTCTCCCAGGATGGGAGGAAAACTATCTCTTGACAGCAAGGTCACAAAAGCTCTTAGGTCTAGGGTTTACATCCATATGAGCCTACTTGACCCTAGCAAGCTATTAAGGCACGAGCAAATCACTTATTGTACCATGGTAGGTCATACTTGTCCTCTTTCCTCAATGTTTGATCAAGATCATACCTTTCTTTATCATCAACCTAGCTGTGAGGGGTTCATCAAACACACCTTTAACATCAGGGGCTTCCCTTTTCCTCTATACATGAGGAGTACCATGCTCGCTTCTATAGGAACTCCACTTCTCATCATGAGCATTAGGTACACCACTTCCCCCCTTAGGCCTAGGAACCCTAGGTTCACTTGTAGGTGTCCAAAATCATTCTCTATCTCTTAACTACGAACCAAGTATGCAAAAGGCATGACACACACTTCTTGTCATCCCTCAACTGAGAAACACTTAGGGTTGGGTCCTCCTTAAGGACAACCAACAAGGTACAAGGCCTCATAACCTGCTACTAAACCTTTCTAGGTCTAAAGAACACTTCTTCCTACCTCAGAAGGTAAACATCTATATCGTAGACACATAGGCACCAGATGCTTCATCTTCATTCTCTAGGGTTGGTCCCTCTAAAGGCAACCAAGATATCATCAACGTTCAGGGATGAGGCAACCACTATCATCCATTGTTAAGGGTTTTAGGCTTCCAACCTTCTTGCTGGGTTTCCTGCTCTCTTTAGTGCTAACCCAACATCCAACCTCACCATTAGAGGTCCTTTCTTCATGAAGGATCAACCTCAAAAACATGCTCTATGTGGGTGAAACCTAAGTTCGAACTTATGGTTGCTCAAGATCATCCAGGGTTTCATCCTACTGTCAGCATTATGACGTGCCCTAGGTTCCATCTATGCCCTACTGGTACAAGCCCATGGGGTTTCTATGGTCCTTCACTAACATCATCATCCAAGGATCTATCCTTTACCTTAACATGTACGACCCTTCCCAGGGTTGGGTTGTCCAAGGTGCTAGGTCTCCCATGGATCATATGGCATCCCAAAGGCATGTCCTTTAAAACACCTGGTCCAACTCATCTCTCTCTAACCTTCACTTAGGGTTAGGGTTAGCATCATCCTCCGAGGATGTGCTAGGTATCTACTTGAAATGGAGATCTTTATCTCCAAGACTAACTCATCCTCCAGACAAGAAGGTCTCTTCTCAGGTCTCTTCTGAGGACATGACATCTTATGTCATATGTCCTAAGCATGTATCTATTATTTATTTTGTGCTTAACCTATTAAGCTTATGTCCATGACATCTTATTTACATGCTTTTCATTAATTTAGTGGAGGATTTCCTTAAACCTTATTAACCTTACCCATACCTCAAGAGGGTGAGGAGAAGAAAGGAAACCCTAATCCTTTATGTCCTTATCAGAATTTTGTGATGAGAAGGGATGAATAAGATGAGAAGTCCTAAAGGTATCTTATTTCGGTTCATATCCTAAGACTTTGGCCAGGCGGTCACATGGGTCCGGGAGTCCTCGTATTTCGACTAGCGGTGCGGAGGAAAATCTTGCCAGCCCCCGGTTGTGATCCCTTTCTAGACACCTCCGTCTTTCGGATACTCCTCTAATAACTCCCTTGGGTTCTATGGAGTTTTTAAAATTTAATAATTATTAATGGTTAACTGAGGAACCTATGCTCTGATACCAAATGTTACGACCCCACCTCCCGAGAACCCCCAATTAAGGGAGACCAAGAGGTTGAAGCGACACCCATTAATCCCAGATCAAAGGTTCGACATATAACCATAAACAATTATTAAATTCTAACATACTATACTGAAAATGGTAATAAAAAATTTCTTTGCATACCTTGAAAAGTTGGGAACAAACTAACTTCTAACCTCAACTGAACTATTCTATCTAATTCCTCCTTGTTCTTTAATTCTTGAATTCACAAGGTATCACTTTACTGTTTATTCTTTTCATTGTACCTAAAACGCCGACAAACAAAACGTCGGTCAGCCGAAGCTGGTATGTGGAGGAAATAGATAATGTTCAACTATGTTAACAATATAATCATTCAATTAATCATTTAACAATCAAGATTTCATTTTAAGCCATACAACTCAATCCATACATATTCTCGAACTCTGGGCTGTCCCTGCAGTGGACATGGATATCTCCTCTCTTTTAGGTAATAGAGTCGCATGGCACTATCCGGAGATAGCCCAATATCTAACTCATTGTGACTTGATGGTCCTACCTCCATGGTAGCCATGTACTAAGTCAACCATAGACCTGATGGACCTACCCAATAGGTAGCCACGTACTAGGTCATCCATAGACCTGATGGACCTACCCAATAGGTAGCCATGTACTAGGCCTTTCTCTAACCTGATGGACCTACCCATAGGTAGCCATGTACTAGGTTAGCTATTATGCCACAGAGAGAACCAGGATCTGAGTTTGTAGGCATATATCCTTTGTGATAGTCATAGCCACATTATAGTTTGCATGAATTAAAATCATCCAACATTTAATTCATGACATCGATGAAAACTTCGGTAAATCCCAGAAAACTAACTTGAGATATTCATAAGCGTAACCACATACCTTATGCCATCATAGAAACCAAGAAGAACATCATACGTACTTTAAGAGTGCATCCAAACATCCAGCAGTAAAGCATGTAATCAACAAGGTATCTGAAACAAATCATACTACATATGTGTCACCACATATTCTCTTTACATTATTCAATTCTAGATTTGCTCCTAAGCTAGGGTTTAGAGTTATCTCAAGTTTAGACTATGGATAAGGGTTACAAACCCTAATTCCATCATATCATGGTTTCTAAGATTACAAACTCAGTTATGCATATTAGGTGAAACCCTAATTATCAACTTAAGCACATTATATTACCCGTGACACCTAAATCACATCACTAACATTAAGATCGTATTCAAGATGTCGACATTGGTTTTAAAACTCTAAATAGGCATGCATAGGATCATTAATCTAGAATCATCATTTATTTATCATTATCAAGTATTTTCTCATTATACATGTCTAGATCGGGTATTACCTTAATGTGACCAACTAAGCATCATATTAAAGCAAAACTAGGTTTTCCTTTTCATTAGTCACATTAGCTCATATATTGCATATACTTTTAGAATAGGAAGATTAATAAGACTCTGAATATATTTTCTTTGAATTGCTCTCATTTTTCTGAGCAATTTGATATATACTTTTACTATCATCAGAGTTACCATTAATTAGTTAGCATTTATTCACTATTACTAGAATTGGGCCAATAGAGAACTGACACGTATGCAAAATATCCTAATTTTATTTGCAACAGGAGCCGAGCCTAAGAAAGAGGTGAATTACCTTCGTGCCCTCGTACTCCATGTACAAACGAATGGGTTGTTTGGTCATTTGGCTCTGTTTCTCTTCTTCGCTGCGTAGGGCGGCCCGCTTGGCCTGGCACTCACGCTTGACGCCCGTTCGCGGAGCGCGACTCTGTGCCGGCGCTGTTGGAGGCGGCGGGTGGCACTCTCCCTCTCTCGTGCGTCGCCACTACTGACCCTTTAAGGCTGCAATCATCCTTCTCCCCACAGAGCCATGCTTCTACGTGAAGCTGTGACACCGCTGCACCTTGGGTCAGCGCTACCGCCCACCGTCGTGGCTTCACTTTGGGAAGGATGACACTGCTCGAACTCATCTCTAGTCGGATCCCCTCACGATTGCTCCTCTATCAGACAGCTGTTCGTGCTCCTCCTCTCGCCCTACAGACTCGGCTCCCCTCCATACGACCAGGGTGGTTCCTCGATGCACCCTCATCGATGTAGCTCGTCCTCGACGCCAAGCCTCTAGTTCACCTGTACATGCATCGGCGGTGTCATTCCAGTCGGCCATGACTTCCCCTCTACGAGTAGTAGTGTGTGGAGGCAAGTAGGGTCAGGGCTCTATCCCTGCTACCCATTACTCTTCATGCGTCCTTACAACCTAGACGCAGGTGATGTTGCACCTCACAACACCGTCCTCATCACTCATCTAGCCGCACGGCTGCCTCCCTCCATGGCTAGTTCTTGAGAGAGAAGAGAGAGGGCTCCTTCCACCCCATGAATCCAAGAGAGGAAGTAGCACAAGGCCACGAGTCGGGTGACGACAACAAATCTAATACTAGGGTTTATCCATGGGAAGAGACTACAGAGACCACCAGGGTAGATCTTATATATATATATATGATTAGTATAAACTAGGATTTGCTAGCCCGTGGGGTTTCAGTTTTCACTGGACGTTTATACATAATTGGGACGTCAAACAAGGAAGGATAGAATAGCATTCCATCACACTTTCCTAAATGGAGAATAAATTCTCTTTCTAAATTAAACGATGTCCTGTTCTATTTGTGATCCTTGGTTATTAAGGAATCCGAATTTTACCTCCTTTATGTTCCTTGAGTTTGGCTTTTAAATATACTAGCCACGAAATTAATATTCTTTTAATATTAACAACCTCATGGATACGAAATTTTCCCAAGAAATCTCATTTATGCCACTTTTCATTCATTTTCCACATTATATCATTATTTTCCAATTTCTTTCTTCATAAAGAAATACTTAATCAATATTTTCTTTTTCTTATTGCTTTTCTTTGCAACTTTAGACTCCTTGGAACCCAAGGAATCCAAGAGGCACGAAACCCCTCTTTGGATTTGCCCCCTAGAGGTTTCTACATATTCCTTTCCTCAAATATTCAATTATTCATTCACTTATTGATTTTTCTTTGTTATTTCCTTGTTATTGGGCCCAATAGCCAATAAAGCCCACAAATCAAACAACAAGGCTATTTTAAATGAAATCCAATTATTCTCAACCAAATATATGATTATTTGTTCAAACATATTTAATATGAGAAATTATATTTCTCACCACTTGAACCCAAAAATTGGGGTTATAACACATACCTTGTCCCGAGGCTTGCTCGGTGACATTACCTCACAACTTGCGCAGTCTTCACCTCCGGTCTTGGAAGGTGTTTGTGCAGCTACTAGTCTCACTGGGACTGTCGGGATTGACAACTATCCTTCGAGTGACAGAAGTCTCCCGCCTCTGTTGTAGTCCACACGAACCACCTGGAACTCCGATCACCTTATCGCACAAGGCACCGGAAGGAGTCGTACCCTCCTGTCAGAATACTAGTCACCGACACACTCTCCTACAACCAGTTGCCTTTCTACAGTTGTCATTCCGTTGCTGTGCCTCCCTTATCAGGTAGCACTTGCTCGGGCTCCGCTGGTTACCACAACCAGAGAGAACGACAACTTTGTAGAGCAACTGGTGTTATGAGTTGTACTTTTAGAATCCCCCAATACCCCTATATATATAGGAGGGTCATGGGATAGAGTTCTCTACCCCAGGCAATGTGGGATTAAAGCAGGAGTAGAAGGGTTCGAGAATTTCCACAAAACAACCAACTGCGCCAGTTGAACCGATCATTTCAAGCATGAACCGATCGGTTGGGGACCTGAGCCGATCGGTTCACACTTGAACTGATTGGTTGGGGCACCTGAGCCGATCAGTTCACTTCTGAAACGATCAGTTCACTACCCTGGTCAGTTCCCGATTGACTTTTCCTCTTTTATTTTGAATTGATCCAAATACCAATCCTTGTTCCAATCAAATTGGACAAGTGAAATGAAGAGAAATTTCTTGCCAACCTGACTTTCCCAACTTGCTCGGTTGGACCAGTTGAGCCGATCAGTTCAACCCTTGAACCGGTCAGTTCAGCCTATCCTGAGCCGATCGGTTCATCACATGAGCTGATCTGTTCACCAACTTAAGCCGATCGGTTCATTACATGAGATGATTGGTTGGGAGTGCAGACTGTGCAAAAATCAGTCAATTGCAGTTTCAATCAATCCAATACTCTAATCAATCGGTCCAACACCTTGAATACTATGATATTGAGCTATCAATTGATTGAGTGTTTAATTGAACTACTAAACTCCTTTAGTAATCAATCTAAACATTGTTTGTGGATAAACTCCTCTTCCAGGTTAAATCCTTTGTGTTTGACCCTGTAGGTCCATTTCATGTTGGCAATGAAAGTCCATAACACTTGTGACTTCACAAGCAAAGAGAGGTTCCTAGTCACACATCAGTGCTACCCAAGTGAAATAGAAAGTTAGAGAACAACTTTCAATCTTTCAATCCGTGAATGGTGTTACAGTTAATGTATAATTCCTTTATCACTAATGTCCTGAATGAACTCAAGGCATGGTACAATCATCCTTTCAATGTTCATCCATTTCCTTGATCTCCGAGCAGATTGGATGAGATGTGTGTGACATTAATATCACATATTGATTCACACATGCATGAACATGCCTTTCTCAATCCTACTCATCAAGTGGCCATGGACATCAAACTCCTTTAGGAGGGACAAATCCCATATCTATCACTCACCCCTCAAAAGCTCCATGTGTCAAGTCACCCAATCATCACCTTTATAACAACCCATGTTTTAGGACTGCGTTTGATGATGTCAAAGTGTACCCAACGACATGTGTTGAGTGTAGTGATTTCAGGTCGAAGAATCACACTCACCACCATCACTGTAAGAGCTGACTGTGACTACCAAATCATGGTTGCATGTGTCACTCTCACGGTAGGTCTGTCTGGTACACTTGTTCTCTAACAAGTACCTATGTGCTTGGTTTGATATCACTATATCATGACTAATGAGATTTTGTCATCAATCAAAACACAATCTTGTCTTTAGTGTTATTGATGTCTATGGTTATTTCCATAATAACAACCGACTAGGGACTGAACGAGACTGCATACTCTTAACATATGTATGATCTCATCATTTAGGTCCTCAACCCAAAAGCATACGTCATCGAGTAAAAAAATTCGTTAGACATATATCATGTTACACTATCATCTCAGAAATAGTTAAAACATATAGATCGGAAATTGCCTTTATTATTATTCAAATCATTTATAAAGTATCCCATTACAATCATCACATGACTTTCTCTATGGGCATACATAGCAATAGACTCCCACTTGCACTTAGTGCCAGTCACCTAGGAACCTTAGTCCTTGTGACCTAGCATGACCATCATGCTTCTGCTGAGAAAGGGCCTTCGTCAGTGGATCAACTATGTTGTCTTCAGTTGGTACTTTGCAAATCTTCACATCTCCTCACTGTACGACCTCTCATAAGAGATGGAAGAACCGCAGTATGTGTTGGGACTGCTGATGTGATCTGGGCTCCTTAGCTTGAGCAATAGCTCCATTATTGTCACAATAAAGCTCAATTGCATTACAGCTACTGGGAACTACACCAAG
The DNA here is from genome assembly GCA_963693085.1 of Alisma plantago-aquatica. NCBI lineage: Eukaryota > Viridiplantae > Streptophyta > Magnoliopsida > Alismatales > Alismataceae > Alisma > Alisma plantago-aquatica. The sequence goes on from OY856413.1 coordinate 167,741,867, forward strand.
TTCAGTGACGAACTTCCTGATCCACACAGCTTCCTTTACTGCATGTGAAGCAGCGATATACTCGACCTCTATAGTAGAATCGATAACTGTTTCTTGCTTGGAATTCTTCCATCTCATAGCTCTATTGTTTAGGCAAAATACAAATCATGATTGTGATCTGTAATCATCTTTGTCGGTTTGGAAGCTTTCATCGGTGTAACCTCTTACAACCAGTTCTTCCTTGCCACCGTATATAAGGAACCGATCCTTAGCCCTTCACAAGTACTAGAGGATATTCTTCACGGCTGTCCAGTGAGCATCCTCGGGATCTGACTGGTACCTACTCATCATGCTGAGGGCATACGAGACATTTGGGCATGTGCACAACATAGAGTACATGATGGATCTGATGCCTGATGCATATGGGATCCCATTCATATGCTCCCTCTCTTCATAAGATTGGGGACATTGAGCTCTAGAGATGGTGACTCCATGTAGCATGGGGATGTTGCCTCTCTTTGAGTTCTCCATGCTGAACCGCTTCAACACTTTGTCAATGTACGTGCTTTGACTTAATCCGAGAAGCCTTTTAGATCTATCTCTATAGATCTTAATACCTAGAATGTAGGATGCTTCTCCTAAGTCCTTCATTGAGAAAGTATTCCCAAGCCAAGTATTTACCTTCTCTAAGGCTGTGACATCATTCCCCATCAATAGTATGTCATCCACATACAATATGAGGAATGTGGTCGTGCTCCCACTAACCTTCTTGTACACACAAGGTTCATCTTCATTTTGAATAAAGCCAAACACTTTGACTTCCTCATCAAATCAAAGATTCCAACTCCAAAATGCTTGCTTCAATCCATAGATTGACCTTTGTAGTTTACAAACTGTATTGGCAGTCTTTGGATCTACAAAACCTTCAGGTTGTGTCATGTACACATCCTCATTTATATTCCCATTAAGGAATGTAGTTTTAACATCCATTTGCCAAATCTCATAGTCATAGTAAGCCGCAATAGCAAGCATGATCCTGATGGACTTAATCATGGGAACTGGAGAAAAAGTTTCGTCATAGTCAACACCTTGAACTTGTCGGAAACCCTTTGCAACCAATCTTCCTTTATAAGTTTGCACTTTGCCATCCATGTCGGTCTTCTTCTTGAAGACCCACTTGCACCCTATGGGTTTTACCCCTTTAGGTGGTTCCACTAAAGTCCATACTTTGTTGGAATACATGGATTCCATCACGGATTTCATGGCCTTAAGCCATTTCTCAGAATCTGGTCCCTCCATAGCCTATAGATAGGTAGTTGGATCATCATTTATGATCAACTCACCACCTTCTTGAGTCATAAGGTATCCAAACCTCTCAGGTTCAAGGCGTGTCCTACTAGATCTACGAGGTCTTTGTATTACTTGAGGAGACTGAGATTCCACAACACCTTGTAAATATCTATGTTCCTCTTGTACATCTACTGGTTCAATGTTTTCTTGTTGGGCTTGAATCTCTTCAAGCTCTATTTTCCACCCATTGTTTCCTCTGGAAATAAATTCCTTTTCTAGGAACACAACTGTCCTAGCAACAAACATTTTGTTGTCAGTAGGGTGGTATAAATAATATCCCCTCATTTCCTTGGGGTATCCAACAAAATAACATTTATCAGACTTTGATCCAAGCTTATCAGGAAACATTTTCCTGACATAAGCCTCACTACCCCAAATCTTAATAAAAGACAAATCAGGACGCTTCCCGTGCCATATCTCATATGGTGTCTTTTGAATCGATTTTGATGGTACTCGGTTAAGTGTAAATGCGGTAGTTTCAAGAGCATAACCCTAGAAGGAAATTAGAAGATCAACAAAACTCATCATTAATCGCACCATATCATGTAACATGTGATTCCTTCTTTCAGACACACCATTATGTTGTGGTGTTGCAGACGGAGTCCATTGCGATATGATACCACAGACTCATAGAAGGTCCTCAAACTCCTGGCTTAAGTATTCTCCACCTCAATCAGATCGAAGTACTTTAATACTTTTACCAAGTTGGTTCTGTACTTCATTCATGAAATCCTTGAACCTTTCAAGGGTTTCTGACTTATGTTTCATCAGGTACACATAGCCATACCTACTGAAGTCATCCGTGAAGGTAATGAAGTAATGATACCCACCTCTGACATTAGTTCTAAAAGGCCCACATACATCAGTATGTATGAGTCCTAATAGATCACTAGCTCTCTCACCTTTACCTAAAAAGGGAGTCTTTGTCATCTTGCCCAACAAACAAGATTCACATGTCTCTATTGATTCATAATCAAAAGAGTCTAGATAACCATCTTTATGGAGTCTAGAAATGTGCTACTCATTTATGTGCCCTAGACGACAATGCCAAAGATACATTTTGTTTGAGTTGTTTAGTTTTTGCCTTTTGGTGTTTACGTTGTATACACTTGTCTCTAGATCTATCAAGTATAGACCATAAGACATTGGGGCACTGCCATAAAAGATCCCATCTTTTTAAAAAGAACACTTTCCATTCTTAATAAGAATTTCAAAACCATCCTTGTCTAATTAAGAAATGGAAATGATATTCCTATTTATGGCAGGTACATAATAGCAATTCTTCAATTCTATTATTAGCCCACTAGGTAGAGTTAACTCATAGGTTCCTACGACACTGGTGGCAACCCTTGCCCCATTGGAAACACATAGTTCAACCTCACCTTTTCCCAAAGGCCTACTTCTCTTAAGATCCTTCACATTTGAATAAATGTGAGATCCACATCCGGTATCAAGTACCCATGACAAAGAAGTAGTAAAGTTAATCTCTATCATGTATACACCAGAAGTAGAGATCTTTATCTCTTTCTTCTTCTTCCATCGTTCCTTCCATCCTCTCCATGTTTTGAGTGTAGAAGATTCTGACATTGGTTTGGCGAGAGAACCCTTCTCTCCCTCACCTTTGTCCTTAGACTTTGTTCCATTGATCTCTATCAATGAACTATCCTTCTTCTTAAGTGTACATAGAGTTGATTCAAAGGCTACTGGTATATCTGGATTGTGCAGAACACTTCTCACAATCCCTAACCAATTATGTAATTTATTCTCAACTAATTTGCCCATTTTAAAAGATGATTCTTTTGCCATTCTACAAGAGAAAATTGCATTAGTCAAAACTCCTTTTGATTTGAATAAAATTTGACGATAGTTAATTAACTCTCCCACTATTTTTGTTCAAATTGATAGCCCTCACCATCTATTCAAAATATTGTAGCGTATAATCTTCTAGTGGGTCAAGATCTTGAAATCCTCTGAGTCATGGACCAGCTAGGGATGTCACCCACAACTTAGATCTTCTAGGTAGGCAACTTTTGCCAATTGCATCATATGCAACTCTTGAAAGATGTCATATGCAAATCCTTGCCATGATCACCTCCATGCCTCAAGGTGCTAGATCCTATCTAGGTCACCTTGTTAAGTCCGACCCAAAGCCAACACGATGAATATGCACCCTGCTAGGGCAGACCCTCATATCCATCCTTCATGCTTCCATGAGATAGACGGTGCACCATTCTAGGGTGTGCCCACACTTGGACGATCAAGCTTTTCACATGTGTCGCATTTGGAAGGCATTTAAAACTTTACTATTTAATGAGGGAATTGGTTTTTATAGGTACATATACATATCCAATCACCACAATATAGTAAGTATCATATACATGCTATATCCCACAGAAAACATGTGAAATGATAAAAGTGATGATTATGGCCATCCTAATGTGATTCCTCGAGCCAAGACGAATCACGGTCATCTAGGTCCACATCATATGCAACTTGTACAAGATGAACTCTATGCTCTACCATTCTGTGTTTGATCAACTCATCTCCATGATTGATCAGCTCACCATCATGCGGGTCGGTTGGGTCGCCAACCAACCGGTTCACGCCTTGAACGGATCATCTCAGTTGTCTTTAGATTGTCCTATGTTCTTTGACATAACATGCAATATAAAAAAGATCTATCCTATTTACATTTAAATTGGGAAACCCCGAGTTACATTCGGGGGGATCAAAGGTAGGAAAGAAATCTCGAGTTATCTTGAGTTACATCAGGAATAAGGAGGTAGGGAATCGGTGCGCAGACCAAGATGCAAGCAACCACATTCAACCAAGCACACATACATAGGGTTTATTGGCCATAACCACACTATACATCCACCACAAAACTCATTTAAGGGTGATGCATATCGAGTGCATTCATATTACATATCATATATGTAAATTAGAATTTGTGGATTTAGGATTGGACATGCATGAAGCCAATTTTATTCGCATCATATGCAATAAATAAAGGCGACAAACCAAAATCGATCACATCGATAATCCTAAAGTATAGAGTAGTGGACCTGGCTCTGATACCACTGTTGGGTTTTCTGGGAGACATAGAAGGCAGCGGAAACAAAAAAATTCTTCTCCCCAAACCCAGTATGAAGGAATCACGTCAACGTCTATACATTAGGAAAGATGGTTTTTAGAGACGTACCTTATCCTGAGGCTTTCTCGGTGATGTTATCTCACAACTTGCACGGTCTTCACCTCCAGTCTTGGACGGTGTCTTTGCAGCTCGTGGTCTCACCGGGACTGTCAGGATTGACATCTATCCTCCGAGTGGCAGAAGTCTCCCGCCTCTATTGTAGTCCACACGAACCACCTGGAACTCCGATCACCTTGTCGCATAAGGCACCGGAAGGAGTCGTACCCTCTTGTCGACATACTAGTCACCAACACACTCTCTTGCAACCACTTGCCTTTCTGTAGTTGTCTTTCCCTTACTGTGCTTCCCTTATTGTGTTGTACTTGCTCGGGCTCTCCTGGTTACCACAACCAGAGAGAACGACAACTTTGTAGAGAAACTGGTGTTCTGAGTTGTACTTTGAGAAGCCCCCGATACCCCTATATATAGGAGGGTCATGGGACAGGGTTCCCTACCCCAGGAAACGCGGGATTAAAGCAGTAGTAGAAGGGTTCAAGATTTTCAACAAAAGAACCAACTGTGCCAGCTGAACCGATCATTTCAAGCATGAACCGATCGGTTGGGGACCTGAGCCAATCGATTCACACTTGAACCGATCGATTGGGGCACCTGAGCCGATCAGTTCATTTCTAAAAGGATCAGTTCACTGCCATGGTCAGTTCTCGATTGACTTTTCCTCTTTTGTTTCAAATTGATCCAAATACCAACCCTTGTTCCAGTCAAATTGGACAAGTGAAACAAAGAGAAATTTCTTACCAACCTCACTTTCCCAACTCACTCGGTTGGACCAGTTCAGCCAATCAGTTCAACCCTTGAACCGGTCGGTTCAGCCTATCTTGAGCCGATCGATTCATCACATGAGCCGATCAGTTCACCAACCTGAGCTGATCGGTTCATTACATGAGCCGATCAGTTGGGAGTGCAGACTATGCAAAAATCAGTCAATTGCAGTTTCAATCAATCTGATACTCTAATCAATTGATCCAACACCTTGAACACTATGATATTGAGCTATCAATTGATTGAGTGTTTAATTGAACTACTAAACTCCTTTAGTAATCAATCTAAACATCGTTTGTGGATAAACTCCTCTTTGAGGTTTAATCCTTTGTGTGTGACCATGTAGGTCCATTTCACATTGGCAGTGAAAGTCCACAACACTTATGAATTCACAAGCAAAGAGCGGTGCCTAGTCACACATCAATGCTACCCAAGTGAAATAGAAAGTTGGAGAACAACTTTCAATCCTACAATCCGTGAATGGTGTTACAGTGAATGTATAATTCCTTTGTCACTAATGTCTTGAATGAACTCAAGGCATGGTACAATCATCCTTTCAACGTTCATCCATTTCCTTGATCTCAGAGCAGACTGGATGAGATGTGTGTGACATAAATATCACATATTGATTCACACATGCATGCACATGCCTTTCTCAATCCTACTCATCAGGTGGCCATGGACATCAAACTCCCTTAGGAGGGACAAATCCCATATCTATCACTCACCCCTCAAAAGCCCCATGTGTCAAAGTCACCCAATCATCACCTTTATAACAACCCATGTTTCAGGACTACGTTTGATGATGTAAAAGTGTGCCCAACGACATGTGTTGAGTGTAGTGATTTTAGGTCGAAGAATCACACTCACCACGATCACTGTAAGAGCTAATTATGACTACCAAATCATGGTTCCATGTGTCACTCTCACGGTGGGTCTGTCCGGTACACTTGTTCTCTAACAAGTACCTATGGGCTTGGTTTGATATCACTATATCATGACTAATGAGATTCTATCATCAACCAAAACACAATCTAGTCTTTAGTGTTATTGATGTGTATGGTTATTTCCACAATAACAACCGACTAGGGACTGAACAAGAATGCATACTCTTAACATCCGTATGATCTCATCGTTTAGGTCCTCAACCCAAAAGCATACGTCATCAAGTAAAACAATTCTTTAGACATCTATCATGTTACACTATCATCTCAGAAATAGTTAAAACATATAGATCGGAAATTTCCTTTATTATTATTCAAATCATTTACAAAGTATCCCATTACAATCATCCCATGAATTTCTCTATGGGCATACATACCAACAATTGAGTCACTACCTTTCTGGAGAAAAGTGTTAGATCTTCACTGACCACAAGAACCTTCCGTATATCTTCTTGAAGCAGGAGCTGAACATGCGACAAAGACGATGGCTGGATTTGAAAAAGGATTATGATTATAGAATAAAATACCATTCAGGGAAGACAAACGTGGTGGTATATTCTTTGAGAATGAAATATTATTCATTATCATATGTAGAGAACGCACAATTATGTACGTGGCGGCATATGCTTTGAGAATGAAATCTTATTCATTATCATCGAGTGATAGTGTGACGCCCCGATCCCCGTGCCATCTCTAATGACCCCGGAGACTGGGGAGTCATCCTCAGTAAATCACCCTTAACTTTTTATTTTCTTAATCACTTAAAATTAGCTTAAAGGAAAAATCTTTTAACATAGAATAAACTGAAACCTTACTAACTGTGGAAGCAACTAGTATTTACATTACTAGATAGATAAAGAAAATTTACACGTCGTATTACATTTTTCATGTAGAATATAAAGCACAATAGATAACTGAAATCAAAACTACATATTACATTACATTCTCTCTACCACACCACATGCCCAAGGATCGAGGGGAAAGGACTAAGAGATCTCTATCTAACTACGAACTACCTTCTAAGAACTTGGGTGATACGATCCTTCAGCTTCTTCATGCTGATGCTGACCTAAAAAATGCTTCAGTGGGTTGGTGAGCTACTGGCTCAGTGAATAGAATTTCACCCAACCATCGCAGATAACTCATTTATGATTATTAATTGGAATAAAATACAAGATAATACTATACTGAGCAGATCTCAGCAATATAATTTAAACGACAGGAGATGTCAACATTTCATTAAGATAACAACTGTTGCAAAACTGTAGATATGATTAAACAACAGAGAATACTAAAATTTCATTTAAAGGACAACTACTGTGAAAATAACTCAGATCTTTCTTAACTCTTTAACTTATAAGAAACTCTGTGAACCTATATGAACATATTTTATCTTATGCCCTAATCATATGCAGTGTACTCTACATATGAAGACTCGTAGCGAACTACAATCCCACCATACAAGACTTAGCCGACACCTCAGGATAGCTAAGTGTGACTACTCTCTTGGTCTGTAATAGGGAAATCGACTCTCTTGCCTTGACACTCCTATTGTGCCGTAAACTGGACTCCTCCTCTAATCTGAGAACATAGGCAGAGAGTCAAGCCACCTATTGGCTTTTCTATATTCTCGTGCCACTAGTTGATGTTAGACACACATTTTTGTATTATAGTGCCACCGGGACTTCTGGTTGATGTTGGACACTGCAAACTATAATTTAAGGAGACTTCTACTAGGGCTTCATCCCCCGTACCACCTTTTGGTACGTTCCGACCCCCGCATACTAGATGTACTGCCAAGGTAGGTCATTTCATCCCTAAGGCGCATACCTCTCATAGGGATTATATGGTGTCAGGGCCCTTAAATCTATTATTTTATTATTCTAGAAAAGCTCTTACTACATTGCATCTCTCTCTTACTTATTCTTCACTTTGGTATTTCTATGGTACCGAGTCTATTTATCTGAAACTTATAAATACAACATGTATATCATTTCTAACTTGGCAGTGCAATATGCTCAAACACGGTAATTTACTGAGAAATCAACATACTGTACTTGTAGGCAGATTTAAATAAATAGAATACTTGTCAACTTGGCACATACAATCTAAAATCATGCAATTAAACATCTTAATATACTGATAAGGGTTGATTACTCAGCATATGAGAAATCATCAGTAGCACTTGTAAATTTTCTATAATTCCTCAAAAAACGTGCACATCAACCCAAATCCTAAGTTGTGCCCCACATAACATAATTAAGGGTTAATTACTTGTCATGGAAAGATTTAATATTAATTATTGGGAATTTCTAATAATAACCTTGAGAAATATGCCAATTCGTGTTAATACTAAACCACACACATTAAATATAAAAGGGAGCGTGCAACTAGGTTTCCATTGACATTTTCATGTCATCGTCATTTCTTTGAAATCATGCATCTATTAAATTATTAAAATCACACAGCCTGGGTTTGTACCCAAACCGTTCCATTATTGGTCGTGTGCTACTATTTTCAACATTTAACTAAGCAATTTAGGTTTCGATCAATCATGTAATTTCACTAATCTAAATCACACTCATCAATCAACTAGCTAGCGTCGTGCAAGTGTAACTAAGAAATTAATGCAATTTATCAATTAAGCAACGTCGGCACTACTCGACACCTTGGTAAACGCTGACATCCGTGAATAACACCGATTTCAACCGAAACGTCTGATTATTTGAGTTATACTTGTGTTTTGGGAGTGAGATTCTACTCAGTGGGTGAGCTGACCGCAATCGACTTAAAATGCATTCAGAGTCCAGTTTCCGGGTGTTAGCAGGTCTTCTTCTACCTTGGAACTATTCTGGAACAACCTATTTCACGCATAGGTTCACACGCTCACACACAGGAAGCAGGGGCTCAGCTAATCATCGCTGCCCGTGGCTTTTGGCTACATAATCGAGTTCTAGACCCTTGGATGAACTCGTTGGCACCATAATCTTGGTGTTTCCCAGGAAAATCTGCCCCTGGTCAGACCTACTGCTGCAAGCAGTAGCTTCCTTTCTCATGCACATGTGGAAGGGAGAGCTCGACTAGGTTCTAAACACAGCTGGGAGCTGCGGAATCAAGCATAGACCTCCAAGTCGGAGTCGAGGCAGCCATTTGGTGGTGCTAGTTGTGCCCAAGGCAGCTCCGTGGCCACTGCTGCCACTGCCATACTGCTACTTCTTGCTGGGGCGCCGCCCGAGCAGGTGGTTGGGCTACTTGGTTGGGGCGAGGATGAGGAAGGAGAAGAAGAGAGGGCGCTGCGGATCGGAGCTAAAGGGGCCAAGACGCCCCACCCTTCCTCTGCTAGCTCGACAGATCATGCATTGTAGCTTGGGCACTGCTTAAAGATGTTGGGCATCACTCGGTTGGGGAAGAAAGGGGATAAGGGAAAAAGAAATAAAGGGAAAGGGGTTAATAAGGCTAATAATTGGGTAAATTGCAGATTCAACCCAAGAACTTCAAATCATCATAACTTTCTCTCCGTAAGTCCGAATCGAGTGATTCTTTTTGCAAAATTTCAAGGACGAGATCCAACACCTTCTCAAGGCTTGAAAACACGCTAATTAGACTGTAAAAATAGATCAAAGTATTGATCGCATCTTGAGCACTTAACTCAACTTAATCAACTTAATGATGTACTAAGCCCTGTGCTTACTGGTTAATCATAGAGTGGGTCATAACAATCTCCCTCCCTTATAAGAATTTCATCCCAAAATTCCTAAAAGAGAAAAAAAACTTGTTACACATCTCAGACTCAAGCTCCCACGTGGCCTCCTCTAAGTTGTGGTTCCTCCACAAAACTTTCACTAACGGTATCTCATGATTCTTGAGTTTATTGATCCTCCGATCAACTATCTGAATAGGTCCTTCAACATAGGACACATCTCATATGAGATGTGTAGGTTCTAGATCTACTATCTTCTCTGTACCAGGGTAACACTTCTTCAACATCGATATATGAAACACATCATGTAGATTAGCCAACTCGGATGGCAAATCCAACTTGTAGGCTACAGGTCCAATCCTCTCAATGACAGGATATGGGCCCATAAACCTAGCAGTGAGTTTGCCTCTCTTGCCAAACCTCAACACTCCTTTCCATGGTGAAACCTTCAGATACACTTCATCACCAACCTCAAACGCAAGAGGTCTATGTTTCTTCTCAGTGTAACTATTCTACCTGTCCTGTGCAACTTTCAACCATTCTCTAATCACTGTAATCTTTTCTATAGTCAAATCCACTCTCTCTGGTCCAAGAATCTCTTTTTCACCCACCTCGTACCAACATACGTGCGATCTACACTTTCTGCCATATAGAGCTTCATACGGGGCCATACCAAGATTGGAATGGTGACTATTTATCACGAAACCGTTCTTACCCGAATCCCAATCCTACTGCCTAGACAGTAGTAAGAGGATTGAAGCACCCATCCCTGAGTGGCCCGATTGGATCTATCACACTGGCATATATAATAAGAAATAATAACTAAAAAAAACTAGATATTTAAAGGACAACTAACCCAATATGGAGATATATCCAATTTGTTTTTGTCATCAGAGTATGTAGAGTGCATAAGCGATCTTATTCAATATTCCATTTGTATTGCCTAAAATTAAGAAAACTGAGACACAATCATGCAATTGCACGGTATGCTATCAAAATCAAGAAAAGCAATTTATAAGAAAATAGTATACTTGGCAGGACTTAAATTCAAAAGAATAACAAGCAATATGCAAAACCAACATTTATTCGACAAGTTTTTCAAGCAATTCAACCTTTATTACGAGTTCCCATTATGCTGTAATTCGAGAAGCATGCTTATATATTTTGTGTGACTCTATTACCCCAATGCGATGGGGAAGGTCACTAGGCTCCTTCTCACCATAGGAAAATAGGAAGCCAATGTACATGTCCCACCTCTCAATGAGGGGGGTTGCTTGCACCCAATATCAACATTATCAACATTATCAACATCATCATCATTATCAATATACGGGCAGTCATAATGGGCATGCAATTTATGTTTTCATATTTTTCAAAATATAGTATAGAAAAATGGAAGACTAATCATAGGGAACAATAGCTCATCCAAGTAAGTAGCCAAGTATACAATCAAGAGATACATAAAAGTATCTTCAATACAATCAAGGAGGAGTTATATAATAGCATACCTTTCATCGAGGATTTCGAGTACAAATCAACTAGTAATAGGTTGACCCTTTGAGTTAGATCCTAAAATATAATGTTTGGATCAAGGGTCAAGATCATGATATGTGAAAATCATGTTTCAATATCCGAGATTAGGGTAACACTTTTCCTATGTCAACCTTAGGGTTGGGTCATTCACTTATAATCAACCAATATTTCAATAGGTCCAACATGATTTCAAGTATCAAGTATTTTTGAGTGTGAATGACTTCCTAGGTTTCTAGGATCATATGTGTTAACCGTAATCTATGATCATTACCCAAGTCATCATCAATTTCTAGATTATCATCATTGTACTTAATATAATCAAGATCAGATTGATGGGTCAAAACTATATTAAGTGTTTTGCAAGATAAAGATCATTATCAAAATTACTCATATTCCTTATAATCAAGATTGAATCAAGTAAAAAAAATATAAATCTAGATCATTAATGGGTCAGTTATGATTTTAGAGTCTCAAAATGAACATTAGAGTCAAGAATTAGGGTTTTCAGTGTTAATCATCATTATTGATCAATTAGACAAATTAAATAAGCAAGAGATCAAATATATGAATATCCGTGAGAATAATTTGGAATCAAGTCCCAAAAGTATTTTTAATAGATCCCTTGTATTTGTATGATCAAAATAGACTATTTACATGAATTATTTGGTTCCAGTATGAATTTATTATGATTAAAACAAGATCTGGCTATATTTCTAAATATTTGTAAAAAAATAGAGATAATTACCTTATTGGTGAAAAAAAAGAGGGCCGTTGGATCTACAAATGGATGGTCGGGATTTTGCCACATAGGTAGAAGTGAATCGCTGGTTCAAGGGGCTAGTGAACTCGATTCAGATCTTCTATTGGCCAGTTCACTCTCCTTGATTAGCTGATTCGAGCTGGTTTGTTGGATCGAGTCCTTCCTCATCTAGACCAGCGGTTTGGGATCCCTTTATCCCATCCGCACAGAACCACACATGAGGCACGATGGTAGGGTGGTAGGCTCGTCGGAGTGGAGGGGATCCAAGAGAAGGAGGGGAGGATAGAGGAAGCAAGAGTGTCGATCGAGTTCGGCTTGGCCTCGCGAACTCCATGGGAGCCGAGGGCATGGGCAAGGAGGCTAGGAGCGAGAACGCCCAAAGGGCCATGTACGGTAGTGATGCTTGGAGCAGCAGGTGGTAGGGGGAGGAAACAGGGGTGTCGAGGCTATTTGAGTGTGTGATGCCAAGCTTTGGGCAAGATTTTCTTGTCGTGGACCTTGGGGGAGGTCTTTATATAGCATTGGGGGGTAGATTTTAGGGCAAACAAATCTTGCTCTTTGCCATGGCCTTCAGAGTGAGATGGCTAGGCAAAAGGATCATTTTGGCAGCTGGAAAAAGCCTGAATGGTGGTCAAAATAGGGCTAGATCAATTTGAATTCATGAGAGGAGCAATTTGGCTCGCTTCGACACTTGAATGGTGGTCATGGGCGGGAGATCCCGCACTCGACCTTCATTTACTCCTCCCTACTGATTGCGGGAGGTAGAAGACAAACCAGAAGCCGTCTGATCCGGCTTGGATCCATGTGGCTGAGATCTAAGGGCTGGGAATCACCCCTCCCATTGCAAGTGGATCGCTGACATGGAATTTGTCAATAAAAAGGCAAATAGAAGGGGATTTTGAGCACATAACTTCCAAAATTCATAGAAAACTGTAGAAATGTCCAAATGACATGAAATTTGGACCATAGCTTCAAAAAAATGTGGAGAATATCTAGAAAATGTTTGAGAGTCAAATTATGAATTTTATGAGTAAATTTGTTTATTTGGACAAAGTGATGATTGATTCTAATTTGAGGTGTGATAATGTGTATAAAAACTACATTGATCACCATATTTTGTATTTGAGTCTCGAAATTGATTATGTAGCTAAGAAAAATAAATTGGGGCCATGAGTGAACATAAAGAGGACAAAAGAGTAATTACTTTATCATTATGCTAAAATCCACTTTGTCACAACCTTCCCTCCTTAAAAAGGAAAATTTTCCCCAAAATTCAATACATCCTCAAAATCAGAATTGTCCAAGTCCAAATCATATCCTCAATTATTTAAACTTCCTCAATTATATAATCAAAATTATGTCCTAAAAATTCAACTAGTTCAACAATCAAAATTGGAATTCCTTATTTCATATCATAACTAACTTCTTACGAACATCATTTCATCATCGAGCAATTGAGTATCAAGGTCAATACATAATTATTCAAAGTCATCATATGAGTTACAAATTTGGAAAATATCCTATTGATCACAAATTTGGAGATATCATAATTTAAATCAAACAAATAGATTTCAAGTGTACAAGGTGACTTTCAATCCCAATATCTCAGGGTCTTACACTCTACATTGGCCTAGGTGGGGTTATACATCCATGATTTTAGATTTTAGATTTCAATATTTGAAGATGACATCATACTTTTAGTATCATGACTTTCAAACTCAAAATCACCGGAAGGTCCCACCCTAGTCCTAATGAGAGCTAAGCCCTAAGTCATAAATCGAGAAGTCAAAATAGTCATCATTTCGAAAATTTCAAAATTTGGGCTTTTGAAGTCATTAGTCATATATCTCAATGTCCAAATAGTGTGATCATAGGATTTGTATCATTATTGAGATTGATAATAATGAGTCACAAGTTCATTAATCAATATCAAGAGTCGAGATTTTAGGCATCAAAAGTTATAGGTCTAGTATTTTGAAGCTAGGGTTTAGATTCATATTTAGACCTTAGGGGAGATCACTCATCTATATTCAATTTTTGAGCAACAATATTCAAGCAATATTCAAGTAACATATCAAATTTCATTATCATTGTATCCAAGGTTGATAAATGATCTAGACCTAGGTCTATCCAGCAAGTCAACTACAAGCTATACTCAACATTGTCATATATCAAGATCATTATTAAATCACTATTCAAGATCGAGTATCAACCATGGGTTCAACCTATTAGGCTTAGGTCAACCCGTCCAAATTGGGTGAAAGGGTATCCTTTCCTGACTCTAAAAAATCAACAAGGTAAAAATTTAAAGGGAGTCAAAATGGGGATGTAACCTAGGTAAGGGGAGTCATGAGTCAACTACCACCCTAATCTAGCACATTACCGACATTATTCATTATCCATTGAACTTATTCAAATAGGGAGAGTATCAATGATCAAATCATATTCCATAAGGTCATGATTTCAAAATTCAAGCTCATAATAGGGCAACAATGTCAAGATTTTACAAAGTCAAGTTAATATTTGCATTCCTTTCTTTTCATGATGAAGGTAGTGATATAATTTGGAAATCGAGGAGTTGAGTTTGGCATTCAAGGAATTAGAGCACAATAGTGCAAAAATCTAGGTTCATAATCATCATATCAAAATTGAGATTGCAAAAGGCATCAATAATCAATAGAAAACTACTTTTTGCATCAAAGTATTACATCATGATTTTATGAGTCATTAGGATTAATAATTTGATGGCATAATCATGATGTGTATCAAATTGGGAAAAAGAGTTTGCTTAACTATGTTTGAGGTTTGATCAACAATAGGGCAACATGAATATTAATCAAATAGAGACCTTATCAACAATGAGGTATAAGGTACAAGTCATCCTTATTTCACCAAATCAAAATTTACCTCAACATAGGAAGCACATAGTCAGTTTTTAGCTAATTTGAGTTTGCATGATGTTAGGGGTCATACAAGAGTATTTGATTTCAAGCTTAATTGATCGAAATCAAGTTTTCAAATTCATGTCAGATCATGGTATCAACTTTCAAGATTTAGTAATATTCATTTTTCCCATGTGTAAGCTACCCATAATCGAGACATCATGTGGTAAAAGGTCATAAGAAAGGACCACATGAGGAGATGAGAAGACTACCTAATCTTCATATACATGGGTGGCATAGGATAGTCCTTAAAGAAGAGATGAGATGCTAGAAGACTCTCTAGGGTTTCAAAAGAGAACCTTTAGATCCAGTTCTGGATCAATTGAGGCCAGGTATAGCGGGGGATCTCAGCCACCGTAAAGACGGATAGGAGAAATTATGTCAGAACCCCGAGCCTAGACACCTCAATTTTCACCATTATGGACTTTAGGGTTTCTTGGATGTAAGAGACTTGAGCAATTATTTACTTAAAGTATATGGTATTGTGTAAGCTCTGATACCCACTATCACGGAACCGTTCTTACCCTAATCCCAATCCTACTGCGCGCCTAGATAGTAGTAAGAGGGTTGAAGCGCCCATCCCTGAGTGGCCCGATTGGATCTATCACACTGGCATATACAATAAGAAATAATAACTCAAAAAAATTGGATATTTAAAGGACAACTAACCCAATATGGAGATATATCTGATTTATCTTTGTCATCAGAGTATGTAGAGTGAGAAAGTGATCTTATTCAATATTCCATTTGTATTGCCTAAAATCGAGAAAATCGAGACACAATCATGCAATTGCACAGTACGCTATCAAAATCAAGCAAAGTAATTTATAAAAAATAGTATACTTGGTAGGAATTATATTCAAAAGAATAACAAGCAATATGCAAAACCAATATTTATTCGACAAGTTTTTCAAGCAATTTGACTTTTATTACGAGTTACCATTATGTTGTGATTCGAGAAGCATGCTTATATATTTTGTGTGACTCTATTACCCCAACGCGATGGGGAAGGTCACTAGGCTCCTTCTCACCATAGGAACATAGGACGCCAATGTACAAGTCCCACCTCTCAATGAGGGGGGTTTCTTGCACCCAATATCAACATTATCAACATTATTAATATTATCAACATCATCATCATTATCAATATATGGGCAGTCATAATGGGCATGCAATTTATCTTTTCATGTTTTTCAAAATGTAGTATAGAAAAATGGAAGACTAATCATAGGGAACAATAGCTCATCCAAGTAAGTAGCCAAGTATATAGTCAAGAGATACATAAAAGTATCTTCAATACAATCAAGGAGGAGTTATATAATAGCGTACCTTTCACCGAGGATTTCGAGTACATATCAACTATTAATAGGTCGACCCTTCGAGTTAGATCCTAAAATACAATGTTTGGATCAAGGGTCAAGATCATGATATTTGAAAATCATGTTTCAATATTTGAGATTAGGGTTACACTTTTCTTACGTCAACCTTAGGGTTGGGTCATTCACTTATAATCAACCAATATTTCTATATGTCCAACATGATTTCAAGTATCAAGTACTTTCGAGTGTGAATGACTTCCTAGGTTTCTATGATCATATATGTTAACCCTAATCTATGATTATTATCCAAGTCATCATCAATTTCTAGATTATCATCATTGTACTTAATATAATCAAGATCAGATTGATGGGTCAAAACTATATCAAGTGTTTTGCAAGATTAAGATCAATATCAAGATAACTCATATTCCTTATAATCAAGATTGAATCAAGTCAACAAATATAAATCTAGATCATTAATGGGTCAATTATGATTTTAGAGTCTCAAAATGAACATTAGAGTCAAGAATTAGGGTTTTCAGTGTTAATCATCATTATTGATCCATTAGACAAATTAAATAAGCAAGAGATCAAATATATGAATATCCATGAGAATAGTTTGGAATCAAGTCTCAAGAGTATTTTTAATAGAACCCTTGGATTTTTATGATCAAAATTGACTATTTACTCAAAATATTTGGAGCTAGTATGAATTTATTATGATTAAAAAACGATCTGGCTATTTTTCTAAATATTTGTCAAAAATAGAGATAATTACCTTATTGACGAAAAAAAGAGGGTTGTGGGATCTACAAATGGATGGTCGGGATTGTGACACATAGGCACTAGTGAATTGCTGGTTCAAGGGTCTAGTGAACTTTGTTCAGATCTTCAATTGGCTGGTTCAGTCTCCTTGATTAGCTGGTTCAAGCTGGTTTGTTGGACGAAGTCCTTCCTCATCTGGACCAGCAGTTTGGGATCCCTATTTCCCATCTGGACAGAACCTCACGTGAGGCATGATGGTAGGGCAGCAGGCTCGTCAGAGTGGAGGGGGTCCAGGAGAAGGAGGGGAAGATAGAGGAAGCAAGAGTGCCAACCGAGTTTGACTTGGCCTCACGAACTCAACGGGAGCCGAGGGCATGGGTGAGGAGGCTAGGAGTGAGAACGCCCAAAGGGCCATGTGCGGTGGTGCCGCTTAGAGAAATAGGTGGTCAGGGGAGGAAACAGGGGTGTTGAGGCTATTTGAGTGTGTGAGGCCAAGCTTTGGGCAAGATGTGCTTGTCGTGGACCTTGGGGGGCGTCTTTTTATAACATTAGGGGGTAGATTTTAGGGCAAACAAATCTTGCTCTTTGCCATGGCCGTCTTAGTGAGATGGCTAGGCAAAAGGATCATTTTGGCGGCTGGACAAAGCCTGAATGGTGGTCAAAATAGGGCTAGATCAATTCAAATTCGTGAGAGGAGTAATTTGGCTCGCTTCGAAACTTGGATGGAGGTTATGGGCGGGAGATATCGCTCTCAGTCTTCATTTACTCCTCCCCACTGATTGTGGGAGGTAGAAGACAAGACAGAAGCTGTCTGATTTGGCTTGCATCTGTGTGGCTTAGATCTAAGGGATGTGAATCACCGTCCCATTGCAACTGGATCACTGTCATGGAATTTTTCAATAAAAAGGCAAATAGAAGGGAATTTTGAGCACATAACTTCCAAAATTCATAGAAAACACTAGAAATGTCCAAATGACATGAAATTGGGATCACAGCTTCACAAAAATGTGGAGAATATCTAGAAAAAGTTTGAGAGTCAAATTATGAATTTTATGGGTAAATTTGATTATTTGGACAAAGTGATGATTGATTCTAATTTGAGGTGTGATAATGTGTATAAAAACTACATTGATCACAATATTTCGTCTTTGAGTTTCGAAATTGATTATGTAGCTAAGAAACATAAATTGGGGCCATGAGTGAACATAAAGAGGGAAAAAAAGTAATTACTTTATCATTATGCTAAAATCCACTTTGTCACACTATTGTTGTATGCAAACTCTATAAGGATGAAGTGTACTTCCCAACTTCCACTAAAATGCAAGACAGCTCTCAGCATGTCCTCCAGAATCTAAATGGTCCTCTCTGACTGACCATCCATATGTGGGTGAAAAGTTGTATTGAACCTCAACTTTATGCCCAAAGCATGATCCAACTGATTCCAAAACTTGGATATAAATTTAGGATCTCTATCTGATATAATTGAAACTGGGATACCATGCAGCCTGACTATCTCATCCACGTATATCTTATCCAACTTCGGGACATCAAAGGTTAACTTAATAGGAAGAAAGTGAGCTGACTTAGTTAGTCTATCCACAATCACCCATATAGCGTCACATCCTCTAGGTCTCCTGGGCAACCCTACCACAAAATCCATTGTGATATGTTCCCACTTCCACTCTGGTATAGGAAGAGATTGCAAGGTACCTGTAGGTTTTTAATGCTCAACCTTAACCTACTGGCACACACTACTCTTAGCCACGTACTCAGCTACATCCTTCTTCATACCTGACCACCAGTAGAACTCCTTGAGATTCCTATACATCTTAGTGTTTCCTGGATGCATAGCGTACATCGATGCATGCACTTCCTCAAGAATTTGTTCTTTCAAATCACTATTTCCAGGTACACACAACCTGTCATGCTGATACAACAAACCATCATCTGAAAACCTGAACTCTGGTATTTTTCCCTTTTTCATGTCCTGCATGATCTTTTGTAACTCACTGTCACTCTGTTGAAGTTCCTTGATCTGATCATAAAAAGTGGGCTTGACTTGCATCTATGCAATCAAACTACTCTGCTCTGTCACTCCTAAGTCTAAGTTCAACTTCCGCATCTCTACTAGAAGGTCTCTCTTAAAGCATGCCATAGAGGATACATTAGCTATTGAACTTGACTTCCTACTGAGGGCATTCGCTACCACATTTGCCTTCCCATGATGATAATCTATCATCACATCATAATACTTGATCAATTCTAACCATCTCTGCTGTCTAAGATTCAGATCCTTCTGGGTGAAGATATATTTCAAGCTCTTATGATCTGTAAACACCTGGCACACCTCACCATAAAGATAGTGGCGCCATGTCCTAAGAGCATGAACTACTACAGCTAGCTCCAAATCATGTGTCGAGTAATTCTCCTTATTCTTCTTAAGCTTTCTAGATGCATAAACTACTACTTTGCCTTCCTGCATCAACACACCGCCTAAGCCTCTCCTGGAAGCATCACAAAACACTGTGTAACCTTTATGTGCCTCGGGTAGGATCAACACTGGTGTTGTAGTCAACCTCTTCTTTAAGATCTAAAAACTCTTCTCACAGTCGTCTGACCAGACAAACGGTGCATTCTTTCTCATTAAGTGTGTCAGAGGTGACACTACAACACTGAAGTTCTGGATGAACCTCCTATAGTAACCTAACAATCCTAAGAAGCTTCTGATCTCAGTAGGAGTTTTAGGTTGTTCCCACTGTAGAATAGACTCGACTTTTTTAGGGTCAACACTTCATCTCTTGAGATGACATGTCCAAGAAAAGAGACCTCAGCTAACCAGTACTCACACTTACTGAACTTAGCATATAACTAGTGCTATCTCAACAACAATAATGCTATCCTCAGATGCTGCTCATGCTGCTCATCATCTCTGGAGTAGATCAAAATGTCATCTATGAAAACTACTATGAACTGATCTAAGAACGGCTTGAAAATCTAGTTCATCATATCCATGAAGGCTGTTAAGGCATTAGTCAGTCCAAACGACATGACCAGAAACACATAATGCCCATATCTTGTTTTGAAAGCCAACTTAGGAATATCTGAAGCCTTTATCCTCAACTGATGATATCCATATCTCAAGTCTATCTTAGAAAAGATCGTCGCTCCATGCAACTGATCAAACAAATCATCTATCCTTGGCAACATATACTTATTCTTGATGGTGATCTTATTCAACTGTATGTAGTCTATACATAACCTCATAGTACCATCCTTCTTTTTCACAAACAAGACTAGAGCTCCCCATGGCGAAGAACTAGGTCGAATGAAACCCTTATCCAATAATTCCTGTAATTGATTCTTCAGTTCCTTCAACTCTATAGGTGCCATTCTGTAGGCTGGTAGCGCTATATGTTGACTACCAGGCAACACATGGATCTCAAAGTCTATCTCTCTTTCAGGAGGTAGACCTCACAACTCATCTGGGAAAACATCTGAGAACTCACAGACCACTGGAACAACCCATAGGCTAATTGTGCTCTTCTTTGCTCTAATATCTTACTACATGTACCAAAAATGGCTCACAACCTTTCTACAACATCTTATCAGCTACATCGGCTGATATGATACACGTAGGAAAAACTTTCCTGTCTCCAAAAAAGACACAAGAAAATCCACCATGTTGAAGACAACCTCCTCCTTCCAATAGTCAAGCTGAAATCAATATCTCTCTAGGCAATCCATACCCAAGATAACTTAAAAAGAGTTAATATCTAGGGGTATAAGATTAACTACGATGGTGTAACCACCAAAGGTCAACAAACATCCATGACAAAACTCTGTCAACACTGTCGGTTCACCTAACGGAACCCTCAACAACAACTCAACCGGTAAATCCTGGGTTAAGAGGTTAAGCTCACAATCTAAAGAACTCTATATAAATGAATGAGTAGCACCCATATCTATCAAAACCATAACTGAAATTCTATTAAAGAAAAACATTTCTCCTATAATCACTCGAAAAGAAACAATACCTTCTTGTGGTGTCAAAAAGAAGAAGCGTCCTGAAGCTCTTCCTCTCCCATAATGTCCTCGTTGTCCTTCCCTAGTACTGGGTGCTGCACCACCTCGTGAACCTGAAGCTACAAAGGAACCAGGTCCTCCAGCTAGAGCCTGTCTCGGGACATTCTGGTATTGTGACTGGGAACCTAATGATGCTGACTGTTGTAACTAGGGGCAATTCCTCTTGAAATGTCCCATCTATCTGCACTGATGACATCCTTGAAACTCTGTTCCCCAACACTGTCCTGAGTGTGGTCTTCCACAAATATCACACCTCAGTACCTTTCTCCTTGGCTGACCTATCACTGAAGCTGATGATCCAAAAGACCTTCCTCTAGACGTGTTGCTCTAATCCCCTAGACTGGATCTTCCCCTACTCTAAGAAGATATCACATCTTCAGATCCTTGTTTACTGAAACAACCAAAACCACATCCAAGATTTGAGAAGAACCCACCATCACTTCCTTGGTGACCACTACTAGTTTGTCCTCTGCCGAAGTCTCCGAGTCTCTTTCTATTCTCATAACGCTTATCAACATTCACAAACTCCTCTACACATGTTGTTGCCTCATCCACATCATCTCCACCACCTGGACCCATCACCTGAGGGTCAGGTCCAATGTGGCTCTCAGCTTGGTCCTCATTACCACGTCCTCTTCCTGCCATCTGCAATAGTATAACAAAACACTTCCTGTTAGAAAATTACAGTTAGAAGGAAAACACCTAAGTCCTAATCCTATTGGTCTCTTATCATCCCCTGACCTTGACTTAGAGTAACTACGTATTCAAACTATGCTCTGATAACAAATATCCTATGACACCCCGATCCCCGTGCCATCTCTAATGACCCCAGAGACCAGGAGTCACCCTCAGTAAATCACCCGTAACCTTTTCTTTTCTTAATCACTTAAAATTAGCTTAAAGGAAAAATCTTTTAACTTAGAATAAACTGAAACCTTACTAACTGCGGAAGCAACTGCTATTTACATTACTAGATAGATAAAGCAGATTTACACGTCATATTACATTTTTCATGAAGAATGTAAATCACAACAAATAACTGAAATCTAAACTACATATTACATTACATTATCTCTCTACCACACCACATGCCCAAGGACCGAGGGGAAAGGACTAAGATACCCCTATCTAACTACGAACTACCTTCTAAGAACTTGGGTGATACGATCCTTCAGCTTCCTCATGTTGATGCAGACCTGAAAAATGTTTCAGTAGGTTGGTGAGCTACTGGCTCTGTGAATAGAATTTCACCCAACCATCATAGATAACTCATTTTATGATTATTAATTGGAATAAAATACAAGATAATACTATACTGAGAATATCTAAGCAATATAATTTAAACGACATGAGATGTCAACATTTTATTAAGATAACAACTGCTGCAAAACTATAGACACTACTATAGAAACAACATTCAATGTCGCTTTTCTGGGTGTCCATTTTTTAACAAAACCGATGCCTATAATATTCAACGTTGGATATATAGGAACACTGACATCTATATTCGAAGACCAGCCAGACACGGGTATCGCTTTGTATTCAGCATCAGCTGGGTAAAACAATTCGACGCCTAAAATCGCCTGCGAAATCCAATTTTCAAGCGAATTTTTTTTGCCCCAAAGTATCACATACAAGTCAGTTTCTTAACTACCAATCGACGCTAATATAAGATGGAAATTTGCGTGAAAAGTTCCAATTTAGGCGTCGGTTATCCTTTGATAATCGACGTTGATAATGGTTCCCGCCAAATAATTTAGGGCAAAGATTGTCTAATTGGACGTCAGTTTTTTAATATCAACCGACGCTTAAAGGTAAAAGGCGTCGGTTTTCCTGATAACCGATGTTGTTGACAAACTTAATAGACTCGTATCACCTGACTCTTCCCCTTCCTTCCTATTTCATCACGATAGTTTTCTGTTGTGATTGCCGCTCGCCTAAAATCGCCCGACGACCCCCACTGCTGCTGGTGCGGCTCTGCTCATCGCCGCCGCTTGCCGCCACTGCTGCTCACCAGTCTGCTCTTCTCTTCTCCTGCTGCCACTGCTGCTCGCCGCTCTGCTCTGGTCTTCGCCTACTCATCGCCACTGCTGCCGCAGGTCGCCGCCGCTCTTCTCCATGCTAGCTCCAAGTAGCCTTAGCCTCTTTTCTTCTTTCTTCGTAGCTTTCCTTCTCCGTAGCTCCTTACCAACAGCAAGCACAGTCGTGGCTGTGTTGGCCTACCACGACTGTGATGTCCATCACGAATGTGGTAGGCCAACATAGCCACGGTCGTGCTTGCTATTGGTAAGGATATGAACAAATCTTTATGTAATGCTTTATGTAAATCCTAGGATACGAACAAATCTTTTGCTTTCATATATTTGTGTTTCTAATCCTAATGTTTGACCTAATTCAGTAAATTTTGATACATGTTGAAATTAGATTTAAACTTGTCCATTCCAGCATCCTAATTTGATTTGATTAAACCCTAACATTGATGAAATCCTAACATCAATTGTTATGAAAACCTAACATTAATTGTGATGAAACCCTAACATGTACCTATCTATTATTGTGTTTGTTGGCCTAGAAACCCGTCCAAGATTTACTCATTAGGAGTAAATTTTGGATAGTCCCCATTCTGGGACTATTCTTGAACACCTAATCTCACTTAGGATGTAAGTGCATAATGTGTATTGGGTTTTCAAGAAACTTTCAATATCATTTCCCCGTTTGTTCTCTAAGTACATATGTGCTTAGAGAACAACGGGGAAATGCTGCCGAAATTTTCTTGAAAACCCAATACACATTATACACTTACTAGTGAGATTAGGTGTTCAAGGATGGGATAGGTGGTACACATTTATTATATATCAGAATGATGACTTATATGTGCGCGGAGATCACAATGAAGGATTGTTAATTGATAAAAGATCACAATTTTAGAGGCATGCATGTTTATATTTTTTTATTGAAGCTAAATGTTTGTTTTTTTAATATCAATATCATTTTCAGATTTGACGTTTCATTATCTTCTAGTTAATACAAATGCTAAATGTTTGCCTTTTTAATGACATTTTCAGATGGCTGACCATGATGAGCATGATGTCCATGATGAGCATGAAGTCCATGATGAGCATGTTGTCCATGATGAGCATGGTGAGGATACCAATGTAAGTTCTAAAAACATATCCTGTATTTCTATAAAATTAATTATCTTCTAGTTATGTCATATATCCCATATTTCTATATTGGGCTAATTCAGTGTGTTTATTTTTGTCAAATTTTAGGTTGATGATGCACATGTACCCATTGAAGCACTGGAGGAACTTGATGCGCATCACCAAAAACTTAACAAGAAAAGGGGCATCACTCTATTGAAGAAGTTAATAGCACTAAGTGGCAGTGGATGCAGATTGGTTGTGGAGTTTGATAATGGAGGAAATGCAATTGGAGTGAACTGTAATAATTTTGTAAACTATCTTGGGGTTGTCACTCAAAGCCATTGTGGTGTTAAGTATGATAATTGGCATAAAGTTCCTCAAGCGAAGAAAGACTTGATATGGAAGGATTTATGCGTGAGTTATTATTATTTGCAATTCTATTTTGTAGATTACAAATTCTATTATTTGCAATTCTTTTTTTGGATACTAGTTAATAACAATTCTATTTTATAGAATCTGTTTGCATTGGATGAGAAGTTGCATCGTAAAAGCGTGATGCAACACGCTGGAAAGATGCTAAGGAACTATAGGATAAATCTCAACAGAGAATACATAAAAGATGGTTCTAAGAAGAAGAAGTCAACCCTTGAACAGTGGAACTTCTTGGACAAAGAAGATTGGGACACATTTGTTGCTTCAAGAAAATCTGAAGAATTCAAGGTATTAGGCGTCACTCCCAATTTAATTAATATATGTTGTATTCACCTATTCAAGATTAACATTTAGTGCTACTAACCAAATCATTAATGTGCATACTAACTAGGCCCTCAGTGAGGCGCAAAAAGCAAGGCGTGCACTGAATGTGCATGACCACACTATGGGTCCAAAGGGCTATGCAAGCGTTCACCAAAGACTACAGGCAGAGTCTGCTGCTACTCAGGAGTCCTCTACTACATGTGCCACACCCATGCCTCGCCATGATGTCGGGATAGTTGGGAGGCAAAACAAGAAGGGTGAAATAAAGAAGCCCGTAACTACTAAGGCGGCTGCAAAAATGGTAAAATACAACTCTTAGAGCAATCGTTTGAATATTGATTATTTGTGGTGTTAACTTACCAATTTCTATTGATGGTGATTAGCGGGAGTTACACGAGCAGAGGAAATAAGGCACGCTCATCCCTCAGGGAACAAGGGATGAATTGACAATTGCTCTGGGTAACCCAGAGCATCCTGAACGTGTTAGGGGTGCAGGCGCTGGTGTGGTCATCAAAGCATTCTTTGGGCCATCCCAGCACAAACCCAGAGCGAGACTTTCACAAGAAGAGGTAACCTATTCTTTTTTTAGAATGTTACTACAAAAGGGAATTCAATAATAAGAAGTTATCCATGTATAGGAGAATAAGAGAGTCGAGGATATAGTTGCTAAGAAGGTCAATGATATAGTTGCTAAGAAAGTCAAGGAAGAAATGGTGCGGTGGTAGGCATCTCAGGCTTCCAATCAGCCTATGGCGACCCACTCTTCTCTAGGTGCACAGACTGAGAGTAATCCTGTAGACCCACCACCTAACACATCTTCTGTAAGTATTGTTTATGACATTGTAGCTAGTCTTTTAAAGATGATATGTTTTCAAGATGATATGTATATATGTATAATATTCTTTACTTAAATTTGTAGGCGTTGAAGCCATGCCGCTTAAGAATAGAAGACTATGTTATTGCAGAGGCGCCGACTTACCCATCCCTTCCTGGGGCAACATTTCACGGGACTCCAATGCCATAGGGCTACAT
The DNA here is from genome assembly GCA_963693085.1 of Alisma plantago-aquatica. NCBI lineage: Eukaryota > Viridiplantae > Streptophyta > Magnoliopsida > Alismatales > Alismataceae > Alisma > Alisma plantago-aquatica. The sequence goes on from OY856413.1 coordinate 167,768,149, forward strand.
TCGTGTGAGCCCGATACGTGTATTACCCGATTGGAGGGAAGGTACATTGCCATATGCCCACCCGGATATTGATACACTTGTTGAGGCAGAAGGCGGGGTGATATTGTGGCCCAAAGTAGATGTCGTCTACACTACTGAAATTGTAAGATAAATTTACATTACTTTTGATTGTTAATGTGTATATATGAGGTCAATTGATCTGAAATTATATATACAAGTTAAAAAGAAGACACCCGGAGCACCTAGCCCTCCACCTCCACTTCCTGCATTACCAACTTGGGTTCCAACTGATCTAAAATACTCGTTAGGTCCTGCTTGTAGGGGAATGGGATGTTGGCTATAGGCACATAATATACATTGCCCTATAATTGTTTCTTTAGAAGCGAATTATGCAGGTCAATCATACGAAAGCTCTTTATTTATACAATATATTATTGAGCTATTTATATATGATTGGTTGAATACATCAATGATAGAGACATGGATAAGGTGAGATCTTGTTTATACATCCATATACCTTGTGTAAGATCAAGTGATCTGGTTTCTTATATATTAATGCATACGTAATACATGTTTTGCAGTGACTTAGTCAAAAATCAATGTAAACAATTTGCGTTTGACCATGTGGGATTTTTGATTCCATCATTGATTAGTATGGTAGCTAAAGACCCTGCTAGTGTTCAACAATACTGTATAGATGCTTTTATAATTTTTGGTCAGCAAAAGAAGACGATAATAATAGCTCCATTCAATGTCAAGTAAGTTTACTTTACTTATAATTTGGACTTAAGAAAATTACATTTTTATTGTGGATTTTGAGTTATTAATTTTTAACCTTTTTACCTCTATTGGTAGGCATTGGGAGTTACTAGTTATTCTCCCCGGGACATTCATTGTTTATTATCTAGATCCTGCGGGGAGTACATTGAATACTAAAATTGTACACGTAATGAGATTGCCATTATTCTGGTGAGAAATTGTCACGGAACCGTTCTTACCCCAATCCCAATCCTACTGCCTAGACAGTAGAAAAATGATTGAAGCGCCCGTCCCTGAGTGGCCCGATAGGATCTAACACACTGGCATATACAATAAGAAATAAATAAATCAAAAACTGGATAATTAAAGAACAAACTAACCCAATATGGAGATATATATGATTTATCCTTTTCATCTGAGTGTATGAGTGTGGAAGCGATCTTATTTTAATATTCCATTTGTAATGCCTAAAATCAAAAAAATCAAGACACAATCATGCAATTGCACGGTACGCTTTCAAAATCAAGTAAAACGATTTATAAAAAAATAGTATGCTTGGCAGGACTTATATTCAAAAAAATAACAAGCAATTTGCAAAACCAACATTTATTCAACAAGTTTTTCAAGAAAATCAACTTTTATTGCGAATTCCCATTATGCTGTAATTCAAGAAGCATGCTTATATATTTGTATGACTCTATTACCCCAACATGATGGGGAAGGTCACTAGGCCCCTTTTCACCATAGGAACATAGGAAGCCAATGTACAAGTCCCACTTCCAAACGAGGGGGTTTGTTGTACTCAATATCCACATTATGAACATTATCAATATCATCATCATTATCAATATACGGGCAGTCATAATGGGCATGCAATTTATGTTTTCATGTTTTTCAAAATATTGTATAGAAAAACAGAAGACTAATCATAGGGAACAATAGCTCATCCAAGTAACTAGCCAAGTATACGATCAAGAGATACATAAAAGTATCTACAATATAATTAAGGAGGAGTTATATAAATAGCGTACCTTTCACCGAGATTTCAAGTATAGATCATGAGTAATAGGTTGATCCTTCGAGTTAGATCCTAAAACACAATATTTGGATCAAGGGTCAAGATCAAGATATTTGGATATCATGTTGTAATATTCGAGATTAGGGTTACCCTTTCCTAGGTCAACCTTAGGGTTAGGTCATCCACTTATGATCAATCAATATTTCAATCTGTCCAACATTATTTCAAATATCAAGTATTTCCAAGTGTGAATGACTTTCTAAGGTTTCTAGAATCATATATGTTAACTCTAATATTATGATCATTATCTAGTCATCATCAAGTTCCTAGATCATCATCATGATACTTAGCATCATTGGAATTCCAGATCAGGTTGATGGGTCAAATATATCAAGGGTTTGTAAGATTTGAGATCCATGTCAAGATTACTCAGTATCCATTATAATTAAGATTGAATCAAACAATAGATCTTAATGATTCATTCTCAAGAGTAGATGATTCAAAAAGATTGGATCTAGGTTACAAAATATCATCAGAGTCCAAAAATAGGGTTTTCAAGGATTAAAAGTCATTATTGAGCCATATGACAAATGAAATGATCAAGAGTGTATGATCTAGATTTATCAGTGATCATCTTTTAGAATCAGGCATCAAAACTATTTTTAATGGATTCACTAGATTTTTCTGATCAAGATTGACTACTTATTTGTAATTTTTGGAGTTCGTATGAATTTTCTATGATTAAAACAAGATCTTGACATTTATATGAATTTTTGAATAGAGGGGAGATATTTACCTTATTTGTGAAAATCGAGGGCTGTTGGATCAAGATTCGGTGGCTCAGATTGCGCCACAAGGCTCGCTGGTCCAGGATCTGGTTCAATCCTTGATTGGCTGGTTCATCCTTCTATTTAGTCGGTTCATTTTGTGGTCTACCGGGTCCCTGGTCCCTCTGGAACCGAGCGGTTTGGGGACATCTCCTCCTCGTTCAGGCCTCACGCGAGCCACAAAGGTAGGCGGAGGAGCTCGCCAGAGCGGGGAGGGTCTGAGAGAAGCAAAGGGTAGGGGAGGCGGCCGAGGTGCCGGCCGAGCTTGCCTCGGCCCCGCGAATTGGATGGGGCCAGAAAAAGGAAGAGGACACGAGGAGCACAGACGCCCGATCTGGGCTGTGCGGCGGCACCGCTGAGGCACAGTGACCGGAGAAGAAGGGAGCGAGAGAGAGAGAGAACGACGAGGGAAAAGAAGGTGCCACTCTGTTTGTAGGGATGGGCCGAAGTCAATGGAAGGGTTTATATAATGTTTTACTGCTAGGGTTAGGGCTACTAGAGAGGGCGGCGCACCCCATGGGTTGGCTTGCTTGCTTGACCCCTAAGCAACGATTCCACCCTACCAAGCTGCGCGGAAGCTTCGAGAAAGATGACCCACCAAATAGTTTTGTGAGTCCTTACATTAGTCAATTTGATAGGGGTGAGTATTTCATTCAGTTTCATAAAGTTGCTCATTCGGTTTTAACAAAACCATTTGAAAGCAAATAGTTTCATCAAACCGTTTGAAGCTAAACGGTTTCAAACCATTTGGGAGAGTTGACCAGGGTTGACCATTTGGAAAAGTTGATACTAATATTGATGGTTGATGACCCACTAAATTTTATTGATTAATTCCAAAGGGTTCATCAGTTGAAGGTCAATGAATTAGCAAGCCCTAATCGGGTTAGGTGTTGAAATTCAATTTGGTTAATTTAGATTTTTGGGTGTTTGATCCCAAATGGTCCCAAGACCGTTTGGAGGTCACTCAAATGGTCACAGGACCGTTTGGGGGTCACCCAAGACCGTTTGGAGGTCTAGGGTTAAGTATGGTTGAGTAATTGAAGGTCTAGAGATACCAAATTGAAATGCAATTGAGTGTTGATTTGATGATCAATCCAATGATCTAAACCCTAACGAAATTTCAAAAATTCCAAGTATAGGATGAGGCAAACGGTCTCAAGACCGTTTGGAGGTCATCCAAATGACCTCAAGACCGCTTGGGGTCAGGTCATGTCAAAAGTTTGATGATGGTTCATTGGTTTCAAATGAATTAGTTCCACAATGTTGAACAATGATGACTACTCGATTCAAAGTCATAATTGAAGGATTCTTGAGTTGAAACCCTAGATCAATTGGGTTCAAAAACCCTAATTTTTGGTCTAATTGAAGGTTGATTCAATAGTTCAAGTGACAAAGAAATTAGGGATTCAATTGATATTGGTCCATCCATTGAAATCATGAATCATATAAGTGTTAAGGGACTTTTTGGTCCATTTAGTTTTGAGATGGCTTGGACCAAACGATCTTAAGACCATTTGGGACCAAATGGTCTCAAACCATTTGGAGACACAAAGTGCAAATGGTTTCAACACCTATTTTGTCTAATCCGTTTCAAGAACAAATTGCCCAAATGGTTTTCTACCAATTGAATTTTGAGAACTAAGATTGTTTAGGGCCTATGTAATCAGATCTTTTTGAGGTGTAACATGGTGGATCCATTAGGACATCCCATGTAATTGAAGGTCCAATAGGGTCAATCCAATTTGATACCCAATGCAATTGAAGATTCAATTGGTTAATCCAATTGATCAACTAATGGAATTGAAGGTTCAATTGGTCAATTCATTTGGAACCCTCATATAATTAAAGGTTAAATTGATTAAACTATTTGGAGACCTAATGTACTTAGATGATTGATACCCTTAGTGGGATTAATCATTGATGCACAATGATGTAATAATTCAATACACTATGTTAACCCTAAAATGTATGTATTTGAATAAAGGGTAGGTTCAATCTAATCAAGAATTGAGTAGTGGACATCTTGAGTAGGATGAGAGAGAAAAATTCATACATGAATGACAATCATGTAGCACTTAAGCCTAAAACATCCAAAATTATGTGACATACAATTAGGGTATGATCATTGAATAAGAGATCATAAACCCTAATTGAGTTGATTAATGAACTCAAACCCTAATTTAAGGCAATTCTGAGTGAAACCCTAAACTAGTAGGATGATGTGAAATGAAATTGGGGTAATGACATGTGTAACCCTCATTTAGGGTGTTTTGATGATAAACCCTAGTTAGGATGAATAGTAAACCCTAATTGTGGGTAATGGAATATAAAACCCTAATTGGAAGAAATAGTAAAACCTAACCCTAAATTGGGTGTTAGTATATGATAATTCCTTATGAGATGTGAATAGTAAACCCTAATGTTAAAATAGAGTAAAGGCATGTGAAACCCTAATTGAGGTTGATTCCATGTGAAACCCTAATTGAGGGTGATGCCATGTGAAACCCTAATTGAGGTTGATTCCATGTAAAACCATAATTGAGGGTGATGCCATGTGAAACCCTGATTGAGGTTGATTCCATGTGAAACCCTAATTGAGGGCGATGCCATGTGAAACCCTAATTGAGGTTGATTCCATGATAAACCCTAATTTAGGGTGATGCAATGTGAAACCCTATTTGAGGGTGATGCCATGTGAAACCCTAATCAAAGGAGCCCTAATACAGGGTGAAGGTATGTGAAACTCTAATTTTGAATTATAATACATGAAGCCCTAATCTTGGGTAATATGATGACAAACTAGAACCCTAATAATAAAATAGTGGGCCAAGCCTTATAAAGGTGAAATATCTCAAATGGTTGTTTATAGACAACCTTCTAAGTAAGCAATACCTTAACCTGAGATGAGTCCATATCGTTGAAGATAGTTGGACCATTCTTGTGTGTGACCTATGCACTTCATGGTAAGAATGATAGGTTAGTGAATGAAAGTATTAAGATGGGAAACACCTTAATCCAAGATAAGTTGATAACTCAAGTAAGTTGGAAGTGATGAGGAAAGTGATACATCAAGATATGATAGATATCACTTTTAGCATTCCAGGGTTGATATTCCTTGATGCACCTCAAATCCAATATACTTGGACAAGAAACACATGAAGTGTGTTATGTAATTTGTTACAATGAATTGTACTGAGTTTGATATACTTTGATATGTATAGGCTAATATACCTTGAGAATGGGGTTAAGCCAAACTAATGAGTATGATGTAATCATACCATGATAAGGATGAGAAATGAACTCATACCTTGTAGTGATAATCATTTAATGATAAATGTTAATAGTAATAAACATGATTGTATATTCAAGATGTGTGATGGCCTTGTGAGTCATATGATTAAGATGTTGCCTAGTGGTAGGTGACAAGATTTTTAGTGGCCTTGTGAGACATATGGTTATATGTTGTCTAGTAAGAGATGACAAGATGTTTTATGGGTCTTGTGAGCCATGATGTTAATTGTTACCTAGTGAGAGGTGACAAGATATTAAATCTGCTCTATGAGCCATGAGAATGGTTATTGCCTAATGTGAGGTGACAAGATGTGGTAATCTGTGATAAGATGCACATGATTGGTAATAACCCAATACCAGGAATAATATCACATGATTGACATAGTTCAATACCTGGAAAATAACATAGGATTGGTTAAATCCCAATACCTAGAATAATAACACATGATTGGTTAAATCCCAATACTTGGAATAATATCATAGGATTGACATAGTTCAATACCTGGACTAATATCACAGGATTGGTTAAGTCCCAATACCTGGAATAATAACACAAGATTGGTTAAATCCCAATACTTGGAATAATATCACAGGATTGACATAGTTCAATACCTGGATTAATATAACAGGATTGGTTAAATCCCAATACCTGGAATAATAACACAAGATTGGTTAAATCCCAATACCTAGAATAATATCACAGGATTGACATAGTTCAAAACCTGGAATAATAACACAGGATTGGTTAAATCCCAATACCTGGAATAATATCACATGATTGACATAGTTCAATACCTGGAATAATATTAAAGGATTGACATAGTTCAATACCTGGAATAATATCACATGATTGACATAGTTCAATACCTGGAATAATATCATAGGATTTGTTAAATCCCAATACCTAGAATAATTGCATAGGATTGGTTAAATCCCAATACCTAGAATAATTGCATAGGGTTGACATAGTTCAATACCTGGAATAATTGCACAGGGTTGACATAGTTCAATACTCGGAATAATGTCACATGATTGGCATAGTCCCATACTTGGAATGGATACATAGGAACAATATAAGTCCAATGCTCGTACTAGTTGCACATGATTGGTATAATCCAATGCCTGGAATATTTATACAGGATTGGTATGGTCCAATGCCTAAATAAGACATGATGATGTACACTATCATGCCCTGTATAAATCAATATCTATTTAGCAGATTGGCTAAGGCCATCAGATAGAAACAAGAAAGAGTCATGGATGACATATCAGAGTAATGAGTATCATGAGAAAAGCATGAGATGTTGAGCTAATACAATAGATAAATAATATACATGTTCTTTCTATTCCTTATAAAGAGAATAGATGATTTACTGCTCTATCACAGATAGTTGCAATAGTTAAAGATGAGAATGATATAAACTTCTTATTCTCTGTTCAGATTTATATTATAAACTGCAATAATAATGTTTCTGGAAGAGAGTTATGTCTCTCGCTGGGGCAATTTTTCAATTGTCTCACCCCCGTGGGATCCAACATTGTTAGGTGGATGAGCATGGAGGAGATTGAGAATATCTTGTAGAGGAAGAACTTTAGTAGTAGCAGGTACAACAACAACAGCTCAGGTGGAGTGTGATGTCTGTCGTGTTTGTAGATAGAAGTCCTATGTGCCATCTCTATACTCTCAGGTCCTCAGAGTTAGTAGTTAATGTTTTTACATCATTTTGAGATTTTGGCTTGATGCCTTGAGGTTCTTATGCTGTCTGTGTTTAGCTTTTAACAAGGCAGTTTATGTTGTAACCCTCGAGAAGAGATGATACAAGATATGTACTTATGAACCAGGATGTAAATGTAATACATTGGTTCTTGTTGAAAGAGTTTTACTATGATTGGATTTCTCTAAAAAAGGTTTTAATTGCTAGTGATTTTTAGTAATCCGCTACAAATGATCGCTTCCACTTAATTAATCTTGTTTTTGTGATTTGGATGCTACAATTTAGTGGTATCAGAGCTCTAGGTTTGCTGATTCTACAGAGACATAGGACTAAGGTATCGAGTCTATTGTAAGTGTACTCTAGTGCATCTTATAGTGCCTTCTTCTTATGTAGAAGAAGATATATAGCTCCAAGATGTCTGGAGAACACGAGAGACACGTTGCTAAGAGCAATGTTGCTGCACCAGTGGAAGGTGCAAGGGATCAGGCAAGGGAGGAACCAATGCCTGAAAGTCCCCATGATGATGAAGTCATGAGAGGAAACCCAGATATTCATAATCTTTTTGGGCAACTCATGATCACAATGAGGTATATAGTAGACCAGATGCCAACAACGGCACCTAGGGAACTCATTTCCAATGAAGGATATGGGTCTGGAAAGACCTTTGAACGACTACGTCGTGTAGGATCCATAGAATATGCTGGAACATCTGACCCGACAGATGCTGATCATTGGCTCACCGAGTTAGAAAAAGCCTTTTAGATCATTAGTATCCCAGAGGCTGACAAAGTTAAGCATGTAGTGTACCTTTTGAAGGGTAATGTTGGACACTGGTGGGCTATAGAAGAAATAAAAAGGAATGATGAAGAGGTTGAATGGGAGGAATTTCGTCGAGAATTCATCAATAAGTATTTTCCAAAGACATACTTAGATGAAAAGATCTCACAGTTTGAGAAGATTCGACAGGGAGCCATGTCGATAAATGAATATGAGGTTAAGTTTATGGAACTTTTGGCGATTTTGTCCTCAAATGGCAGCTACTGAGGAGGAGAAGATCTAACGTTTTAAGAAGGGATTGAATGCTGAGATGACCATCCTGACATCTGCTCTAGAAAGTAGAGATAGGTTTGCCACATTTGTGGAATCTATACAGAGGATAGAAAGATATATGATAAAGAAACATGAGACAAACCTTAAAAGGAAGTCCACACAATCACATGAATAGTTGAGTAGTGGCAGCAAACAACCAAAATCTTCACCAGTTCAACCACAATATAATGCACCTATGCAGGGGTCATCAAGTTGGGGTCGAGCATGTCATAAATGTGGATAGCTAGGACATTTTAGACAACAATGTCCAAGGAGAAATAGTGAGGTGACCCAACTGTCAAGGCATAATCTGCAAAACCCACAAGGACCTCAGTCTAGTGGAGCAGATGGTAGAGGATGAAGACAAGTGTCACAATTTGGTCCATCTACTTCTGGTAGTAGAGGACAAAGGCAATAACAAATAATAACTAAGTCCATGTTTTGGGTCAGATAAGATGCTAGTTAACTTGTAAAAGGTAGACTTGTCAAGATAGAACTTTCTATTTTGAGTTACCTTCTGTTTCCTACTATAAGAAAGGTAGTTGTTGTTTAGATCATCTGTATAATCCCTTAAAGATATGGGGAAGAGATAAGAAGGATAAAAATTTAGGTTTATTTTAATATTCTCTTATATGTTTGAAAAATTCTCTTTTCTTGCAGAAAGGGAAAAGATGTAAAAGAAACACTCAGAGAAAATCTGAGATACTAAGTAGTAAAATTTAAAGAGATGTTAAGAATATGAAACATAATATAAAACAAATACATTCTACCTAATTTCAGTCCTTGAATACCCTGGCCAGGTATTCATTTATTGAAGGCAAGGTAAGTATGACATATCTAGATTGTTATCTTTTTGACTACTCTGATCAAGTAGTCATTCTGAAACAATCTCCAGAGTTTAAAGAAGAAGGAGATGTGGCATGGATATTTCTACCACATTCTAATTGATATATGAAGGAATTTGATTTAATTATAAATCAACTTATAAACAAAATAAGATGTTTAGTACAATGTATACCCTAGTCTGAAGACCTAGAGGTAATAATTACCTGATAAGAGGTAACAATAAAAATGATGAACTGGGGGTTTGAATACCCACATCTAGTGATCGTGATGATAATGAGAATAAGGAATGATGAGATGTAATCATCCATATGATTCCTATGATGATGGCAAGGGACCAAGGATAAAATAAGGGTAAATAACTCATGAACACAGAAAGTTCATGTAATAATTAGAGGAGATGATAACCTCTTCTCATGAATAAACAACCCTAGATAATAATAGGGTGATGAGAGGAATATGATCCTTTGTTTTCTTTTCTTTCAGGGACATGGAAATCAAGTGGGTCTTAGGAAACATGGTGTGCTTAAATTAAAATTGTTTATTTGATGGATACTTAGAAGAGTATTAGTTTGTCTTGGACTTGGGTTCCAAGAAAAAGATATGTATAACAAGAAATGTCCCAGGATGAAAGAAAGATGAAAATGTGATGTGTTTTCAGCACATGTGATGGATACCAAGGTAAGGAGTTCTGGTATCCGATAATTTATATTGACCACATGGAGTGGTTAACTGTGAAATCAGTTTGGTTATATAATATAACATGGACATCATATGTTAGGGGTTTATGCCTTGCATAAACATATGATTGAGATGATATATGAATAATATCTGTCTCCTTTTATCTGGGATTTCGGGGATGAAATCGTTGTTAGGGGTTTATGATTTGTAACATCCCTGACCTGGGTTATGCCTTAACCCTAGGTGTTTTTCTTAATAAAGTTAATTATATGCTTTCTCTTATTGCTTGAAAAGTAATTAAGGTTCAAGAGGAACTTATGTTTCAAATTTAGTCCTTTTCAAATAATGTTGAAGCATTGTTTTGCTTGATTTGGACTAAAGTGTAAATTACCCAAGTTGAGGGGTTAAATTGCAAATTTTGCATGATAAGATGTTCCTCATGTGTTGAAGAATCATGAGAATTAATATTATGAAGAGGTATGGCTTGTGGTATCCTGAGTACCAAGAAAGAGCTGATAAAGCAATGTTTGTGCATTAAAACCTAGTTTTGGTGTAAAGTGCAATTTACCCAAAAACTAAGGTTCAATATGCAAATTACCACTTCAAAATAGTCCCTAATGTTTCTTGAAATCATGTAGAGTAAAGAAAATGAGAAGGGCGCCTGATTTGAATTAATGTGGAGGAGAGAGCATCTTGATATTAAAATAATCAAGATTTATGCATAATTGAAACCCTAATTCAATTTCATGCAAAAAGAAATATATTAATTAAAGAGCCCTTCAACCAAAAGTTGAAGGATGAATTTGAAAAGGGGTTGGAAGATATTTTCCCTTGCAAAGGCACAAAAATATCCAAAGGAAGTGGATAACTCACTCATATTATTATAAGAAAAAGAAATATCCACTCACTTATGGATATTATTATAAAATGATTTAAGGTGCTTAATTTTCTTTTCTTTAAATCAAGGATAATTGAGAGGAATAAGAGGAAAGTAGGATAGCCTCTTATCCAAGGAGTTGAGGAGGAGGAGGCGGCACTAATTTTGGAATTAAATAAATTTTTATAAGGCACTTCCTCTCCCCTAAAATGAATTTTTAATAAAATGCATATATGGTCCTTTATCCATAGCTTGGAAAGGGAATTTCGTATCCACTTTCATTTATTACTTGCAAAAACGACCAAGGGAGATTGGAGAAACAGGAGGACGACTCCCAACCTATTGGTAAGCTTCTTTCCCTTCTTTCACCATGATTTCATGGTGGAAATCGAAAATAAATGATGGATTTCTTCTTTTCTCCATGCAATCTTCTATCCTAGCCATTTATTTTCACCCAAAATCTTGAGGACGAGCTTGGGATAGTTGAGAAATATTATTCCACCATTAAATACGTGGATCTTGGATCTTTGAAGCTCAATTGGAGGTGGGTTATATAACTTGTACTCCTTTTACATTGTTATTCAACTATCAACTTTGCAATTTCATTGATTCCTTCATCTTCTTGATTAATTGTTGGTTGAAATTGGTAATTCCATGAAATTAGAAGTACTAAGATCTTCAGTGATGAATCTATATGATGATGACATCATCTTGGACACATTTCCCAAAGCAATTGTATTTCATTCGGTTTCATCAAGTTGCTCATTCGGTTTTAACAAAACCATTTGAAAGCAAATAGTTTCATCAAACCGTTTGAAGCTAAACGGTTTCAAACCATTTGGGAGAGTTGACCAGGGTTGACCATTTGGAAAAGTTGATACTAATATTGATGGTTGATGACCCACCAAATTTTATTGATTAATTCCAAAGGGTTCATCAGTTGAAGGTCAATCAATTAGCAAGCCCTAATCAGGTTAGGTGTTGAAATTCAATTTGGTTAATTTAGATTTTTGGGTGTTTGAGCCCAAATGGTCCCAAGACCATTTAGAGGTCACCCAAACGGCCTCAGGACCGTTTGGGGGTCACCCAAGACCGTTTGGAGGTCTAGGGTTAAGTACGGTTGAGTAATTGAAGGTCCAGAGATACCAAATTGAAATGCAATTGAGTGTTGATTTGATGATCAATCCAATGATCTAAACCCTAATGGAATTTCAAAAATTCCAAGTATAGGATGAGGAAAACGGTCTCAAGACTGTTTGGAGGTCATCCAAATCACCTCAAGACCGTTTGGGGTCAGGTCATATCAAAAGTTTGATGATGGTTCATTGGTTTCAAATGAATCAGTTCCACAATGTTGAACAATGATGACTACTCGATTCAAAGTCATAATTGAAGGATTCTTGAGTTGAAACCCTAGATCAATTGGGTTCAAAAACCCTAATTGTTGGTCTAATTCAAGGTTGATTCAATAGTTCAAGTGACAAAGAAATTAGGGATTCAATTGATATTGGTCCATCCATTAAAATCATGAATCATGTAAGTGTTGAAGGGACTTTTTGGTCCATTCGGTTTTGAGATGGTTTGGACCAAACGATCTTAAGACCGTTTGGGCCCAAATGGAGATCGTTTGGGACCAAACGGTCTCAAACTGTTTGGAGACCCAAAGTGCAAATGGTTTCAACATCTATTTTGTCTAATCGGTTTCAAGAACAATTTTCCCAAATGGTTTTCTACCAATTGAATTTTGAGAACTAAGATTGTTTAGGGCCTATGTAATCAGATCTTTTTGAGGTGCAACATGGTGTATCCATTAGGACATCCCATGTAATTGAAGGTCCAATAGGGTCAATCCAATTCGATACCCAATGCAATTGAAGATTCAATTGGTTAATCCAATTGATCAACTAATGGAATTGAAGGTTCAATTGGTCAATTCATTTGGAACCCTCATATAATTAAAGGTTCAATTGATCAAACTATTTGGAGACCTAACGTACTTACATGATTTATACCCTTAGTGGGATTAATCATTGATGCACAATGATGTAATAATTCAATACACCATGTTAACCCTAAAATGTATGTATTTGAATAAAGGGTAGGTTCAATCTAATCAAGAATTAAGTAGTGGACATCCTGAGTAGGATGAGAGAGAAAAATTCATACATGAATGACAATCATGTAGCACTTAAGCCTAAAACATCCAAAATTATGTGACATACAATTAGGGTATGATCATTGAATTAGAGATCATAAAACCCTAATTGAGTTGATTAATGAACTCAAACCCTAATTTAGGTCAATTCTGAGTGAAACCCTAAACTAGTAGGATGACGTGAAATGAAATTGGGGTAATGACATGAGTAACCCTAATTTAGGGTATTTTGATGATAAACCCTAATTAGGATGAATAGTAAACCCTAATTGTGGGAAATGGAATATAAAACCCTAATTGGAAGAAATAGTAAAACCTAAACCTAAATTGGGTGTTAGTATATGATGATTCCTGATGAGATGTGAATAGTAAACCCTAATGTTAAAATAGGGTAAAGGCATGTGAAACCCTAATTGAGGTTGATTCCATGTGAAACCCTAATTGAGGGTGATGCCATGTGAAACCCTAATTGAGGTTGATTCCATGTGAAACCCTAATTAAGGGGGATGCCATGTGAAACCCTAAATGAGGTTGATTCCATGTGAAACCCTAATTGAGGGTGATGCCATGTGAAACCCTAATTGAGGTTGATTCCATGAGAAACCCTAATTTAGGGTGATGCCATGTGAAACCCTACTTGAGGGTGATGCCATGTGAAACCCTAATCAAAGGAGCCCTAATACAGGGTGAAGGTATGCAAAACTCTAATTTTGAATTATAATACATGAAGCCCTAATTTTGGGCAATATGATGACAAACCAGAACCCTAATAATAAAATAGTGGGTCAAGCCTTATAAAGGTGAAATATCTCAAATGGTTGTTTATAGACAACCTTATAAGTAAGCAATGCCTTAACCTGAGATGAGTCCATATCATTGAAGATAGTTGGACCATTGTTGTGTGTGACCTATGCACTTCATCGTAAGAATGATTGGTTAGTGAATGAAAGTATTAAGATGGGAAACACCTTAATCCAAGATAAGTTGATAACTCAAGTAAGTTGGAATTGATGAGGAAAGTGATACATGTAGATATGATAGATATCACTTTTAGCATTCCAAGGTTGATATTCCTTGATGCACCTCAAATCCAATATACTTGGACAAGAAACACATGAAGTGTGTTATGTAATTTGTTATAATGAATTGTAATGAGTTTGATATACTTTGATAAGTATAGGCTAATATACCTTGAGAATGGGGTTAAGCCAAACTAATGAGTATGATGTAATCATACCATGATAAGGATGAGAAATGAACTCAAACCGTGTATTGATAATCATTTAATGATAAATGTTAAGAGTAATAAACATGATTGTATACTCGAGATGTGTGATGGCCTTGTGAGGCATATGATTAAGATGTTACCTAGTGATAGGTGACAAGATATTAAATGTGCTATATGAGCCATGAGAATGGTTATTGCCTAATGTGAGGTGACAAGATGTGGTAATCTGTGATAAGATGCACAAGATTGGTAATAACCCAAGACCTGGAATAATAACACAAGATTGACATAGTTCAATACCTGGAATAATAACACAGGATTGGTTAAATCCCAATACCTGGAATAATAACACAAGATTGGTTAAATCCCAATACTTGGAATAATATCACTGGATTGACATAGTTCAATACCTAGAATAATATCATAGGATTGGTTAAATCCCAATACAAGGAATAATAACACATGATTGGTTAAATCCCAATACTTGGAATAATATCACAAGATTGACATAGTTGAATACATGGAATAATATCACAGGATTGGTTAAATCCCAATACCTGGAATAATAACATAGGATTGGTTAAATCCCAATACCTAGAATAATATCATGGGATTGACATAGTTCAATACCTGGAATAATAACACAGGATTGGTTAATCCCAATACCTAGAATAATATCACAGGATTGCCATAGTTCAATAGCTGGAATAATATCAAAGGATTGACATAGTTCAATACCTGGAATAATATCACAGGATTGACATAATTCAATACCTGGAATAATATCACAGGATTGGTTAAATCCCAATACCTGGAAAAATTGCACATGATTGGTTAAATCCCAATACCTGGAATAATTGCACATGATTGGTTAAATCCCAATACCTGGAATAATTGCACAGGGTTGACATTGTTCAATACCTGGAATAATTGCACAGGGTTGACATAGTTCGATACTTGGAATAATGTCACAGGATTGGCATAGCCCAATACTTGGAATGGATACACAAGAACAATATAAGTCCAATGCTCGTACTAGTTGCACATGATTGGTATAATACAATGCATGGAATATTTATATAGGATTGGTATGGACCAATGCCTAAATAAGACATGATGATGTACACTCTCATTCCCAATTTAAATCAATATCTATTTAGCACATTGGCTAAGGCCATCAGATAGAAACAAGAAAGAGTCATGGATGACATATCGGAGTAATGAGTATCATGAGAAAAGCATGAGATGTTGAGCTAATACAATAGATAAATAATATACATGTTCTTTCTATTCCTTATAAAGAGAATAGATGATTTACTGCTTTATCACAGATAGTTGCAATCGTTAAAGATGAGAATGATATAAACTGCTTATTCTTTGTTCAGATTTATATTATAAACTGTAATAATAATGTTTCTGGTGGAGAGTTATATCTCTCGCTGGGGCAAATTTTCAATTGTCTCACCCCTGTGGGATCCAACATTTTTAGGTGGATGAGCACAAAGTAGATTGAGAATATCTTGCAAAAGAAGAACTTCAGCAGTAGTAGGTACATCAACAACAACTCAGGTGGAGTGTGCTGTCTTTCATGTTTGTAGATAGAAGTCCTATGTGTCGTCTCTGTACTCTCAGGTCCTCGGAGTTAGTAGTTAATGTTTTTACATCATTTTGAGATTTTGTCTTGATGCCTTGAGGTTCTTATGCTATCTGTGTTTATATTTTAACAAGGAAGTTGATGTTGTAACCCTCGAGAAGAGATGATACAAAATATGTACTTATGAACCAGGATGTAAATGTAATACATTGGTTCTTGTTGAAAGAGTTTTCCTATGGTTGGATTTCTCTAAAAAAGGTTTTAATTTTTAGTGATTTTTAGTAATCCGGTGCAAATAATCACTTCCGCTTAATTAATTTTGTTTTTGTGAGTTGGATTCCACACATACAACCTGGGTTTATACCCAAACCATTCTGTTATTGGTCATGTGCTACGGTTTTCAACATTTAACTAAGCAATTTAGGTTTTGATCAATTGTGTAATATCACTAATATAAATCACACTCATCAATCAACTAACTAGCATCGTGCAAGCATAACTAAGAAATTCATGCAATTTAGAAATTAAGTGACGCCGACACTTCCCGACACCTGGGTAAATGCTGACATCCATGAATAACACCGATTTCAACTGAAACGTCTGATTATTTATGTTATACTTGTGTTTGGGAGTGAGATTCTACTCACAACGGGTGAGGTGACCGCAACTGACTTGAAATGCATCTAGAGTCCGATTTCTGGGCTTTAGTAGGCCTTATTCTACCTTGGAACCATTCTGGAATAACCTTTTTCATGCACAGGTTCACATGCTCACACACAGGAAGTAGGGGCTCAGCTAATCATCACTGCTCGTGGCTTGTTGGCTACAGAATCGAGTTCTATACCCTTGGCTGAACTCATTGGTACCATAATCTTGGTGTTTCCTGGGAAAATCTACCCCTGGCCAGACTTGTTGCTGCAAGAAGTAGCTTCCTTTCTCACGCACATGTGGAAGGGAGAGCTCGACTAGGTGCTAAATGTAGTTGGGAGCTACAAAATCAAGCATAGACCTCCAAGTCGGAGTCGAGGTGACCGTTTGGTGGTGCTAGCTGTGCCCAAGGCAGCTCCCTGGGCACTACTACGGCTGCCGTACTAGTGTTTCTTTCTGGGGTGCCACCCTAATAGGTGGTTGGGCTGCTTGGTTGGGGTGAGGATGAGGAAGGAGAAGAAGAAGAGAAGGGTTGGCGCTGCAGATCGGAGCTAAAGGGGCCAAGACGCCCCGCCCTTCCTCTGCTAGCTCGGCCAATCGGGCGCTGCAGCTTGGGTGCTGCTTAACGATGCTAGGCATCACTCGGTTGGGGTAGAAAGGGGATAAGGGAAAAAGAAATAAAGGGAAAGGGGTTAATAAGGCTAATAATTGGGTAAATTGCAGATTCAACCCAAGAACTTCAAATCATCATAACTTTCTCTCTGTAAGTCTGAATCGAGTGATTCTTTTTGCAAAATTTCAAGCACGAGATCCACCACCTTCTCAAGGCATGAAAACATGCTAATTAGACTGTAACACTAGATCAAAGCACTAATCACATCTAGAGCACTTAACTCAACATAATCAACTTAATGATGTACTAAGCGCTATGCTTACTGGTTAATCATAGAGTGGGTCATAACATATAGTGGAAATCTTGACCAAGTAAACACACTTCCTTCCAGTGAAGATGGAAATATACAAAGGAGAAGTTGGCACATTTATATGTGGATGAGATAGTGCGTTTGCATAGAATTTCAGTGATAATAGTGTCTGATAGAGGTCTGCAATTTACTAGTTATTTTTGGGAGCTTCTGCATACAACCATGGGTACACCATTGAGGTTCAATACATCATTTCACCCACAGACAAATGGTCAATGAGAGAGGACCATTCAGATCATGGAGGATCTATTGACAGCTTGTGTTCTATATCTTTTGGGAAATTGGGATGTGAACCTCAGTTTGATATAGTTTTCTTACAACAAAATCTATCAGAGGAGTATCAAAATGGCACCATATGAAGACTTGTATGGGAGACATTGTAGGTCTCCACTTTGTAGGTATGAAATCGATGAGAACCAACTTTTGGGTCCTGAGCTTATACAACAGACTACAGAGAAGATCAAAGTGATGCAACAACAGCTGAAGGTAGCCCTATGTTGATAATCAGTGTAGGCCTTTGGAGTTTGAAGTGGGACACAAGGTGTATCTCAAGGTCTCTCCTTGGAAAGGTGTGTTGAGATTTAGGAGGAAGGGTAAGTTGGATCCCAGGTATATGGGACCTTACTTTGTGGTGGCACTTCTTGGCAAGGTGTCTTACATGTTGGAGCTACCTCTGGAGCTTCATGGGATGCATCTTGTCTTCCATGTTTCTATGTTGATAAAGTGCCATCTAGAAACAGAGAAAGTGCTATTTCCAGTTGAGGTTGATTTGGAGGAGGATGTGTCATATGTTGAGGGTCCTATGATGATCTTGGATAGGAGGGTGATGAAGTTGAAGAAGAAAGATATAGTGTTGGTTAAGGTTTTTTGGCATCACCATGGCATGGAGGAAGACACGTGGGAGTTACAAGATGAGATGCACAGGATGTACCCATCTCTCTTCACGTAGGATTTCAGGGGAAAAATCCTTGTTAGGGGTTTATGGTTGTAAGACCCTGACCTAGCTTTATGCTTGATAATTCTTTCTTAGCATAATAAGGTGCTTAAAACCTTAATATAATCATGTGATGTCATTTAATAACATGTGACATGCTTATGTTTTCTGTTTGGTCTAGTTTTGATGATGTTTGAGCTAGCTTCATACATATGTGCTTATTTTGGACTTAATTGCAATTTACCCAAGTTTAGGGTTGATCTTACAAATTTTCAAATGCTTGATGTGCCTCACATGTTTTTGCATCTTTTTAGAGAGAGTGGTTCCCTTGGGCACCTTATTATACCTTGGTTTGGGGAGGAGAGTTGTGGTGACATCTTAAGTGTTGATGTTTCTAGGGTTTGATTAGATGCCCTAGTTTGGCATTTACCATGTGTGTTGACCATTGAGTTTTTGTCTTTTAATGACCACCTTGATGTTCTTCGATCATGTCTCTATGGTCAAAGAGGTTTTAAGGTCTGCATTGAGTTATTTGTGGTCAAAGAACCTTACACCTTCTTCTCCTTGGTCGAAGAAGATCTAGGGTTTTGCATGTTATATGACCGATTGGTTTTGGTGTGTTTTGTTCATAGAGAATCCATACAACCAATGGGTTTTCCTAGACAAGTAGTTTTATGGGTTTTCTTGTTTTAATGAGATTTGTTGCATGCATGATCTTGGTTCTTGCATGGATGATGTGTTGCGGACAAGTGGCACTTATGTGCATGACAGCTAACCCTCTTTACCTCTCTCTATCCTTGGAGATATATGCCCCTCTCTTTGCATGAAAGTGATATTTTCACCCTCTCGTATTTCTATCTTCTCTTTGGAGCTCATCTTTTATATTCTTGGTGGAGAAGGAGAGATCAACCTTGGAGCAAGGTGGTTGAACCTTTGCATGTGTGGATCTAGGGTTGGAACATTTCATATTTGGTGATCCCTTGGTGCTCCTTGATCTTGGTAAGTAATCTATCCTTTGAGGTTTCTTTTATTGCAACCCTACCACTCTTTTCTCTCTCTGGGACGAACCCATGGTTCTCCATGGTGGTGCTTCTTCGAGAACTTCTCTATTCTTGGCCGAATCCATGGTCCTCCATGGTAGTGCTAGAGTTGAGATAAAGAACTCCTCTTTCTTCTTGTCTTTTTAACCTAGGATTTTCCCTTCTTCTTTGTGCACCTTTAACTTATGGTTTTGTTTCCCTCCTTGAGATGATTCAAGCTTGTCCATGAGGTGGTGATCAAGCTTTGGTTTTCCTCTATTTCCTTGGAGCATCTTACTTTTGGAGTTACTTCACAATAAAGGCGAGTTATATAACTTTCTCCTCGATTATTTTTACACTTAATCTTGCATGCAATTAATCTATCCCTAAAATGTGGTTCCTAATAGTACGGTGGTGATATTTTGAATAAGGCTTTGTGATTATGTGGTAATCTTGAGTAGAGTAACTCCTTTATCTAAAATTTAATACTTGTATCTGAAATATTATAGTTGGTATAGGGGTGCTTTTATTGCCTGAAAAGTGGATTCCATGGCAGACTGGTTAAAGCACCCAACTCATAATTGGTTTCCTCCTCATGATCATGGTTCAATTTTATTTCTTGATGATGGAGGCTTTGTATACTTTTGATGATTGATATGTTGGTTTTCTCTTCCTTGAACCATGGTTTAGGTTTCCTCTATGTTGATGATCAGATTTTAGGGTTTTGGATGATGTTTTCCTTGATGCACCTCACTCCTTGATTGGCTTTGGTTTCATGGTGTTAATCAACTTGTTGATCTTGTGATCATTGTATTTTTCTCTCTCCCGATGGCTTCAAGTGGTTTCTTTTGCGACAGTTGAGTTTTGGGATGCCTCTTGGGTCGCTAAAGATGGATTCTTAGTATGGTCAAAGAGATGACCATGTTTCCTTCAGTCGCAAGGTTTTGAACCATTGAGGATGTAGATGGTTGAACTTCTCTTAGGTTGATGAGAGTGTGTGGTTGTCTTCAGTCACAAGATTTTTCTTCAAGATAATCTCTTTGGACGAATGTGTGGTCCTTTATCTTTGGTCACTAGGGTGATGATTTGTCTTCAATAGGGTTGGCTTTGTTTTTCTTTGATCACATAAGTATGCGACCTAGATTTCCTTCAATCAATGAGAATCTCTGAACACATGTTGGCTTTGAGTTGTTTCCTAATGGTGATGATAGTTGACCTTATATGTTCCAAGAATAATGGATATAATGATATCTATGGTTGAATGATAATTGTTATTTTGAAACCCTAATTCAGTTACAATGTTGAAACCTAACCTAATTTGATTACATGATGTTAATACATAGCTTGCTTGAGTAATAAGCATGTTGATGAAGTAATTTCTCTCTCCTAATGTTATAACCCTAATTTTTTTAATTAAAAGAGCATCACTTATCTAACACATATGCGGTGATTATGTGCCTTGATGAGACATGGAGAGATAATGATGTTCTTACATTAAATAATGTGAATGGTATTATGGCTTGGAAATGGCTTTGTGCTCAATTAAGGTGATATCCTCTAGTGATGTGAAAAGGGATTGGTATACCATGGGCATGTGATAATGGTGATGACCTTGTATTTGGTTGCGAGACAATATCATGTGGTGATGTGATCAACTTTATGCTCTATACGTTTTATATCTTTTGATTTTACACTCTACCAATGCTTTGTAGAATCTTTTTAGGGTTTGTTTGTAACTTGATTGATGCAATTAGAAGATACCCAATTGGATTAATTAATCAATTTGAACCCTAATCACGTATTTTCCTTGGTCATAGATCCATTCTAGTGTCAAAACATGATGGATGGTGAAACAAGTATTCTTAAGGAAAATTTGGAGCGCATACTATTGAATATGCAACATACTTGGAGAGTACATCCTTGTCATCTAGATCCCTAGTGTTTAGGGAGGATGGTTTCGACCATACCTATAACTCATCTTGAGAACAAATGTGATCATTTCTCAGAGATTATATATGTGATGTGATTTGGAGGACAACTGCGGTTGTGCCTCAGTGATTGGGTTTGTATACCCTGGTTTCTTGAGCCATGACATGTACCAAGGTGGGCTAGGTGTTTTAAGCTAGACTATATGTTGTTGGTGGTTGTTTGACTGATATGTCACTACAATGTAGACTCGTACTGACTGAGTACTACATAGAAGATCTTGGAGTCTGACTCTTCCTAGATCTTGTATATGCCATTGATTTCAACTTATTAGTCGTTAGTTGGATTAGGATGGTACAACTCAAATTCTCAGGGAATTAATAAAAGATGTAACATAGACATGTAGTATATTTGCTTAAGGTTAGATACAACTCACATTGGATGTTTATCCTTGCCTTGCTATTGTTACTTCTTATTTGTTATATAATATGGTAAGAGAAATCAACTATTATACATGTTCTTCGTATTCCTTCTAAAAGTACATGATGATCTTCTTATTTTCTAGAGCTGTTACATCTTCCTAACTTGTGTACTTATTTTAAATGATTCATTTAGCTGAATCTTCTCATCCTGCTTAATAATGCCATATCCTGTTGTAGCTATAATTGTTGGTTGAGAATTATATCTCTTGCTGGGACATAGGTCTTACCCTTGTGGTCCACCACATCTTTTTAGGTGGTCATCAATGACATGGGAAAGAGCATGCTATTAAGGAAGAGCTTCTCAGAGGTTAGTAGAAGTAGAAGGTTGTATAACTACTTGTGTCATAGAAGAGTCCTATATGTCATCCCTGTACTCTCTGGTCCAGGAGGGCTGTGTTTTTTAGATGATATGTACATCCATATGTATTTTTAGTAGTATGCCTTGGTTGCAAATAAGGCTTGTATAAGTGGTTTGTATATGTGAATAGAGCCTTTATAATAGGTGTGTGGCAGATGACCGTTATACAAAGATATATACTTGGTATGATATGTGATATGCTACAGGTTGTGGACCTTTTTTGGAATATGTTTCCTCTTAGTTTTGGATATATAAAATGAGTTTTAATCTACTTGTTCTTTTGGTAATATGGTTGTTTAGATGTTGATCACGTGCCTATTTTGAGTAATCTTGGTTGCATGGTGTCAGTGTTGCATCACACTAACATTATAAAATTAGATATCCCTTGGGGAATAGTTAAAAGGGACAATTACGCTACACATGTGTATGAGTGAAGCACATCTTTTAGATTTCCCACTAGTACATAAATGACATATAATGCCATGTTTCATGGCGTCAGTTACCCACAAAACACCAATGCCAAAGGACAACAACACCAGCTAAATTAACCAACCGTCACCATATGTGAAGTCCTGCCAATTTAGAAAAGACACGTGTACCACTTTTACTTTAACATTGGTTTCTTTTCATAGAAACCAATGTCTAAAATTACCCATGAAATACAATTTTTTAGGGAAAAAAATTGCCTCCAAAATTTTAAGTACGACGTAGATATTAATAATAGTCGAAGACACATATTTTTCTCCAAGTCCCCATGTAAAAAACTATCCCCTCATTAGTTGTCATCTCTAACAAAATAACTGACGACTAATCTCCCTAAGCGAGACAATTGTTTTTAGGGGATGGCTCTATAGCGTTGGTTTTGCAGAAGAAATCGACAACTATGGGTTTAGGTACCTTGTCCCTGTGATAACATTTCCCCCCAATTTGCTCCATTGTCCTCGGTTGTATTGGATAACTAGCGACTATGGTCCTAACATTAGATGCATTTTTTATTTGGATATGTATATAGATGTCAGTTTTTCCATTGGTAACCGACGACTATCTCACAATTGTATCATCGGTGTCATCTTAAACTGACGATTATGGCCCTAATACGGGTTCTATTTTTCTTTCAGCTTAGGATTTAGTCGTCGGTTCCTCCAAAAAGCTGACAGAGGGTAAATTTTTTATGAGTTAGTCATCAGTCTTTCAAAACAACCAACGACTATGGGTAACTTGATAGCACCCGTGCAAAACAAACTTTCTCCCCATTCTCTGTTTCATCGCGAATTCCACCTAGGTCTCTAGTGATTCCATTACTGTTTCTCAATTCACCACCACTGCTACTGTTGCTCTTCCTCCACTCACCGCCACCACTGCTTCCATTTCTCTTCCTCCACTCGCTGCCGCTCCACATTGTTGCTCCACACTTTATCCGTTGGTCGCTGCCACTCTCACTGTGCTCGCCGCCATGAGCTTGGGCTTGAGTATGCCGGAGGAGCTGTTGTTGCTAGCCGCTAGAGGAGATAGTGTTTCTAGCTTGGGAGGACGTCGGAGCTTGGTCCTAAGCTAGCCACTACCACCTAGGTCTCTAGAGATTCTGGTAGAGATTCTAGTAGTGCTACCCTCATCACTGCTAGAGCTTCCCCTACTACTAGGTAAACCTCCAAAATAGGTTGCACCTCACATGCTTCATAGCTTGCACCTCACCTACTTCCCACATGCTAGATAATCTTAATTTCAAAGCTTCGATTCACGTTTTAAAGTTGAAAATGCCTAATTATTGAGAAAATATATGCACCAGAAAACAACAATATGAATGAGCAACATCTTATTATTGTGAAAATATGAAATATAGTTTTTACATGTGTGAATCCATTTTTTATGGTTAGTTACTTATTGCTCTTGCATTGATTAGTATTAATTAGGATTTCTATATCTTAATTAGTGTAATTTCTAGTTTGCCTTAGGTCATCTCTCCTCCATAGGTCATGAATAATTTATGTGTAATGATTATCTTGATGATAAACATGCATGTACATTGGAGATTTTGAAATCAATGTTATAGAATACGGTACCTAGACTAGGAATAATGAATTAAATTAAATGATGTTACATAAAACCTAGGATATGAATGATGAAACTAGGATCATAGGTATAGGAATGACAACATACATGTATTTTGTTGGCCTAGAAACCCGTCTGTGATTTACTCACTAGGAGTAAATCATGGATAGACCCTAGTTTGGGACTATTCTTGACCACTTAATCTCACTTAAGATGTAAGTGTATAATGTATATTCAGTTGTCAAAATGTTTCATCAACACTTCCCTATTTGTTCTCTAAGTACATATGTTGGTGGACATTGACCCATCTACATCGGTGTACTTGGAGAACTGTGGGGAAATGTTGCCAAAATTTTCTTTAAAATTGAATACACATTATACACTTACTACTGAAATTAGGCGTTCAAGAATGGGACAGGTGGTACACACATTCATTAATGAACCCTAAACCCTAATATTTTAACCCTTATCCCTAAATCTAAAACAATAAACCTTAATATATATGTAAATCCTTAATTTAATATGTAAACCCTAAACCCTAATACTTATTTTCTATTTGATCATAGAATGGATAGATCATGGATGTCCATTCTAAATCGCTACACCCCAGAGTTTATTGCTGGTCTTAATCAATTTATTAGATTTGTAGAGGAGCATAGGAAACAACCTGGAGATAGGTTCTATTTCCCATGTAGGCATTGTGGTAACAACTTGAAAGTCAACACTGGTGATGAAATCAAAAGTCATGTCATGTGCAATAGGATTGTACAGGACTATACATAATGGTACTAGCATGGAGAGATTTCAAACCTGAGATTCATAGATGTTGATAGTAGTGCTTGTGTTGAAGAAGATATTGCCGCCGATGACGTAGATGTGAATGAACCGATTTCAATAGACATCATTGATGTGATGTTGTTTAGTTGTGGGGTAGAGCACACCGATCCTCCTTCCTTGTTTAGGAAAATTGTGCATGATGCTGAGAGACCACTATACACAAGTTGTACTAAGTTTACGAAGCTGAGCTCTATGTTGAGATTGTATAATGTGAAGGATAACAATAGATGGAACAAAAAAAGCTTCACGTCATTGTTATATTTTTTGAAAGAAATTCTTCCTGAAGGAAACAAGATTCCAATCTCAACATACAAGTTAAAGAAAATATTATGCCCAATGGGAATGAAGGCTAAGAAGATACATACATGTCGGAATGATTATGTATTATTTCAAAAGGACTATGTTGATTTGAAAGATTGTCCAAAATGTGGGGCGTCAAGGTATAAAATGACGACTTTGGGGAAGTCCAAAACCAGTTCTCCTGCCAAGGTGATGTGATATCTACCTATAATATCACATTTCAATGCTTGTTTTACAATCTGATAGATGGGGAAAATTTAAGGTGGCATGCAGAGGTTCTAAAAATAATGATGGGATCCTCTGACATGCGTCTCATTTCCCACAGTGGAAGAAGATTGATTTATTGTACCCTAAATTTGGTGAGGAAGTCAGAAATCTAAGACTTGGGCTTTGTACTAATGGGATGAATCCATACGATACATTGAGTAGCCAACATAACACTTATCCTATTATGCTTGTTATACATAATCTTCCTTCCTAGTTTTGTTTGAAAAATAAGTATGCTATGTTGTTGTTGATATCAGGTCCTAAATATCCTAGAAATGATATCGACATTTATCTTGAACCTTTGATTCATTACTTAAAGAAACTCTGGGGTGAAGGTGTGATAACCTATGATGCTTCACGTAGAGAGACATTTTTTTGCATGCTATGTTTTTTGGCACTATTAATTACTTTCCAACATATGGGAATTTGTCTGGATACTGTGTAAAAGGATCCAAAGAATGCCCTATATGTGAAGAGAACATCGATTCAATACAATTAAAATATGGCGGAAAGACTGTATATCTTGTTCATCAAAAGTTTCTTCCAAAATTCCATCTGTATTGAAGGTTGCACATAACGTTCAAAGGATCGAATGAGGATTGGAGTGCCCCTAAAGCTATACTAGGGGAGGTTGTTTGTGAAAGAGTAAAAGAATTTATCAATGAATTTGGTAAGAGATCATAATGTACCATTCCCACACAAAGTGACAAAACTTTATTCAAGAAGAAGCCAATAGTGACAAATCTTTATTCAAGAAGAAGCCAATATTCTGGGATCTTCCTTATTGGAGTTCTTTGGCAATTAGGCATTGTATCGATGCTATGCATGTTGAGAAAAATGTTTGTGATAACATCATTTGTTCTCTATTGAATATTCTAGGTAAGACCAAAGATGGAATCAAATCCAGAATGGACCTACATGAACTGGGAATAAGGAAAGAATTAACAGAATTAGTTTGTAGTGATCGGAGAACATATTTACCTCATGCTTGTTACATGTTGTCTTGAAAGGATAAGAAAGCTTTTTGTGAGTGCTTCCTTAATGTTAAGGTACCAGAGGGTTGTTGGCTAAATGGACATCTGTAAATCCCTTTGTTTTGATAATGACAAACATTTCATTCTTGTTGATCTAACGTGCTACTTGAGTGTTGCAGGAATAAGGTGAATGACAAAGCACTAGGGAATCTATATGCTTGAATGATTGTAAAATGTCATGAAATGTAATCAATTGTAAACTTGTACAAATATATAATGTACAAGTACTTAGACTTCATGTAAATCAAGTGTTAGATCTTCCCTAGCTAAACACTACATTTAGATAGGTCATCTCCTTCAATAGTGTCACATAAGCACACTCATACACACACTTAATGTCTTTATTTGAAACATTGAAACAGGGTCTATCTCGGTCGACAAAATCCTCGACTGAGACACTCTCGGTCGACAAACTTCTCGACCGAGAAAGACCCAAGTAGCCGTTAGACATAGCTGACAAGGTAGTTGGCAGTTGGAGATAAACGTTGCAAAACACTTGATCCAGAGAGCCTGTCGGTCGACAAAACTTCGACCGAGTAGGTATCTCGGTCGACCATTTCTCGACCGAGATGGACTCTGACAACAACTGCAGAATTAATTAACTAGCCGTTGTTAAAGCAACTAACTTATACCTAACGGCTAGTTAAGCACTTAGAAACCCCTAGAAAGTGTCTAGAACGTCCTTAAGCACTTGTAGGACATTTCTATAAATAGGACATGCCTTAGGACACCTAAACTCACTTGCTTTTACACTTGAGCAATCTTTGAGCATAAACTTACATTGAGCAACCTGTTTATGAGCAATTGAGCATATTAACAACTGGCTACTTCTTCTCTCAGCTCAAATTTCGTGTCCTATAGGCTAGCATCTCCTATCCACAGCAATCACAATTCCATACACATTGGTTAGGAGATCTACACGTTTGATCTAGGAAAATCAAGCCTTGTGCTTCAAAGTATAAGTTGTAATTTCCTTTTTCCTTTCTTGTTCACTATTATTGTTTGTACTCTCCTTTCTACTCCTAGGTTGGAGGCTGTGGATTGGAGAGGTTGGAGATCTTCTTGGTGAAGAAGGGGACCTTGAGCTACTTCAAGAAGGCTGGTGCAACGGGAGGTTACTTCTAAAGAGGAAGGCTACTTCAAGGGGGAGCTTGGAGTTACTTCAAGAAGGATACCTCGGGTTGGTGCATCTACTTCAAGTGAAGGCTGTTCAAGGGGTGTAAGAAAGTATTGTATTTTGTGTAATTCCTTGTGAAGGTAATAAAATTGATACTTTCAAAATCTCGGTTGGGTAAGAAACCGGGTAGTGGACTGACAACCTTAGTATTTGCTAAGGTTGGAACCACTCTAAACCCCTTGTCTCCTTCTTGATTTCTCCTTTGTGGTTGTTTGAGTTAAATTATTGTTAAATTAGTTTAAAAACCCTATTCACCCCCTCTAGTGGTTTTTCAATTGGTATCAGAGCAGGCTTCAAGGAACCTTAACAAGGTCTTGAAGAATGGGTGACGGGGTGCTTAACAACCTTAACCTTGAAGGGACACTTGTTGCTAGACCTCCAACATTTGATGGAGCAAACTACACATATTGGATGAGAAGGATGCAGTTCTACTTCCAAGGCATCAATTGGGACTTATGGAGGATGGTGTCAACCCCATACGAGCTTCCTCAAACACAATATGTAGAGTGGGATGCAAATACGGTAAAGTTGGCTCAAATGAATGCCAAAGCTGTAAGCATTTTATATTGTTCAATTTCAGTAGGAGAATTTAATAGAATATCAAACTGTGACACAACCTATGACATTTGGCATAGATTGTCCATAACTTATGAAGGTACGGTTCAAGTCAAGAATTCTAAGATTAGTATGCTTAAACAAAAGTTTGAACATTTCCGTATGGATCCAAATGAATCTATTAGTGAAATGTTTGCAAAATTCTCTTCTATTGTTAATGGTTTAAATGCCCTAGGAAAAACTGTTCTTGAAGAAGATCAGGTATCAAAAATCCTTCGATCACTTCCTACTAAATACAAGCCTAAGGTGACAGCCATTGAAGAAGCTAATGACCTCACTCGACTAAAAATGGAGCAACTCATTGACAATCTAGAAGCTCATGAAGCAACCCTAGAAGAGGAAGAAAGAAGAGAACGTGAACTTAAACAAGGAAAGAAGAAGGATGTGGCTCTAAAAGCTTCAAAGATCATCACACCAGAATGTGAGGAGTCAAGTGAAGAAGAAGGGGAAGAAGCCTTGATCGTCAATGGTAAGAAATATAAAAGATTAAAGTCTAACAAAATTTCTAGTTCTTGTTCCCCTCCTAGGTTCTTTGAGTGTGGAAAGAAAGGACATCTCAAAAATGAATGTCCTAAAGCAAAGAAAGGAAAGAAAAGCTCACACAAGAAGAAGGGAGAAAAAGCCTATAAAGTTGCATGGGACGAGTCAAGTGAAAGTGAAAGCGGAGAAGAAAAGGTGGAATGTCTAATGGCAAGAGAAGATGATGAAGACTCTCAAGAGGTAAGCCTTCTTGATCTTCCTAAAGAAGAGTTAATTACTAGTCTACAAGAAACTCATGATAAGTATGTTGATGTCAAGAAGAAACTAAAGAAGGTTATCAAAACAAATGATGAGCTATATGCTAAATTAAATGATCTCTCTTTTGAAAAGAACAACATTGATCTTGAGAATCTGTCTTTAAAAACATCTTTAAATGACTGCACTAGAAAACTACTCACTCTAGAAACAAATGTTGATCTTCTCTCTCAAGAAATGACTGAATTGTTAGCTAAACTAAATGATTTTCAGACTCAACCAATTCTGTGTAACCATCTAGACTATGACAATGTTGTCAAAGAAAGAGTCTCCCCATTATCTGATTTAGATCAAGCAAGAAAAGATTTACACAAGAAGATGGATGACATTGGTAAGCTACAAAGAAACCTACATGATTTAAGAAGAAAAGATATCCTTGATAACATTATGAAAATCTCCTCTAGTTTCAATGGAAGAAAAGGTTTGGGATATGCTCCAAAGAAAATCAACCCAGAAGAATTACAACATCTAAGACTCAGATTATGTTTGTACCTAAGAATACAATTCCTAGAAAAAGAAATGAAGTTGATTCTATTACCTATCATTTTTGTCTACGTCTTGGACATTATTCATTTGCATGTCCTTATAAGACCAAGGATTCCGACTTAGTTTGGGTCCCAAAACCCCAAACTTAGTAAAGTCAAATAAAATACAGTTGAGATATGATCAAATGCTTATTTTTGCAAATTATATTGTCTTATCTCAACTTAATAAAAGGTTTCATGCATTATGGTAATTTTCTGAAATATTGTACTGAAACAGAAACTTGGTCGGTCGAAGTATTGTCGACCAAACATAAAATCAGTCGAAATTTTGTCGACCGACCAGACGCCTGTAACAAATTAATTCTACAACAACAAAATAGTAACTTTCTCGATTGACGATTAGCTGACCGAGAGAGATGTCGGTCGAACAGTTGTCGACCGACTGAAGTTCTGAGTCAGATTTTTTATTCAGTCTGTAATTAAATGCTTCTAACCATACCAGACCATCACATGGGTACCAAAACCTACATTTTAATGCAGGATTGGGTGGTTTACAGTGGATGTTCCAAACATATGACCGGGAACAAGGATGCATTTCAAACTTTTGAAGAAAAGAAAAGTGGAACAATCACCTTTGGAGACAATGGTAAAGGTAAAATCATTGGAATAGGTAATATTGGTACAAATCTCGAAATAAAAAATGTTCTACTCGTTGATGGTTTGCACCATAATTTGATAAGTGTTAGTCAATTATGTGACAGTGGATATGATGTTCTATTTAACAAAAACTGCTGCAAATTATTAATAGAAAACACTACAAATGTTGTCTATGAAGGAAAAAGAGTTGGAAATCTTTATATTCTTAGACCTAACTCTATGAAATCTGTAGTAGGAAAATGCTTGCTTGCAAATGAAAATACTTTACAACTATGGCATAAAAAGCTAGGACATGCTAGTTCACATGTCATCAAAAAACTAGTAAAATATGATCTTGTTCGTGGTTTGCCTACTTTATCCTTTGATCTAGTTGAAAACTGTGAACCATGTACTTTGGGAAAGCAAACAAAAACCTCTTTTAAACCTAAACATGTACTTAGCACCAGTAGATCTTTAGAATTAATTCATATGGATTTATTTGGATCCATGAGGACACAATCTATTGGTGGCAAAAGATATTGTTTTGTTATTGTTGATGATTATAGTAGATATACATGGGTACAATTTCTTGCAACCAAAGATGATACTATTCATGTTTTTATAAAATTTTGTTCCAAGATTGAAAATCTATTACAAAGCAAAATATGTACCATTAGAAGTGATCATGGTGGAAAAATTGAAAATCATGTATTTGAAGAATTTTGCACATCTCATGGGTACACTCACAATTTTTATGCTCCACACACTCCACAATAAAATGACATAGTTGAAAGGAAAAATCGATCATTACAAGAAATGGCTAGAACTATGATGCTCGAACATAACACACCCAAAACCTTTTGGGCTAAAGCTGTAAACACCGCATGCTATGTGTTAAATAGAGTAACTGTTCACTCCCATTTGAAGAAAACTCCATATGAAATAATACATTCTAAGAAACCTAGAGTTGACTATTTTCATACCTTTGGATCCACATGCTATATTTTAAATACCAAAGATGATAGAGATAAGTTTGATTCTAAATCACATAAGGCATTCTTTTTGGGATATTCTACCTCTAGCAAAGCATTTAGAGTCTACAACACTATCTCTAGAAAAGTTGAGGAATCTATTCATGTATCTTTTCATGAAGAGTCCAAATCAGAAAATTTTGAAATAATTGATGTCACTAATCAATTCGAAAACTTAAACATACCAAATGATAGTGAGAAAGATACTACAAACAATAACCAAGCTGAAACACAACCTATACCTAGACTTATTAAGGATCGTCCTCAAGAATTAATTATTGGAAATCCAAATGATAAAGTAAAAACTCGGTCTTCCTTTAAGGATGTTGCAAACATGGATTTTGTTTCTATTATTGAACCTAAGAAGATATCTGAAGCCCTTAAAGATGACTATTGGATAATAGCAATGCAAGAAGAATTAAACCAATTTACTAAAAATGTTGTATGGGATTTAGTTCCTAAACCACAAGATAAAACCATCATTGGAACTAAATGGGTTTTTAGGAATAAGCTAAATGAGGCAGGAGAAGTAATAAGGAATAAAGCTCGGTTAGTAGCACAAGGATATAATCAACACGAAGGAATAGATTTTGATGAAACGTATGCACCAGTAGCTAGACTTGAAGCTATTAGAATGTTACTAGCTATTGCTGCACATAAAAACATCAAACTTTACCAAATGGATGTAAAAAGTGCATTTCTAAACGGAATCATTCAAGAAGAAGTATATGTTGCCCAACCACCTGGTTTTGAAATACCAGAAAAAGGTGACTATGTTTATAAACTTAAGAAAGCACTTTATGGTTTAAAACAAGCACCTCAGAACTGTTATGAAAGGCTCAAGACATATCTTTTTGATAATGGTTTTTCTATTGGAAATTCAGATTCTACTTTATTTTTCAAAACATATACATCTGATTTTCTAGTTGTTCAAATATATGTTGATGACATTATTTTTGGAGCTTCTAATGAATCGTTGTGCACACAATTCAGTGACATTATGCAAAAAGAATTTGAAATGAGCCTCATGGGTGAACAAACTTTCTTTCTTGGTTTCCAAATTAAACAAACCCCTGCTGGGATCTTTATAAGCCAAGAAAAGTATACTAAAGAACTCTTAAAACATTTTGGGATGGATCAGTGCAAACATGCTACTACTCCTATGGCCACTTCTATTAAGATTGATAAGGATGAAAATGGGGAACCTACTGATGATTCCTTATATAGAGCCATGATTGGTAGTTTGCTTTACTTAACTGCTTCTAGACTGGACATCATGTTTTCCGTTGGTCTTTGTGCTTGATTTCAATCGCAACCTATGCACTCTCATTTTCAAGCAGTTAAACGAATTCTTCGATACTTAGCCGGCACTACATGTTTTGGTTTATGGTATCCAAAAGGACAATCCTTGGATTTTAAAGCTTATACTAATGCTGATTATGCTGGTTGTCGACTTGATCGCAAGATCACTAGTGGTGGCTATTTCTTGTTAGGGAGAGCTTTAATATCTTGGTTTAGCAAGAAACAAAACATGGTTGCCCTCTCTACAACTGAAGCTGAATATATGGCAGCCGGATCTTGTTGTGCTCAAGTGCTTTATATGCAACAAGTGTTAAACGATTATGGTTTTACTCTTTCATCTACGCCTATCTTTTGTGACAACACAAGCGCTATAAACTTAGCACACAATCCCATTTTACACAGCCGAGCTAAACATATTGAAATCCGTCATCACTTTTTAAGGGATCATATTTCTAAGAATCATGTTTCCCTTCATCATGTTGATATGGAAGATCAATTGGCTGATATTTTTATAAAACCACTTCCACTAGACCAATTCAACAAAATAAGGAAGCAACTACTTATCACTCCTTTAGAAGATGTTTTCATTGATATTTGTGCTTCTTAACAATGTCGTTTATTTGCATCATTTTGGCTTTTAATGGACATTTTTTTTAAAATTGACGGGACATCTAATTAAGGGGGAGTTTTTCTTTTTAAACGGATATCTTTTTGAAATGACAAAGGGGGAGAAATAAATATAAATGCAAAACTCAATCAATGAGTTTCATAAACAAACTCTTGGCTTTACATTGAAAGTTGCTATATTCCCTAAAGAATTGGATTTCATGTTCCATAATTCATGAGGAATAATAAGAACACATTTTATAAACAAGAGAAGAAATTTACAAAGGTAATCTTCAGGTATGAAACTCACATGTTTTATATTTTCTTATTTTATATTTAGGAAATGTTTGTCATCTTCAAAAAGGGGGAGATTGTTGGCTAAATGGACATCTGTAAATCCCTTTGTTTTGATAATGACAAACATTTCATTCTTGTTGATCTAACGTGCTACTTGAGTGTTGCAGGAATAAGGTGAATGACAAAGCACTAGGGAATCTATATGCTTGAATGATTGTAAAATGTCATGAAATGTAATCAATTGTAAACTTGTACAAATATATAATGTACACGTACTTAGACTTCATGTAAATCAAGCGTTATATCTTCCCTAGCTAAACACCACATTTAGATAGGTCATCTCCTTCAATAGTGTCACATATGCACACTCATACACACACTTAATGTATTTATTTGAAACATTGAAACAGGGTCTATCTCGGTCGACAAAATCCTCGACCGAGACACCCTCGGTCGACAAACTTCTCGACCGAGAAAGACCCAAGTAGCCATTAGACACAGCTGACAAGGTAGTTGGCAGTTGGAGATAAATGTTGCAAAACACTTGATCCAGAGAGCCTGTCGGTCGACAAAACTTCGACCGAGTAGGTATCTCAGTCGACCATTTCTCGACCGAGATGGACTCTGACAACAACTGCAGAATTAATTAACTAGCCGTTGTTAAAGCAACTAACTTATACCTAACGGCTAGTTAATTACTTAGAAACCCCTAGAAAGTGTCTAGAACGTCCTTAAGCACTTGTAGGACATTTCTATAAATAGGACATGCCTTAGGACACCTAAACTCACTTGCTTTTACACTTGAGCAATCTTTGAGCATAAACTTACATTGAGCAACCTGTGTGTGAGCAATTGAGCATATTGACAACTGGCTACTTCTTCTCTCAGCTCAAATTTTGTGTCCTATAGGCTAGCATCTCCTATCCACAGCAATCACAATTCCATACACATTGGTTAGGAGATCTACACACTTGATCTAGGCAAATCAAGCCTTGTGTTTCAAAGGATAAGTTGTAATTTCCTTTTTCCTTTCTTGTTCACTATTATTGTTTGTACTCTCCTTTCTACTCCTAGGTCAGAGGCTGCAGATTGGAGAGGTTGGAGATCTTCTTGGTGAAGAAGGGGACCTTGAGCTACTTCAAGAAGGCTGGTGCAACAGGAGGTTACTTCTAAAGAGGAAGGCTACTTCAAGGGGGAGCTTGGAGTTACTTCAAGAAGGATACCTCGGGTTGGTGCATCTACTTCAAGTGAAGGCTGTTCAAGGGGTGTAAGAAAGTATTGTATTTTGTGTAATTCCTTGTGAAGGTAATAAAATTGATACTTTCAAAATCCCAGTTGGGTAAGCAATTGGGTAGTGGACTAACAACCTTAGTATTTGCTAAGGTTGGAACCACTCTAAACCCCTTGTCTCCTTCTTGATTTCTCCTTTGTGGTTGTTTGAGTAAAATTATTGTTAAATTAGTTTAAAAACCCTATTCACCCCCCCTCTAGTGGTTTTTCAAGGGTTCCTCTTCCAATATCCGTAGATTGGTATCAATGAAAGATCTAAAGTTGATAGGTCTTAAATCTCATAATTGTCACACTCTAATGCAACAAATATTGCTTATTGCAATTCGATCTATACTGCCAAAGCATGTAAGGTTTGCAGTCACTATACTTTGTTTCTTCTTCAACAATATATGTAGCAAAGTTATTGATCTTGAGAATCTCGATAAGTTGCAAAAAGAAGTGGTTGTTACCCTATGTCATCTTGAGATGTATTTTCCTCCATTATTTTATATCATGGTACATCTTTTTGTCCTTTTGACTAGGGAAGTGAAAATGTTCAGTCCAATTTTCTTGCATCAGATGTATCCTTTTGAATGATACATGAACATTTTTAAAGGTGATTTTCAAAACTATTATCGGCATGAAGGGAGTATTATTGAGGGTTATGTGGCAAGGGAGGTTATGGATTTTTGCAATGACTTTCTGAGTGGTAATGAAGCTCCTATAAATGACAAGAATATTGAGGACTATTCTGGCAATGGGACTTTAGGAGCATGAATAAAAGTAATCAGTTGTGAGCTAAGGGAACAAGATCCCTTGTATATTTTAACAATATCGATGAAGTGAGTGTTTATATCACAAAACATATCAATTTCATCAAGAAACATTGTCCACGAGCCAATTCAATGTGGCTCACTAGAGAGCATAACAAGACATTTATTGAGTGGTTTGAATATAAAGTCTTACATCAACTATCTCAAACACCAAATAATATTGCTAAAAATATCAAATGCCTCACCATTAAATAAAAAATGAATGTTATGTCTTATGAAGGGTTTGACATAAATGGGTTCTCATATTATACAAAGTGTCAAGATGATAAGAGCCTGGTCCAAAACAGTGGGGTCACCCTTCAAGCGTCTGCATTGTTTTTTTCTAGTGCAAAGGATAAGAATACACATGAAGCTAAAATGTCATATTCGAGTGTCATTGAAGACATATGGGAGTTTGACTACGTATATTTCAAAATTTTGTTGTTTAAGTGTAATTGGGTTGATAACACTAAAGGAGTTATAGTGCATGAATTAGGTTTCACATTAGTGAATTTTGAAAAGATTGACAAGAAAGGTGAACCATTCATATTGGCATCATAGGTCAAAACAAGTATTTTATATTGATGATCCTGCAAATGAAAAATGGTCAATTGTTCTTCATGGTAAAAGACATTTCATTGAAGATCCTATAGATGAAGAAGAGTACTATGATAAGTATGATGACTGTTGTCCATTTTCAATTAGCTTGCCAACACCAAATATTTAAGCTAATGATGACTTATATGTGAGTGGAGATCACATCGAAGGAATGTTAATTGATAAAATATCTCAATATTAGAGGCATGCTTTTAATTTTTTAAATGTTTTATTTTTTTAATGTTAGATCGAAGTGAACTTTATAGTGTTATATAAATTTCATTAAATGTTAAATGTTTGATTGTTTTTTATATGCCACTTTTTTAGATGGTTGACCATGAGTATGATGATTGTGATGATGATCACCATGAGGGTGGGCACCAGATCATAATATAAGTTTTACAATATATCTAGCTATATGTCCACTCATACGTTATATTCTATATGTGTTTTTTTTGTCAATTTTTAGGTTAAGGATGTACCCCCTGAAAACCTTGTGTCATTTGAGGAGCATCATAAAAAACAAAAAAATCAGGGGCATCACTATGATGAAGAAGTTACTACAACAAAGGGGCAATGAACCAAAATTGGTTATGGACTTTGATCATGTAGAAAATCTAGTTGGAAAGAACCATAGCTCATTTCATTCATATCTTGGGGTTCTTACTCATGGACATTGTAGTGTAAATGCAAAATCTTGGCATACAATTGCTAAAAGCAAGAAAGATTTCGTATGGAAAGAACTATGCGTGAGATATTATAATTTGAAATTGTATTTTTTAAGTTATTTACAATTGTATTTTTTAAAAATACTCTATTAAATATATACAATTTTGTAGAGTATATTTGAACTGGATGAAAGCCTACATCATAAAAAGGTGACGCAACACTGTGGGAGGGTCCTAAGGAAATATAGGACAACTCCCAACTAAAAATACATACGAGAGGCTGATAAGAGGAAGAAGTCAACCCTTGAGCAATGGAACTACTTGGAACCCAATGAGTGGGAGGTGTTTGTTACCAAGAGAAATACCAATGAATTCAAGGCATTAAACATCACTCCCAATTTATTAGTATACATTCTTATGAATTCATTGTTTTACGGTTGACCTTGATTGTTACTAACCAATTCAATGTGATTACTAACAAGGCTATCAACAATGCTCAAAGAGCAAGGCGTGCCCTGAATGTGCATGACCACACGATGGGTCCAGGTGGCTATGTATCCCTTCACCAAAAACTACAAGTGTTTTCCATTAATCAGCCTACTGCTCCTACTACTGAGACTGCTAAATCATCTACTACTCATGCACCTATGCATCACCATGATGTGTGGATAGTTGGGAGGCAAAACCAAAAAGGAGATATAACCAACCCTACAACTATTGAGGCAGCTATAAAAATGGTAAAATTCAACTCTCAGAGTAATTAGTATTGATGATTGTCATGCTTACTTACCAATTTCTATTGATGATGATTAGCAGGAGCTTTACGAGCAGAGGAAGCAAGGATTGTTCATACCTCAGGGTACAAGGGATCAATTAACAATTGCTCTCGATAACCCAGAGCATCCTAGATGTGTTAGGGCAGTAGGCACTGATGTGGGCCTAAGAGTGTTCTTTGGGCCATCACAGTGCAAACATGTCCAAAAAGAGGGATTTTTAAAAGATGAGGTAACCAATTCTTTTTTTTAGAATGTTATTGCAAAGGAAATTTATGAATCAAAAAGCATTTCTTTTTGCCATGTATAGGTAGATGAGTTAATTGATAAGAGAGTCTAGGAAGAAATGGGCGAGTGGGAGGTGTCTCAGACTTCTACTCAGACAATACCTATGTTGTGCCACTCTTCCCCTGTGATAGAGGTGGTTGGACGTAATCCTGTAGAGGTGGTTGGGAGTAATCCTATAGATCCACCACCTAGCATGTCCGCTATAAGTATTTTATGCCACCGTGTCTAGTCTTTTCAAGATGATATGTTCAGGTATATATATAACATACTCTATGTAAATTTATAGGGATTGAGGCCTTGCCATCTGAAATTGAAAGAATACATTGTTGTAGAGGGTGAGGCTTACCCACCCCTTCGTAGGCACATTATTCAAGACACTCATGTACTCGATGGTGTGGTTTGTGTGAGCCCGAGGCTTGTCATCCCCGCTTGGAGGCAACATCCATTACCATATGGCCACCCAAATGTTGACATGCTTGGTGAAACAGAAGGCAGAGTGGTCTTGTAGCCCGAAGCGGGAGTCATCTATACTGATAATGTATGGTAAGTTTACATTAAGTTATTTTTTATATGTATATACATGACAATTGATATGAAATTATATATGCAGGACAAAGGGAAGAAACCCGCTACAACTCATCCTCCTCCACCTCCACCTCTTCCTTAAGTACCAAGTTAGCTTGCAAAGGACCTATTTAACTCATTAGGTCCTCAATGTAGGGGTATGACTATGGATATGAGAACATTCTAAAACATCACCTATTATTGGTTCTATGGAGGAGGACGCTATAGGCAAATCATACGATAATAGTATATTTCGACAAGATATTTTGGATTTGTTTCATTATGCTTGGTTGAATTCATATATGATAGAACTATGGATATGGTGAGATGTTATTTATATATCTATATACCTTGTTGTGTATATGGTGATATATTTTCTTATATATTAATGCGTACATAATATTTGCAACCACTTACATAGGTTCTGTAAAGATTTTAAAATGACCCATGTTGGATTTCTAGTCCCATCCTTGATCAGTCTTGTAAATGAAGATCCTACATCAATTACCTTATGCTACTCTATCACTTTTAAATATTTTGATGAAGCAAAAAGGAACGTGATAATAGCACCATATAATGCTGGGTAAGTTTACTTTGCTTATAATTTTGACTTAAGAAAATTACATTTCAATGTAGATTTTGAGTTATATATTTTTTACTTTCTTGTCACTAGATGTAAGCATTGGGAGTTACTAGTTGTTATCCCCAAGACATTGACTATTTATTATCTAGATCCCAAGGGGAACAAATTAGACCATTCGGGACACGATTTGAAAAGGCACTATACACGTGAGAAAATTTTAATATTATATAAGTTAACATTTATTATTACAAGACTATTTGCTAATGAAATTCAATGTGTTACATTAACATAAAGGACTTTAAAAGATTATAAAAATACTGGAGGAAATGTGGATAAGAAAAAGAAAGCAATATTTTGGAAGAATGTGGATGTAGTTTCCTGACTCCAATGTATATTTTATTTATGTGAACTATGCTTATTTTATTTATTAATATTTTTTATGTTGAAATTTATATTGTGTTGGACAAGACAACGAAAGGCCATGTGGATACTACGTGATATAGTATATGGACATAATTGTCAGATTTGTTGCACAAGACATCAAAAATATACAACAAGTAATATATAGTCTTGATCATCATAAGTATAGTCTCATTAGATAATATGAAAATATCAAAATTATTAATTATATATATATGTCATTCTCTTTGTAGGTGCTTAAAATTTGTGACTTCAATACAGGAGAAAAGCTATTAGATGTACATATGCCCTATACAATAGAACAATTAGATGACATAAGAGAACAATGGACACAAGCCTTTGAAAGGGAGGTAGTTTTTTGTTATGATTGGGGTACTAATGATAAAGAATGACATTTCTAAACTTTGATGTCATTATTTCTGTTCATATGTGGTTCTTATATATACATGTGTGAATGACTTTTTTTGAATTGTCTTATTGAAATTTGATCTATATAGATGTGTCCGAATGTTAAGATGAATGAATGAAATGTGCTTCTACATGTGTGTGAATGTGAAAATGGATGAATGAATGAATGAAATTGCAGGTTTCTACATGTGTGCCAATGTGAAAATGGATGAATGAATGGAACTGTAGGTTTCCACGTGTGTGAATCATGTGAATGAATTAATTATGTTTCTACATGTGTGAGAATCACAAGATGAATATATATTCTTGATATATAGATAGTCTTGATCATCTTGTTATTGTAGGTTTATGGCATGTTGTTAGGCTGAAATTATAGGATGTTTTAAACCTGTAGTTTAGAACTAAACTACAGGTTCTACATCCTGCTGACCACTCAGACAGTAGGCCTACAAGATGATATTAAAAAAATGACACTTAGTCATCAGTTATTTAAAAGAATCACCAATATAGGTCTACGTCATCTGATATTTATAGCAAATCGATTACTATGTCCTAACCCAGGTCATTTTTTTTATTCATGTATGAATATATTCGTCAATTTTTGAAATTCTAACCGATGATAATTTATAGTTGTATTGTCGATTTTACTTTGAACCGATGACTATGAACCAAACATGAGATTACTTTTTGTTTGGAAAAGGAGTTAATCGTTAGTTTTTACTGAAATAACTGACGACTGCGGCCGTAACCCAGGCCAATTTTTTGTTCATAGTAGGAAATAATTAAACAAGGAGTGAACTATATATACATATACATACATACATATATATATATATATATATATATATATATATATATATATATATATATATATATATATATATATATATATATATATATATATATATATATATATATATATATATATATATATATATATTGTAGGAAACAATTAAACAATTT
Source organism: Alisma plantago-aquatica (assembly GCA_963693085.1). NCBI lineage: Eukaryota > Viridiplantae > Streptophyta > Magnoliopsida > Alismatales > Alismataceae > Alisma > Alisma plantago-aquatica. Next base: position 167,809,352 of record OY856413.1, read on the forward strand.
TTCACATATAATGGGATATTCACACTCACCGTATCCAAAGTTCTATCAGTGATGTGTTCTAAAAATCATAGTTAGCTTACAGACATCTCTCAACACTATAACATTGTCCCAATGTATACCCACGATCTCCTCCCCTAGGCTGATCACAATGGTATCTATTTAATATATAGCGTCTAACCATCTTGTCAACATATTCCATTTAGGGCCTAAGGAGTCGAACAACTCATATGGAATAAAATGAGGGGATAGAGGCTTCAAAACCCTAGGGGGATTTTTAGTTTTTGCATGCTTCATACATGTATTAAAATATTAGCTTTTGATCATTTTATATAAGTTTCAATATACATTTGTCATGCCTAAAGAAATACAAAGAGTTGTTTGGGCCACCCAATAAAGTCATCTTCTACCTCTATGACTGTGTTGGCATTGGGGTGCTCATATGAAAGAAGTATGTCACTCATTCCTAGAAACACAAGTATGTCATTCACATGATAGTGATAAGTGGGAAGGGGAATACCATGTACCACATCGCCGATAGAAGCCTCGACTGCCACGACGTTGCCTACCAGAACATTGATGGCAAGATAATACTTTTTGGCCACCTATAATTTTATGAAACATAATTTAATTTTACAAACATAAATATTGACTTGAGGGATTATTTTATCACAATTTATACATAAATTAACTTGAATGATTCTTACCCCGACCGTGCCATGCGGGTCTGAAGGTCTACACTCAATGCACTATGTGGGTGAGTGATGAACAAGTTATGTGATTGCTGGAGAAGCTTTCTCTGCCTAAGAAGCTATATATTTCTCCAAGGATGCATCTAGTATTCATCTGTAGTACTCTTATTCCACTTTCCCATTCTAGGGTTATTTGCACTTATGTTGGGATGTGCCAAAAAAGATTTTATCCCGTACCCATAGCTAGAACCCCTAACACATCGAAGATTCTCTTCTTTCCCTAGAACAACCATCAATTCGACATGTGTTCCTTGAGGGGTGAACATGTCCTCCTTTTCTTGGGCAGCCAACTCCAACTAATTATCATAAAAAACTAACTAATCAGTAAAACTTAACAATCTAGCAAAAAAAGAACATGAACATTACTATGAAACAAAGAGTTTTTTTGAAGCTACCTCATGTGTTGCTTGGACAGAGATTTATCAACTTTGTTTCTCCTCACTTCTATCCACTCAATATAGTGAGGCAACCATCCAGAGTAGTAGAAGACTCGGTAGTAGGAGTAGAAGTAGAAGTAGAAGGCCCTTGCTATTGCCCCTGTTGTTGACCTTACTCTTGCCCTTACTCTCGCTCTTGCTCTTTCTTTTCCTCTTGCTTTTGCTCTTGTTGTAGCTCTCATTAGGCAGCATTTTTAATAAACACCTGAACCTAAGGTGGTTGTGCACATTGTTGTCACGCCTGTCTTTTTGAGTTTCATTAAAGGCATGATTAATTCATACAAGTGATATTGTTAAGTAACTATAAGAAATTTTAAAAATGTAATTAATTCAATACCTAGAATGCATCTGTTTGTCTTCTCCGAACAAACTCCTTCCAATCATATTTATCAATAGAGTTCCATTTAAGCCAGGGTTCCTTCTTGTCTCCAAAGACATAGTCTCTTGTGAGTATTATCTGCCAAACTCCATGTCTTCTCCCGATGAGCTGTATAATAGACTTGTGATGTAGATTTTCATGAAGTTCATACCAGTCCTAAAAAGGTTCAACATTCAATACTGTTTAGAAATGTTAAAATAAAGAATTGGAAAAAAACTATAAAAATGTAACTACGTTTATCTCACCTCTAACTCCCTCTAGATGAGGTCTTTATGGGCCATACTCACGTGTCTTCAATCCTCAACAAGGAGAGGAACATTCTTTGATCAAGGACCTCACATCAACTGACAAACTCTTTAGTAAGTGATGTGCCTGATTCATTGAATTAATGATCCCTGCCTCCCTTTCCCATTTGCATCATCTTTCATTATAGTTATCCCTCCAACTCCCTTACATTTTGATTTATCAACACCTTCAACACTTTAGTCAGGATGCTTAACATCCTCACCCTTGTCACGATTTCCAACATCCTCATGCTCATGATCAATGTGCTCCTAGTCAGATGCCATCTATAGAGTCAAAAGTAAACACAAGAAAAATGTCAGATTACATATAAAAAGTCAGATCACATATAAAAAGTTAGATAATCACATATAACAATTCAGATTATCACATATGAACAAATATACATGTTATATAATACAAAAAAGCCAAATAACATATGAGATGTATACCTAAAACTAATATCCCTTAGATGTGATCAACATTTACACTTGGTAATCCAACAAAAAATGGACTACAAACATCATACTTGTCATAGTACTCTTCTTCATCAATAGGATCTAAAATGAATTGTTTTTTCCCATGAAGAGAGACAAACCAATTTTATTTTGTAGGATAATCAATATAGGATACCCATTTTTCCTGTGATGCAATGATGAACGGTTCATCCTTCTCACCTATAAACTCAAAATTCACTATTGTAAAATGAATTTCGTCAACTACAACTCCTTTGTTGTTATCAACCCATTTACACCTAAGTAATGGAACTCTAAACTTCGTGTAGTCAATTTCCCATACATCTTCAATGACACCGTAATAAGACATCTTTCCTTCATGTGAACTCTTATCCTTGAGACTAGAAAAATACAATGAATATGCCTGAAGGGTGATTCCACTATTTTAGATGATACTTTTATAGTCTTGACATTTTGTGTAGTATGAAAATCAATTTATGTCAAACCCTTCATAAGATGTAATGTGGGTCTTTGGTCGATACACGAGCTTTTTGATAGTTTCTGTAACATTATTTGGTGTTTGAGATAGTTGATTGTACATTTTCTTTTGAAACCACCTAATAAATGACCAATTATGCTCTCTAGAAAGCGACATTGAACTAGATCGGGGATAATTTCTCTTGAGCTCATTGGTGTGTTTGGTGATACAAATACCCACATTGTCAATGTTGTGTAAAATATACAAATGTGCTTGTTTCCATTGCTCATGACTGATATTAATCTTTCTTTCTCTTAAAATACCTTTCCCAAAATAAACATCAGGGTTTACAACATTAAAAGAAGTTTTTTTGCAACTCAAAAAGTCATTGCAAAAGTCCATAACCTCCCTAACGATATAGCCCTAAATGATACTCCCTTCGGGGCAACAATGCACCTTTACAAACACTCATGTACTGCTCAAAAGGATACATCCAATGTAAGAAAATTGGACCCAACATTTTTGTTTCCCTAGTCAAATGGACTACTTTATGTACCATGATATCAAAGAATGAAGGGGAAAAATATTGCAACTTATCTATGTTCTCATGATCAATTACATTTTTACATAGAGTGTTGAAGAAGAAGAAATTCCTAGTGATTGCAAACCTTACATGCTTAGGAAGGATAGATTGACTAGACACAAGAAATATATGTTGCATTTGAGTGTGACAATCATGAGATTTAAGAACTATCAAATTTAGATCATTCATTGATACCAATCTACATATATTGTCAGAGTATCCTTGTGGTACCTTAACATTATGCAAGCACTAACAAAAAGTTCTCTTTACTTTTGTAGACAAGGTGTAACAAGCAGGAGGTAGATATGTGCATATACCTTTGGTGACTTATTTTGTTAATTATTTCCTTATACCCATTTCATGTAGGTCCATTTTGGATTTGATGCCATCTTTAGTCTTACTTGTTATATTAAAAAAAGTGCCAATAATCTTTCACAAACATTTTTATCAACATGCATGGCATTGATACTGTTTCGAACAATCAAAGACCTCCAACAAGGAAGATCCTAGAATATTGATCTCTTTCTGAATAAAAAACATTTCATCTATGGAAGTAGTACATAGTCTCTTACCAAAATGATTTACAATATTGTTTACTTTTTCATAAACATCCTACCCTAACATAGGTTTAGGGACACTCCGTTCCTCAATTGAGCCATTGAATTTTTTGCATAACTTTCGGTAAGGATTCTCCTTGGAAAGAAACCTTCGATGACCAAGATATACAATCTTACAACCATGTTTTACTATGATAGAATCTTTATTTTCCTCAAATATAGGACATGCCTTGGTTCCTTTGATGTTGTATCCAAACAAGTTCCCATAAGTAGGAAAGTCATTAATAGTTCAAAATAACATAGCATGTAAATCAAACATCTCTCCGCAAAAAGCATCCTAAGTCACCACACCTTCTCCCCATAGTTTCTTTAGGTCATCAATCAGAGTTTAAAGGTAAACATCATAGCATTTCTAGGTTGTTTGGGGTCCATATCAACAATGACAACATGACATACTTATTCTTCATACACAACCACAAAGGAAGATTGTATACAACAATCATGACAGACCAAGTACTATTCTGGCTACTTAATGTTCCATATGGATTCACCCCATCGGTACAAAGTTGAAGTCTTAAATTTCTGACTTCTTCACCAAATTCAGGATACAATAACTAATTTTATACCATTGTGGGGGAATCTGATGGATGTCATAGCATACCATCATTATTTTTCTTTACCTCTGCATGACAATATAAATTATGTGGATCTATGGAATTATCAAATAAACATTGAGACTGGGTATTATAGGAAGTTACCACATCACCCTGGCAGGAGATTCAGTTTTGGTCTTACCTATAATCCTTTTAAAACTGTACAGAGTCATTCGGGCATGCATGCATCTTATTAGCCTCCATTCCCATTGGGCACAACATCTTATTTGTTTCATGCATTGAGATTGGAAGCTCGTTGCCTTCAAGGAGAATTTATTTTGACAAAGACACTAGAGAAGTGAAGCTTTAGTTGCTCCATCTATTGTTAGCCTTCAAATTATACAATCTCAACACATAACTCAACCTTGCAAACATAGTACGACCTAAGTATAATGATTTATCAACATCATGCACAATGTTTCTAAATAATGGAGGTGTGTCTATAGCATTTACCCCAAAACTATCTAGCATCGCATCAACCATGTTTATTGGATTTAGTTCATTCTCATCAACATCGTCAACCATTTCTTCTTGGACACAACTATTATTACCAACATTTGTTAATATCATACTAAGAATATCTTCATGCCAGTACCATTATGTATATCCATGTACAATCTCATTGCACATGACATGATCTTTGATCAGGTCAACAATGTCAACTAGCAGGTTATTACTATAATTCCTACAGGGACCATTGAATATATCTCCAGGTTGTTTTCTATGTTTCTATACAAATTTTACAAACTCATAGAGACTATTAATAAACTTTAGAGTGCAGTGATTTAGTTTATACATCAATGATCAATCCATTTCTATATGATTAGATGCGAGACGAATAGCTCAGGTTCTAGCTAGTAAATTAATTTTAGGAACAAAATATGTTTGAATAATTGATCCCTAATAATCTAGTAGCATTCATATTCATCAATGTGTACCACCTATCCCATTCTCGAGCATTTCATCTCACTAGTAAGTGTATAATGTGTGTTCAATTTCAATAAATTTGGGCAGCATTTTCCCTCATTTCTCCAAGTACATCGATGTAGATGGGCAAATACCCACTTACATATGTACCCAAAGAACAAAGGGGAAATGTTGTCAAAATTTATTGAAACCAAACACATTATACAGTTACATCCTAAGTGAGATGAAGTGCTCAAGAATAGTCCCAAATTGGGGAGTATCCAAGGTTTACTCCTAATGAGTAAATCCCAGACGAGTTTCTAGGCCAATGACACTGTCTAGAAATTAGGGCTTTCAATGTAGGGTTTATATATTACATTTATATATTAGTTCTTACATATTTTGGTTTATTCACAAATTAGGGTTTATTTACATATATGAAATCACAAATTGGGGTTTATTGACATATTCGAATTCACACATTAGGGTTTATTCACATATTAGTTTCAATATCTCAAACTAGGTCATGCATGTTCATTACCATGTTACATCATACAACATGAATTCATTTAGACTTAGTATGACACATCATTGTTGAATCAATGATCTAATTATTAGGGCATCTATGTAAAAAATGGAAAATCATATAATTCGAGCAAGATAGTCAACATAAAAATCGGCATTGTCCAATTCATGTTTATTTAGAGTAATTTTCATGAAAACAGAAATCATTAGAGCATAGATGAGATCCACTTGAAGATTATTTATCTATACTAACATAATCTAACATTATCATTATCCACCATACTAACATAATTACTAACAATTAACATTATTTTATATCTCCATCTCCCTTCCCCCTCTCCTCCTTCCTTCTCTCTCCTCCTTCTCCTGCCCTATGAGGAGAGAGGAGGAAGGAGGGGAGAGGTAAGGGAGATGGAGAACTGAGGTAGGAGGGAAGAAGATAGGAAGAAGGATGCCACCTATGGCTAGAGTCAAAGGAGAATAGATAGAGGAGGATGAAGTAGTGGAGTCGTTGGCGAAGGAGCAATCTTAGAGGAGGAAGCAATGGCACCATAAGTGAGGAGCACAGATGGAGAAGCATTGGTGCTTTTATCTGGAGGAGTGGTGTTATTGACTGGAGCAGTAGATAGAGGATGTACAATCACTGGCGGAGCAATAATCACCGGTGGATGTGCCGGGAAGCAACAATAGTGGAGGCGGAAGAGGAGGGAAATTATCAAAAAATTGCCAGAGGTAGATATCCATAAAAACATAGGTAGGGGGAAAGAGGGAGAAAGGGTTTCTCATGGGGTTAAGTAAGACATATACCGTCAGTTATTAAAAAAACTGACAATCTAGGATTTAGGTCGTTGGTGTAGATAATAAACTACCAGTAAAAGCACAAATTTTCTAATCAGTTGTCCGCAACATACTAACGCCTAATGCCACAACCCAGTGATACCTACTCCATCTATTATGGTTAGAATAACCGACGAGAAAGATCAAGTGGGGGTGGGTAAAATTTTGCGGGACATATGGTGCAAACAACTTTCTCGTCGACATTGTGGAAAAATGAGGGGAAACTCCAACTATTTTTCATGGGAGAGATGGTGCATGCACCTCTTTATCACATTGGTTATATATATAAGAACCAATGATGTAGGAGAGAAATGAAATTCTTGCAAAAATTTTGTGGAAAATTTTATTTTCACGGGTTATATATAGCATTAGTTTGTTTGAGAAGCGACATATGAAAAAGAGTGCAGTCTGTGTTTTCTCAGCTCGTCAAGCCGTGGTAGTTGTCTACTTACTATCGAATCTACATATAATACCATTGGTTTTCTTTGAAAAATGAATCAAAATAAATTTCATATCTATAGTAGTGGTGCAAATTTTCCACCCCAACATATGACAAAATCTATGGGAAAAAATCATGCATTCGAGAATTCTAAAGGGGAGTCTAATTATGAGGTATCAGAATGATTTGTAACATGTTGAGTAAGTTTCCTCATTACAGGATCAACCTCTATGATCAGGGGAACATCTTAATACCACATGTAAGGAAATCAAAAAGAAGGATTGAAGATTCCCTAGGAGGAGGTTTCTTTGGAATAGATATGAAGATAAACACCAAAACATTTTGAGAAAGATGGCCACAAATCAATCATTGGGAGGCAAGTGTGAAAACATAGGGTCAGAGGTGGAGATGAAAAGAGATCGAATCACTAAAATCTCAACTCATCCCCTTGCCACAATAGTTGGGGTCACTTTAGACAACTCATGATCAAGTGTTGGCATGCGACTATTACATTTGGACACATAAGAATATAGATTCCAATCAGGGTACTCCTTAGTAAATAAGCATGATCAATACAAAAATAAGCATGAACAAGAAGTATCCCAGTTGGATGGACAAGTTTGCATACATCAAAAAATACATAAATAAGCATGATCAATGCTTTGACATCTCTCACAAGGATATGCAACATCAAGGGTCATATATTAGGAGCTTGGAAATATAGTTTCCCAATTAATAATTGATGTTGTAGATGTCAAGAAGCTATCATATAAAGGACTAATAGGGAACACTAAAATTTAAATTAATCAATTAGACAAGATGTTCACTATAAGAAGTGGGGAAATCACTAAAACATCATCACTAGAGAAAGATGAGGTACATGATCCCAATGATAACCACTTCTAGACTAAGGATGGGTGGTGACAATTTTCCACCTATACATCCAGAACATCTAATACAACAAGAAAAACTAGAATCAGAGTGAGAGAATGATACTGATGTTATTGATGCAAGCTTGGGTGAGGAAGATACCCATAAGGTGAGTACTCTTATATATGTGTACTCTCCATCATTAGAAGATAGTTGTGTTTGTCCCTTTTCATTATAGTCTAACGAAAGGTAAATTTGATAAGCTATTTAAGAAATTTTGAGATGACTTATGCATGCTTCATACTAATATCCCATTGGTAGAGGTGTTAAGAAGATCTCAACCTTAATTTTTAAAGGAAATTATTAATAGGAACTTTAATATACTAGAAGTGCTAGAAGAGTGCATCAACTTAATCCCGAGAAAGTTGTCCCAAAAAATATATCAAGGCTTCTTGAACATCCCATGCTCTATTGAGATTTTGTATTCTGAAGATTCATTATTTGATTTAGGGTTAGGTCTACACAATACATCTTTCTACTATCAAAAAGTGGGGTTACCAACTCTAAAGGGAGATAATATCACTATTTATCTTGCATGCAAGTCAATTATAATGCCATTGGTAATTTGTGGAGATGTGTTGGTTCAAGTTGGATATTTATATACCTTACATATTGTTAGTTAGGGAGATGATAGAAGAGCAGAATCCTCAATTGTTTAGGGGTTGATCTTTTGAGGAAACTATAGAACATCATTGCCGATATAGGTAGAGGGTGTTGTGCGCTAGGTATAGAAGATAATATGCTATATTTCAAGTTTGTAGAATAATCCAAGCTTGGTGGATGTGTATCTGGTGCTTTGCATTTGTACAAATATCCTTGTTATCCTTTTACTTCTAGGACAATTGTTTTTAGACATTGCCAAGATTATGGGAGCAATAGACTCATATTCACTACATGTGGAAGCCATATATAGACAAACCATTATATATATTTTCCAAGGCAATTTGACATCTAGTAGATCCACATTATGCATTAACACGATCTCACTTATGCATACCTTGACAACATTGATCACACATTCTTATACAAGATTTGCACTACGTGCCTAACTGAGGAATCTCACATATTATGTCACCTGAGCATGTCTATTCTAGAAATGTGCGAAGTGTTTGACTACACTTCTTTTTTCTACACTCACCACTATGAATACTTGGGGACATATCTAGTACCAATCAAGCCTTCATTTTAGTCCTCCTTGAATTAGAGTTGAACCTCTACCCCCACATCTAAAGTATGCCTTTATTGGGGATAGGGATACACTTCTTGTTATCATATGTGTTAATATGATTCTCAAGAGTAAGATCTCATTTTTATTCTACATCAACAAAGAGGAGCATTTGGGTGATCTATTGCAGACATCAAGATCATCAATCCTAGCCTCTGCCACCATAAAATCTAAATGAAGGAGATAGCAATGATAATTTTTAATCACAAAAAAAACTTAATCCCTTCTTTAAAGAGGTAGATGGAAAAGAGGTAATCAAAATCCTCACTATTGGAAATATATATTAGATATTTGGTTGTTCTTGTTCAAGACAAACCCAAGTGGTCCCCAAGGAAGGGGGGCCAACAACACACCCAAGTATCCAAATGATATTATACTAAATCACTTCATCAATGTATGGTGGATTTTCATTAACTACCATTGTCTAAATGCATCCACTCGGAACACATGCCTTTACCTTTCAATGATTAGATTTTGGTACGACTCATAAACCACTCAAATTTTTGTTTCATGTATGTCTATCCAACATAAAATCAAATCTCCATAGAGCCTATGAATCCCGAGAAGACTTCCTTTATTTACTCTTCTGTAATTTTTTCCTACAATATAAGATTTTTGGCCTTTGAAATGCATTGACTACCTTCTAGAGGTGCATGCTTTTCATTTTCTTTGATATGGTTAAGCATTTCCTCAAAGTGCTCATGGATGACATTTTAATCTAGGGGGTCTTTTAATAGATGTTTGGAAAATATAGAAGTAAATGTTATAGAGTTGTGAAGATGCTCACCGAATTTTGAGTTTAAAAAAATGCCACTTGGTGGTGAATGAAGAGATTGTGTTGGGACACTAAGTTTCTATGAAATTGATTGTGGTGGACCCGACAACAATTAGGGTCATTTTAGAAGTTCCTATCAGCCAATTCAATGAAAGTTGCTTAGAGTTTTTTAGGGCACACGAGGTTTCATAGACACTATATAAGACATTTTCTCAAAAATTATTAACTCCTTTCTAAAGTGCTTGATAGGTATTTGGAGTTTGTTTTTTATAATAAGTTCTTAGAGGAATTCAAAACTTTTAAAAAACAAACTTAGTTCATTGACACGAGTTTATCATGTGTAGTACGCAAGTGAATGTATCAAAGTAATAAGGCCTTGTGAGGCCTGAGTTGAACACAGGGAAGTGTTTCTCTAGTAGACTACTACTAACTGTGATCAAATCAGCTAAGTTAGTTGTAAATGGTTGAATTGGGTTGAATAAAAGAACAAAAGCAGAAATAAAATGAATTAAAAGTGGAAGTAACTAGAGATGGGATGAATTCCTTAGGATAAGGTTTCACCAAGGACAACACTAATAATCGATCTCACACACATTAACATCTATTATCTCAATCCCTGGATAAGGAGCCTGTAGCTAGAATTACCTGCTCTAGTAGTGTAATTCTTTACCTAATCTAATGCCAGTCCCACTTCCGCAGTTATTGGTTGATTAGTTAGGTTCTTTACTGTTATTCTCTAGGTTTCTCCTCCTGTTTACACTCCACTTTTCCCAAAGGGAACAGTAGATGGGTAAATCTATGCCCTTCAATCCTTAACCTCTCTCTAGGGATGACTAAACATCTATCAATCCACTCCTGGTGATCAAGCACAAGTAGAACATAAAGTTTTAATGGATTTATATCTAGTATAAAGACATAAAAAATGATATTAATGCATTGAAATCAATCATAGTGTAAATCTAGGCTACTCTCGAATCCTAAGGATTACAAGTTTTTAGCCTTGAATGGTTTTCATCGACAAATACATGGGAGGAAAGAGAAAAAATGTGGGAAACATGAAGAAACTAAAGTAACCCCTAAATCTCCACTCGTCTGGAAGATCCCCTCTGTCGTGTGAGCATTCTACTATCTTTCAACTGTAGAATCATCCTCCAGAGGTGCCCAGATCTCCTCAGTGAAAGCCTTTGGTCTTCAGTTCTTCTTTTCTCTCTTTTCAATTGTCATGCAATTAAAATGACTACCCTCTTTTCTTTGTACGTCATCCCCCTAAGTCATAGGAGGCACTTAGGGTCCGAATTAAGGTCCATTTTTAGATTAGAGATAAATCTGCGGCTGGCCTAATTAGAAAGACTCAGTAGTACTGACTAGGTAAGTCGGTAGTATCGAGTCACTTATATTTTAGTCTCACAATCATGATCCCGTCGGTACTATCGACTAGACTCGATATCACTGAGTTTTGTGGTTTTTGAGTTGCCTCTCTAACGTCAACTCAATAGCACCGAGTTGGACACTCGGTAGCACCGAGTTGGACACTCAGTAGCACCACGTTTTATCGATTCATGTCGGGGCTTGGTGATGTCAACTCAGTAGCACCGACTTGATCTATTGGTAGCACCGACTCTGGGTGAGTTTCCAATGGGTCTCAGATGTCAAGTCGGTAGCACTGACTATGGGGCTGTTACTTGTACCTAAAAACATACAAAACCATCATAAGAAATTGGGATGCCTAAAATACTACATAAAATACTAAAAATCATATAATTTGATGCATTTAATAGAAACATGCTATCTAAGTCATTTCATGCATAATAAATAAAATAAATGACTAATCTATACATGAAATCAAGGAAAAATGTGCCTGAAATAACGACTAAAAACACAAGGATCAAACTCCCCTAAGCTTAAATGTTGCTCGTCCTCGAGCAACACTCTCTCAGATTTGTTTGACAAGAGTCAGTAGAAGGACATAACACATACATTCCTTTCTTAGTGAAATCCACCTATCCAGCCCTAAACCGGCCTTCACTGACCACTGAACTGATAACTTCTCTAATTTGACCAAAAACTTCCATGCAAGGTGTCCACCTTCAGTCAATGACACTATCAAGGAAGAAGTTAACATCATAATTACTTAGACATTCTCTTGATGCATTGTGTGATTCCCTACACTAGATTGCTCTTTTCTAACTACCAACTATTTGGAAGCAGATCTCTGTGTCAGCATGAATGAGGAGATAAATCATTAGAGTGGCCTAACAAATAAGAGAAATTAATGGTTCAAGATGGGTGGCAAATGAAAATTCATAAGTACATCCAACCTATTTATGCATAGAGAAAAATGAACCTGGATGGATGAAAACAATGCCATGAATGAATCCTAATGCCTAAAAAAACTTTTTTTCTTCTTCTTTCTTTTATGAGATTATGCATGTATGAATGAGTTAATCCAATTTGACAACTCAGAAGAATGCACATGTGGATTAAATCATCACTACAAAAAACATGCATGATACAATTTCTCATTGTTTCTTATGAACAAAAACTTACATATATATATTTTTTGTTTTAAAAAGGCTAAGTTTTATGCTTCTTGCCTTTTTAATTCTTCTCCTTTTTCCTTTTTTTCTTTTCTTTATTTGCTTGGAGGTGTATTCCTACACTTTTAGCTTTATAACTCAAGATTAAAATCCACATGTTTAGGAAAATATGCATGTGATGTTGAAATGTATGCAACTACATGAACTGTGTTATGCAAGTTAAGATGGTATGCACTAAAGTTGATGCATACAAATGCAATGTTTTTCTTCCTTTTTCAAATGCCAACAAACTAACTAATATGTTGCTATTATACCATGCAATATAATCAAGGGAAATATCTTGGAATACTCATGAATCTTTAAGGTGGTGAGTAAAAAATGAAAGGAAAAGAAACTGAATCACACAACTAAGAGACAATGCCTTTTATTATATTATGATGTGTCCCTCTTAATGGAACTGTGTTCAGGGTGATCTAAAGGTTTATTTATTATATTTTCATTTAAGATCTCATTATGGTTTGGCTAGTTTAGGCTCAACATCTTCATCATTCACATTCCGAAGTTGATTCAGACTTTCATGTATGTCCTAAGTCCTAATGTTGACTAGTCCAAACACTTCCTCAAGTGGTGTTATATAAAGAGTTTGCAATTCAAGCTTTTAAGGATATGACTATTTTCATGCAAAAAAACAGAGTGTACAATCCATTCAAAAATAAAACCATGTATATACTACTCCACAATTACACTAGACAGACGTGAATCCTATACTTGCACAACTAAAAATAAAACTAACAACTAAAGATAATAATAATAAAAAAACAAAGATAAAATACCGTTCCAGCACCCCCCAAAGCTTGAATAAGACTATGTCCGCATCGTCAATACTCACACCCAAGAGGTGGAACAATGATACCAGGTCTCAGAATGGTAGAGGTGGCATGTTGGGGTCATATAGAGGGAACATCCCTTGGAATGAGAGGTCTGTAGGTGGCATAGGAGACGGTTTTGGGTACTCCCTAAAGTATCCAAAACTCTAGTAGTTGTCGAAGAAAGGCTACTGGTACTTCTCCATCTACTGTAGGTGCATATGAACATTCTCTTGGTTGGTCAAGAGAAGTCGTTCATTCTCATAAATTTCCTGCTAGTTCTGGTACAACCTCCCTTGAATATCTTGCATGACTACCAGCATTTCCTGATGCTGCTACTATCTTGTCTAGATCTCCTGCAACATGGTATACATACCCTCCATGTTGTACAATTCCTTCTCCTACTAAGAAGGTGGTGGGGCCGAGGAAGTCGAGGTAGCGTGTGCATACCCTTTTGTGTGGGACCGCTCCCCTAGTCATGGGGATGGTGGGCTCCACCTCCTCAATTTCGTTGTCGTTGTCGCCACTATGCTCCTCGTCGTTGCCCTGAGCTGCTACCCTAGGTGGATCTACAACTTCCCCCTCATTCAGTGGCTACCTGAGATGTTCCACCCCATGTAGTTTGAAGACGGGGTCAGGGAGCCTTTGCTCCCGAAATATGCCTTGACGGTTGCAATGTGCATAGAGTATATTGTGGAGGTATTGGAGAAGATGCACTTTGTGGAAGTGAAGGTTGTCCAGCTTGATTGTATCCTCCAATGGCTCAAGGGTGGAAATATCAAGGTGTAGGTGGAGAGAAATAGTGGTGATGAGTCCCCAAATAAGATCGGTGCCTTCCTTATTACATTGTGCCTCAAAGAAATCATATGGAGCAAAAAAAAGCTCCAAAATTAATCGTCTCCCCCTTCAGTAGCCGATACAGAAAGTAGAGGTCCACCTTCTAGACCTTTCCTGAAGCTTGACTGGATCGAGCAAAGATAGTTTTGATGTAGAGACGGTGAAGCATGTGAGTAAAATAATGCTCAGTATTAGTCACAGAATTGATGTGCCAGTTTATTCAGAATCCTGTCGGTACCTCAGTCAGCTGCTCCCAGGCCAATCCAAATACAAAGTCTGATGGCACCGAGTGTTCTGGGACATGAGCCCAGTTGAAGATATGATTGATGTCCCTCAGCATGAGAGAGTAGTTGTTGTTGAAGAGGAGGAAGTTGACCTTGCCTTCCCACCATTCACCTCCTATCTTCTGCTCGGGGGTGATGAGAATGTCAAGCGATGCCAAAAACTCCAAGACAAGATCTGGGTAGGTCTACCAGTCACTGAAGATAGGATTATCTCCCTCCATTTCTTGCTTGTGACATACCCATCACATGTTGTCAGTAAAACCCACCATCGCGATCAATGTGCAATCTCCATATCTTGTCAGGATGACATACCTTGTATGCAACTCTTCGTAGAGCTTCCTTATCTTTGAGGATGGGTGTTGAATGCAGGTTGTCCGGGGGACCAACTCAGCCTGTGGGGGAACAACTCCTCTCCTAGGAGCCATCTCATTTATGCAAGAAGGAGGTTAAGAGAATGGAAGCTCAGGGAAAACCTTCGGCACCTAGTGTAGCCTTGATCTGGAATGTAGGATAAGTTGATGTTGAGGATGTAAAGAGAATGACTCTACCACCCCTTCTTTTATAGGTCACCATCACAGATTTAGTACTACTAACTTTCTGAGTTAGTCGTACAAAGTTGGCTAGCACAATACATGGTCGGTTGCATCGACGACTGATGATTGCCTGACATAGATAATGTGGATCACCTAGAGTCAGTGGTACTGATGACCCGTATGGGTACTAACTTGTTCTGCGGATCAGTGCCATCGACTGCTCGAAGAAGTGCGTCGTGACTGTTGGATCGCAACCACCTAGATTTCTGATGTGGAGAGTCGCTCGTACCAACTTCTTGAGTCAGTAGTACTGAGTGCTGGGATTTGTTGGTGCTTATGAATTGGTGGACTCGGTATACCAAACCTGGGCATGCCCAAAAGTTAGTAGCACCGACGGGAATAGTCAGTGGTACCAAGTCCTTATCAGTGAACCATCAAAAGATCTTCAGAGACTTGGTGGTACCGACTGTTAGAGTCAGTGGTACCGAGTCTGTGCTGTTGTTACAAACAAAACACTAACCTCATTTCGGTGCCACTGACTGAAAAAACTTAGTGGTACTGACTTTAAAGCCCTCCACACTCCCAAAAATGAGTCAAGGTACCATTTTTAAAAAAATTGAATTAAAGTGACAACAAAAAATGAAACTTGAGCATAAAAACAAAGAAAATAAAGATTGGGTCTCCTCCCAACAAGCATCATTGTTTAAGATCCTAGACTAGACAGTCTATAGAGCAAGAATCTATGAAATGTTGTAAAGTTGCACCTCCTCTATTTGGGGCTCTACCTCACCTCCAAAGTAGTGCTTTAACATTTGGCTGTTGACAAGGAATGACCTGTTCCCATCTACAATGTTCATAGCACCATGGGGAAAGACTTTTTCAATCATAAATGGTCCACTCCACTTAGACCTTATCTTACCCGGATGTAGCCTAAGCCTATAATTGAAAAGGAGGACTTTTTAACTTGGAAGAAACACCCTATTTAGAATGTTTCTATCATGTATTTTCTTAGTCCTTTACTTATATCTCCTAGAGCTTACATAAGAATCCATTCTAAGCTCATCTAATTCATTAAGTTCCAAAAGCCTCTTTCTACCCGCTTCATCCACTAGTATAGATATCACCTTTAATGTTAGTTAAATAAGACTTTTAACATTGGTTTCCAAGTGACACCCAAGTGGGTGGCACTAAAAGTAGATCCCTCCAACGTCGATTGCAAAATTGATGACATAGAGTCGTCCCTGATTGCAACCAAAAAAAGAACCACCAGTAGCGGGACCATAGGCGTCAATTATTCATTCAAAACCAACACAATTCTCCATCCCGAACAAAAAAAATTGGCCCCCGATTAGACTATAGTTGTCGGTTTTCTATAAATAACCATCTTCGTTGACCTTATTGATGGGTTTTTAGATAACCAAAAAATAACCGACACCATTAGACCATAGGCATCAGTTATTCATTCAAAACTTATGCCATTCTCCTTTTCGAACAATTTTTTTTTGGAAAAAGGCTTCGGTTTACTATAATTTACCGACGAGTTGGACATTCATTGTCGGTGTTTTTCATTTAACTACAGACCATGTTTTTTTTTCTTATCAGCTTGCATGCCTACTGTTTGGCTAGTCAGTAGGATGCAAAATTTGTAGTTTTGAACTGTAGGTTTACATCATCCTCTGATTTCAGCCAACAACAGGCCACAAACCTGCAATATTAACAAGATGGACTATATTATATATAGATCATGTGATTTACACACATGTATAAGCACATTTAATTCATTCATATGATTCAAACACATGTAGAAACCTGTAGTTCCATTCATTCTTGCATTTCATATTCACACACATGTAGCAACCTACAATTCCATTCATTCATCTCTTTTCATATTCACACACATGTGTAGAAGCACATTCATTCATTCATCTTCACATTCACACACATGTATATAGATAAGACAATTCAAAAAAATTCATCCAGACATGTATATATAAGTGTGTCTTTTAAAATTTAACATATCATCAAATACATAAATAATATTATGACATCAAAGTCTAGAAATGTCATTCTTTATCATCATCATCATTGTCATCAATACACCAATGATAATAAAAAATTCACATTGCTTCTAAGGCTTTTGCCCATTGTTCTTTATAACATCTAATTGTTCCATTGTATAGGGACTATGTACATCTAATAACTTTTCACCTTTAATGAAGTCACTAGTTTTAAACACCTGCAAAGAGAATGACGTATATATATAATTAATAAGATTGATATATTTCATATTATCTAATGAGACTATATAATACATGTTTTATGGTATCGATTTCTAGTGAAGCATATCTGACAATTATGTCTATGTATCACATCACGTAGTATGCACATGCCCAACCATTGTATTATTTATCACACTATAAATTTCAACAAACAAAATGTTAATAAATAAAAACAAGCATAGTTCACATAAATAATATATAAATTAGAGACAGGAAACTACATTCATATTTCCCAAACTAACATTTTATTCTTTGTCTTGTACATGTTTCCTCCATATTTTTTGAAATATTTTAAAGCCCCACATGTTAAAGTAACACAATAAATTACATTAGTAAAAAGTGATGTAATAATAGATGTTAACGGATATAAATATGAAAATTTTCTCATGTGAATAATGTCCTTTTCATTATGTGTCCATGCATGTCTTATTGCTTCCCCTCAGGATCTAGATAATAAATAGTGAACATCTTGGGGACAATAACCAGTAACTCCCAATGCTTACCAATAGAGATAAGAAAGTTAAAAATATATAACTCAAAATCCACAATAAAATGTAACTTTCTTAAGTCCAAATTATAAGCAAAGTAAACTTACTTAAAATTGAATGGAGCTATCATCACACACTTCTTTTTTACCAAAATATTTAAAGGTGAGAGATTAGTATCAGGTAACTGATGAAGGGTCTTTATGTACAAGACTGATCAAAGATGGAATTAGAAATCCCACATGAGTAAATGAAAAAATCTATAATGATCATGTGTAAGTGGCTGCAAAACATATAATACGTATGCGTTAATATATAAGAAGCCAAATCACCATATATAAAACAAGGTATATAGATATATAAATAAGATCTCACCAAATCCATAGCTCTAATATAGATGTATTCAGCTAATCATACCTAAACAACTCTAAAATATCTTGTATAAATATAGTGTTATTGTATAATTGGCCTACAACATCCTCCAAAATATAAACATTTATAGGACAATATTTGTTATGTTTCCTATCCATATTGCCATACCCCTACAATTACGACCTATAGAGTCATAAAGGTCCTTTGGAAGCCAACTAGGTATTGTAGGAGGAGGTGGAGGTGGAGGCGGAGCTATAGAGGGTTTCTTCCTTTTCTCCTATATATATAATTTCATATCAATTGACTTGTATATACATGCTAACAAATTAACATAATATAAATTTACCATACAAGATCAGTATAAATGACATCCTTTTCGGGCCACAATATCACTCCGCCTTCTGCTTCACCAAGCGTGTTAGCATCTGGGTGGGCATATGGCAATGAATGTTGCCGCCAATGAGGGAACACAAGCCTCAAGCTCATACAAACCGCACCATCGGGTACTGGAGTGACATGAATCATATGTCCTGGAAGGCATGGGTAAGCCTCAGCCTCTGCAATGATGAATTCTTTGAATCTGAGATGGCATGACCTCAACCCCTACAAATTTACATAAACTTTGTTATAAACATATAGACATAAACATATCATCTTGAAAAAACTAGCTACTATGTCATAAAAATACTTACAACGGACGTGCTTGGTGGTGGGTCTACATGATTACTCCCAACCACCTCTAACATAGGGGAAGAGTGGCATGACACAAGTACTGTCTGAGTGGCAGCCTAAGATGCCTGCCACTTGCTCATTGCTTCATGGAGTCTCTTATCAAGTTCTTCCTCGACTCTCTTATCAAGTGCTTCCTCAACTCTCCTATCAATTAACTCATCTACCTATACATGAACAAAAGAAATGGTAGCTTTTTATTATTGAATTCCCTTTGCAATAAAATTCTAAAAAAAGAATAGGTTACCTCAGCTTTTAAAAATCTCGCTTTTGGGACATGTTTGTGCTGTGATGGCCCAAAGAATGCTTTTATGCCCATTCTAGCACCTGTAGCCCTAACACGTCTAGGATGTTGTAGGTTACCAAGAGCAACTATGAATTCATCCCTTTTGTCCTCAGGGATGAACTTGCCTTGCTTCCTCTACTCGTGAAGCTCCCTCTAATCACCATCAATAGAAATTGGTAAGTAAACATAACAATCATCAATATCGATTGCTCTGAGAGTTGAATTTTACTATTTTTGCAGTAGCATTAGCAGTTACAGGCTTGGTTATATCTCCTTTCTTATTTTGCCTCCCAGCTATCCACACAACATGGCAAGGAAGAGGTGTGGGAGTAATAGTAGAGGACTCACCAGTCTCCTGAGTAGCAACAGACTCAGCAGCAGCATCAACTAGTAGTTTTTGGCGAATGCTTGCATAGTCACTTGGACCCATCGTGTGGTCATGCACATTCAGTGCATGCCTTGCTCTTTGAGCATCACTGATAGCCTTGTTAGTAAGCACATTGAATTGGTTAGTAACACTAAAGGTCAATCATCAATAGGTGAATTCATAAGAATGTATATTAATTAAATTGGGAGTGATGCTTAATAAATTAAATTCATCACTTTTTCTTTTGGCAACAAACACCTCCCAGTCCTTTGGGTCCAGGTAGTTCCATTGCTCAGTGGATAACTTCTTCCTGCTCTTAGAATCTCGTATGTATAGTCGGGTGAGATTTGTCCTATAGTTCCTTAGGACCCTCCCACAATGCTTCATCACCTTTTTATGATGTAGTCTTTCATCCAATTCAAATATACTTTGCAAAATTTTATATATTTAATAGACTAGTATCCTAAAAATTAGTATTCTTCAAAATAGAATTGCAAATGATAATAACTCACACATAGTTCTTTCCATTCTAGGTCTTTCTACCCATTAGGAACTTTATGCCAAGATTCTAAATCAGGACTACAATGGCTACGAGTAAGAACACCAAGATATGAAATAAATGAGTTGTGGTTCACTCCAACTGGATTTTTTTCATGGTGAAAATCCATAGCTAGTTTTGGTCCATTTCCCCTTTGTTGTAGTAACTTGTTCATCATAGTGATGCCCCTCACTTTTTCAAATTTTTTTTGCTGCTCATCAAGTGCCACAAGGTTTTCAGGGGGTACATCCTCAACCTAATAATTGACAAATAAAACACTTATAGGACATAACTTATATATGGACATATAGATAGAAATATAGGATATATTTTAAAACTTACATTGTAAGGTGGATCCTCATTGATATCCTCACCCTCACAGTAATCATCATCATGATTATCATAATCATGGTCATCCATCTGAAAGTGTCATTAAAAAAAGCAAACATTTAACATTTAACATTTAACATATAACATTGTAAAGTTCCCATCGATGTAACATTCAAAAAAATAAAACATATAAAAAAAATAAAAACATGCCTCTAATACTGCGATGTTTTATCAATTAACATTCCTTCAGTGTGATCTTCGTGCACATATAAGTCATCATTAGCTTCAATATTTGGTGTTGGCAACCCAACTGAGAATGGGCTTGATTCATCATACTTATCATAGTACTCTTCTTCATCTATAGGATCTCAATGAACAATCTTGTACCAAGAAGAACAACTAACCATTTTTCATCTGTAGGATCATCGATATAAAATACTTGTTTCAGTTGTAATGCCAATATGAATGGTTCACCCTTCTCGCCAATCTTTTCAAAGTTCACTAATGTGAAACCCAATTCATCCACTATAACTCCTTTGGTGTTATCAACCCAATTACATTTAAAGAGCATAATTCTGAAATCTACGTAGTCAAACTCCCATATATCTTCAATGACACTGTAATATGACATTTTAGCTTCATGTGGAATCTTATCCTTTGCACTGGCAAAAAATAATGAAGATGCTTGAAGGGTGACCCCACTATTTTGGATGACACTCTTATCATCGAGACGCTTTGTGTAATATGAGAACCCATTTATGTCAAACCCTTCATAAGACATAACATTCATTTTTGGTTTAAAGGTGAGGCATTTGATATTTTCAGCAAGATTATTTGGTTTTTGAGATAGTTTGTGTAAGAATTTATCTTCAAACCACTTAATATGTTTAGGTGCACTTCATTCCTCATTACATCCATTGAACGCTTTGCACAACCTTCAGTACAGATGGAATTTTGGAATAAATCTTCGGTGAACAAGATATACAGTCTTGTCAGCATGTTTTAGTCATATTGAATCAATGTTCTCTTCACATATAGGACACACTTTAGATCCTTTGAGAATGTATCGAGAAAAATTCCCATATCCTGTAAATTCATTAACAATGCAAAACAACATAGTGTGCAAATGAAATGTCTATCTACGTGAAGCATCATAGGTCATCACACCTTCACCACAGAGTTTCTTTAAGTCATCAATCAGAGGTTCAAGATAAATGTCGATATCATTTCTAGATTGTTTAGGGCCCGATATCAACAACGACAACATAAAATACTTATTTTTCATACACAACCAGGGAGAAAGGTTGTATATAACAAGCATAATAGGCCAAGTGCTATGTTGTCTTCTCAATGTCCCGTACAGATTCATCCCATCGGTACAAAGCCCAAGTCTTAGATTCCTGACTTCTTCCTCAAATTTAGGGTACAATAAATCAATCTTCTTCCACTATGGGGAATCAGACGCATGTCGTAGGATCCCATCATTATTTTGCTTAACCTCAACATGCCACCTCAAATTCTTCACATCTATCAGGTTGGCAAACAAGCATTGAAACCGCGGTATTATAGGTAGATACCACATCAACTTAGCAAAAGAACCAATTTTAGAATTCCCTGAAGTTGTCATTTTATACCTTCATGCACCACATTTTGGACAATTTTTCAAATCTACATAGTCCTTTTGAAATAATACACAACCATTCAGGCATGTGTGTATCTTCTTGGCCTCCATTCCCATTGGGAACAAAAAATTCTTTAACTCATATGTTGAGATTGGCAGATCGTTTCCTTTAGGAAGAATTTCTTTCAACAAAGACAACAATGACATGAAGCTTTTGTCACTCCATCTATTGTTAGCCTTCAACTTAGACAATCTCAACACAACACTAAGCTTCATAAACTTAGTGCAACCTGTGTATAACAGTCTCTCAACATCATGCACGATGTTCCTAAACATGGAAGGTGGATCGGTGTGCTCTACCCCACATCTATCCATAATCTCATCAATGATGTCTACTAGAACGGGTTCATTTACATCTATGTCATTGGAGGCAATCTCTTCTTCTACATAAGCACTATTATCGACATTTACTAATTCCAGGTTTGAAATCTCTCCATGCTAGTACCATTCTGTATAGCCTTGTACAATCTCGTTGCACATGACATGACTTTTGATTTTGTCACCAGTGCTGACTTTCGAGTTGTTACTGTAATGCCTACATGGACAGTAGAACCTATCGCTAGGTTGTTTCCTATGTTCCTATGCAAATCTAATAAACTGATCAAGACCAAAAATAAACTCTGGGGTGCAGTGATTTGGAATGGACATCCATGATTTATCCATTCTATGATCAAAGAGAAAACAAGTATATGTTAGGGTTTTGGGATTACATATCAAGTTAAGTGTTTAGTGTTAAAATCTTAGGGTTTAGGGTTAAAAGATTTAAAGATTAGGGTTTATCATTAAAAGATGAGGGTTTAGGGTTAAAAGATTTAAAGATTAGGGTTTAGCATTTAAAGATTAGGGTTTAGGGTTAAAAGAATAGATTCCAGGGTCTTATATATATATTTGTATCACCTATCCCATTCTTGAACACCAAATCTCACTAGTATGTGTATAATGTGTATTGGGTTTTCAAGAAAATTTCAGTAGCATTACCCAACTATTTTCTAAGTACACTGATGTGCATGGGAAAATTCCCACCAACATATGTACTTAGAGAACAAACAGGAAAGTGCTGACAAAACATCCTAAAAACTAAATATACATTATACACTTACGTCCTAAGTGAGATTAAGTGTTCAAGAATAGTCCTAAACCAGGGACTATCCAAGATTTACTCCTAATGAGTAAATCTTAGACGAGTTTCTAGACCATAATACAATGTTGTCATTTATATACCTATGATTTTAGTGTCATCTAACACTTCAACATTCCCCGACTATAGGAGTGAATCTATGATACTATATTATGAGGTTTTGTGGATCAGGTTCAAGCATTTTGTGTTGTACAAATTGCTTAACCAACATTTAATCATTATCAAAATACTATTAATTAGCAAATGTAAGGATATCATCAACATTTAGCATTATTAAAACATAATTAACTATCAAATAGAGGACAAGCTAACATCATTTGTACTAAATATTGTTGCGGGATCCAAGATAAGGTTTCTAGGGCACACACATATATACAAGGTTTATCTAGGCTACTTGATAAAATTAAGCATTTTGTTTTTGTCATATATTATTAACAACCAAGCCAATCATCAATTCTATTAAATAAAAATTACATGTTTATAGGGATTATTTGTTAACATATCTTAAGGATGAATTGAGGATGCAAACCTAGCCAATTAGGGGCTTTACCTCTAGCAGTGGAAATGAGAGGAGTGGCAGTGCCTTGAGTGTACTGGAAGCCCTAGATGTGGCTGGATCTGACTGACTGACGCGGTGATGAGCAGTAGTAGGAGACCACAGACAACAATAGGCAATGACAGTGGTGATGATAGTGGCGAGCTCTGGCTCTGGCTGTTGGCACTGACTCTGTCAGTAGGACTATTAGTGCTGGCTTCTGACAGCTGAAGGAGAGGACCGACGGAGAAGAGGACCGGCTGAAGGAGAGGACCAGTGGTGGCCGCAGAGAAGAGGACCCACGGAAGTAGCTCTGATTGGAGGAGAAGACAAGCAGTTGCAACTCTGGCTGGAGGAAGGGAGGAAACAACAATGCTCAGTTAGCTGGCGGAAGAAGACTTACTACAGGAAGAAGAGAAATAGAGGAAAATTGCTAGACCTAGCTAGCTCTGTCAGGAATGAAATAGAGAAAGGGAAGAGTCTAGTTCATGCGGGTTCTATTTAGTTAACTTTGGTAGTCGGTTATTAAAAAAAATTGATGTCTGACAGCAATAGGTTTTAGTTACACATTAAAACCAACACCTACTTGCAACTATAAAAAAAAATTCACCCAATCAGGGTGTTTGTTGTCGGTTTCTAGATACAACAACCAACGTCTATCCACATAACCTGACAAAACAAATTGTTTTTGAGTTACGTTCATAATTGTCAGTTGCCAATAAAAAATCGATGCTGAATAGGAAAATTGGGGGGAAATTATTTTCGCGGGGACAACACGCGAATGGACATCCTCGTCAGTTCTTTGGTAAAAGCCAACAACATATGAGGGGATAAAGTTTTCCTCATGAAGAATGTTTACTCGTCGGTTCCTTATAATAATCCGACGAATACTTAGGGATAAAAAATTTTGTGGGGGTTTGGTGCGAAACATATGTCATCGATTTTAGTACAACTGATGCCGAATTGAAAATTTTGGAGGCAAAATTTTTTCTCTGGAAAATTGTATTTAGCAGGTGATTTTGGATGTCAGTTTTTATGTCAACAAACTGACATTAAAGAAAAAGTGATACCCGTGTCTTTTGTAAATCGATCGGCCTTCACATACTGACGTCTTAGAATAGTGGCATTGGTTTTTTTAGTTTTAACCGATGCCATCAAATATGACGTTATATGTCATTTCTGTACTAGTGATCCATGTTGAAATTTTGCTTCTTCATGGCCCATTTAGCCTTATGCTCAAGCTCTATGTGTAGATGGCAAGCACGACAACAGACTAGCCTAAAAGATGTTGTTCCTATTGTGATTTTGTAGGCTATTGTGTAAACCCAAAGAGCATCACCTAGCACATGGCTCCAGTTCATCCTATTGGTTGAGACCGTCCTTTCCAAGATTTTCTTCACCTCTCTATTGGACACCTCAACCTGTCCTTGAGTCTGTGGGTGATAAGGAGTGCCCACTCAGTGCTTCACCCCATATTTTCTCAAAAGATCTCCAAACTATCTATTAGTGAAATGGTAACAACCATCACTAGTAATTAGGTGGGGGACTCCAAACTAGTAGAAAATGTATTCCTTTACAAACCTACATACTACTTTTGCATCATTGGTGTAGGTCAGAATTTCTTCCACCCACTTAGACACATTATCAACTGCTATATATATATATATATATATATATATATATATATATATATATATATTGAAATTAGAGGACACAAATGGGCCCATGAAATATATACCCCAAAGATCAAAAACTTCAACTTCTTGAAACACATTCAAGGGCATCTCATGTCATTTATAGATATTACCTACACGTTGACATGTGTCACAACGAAGAACAAAGTTGTGAGCATCCTTAAATAAGGTGGGCCAATAAAACCCACTCTCTAAGACTTTAGTTGTAGTCCTAGAGCTCTCATGGTGTCCACCTGTGGGTAGAGAATGACAATGTGACAAGATGCTCTCTACCTCACATTTAGGTACACATCTTCTCAATAGCCCATCCCTACATTGCTTAAGAAGAATTAGATCACCAAATGTAAAACTTTAATGAGTGGAAAAATCATTTTTTGTCTTGATACCCCCAATCTATAGGCAATTCCATGCAAGCTAGGTAATTAACACTATCTACAAACCAAGGATCATCAATTTTAATTGCAAACAATTTGTCATCTGAGAATTCCTCAATAATGGGGATGGCTATATCTTTTTTGTCTGCCCTTTCCAACCTAGACAAGTGATTGACTACAACATTCTTGACCCCTGCCTTGTCTTTAATCTCAATATCAAATTCCTGAAGCAAAAGAATCCACATAATCAATCTAGGTTTGGTGTCTTTCTTTTGTAACAAGTATTTAATATCATCATGGTTGGTCCACACTATCACTTTAGCCCCAACTACATATTCATAGAATTTTTCAAAAGCAAATACTACTGCTAACAATTCTTTTTTAGTAGTGGTGTAATTCAACTGCACATCATTCAAAGTCTTTGATGCATAATATATGATAGTTGGAGTCTTGTCCCTACGTTGACCCAACACAACTCCTACTGCATAGTCTGATGTGTCACACATCAGCTCAAAGGGTAGGCTCCAGTCAGGAGCCTGCACAATAGGTGCAAAGGTTAGTTTTTCTTACAGGATTTCAAAAGCTTTTAAACATTACTTATCAAAGGAAAACTCGACATCTTTTTCTAAAAGCTAAGATAAATGTTTGGCAATTTTTGAGAAATCCTTGATAAAACGGCAGTAGGATCCATCATTTTCTAAAAAGCTCCTCACTCGATTCACCGATGTTGATGGAGGTAGTGTGGAGATAACTTCAATCTTTACTAGATCCACTTCCATGCCCTTGTCGGATACCTTTTGTCCAAGGATGATCCCTTCACTTACCATCATGTGACACTTCTCTTAGTTTAGAACTAGGTGAGTGTCTTCACATCTCTGTAGCACCCTGTCAAGGTTATATAGACAATCATCAATATATTCCCCACACATAGAAAAATCATCCATGAAAACCTCCAAGTACCCCTTTACCATGTCAGAAAAAATGGCGAGCATATAGCATTGAAATGTAGCAGGGGCGTTACAAAGACCAAAGGGCAGCCGTCGGTATGTGAACGTTCCATAAGGGTAGGTGAAAGTGGATTTCTCCAGCTCCTTAGGCTCAATGGAAATTCTATTATACGCAAAATATTGATCAAGAAAGAAAAAATGTGAACGACCAACTAATCGTTCCAAGATATGATCAATAAAGGGTAAAGGGAAATGATCTTTAAGAGTGGCTACATTTAAATAGTGATAATCTATGCACACTCACCATCCCATCACTAGCCTAGGGGAAATCAATTCATTAGCCTCATTAGTATTGACCGTGATCCTCCTTCCTTAGGAACTACTTGAGTAGGACTAACCCACATTGAGTCAGAGATTGCATAGATTATAGCTACCGAAAGTAGCTTGATAACTTCCTTCTTCACCATCTCAGTCATATTCATATTGAGATGCCTCTGAGGTTGGACGATTGCCTTGGATCCTTCTTCGAGCCGGATCTTGTGTTGACACACAGTTGCAGAAATCCCTTTAATGTCATCTATGGACCACCCAAATGTAGCTCAGTGGTTTTTCAACATGGTGAGTAACTTTCCTTCCTCCTCAACACTCAAAGAAGATGATATAATCACTAGGAGCTTTTCCTCTAAAGCTAAGAAGACGTACTTCAATAATGGCTTCAACTCCAAGCCCGGTGGGCTCAATAGAGATGGGACCAACAGTGGGGGTAGTGATCCAAGGTCCTCAAAGCCCCTTGCATAGTAGCAAGCAACTGCCTTTAGCATCAAAACACACTCCTCTAGATGGTTGTTGCATATGTTGTCCTCCATTTTTCTTCATCAAGCATGCTTCTAAGGGTAACTTGGGTGATGACTGTATCACAGAATCATCTATGGCTTCTTCCTCAGTAGCAGGGTCGTAGTCATCTCCTTCATCGTCTGCATAGCGCATTGCTTGAGTCAGTGAGATTACCTTTATATTTTTTAGGATGTACACCGCTAGAGTACCTCTTTCTACTTTAGTCATAACATGGGCCATATCTAGGAATGACTTCCCTAGAAATAGAGAAAACTTACCATCCATGTGTTGAAGCATGTTGCATTGCTCCTTATCTTCCATGGTTTTAGAGTGCTCCAACATCTTGATCTAGAACATGTCATCTTGGATTCCTATAGTTAGACATCCTCTTCCCATTTCAAGTATCATATCTACTGTAGCTTGAAACGGTCTTCCAAGTTGAAGCTCATTGCCATGGTCATCTTGCATTTCCATCACAACAAAACCTACGGGAAAGACGAACTTATCCACTTTCACCAGGACATCCTCGCATATACCATATGGCTTAACTATGGAATTGTCTGCCAACTGGATTGTTATGCTACTCTTCCTATATTCCTTAAGTCTGAGCTTCTTGAAGGTAGATAGAGGCATCAGATTTATACTTACCCCTGAATCACATAGAGCCTCTCCAAATTTTGTCTTGCCTATGAAGCATGTGATATTAAAGCATCCTTGATCATGTCTTTTAGGAGGTAGTATCCCTAGGATGAAGGCACTAACATTCTCTTTCAGAACCACAACATCAAACTCTAGTATCTTTCTCTTATTTGTAATTATATCATTCAAAAACTTTCAATACAATGGTATCTGCTCAATAGCATCTATCAAGGGAATGTTCACATATAACTTCCAAAAATTGTCTAGAAATTTCTTGAACTACTAGTCCATCTTAGTTTCTTTCAAACTATTTGGAAAGGGCACTGGTCTACTGGTTCCCGCTGGTGAAGTGGAATATAAGCCTAAGTTTTATTACCCCCAACCTCATCATATTTCTCCTCTATCATCTTCTCTTGTGCTTCCACGTCTAGTTCTTCTACATCTACTTGTATAGTTTGATTCATAGATTCTTCAGTAACTGTCTCATGTGATGTGTCATTCAGTAGTTTCTTGTCACTGCGGAGCAGCACAACCTTCACATGTTGGTTCCCAGAAGGTACGTTGGTGTTCACTGGAAATCCTTGTTGGGTTGGTTGCTTTAATGCACTAACATCTGATGCTATCTGAGAGATTTGTGTCTCTGTGCTGCAAATATGTTCCCCTTGATTCTGAGGATCCATTTGAGTTTGTGCAATCTACTGCTCATTCTGACTCAACAACGTACCTAACATTTCTTCAATCATGTCAATTTTCTACTACTTTGGTTGATACTGTGCTTGTCCATACTATTGTGGCTTAGGATGCTGCTGCTGCACCTGTGATGGATCCTGTTGGAAGTTGTTAGGATCCTTCCAAGAAAATTTGTGGTCTTTCCTCCAAGAATAATCATTGTTCTTGTATTTCCCTTGATGCACATACTTGCACTCTTCTTCTTCTTCCTCATTTGGAACTCTATCTGTAGCACATAGCTTCTTAGCAATAAGATCTAACTTCTCGTTCAACACAAATATCACCTTGGATTCCTTGACACTCTTATTGATTTCCAGTGGCTCTCTTTCTTCTCCCTATGATTGGTTTTTAGACATTTTCTTGAGGATTTCATGGCAGCAAGTGGGCTTGTTGTTGAGGAAGAAGCCTCCTCCTACACTATCAAGAGTTGTTCTTTCCACTTTGTGTAGGCCATAATAGAAAATCTTGGCTTGCCCCAGTAAATCAATGCCATGATGAGGCACTTTTCTCAGCATATTCTAAAACCTTTCCCATGCCTCTGAGTATGACTCATCTGCTTATTGTCTGAAGTTGTGAATCTTCTTCACTAGATCATTCTTCTTTTGTAGAGGGAAATATCACTCGAAGAAAACATCTATCATCTGGTCCCATGTCTCAATGATCCCATCACCCAAATTGTTGAATCATGATTCTGCACTATCCTCCAGTGACGATGAGAACAACTTAAGGTATATTGTAGTCGTTGGGACCCTATTTACCTTGATCATGTCACAATTTCCATGAAATTGTTGATATGTGTCATTGGATCTTCAGAGGGATGGACATGAAATGCTTGAGATTTGACTAAGGACTCAAGTCGAAGATCTATTTTGTAACTGCCCACATTGATGGCTTGCCTTTTGATGGGTCCTTTCTAGGCTGTAGCTTATGAAGCCTTTATCCTTTTCTCATACTATCATTTCTTCCTGTCCCTCCATTTCTGTTGTCTCTGGTTCTTCTGGCATAGCAGGTCTCTTAGGTGGAGGTGTCAGTGGAGGGGTTTGGTTAAACTTGTCCACAGATCTTCTGGACTCCCTTTCTCCTTATAAGAGTTCTACTTGTCCAAAGCCTGGTGAGGATGGTTCTTCACATTCTATGGCTCTGGTACGCACCATGCACTAGTTTCCTAAAATAGTAGAAAGTAGGTATTAATGCAAGAAATGTATAATGTATCAAGAAAAATCTTATGATTCAGCTCAAAGAAATTTTTAAGTAAGAATAAAATAAAAAGAAAAAATGGCCTAGAATGGCCGACCACAACACTCATAGTGCTGGATGTTTCCGCTTCCCCAACAACAGCGCCAAAAATTTGACATGAGTTTATCGTGTGTAGTACGCAAGTGAACGCATTGAAGTAATAAGGCCTAGTGAGGCCCGAGTCAAACACGGGGAAGCATTTCTCCAGTAGACTACTACTAAATGTGATCAAATCAGCTAAGCCAGTTGTAAATGGTTGAATAGGGTTGAATGAAAGAACAAAACCAGAAAAAAAAAGTAGAAGTAATTAGAGATGGGGTGAATTCCTTAGGATAGTAGTTTCACCATGGACAACACTAATAATCGATCTCACACACACTAACATCTATTATCTCAATCCCTAGATAAAGAGCCTGTAGCCAGAATTACCTGCTCTTGCAGTGTAATTCACTACCTAATCTACTACCAATCCCACTTATGTAGTTATTGGTTGATTAGTTAGATGATTTACTATTATTCTTTGGGTTTCTCCTCCCGTTTAGACTCCACATTCCCCAAAGGGCATAGTAGATGGGAAAATCTACGCTCTCTGACCCTTAACCTCTCTCCTGAGATGAGTAAGCATCTATCAATCCACTCCTGGTGATCAAGCAGAAGTAGAACATAAAGATTTCATAGATTTATGTCCAGTATAAAGAGATAAAAATGATATTAATGCATGGAAATCAATCATAGTGTAAATCTAGGCTACTCCTAGGTCCTAAGGAATACATGTTTTTAGCCTTGCATGGTTTTCATTGATGAATACATGGGAGGAAAGAGGAAAAACATGCTAAACATGAAGAAACTAAAGTAACCCATGAATCTTCGCCCATCTGGAAGATCCCCTATGTTGTGCGAGCATTCTACTATCTTCCAACAATAGAATCGTCCTACAGAGGTGCCCATATGTCCTCAGTCAAAGCCTTCGATCTTCAATTCTTCTTTTCTCTCTTTTCGGTTGTCATGCAATGAATATGGATGCCCTCTTTTCTTTGGCCGTCGTCCCCCTAAGTCATAGGAGGCACTTAGGGTCTGAATTAATGTCCATTGTTACATTAGAGATAAATCTACCGCTGGACTGATCGGGCAGACTTAGTAGTACCCAAAAGGTGGGTCGGTAGTACCGAGTCACTTAGGTTTTGGTCTTGGGATCCCGATATCGTCGATACTATCGACTAGACTCGGTACCACCGAGTTTTGTGGCTTTTGAGTTGCCTCTCTGACGTCAACTCAGTAGCACTGAGTTGGACACTCAGTAGAATCGAGTTTTCTCGATTCATGTCAGGGCTTGCTGATGCTAACTCGGTAGCACCGACTTCATCGTCGGTAGCATCGAATCTCGGTAGCCTCACATTTTCTCGATTCATGTCAGTGCTTGCTGATGCTAACTCATTAGAACTGACTTCATCTGTCGGTAGCATCGACTCTGGGTGAGTTTCCAATGGGTCTCAGATGTCAAGTTGGTACCGCTGACTATTACTAGGTTGGTAGCACCGACTCGGTGGCTCTTACTTATATCTAAAAACACACAAAATCATCATACACAATTGGGATGCCTAAAATATTACATTAAACACTAAAAATCATATAATTTAATGCATTTAACAGAATCATATCGTCTAAGTCATTTCATGCATAATAAATCAAATAAATGACTAATCTATACATGAAATAAAGTAAAAATGTGCCTGAAATAACAACTAAAAACACATGCATAATTGATCCCTTGTGGTGTTTGCATTTTGTTGGAGTCAACCACTCAAGCTCATGTGTGGCGGTCCTAAAAATGAACTTAGAGTAGTTTGGGGGCAACACAAAGAGCGTATTTTATCAATATTTTACTAGTATAGATTCATTTTCAAAGATGAGCATATGAATTACACCAATATAGAAATAAAATTTTAGTTTTTGTTTTCTTAATTTTGATAAGTTTCGGTAATATCTAATGGGAGCCAAGATAGTAGAGTGGACATGTCATATGAAAATTAAATGTTTGTTGCAAAAGAAAGATCCTCACATTTAAGGATGGATCTTACATTGGCAAGTGTTTAACATTGAGTCCAATGATAAGGCAAGAATTGAGAATGTTGTATCCGACCACCTCTCTAGTCTAGAGGGTGGTAGTGATCAGAGGTTCATGTTCAATCACACACTATTCAAGACAAGGATGATAGATCCTTGGTATGCTTGTATTTTGAACTATCTACCCACTAGTTTTTAGCTAAGTGATTGGTCATCACCGATGAAAAACTAAACTCATTTGTGGCATTTATTATTTTAGTTTGGATTATCCATTTAGTTTAAAATCTAAAAAGATGGGATGTTGATAATATCTTGACTCGAGGACCCCATTCTATCTCTAGGACAAATGCTAAAGTCTTAGAGTGTGGATTTTTATTGGTTGAATATATTCAAGAATGCATATATTTTTGTGCTTCATTGTGATGCATGTCAATATACATGTAAAATATCTAAGAGCAAACACATTCCCTTGAAGTAGAAGTTTTGATGTCTGGGGCATTGTCTCATGGTACTTTTGTCTCTTCAAACTCAAATCTTTGTATTTTACTCAAAAATTGACTATACATCAATGTGGATGGAAGAAACTCCAACTTACAACAACAACGTCAAGGTTGTATGAAATTTTGTTAACAACTACATTTCTATAGGTTTGGGGTAGCACAATTGATTATTAGTGATGGGAGTTCACACTTTATGAACCATCAATTTTCCGCTTTGATGGATAAGTTTGGGGTAAAGCATACAATATGAACATCACATATTAAAGAAAAACAAGGACAGAAGGAGAACTCCAATAGAGAGATAAAATAAATTTTAGAAAGATTCCATCCATTCCCTACAAGAATTGGTGCACCTAGGTAGAAGATGCATTGTGACCATACCACACTTCCTACAAGACACCCTTTGGTACATCCCCAGCTAGAGTAGTGTATGGTAAATCATGTCATCTTCTAACAAAGTTGGAGCATATCACCATATGGTTTTTTTGGAAAACTGAATATAGACAAGGCCCATGTGGGAACTCATAGAAAGATCCAAATCAATGAACATGATAAGTTCCACTGGGATGACTATGAATACTCTAGAATTTACATGGTGCATTATATTCAAGGAAAACATAGTTACTTTTCAATTCTAGATCAAGGTGAACTCAAGGAAGTTAATGTATAGGTAACATGAACCCTTCTAAGTGGGATGTTGTATCTATATGGAGTGATTCATGCTATATATATGGAAAACACCTTCAAGATTAATGATCATATTGAAACATTATTATGAAGGTTAAGTGTTCCGTGAATCTAAAACATTACATTTAATGGAGACTTTTGAGATTTGATCTATATTTTGTTCAGCCTAAGACATTTAACAGGGGCACTCGTGAGAGGAAACACACTGCTAGTGCCACTTTTTCATTTTTTTCTTTCTTATTTTTATTGTTAAGAAATGTTTAGAAGCATCAATGATCGTTACTTTTTTTGGGTGAAATCGATAGGCATTTGATGTTTGTTTGAGTGTATAAAACTCATTAAAAGTTGACGCATCACCCCTTTGTCGATTTTATCAAGTTTATCTATCAACTGATAGGTTGTAAAAAACATCTCAATATTTGATTTTATCATAAAAAAAGGTCCAACATACATCACTATAGATGCGGCGAGACATAGTTCAATAGCACCAACTTTTTTACAATCATTTATAAGAAAATGTAGGGCCCAATCGATCGTGTCGACACATCTTCCATGTTCGGTTGGGTGAATCATGGATGAAATATAGGGGGGCTTTCATCGAAGGTTTCTAGCTTGCAAGCATTGATACTTTAAAATAGTTTTTCACATGCTTGATGCATCATGTCAATGCATAGACCTGGGCAATGATGGAATTTATGTTTCATATAGAGGGGCATGGGTTCTCATTTTATTCATACTAAAGCCTGGGCCCATTGCCTAGGGCTCTAGAAGGGTTTAAAAAATGAGGACTGGCCCCACAGACCACCACTATCCTTAACTGTGCACTTTTACCACACTCACACACAAGTCGGGATCAACTTCCCGACTGGTCACCCATCCTAGTACTACTCCAAGCTGTGCACGCTTAACTATGGAGTTCATTAGTGATGGGCTCCCAGAAAAGGAGGTGCACCTTGGTGATATGGGTAGTCCAATCATTCCTTTTAAGAGTGTTTTATCCAAGGCCTCAAATCTTGGGATGTTACAATCTCCTCCACTTAGACTCTTGACGTCCTCATCAAGGATCAACTATAAGGCCTCATAATCTCTTCCCCATTTTAGTGCAGACCCACAATGGTCCATGGACACCTAGCTCCCGATCACAGAATACCAGTGCAAGGTGGCTACGTCAACCATGGAAAACCCTTTCCTACATGCTTGGACCGCACAGCTCAAGACTGGCATGCCATGCCCATGTGGGCCCCACCTATTGGAGGGGAATTGGCTCTGATACCATTTGTAAAGCCCGAGCCCATTTCCCGGGGCTGTAGTAGGGTTTCAAGAATGAGGACTGGCCCCACAGACCACCACTAGCCTTAACTGCATGCTTTTTCCTCACTCACACACAAGTCAGGGTCAACTTCCCGACTGGTCACCCATCCTAGTACTACTCCAAGCTGAGCACACTTAACTATAGAGTTCTTTAGTGATGGGCTCCCGAAAAAGGAGGTGCACCTTGGTGATATGGGTAGTCCAATCATTCCTTTTAAGAGTGTTTTATCCAAGGCCTCAAATCATGCGATGTTACATACTTCTACTTGTGAGGAAGTTTGAAATAGAGAGACAGATCCCCCAAATCCAAAAAGTGAGTCTAACAAATGTTATTCATTGAGATCCCTTTTGTTTTTCACCTTTTTCAACATGTAAAAGTGAGAATGACAAGAAGGAGCTTCCTCCTCTCTCTCTCTCCTCAAAAGATATTCCTTAGGCTAAATTTCAGAGCATTTTATGAAGTAAATGACACAACCATCAGAGGAACCTACTACATAACATCATGGAGGTATCACACTCTAGAGTTCATGAACTTGTAGAGGAGATGACATACATAGATTACATGTGTTAGATTCATGAGGTACAAGAGATTGCAGGTGACCACTTGTTCTTCAATGACTAGGATTGATATCCCAACCTTATCCTCAAATTCCTTTTTACCTTGATACATGTTTCCTCCCCCTTTCTAGAAATGACACGGGACACGAGATGTATTTCCTTCCTTATATAAAATATTGATCATAGGCTACCACTCAATTATTCAAATTCTATCTTTTTTTTGTACAATGAAGGCTAGAAATTTGACCCTAGGCCTATGAATATAGCCATCCTTAGCCATTGATGACGAAATGTGCCTAGGAATACTATATCGGTTTGCATCCTTTGTTATATACATTGAGTATCCATTCAAATACTATTTTCATTAGATGTTGAGCAACATTTTATCCACTAAAAAACATATGGTCAAGAGAAGGTATAAATGGATGACCTTTATGCCTAATGATATTTCTCTCTCTAGTCAAGGATTGCATCACAATTGGTGCATTTATCCTTACTTAAAGAATGAGAGTTTTCATTCTACAACTAAGTGAGCCATTTACTTTTGTATATTCACCACATCAATAATGGAATATCCAATCCTTGATATTTCCAAAATAAATCCATTAAATAAAAATGATAACCTTGACTTCAACCATTCTCAGCAGGTTAAAATTCTCACTTGTAAAGACGACTAACTTTTTTTGTATACAAATTATGAGGATGTGTGTTCCCTATCCCCCTTCAAGATTTAGGGCCTCGATCATCTTTGTTGGCCTATGCATTACTATGATGACGAGGAGGAGGCTAACAAGACACATGCTGCCACACCAAGAAGAACCTATCAACACCATATTCCTCAACACAAGCAACTACTGCACAATAAAAATCCATATGGAGTAACACATTCTCCAAAGGCAACATGCATTCCATGTACATTAATCTAGGCTTGGTAAAACCGACTTCATGACCTCATAGAACAATTCATAAGCCATCAAGAGAACATTTATCCCAACTAAGAAAGAATACTCTAGGACTATGAGTCAATGTTCCAAAATAGCACTTGGTTATCTAAATTCAAGATGTGTTTCGCACGAGGATGACATAGATTGATAACTATTACAACCCTTTTTTGACAACTAATATGGTCAAGGTTACTTAAGTCAATATGTACAACTACCACCTCCAGCTGTCAAGACAAAATTTGCATGGATTTATATTTTTCACAAGTACTAGTATATTTTCAACAAGATCACAATCAACCTAGATTATGTACATGTCCAATGCTTCCTTAGTAATTATTAGTTGACATGTTCAATCTTCTCTAGAGTCTCATTGACATTGAGCGCAATTCTAATGACAATTTTGGAGGATCTTGCAATTGTACTTTCTATAATGCACCACCTCTCTAGTAGTCTTCAATTTTATGCATTTTCTTTGATATGAATCAGTCATTTAGTATATCTATTTCAACTTGCTTTCCTTTTCATTGTGATGAAATATACGGAAAAGAAAATAGTTAAGTAAAATTGGAAAAGAATATGTATCCAGATTGATCAAATCTACCATCTCACATCTTATTCAGCTTATTTTGATTGTTTAGGAGCGTGGAAGCTTTCAAAATTGACTCAAGTTTTTCAAATTGAAGGTAATCTTTATTAGTTCTTTAACTCTAACGGATTTTGGATATAAAGTGGGGTTTGAGTCAATGTAATATGAATTTTTCTTTGGTCTTTCATGTAATTGTCAGTTATATGTTTTAAGACCACCATGAATCACGAGTCAACTACTAGAGAGTTCTATCTTGGTCAGGTAGGATGATGTATTTTAGTTGCATAGTCTCCATCCAAACTCATCCAACTTGTCACCACAATTAGATTTGTGAATTATCTCATACATTAATTACATAACATAACATTATAAGGAAACATTTAATTTAAACACTAAAATAAAAAATAAATATTTATAGTTTGCATTTAGAACTACATGAACCAAATTTCAAATTTGTCTTTTCATACTTTGGATAGGGTGTCAATTTCAAATATTTTTTCAAACAGTTAATACGAAAAGTGAGTATCATCTTCCTCCTCCGTCTCCTTTCCAATAAGATCCCAAGCAAGAATTATAATCATTTTGTTAAGGAAAGGCATGACATGAAAATCATATAGAAAAAAAGAATAGAAAGAAAAAGGAGTATTATGATTCTTCAATCATCCTTTAAGATCATAAAGAAAAGTTTGGAATCTAGTTAGCCATGAGAAAATCCAATCACTGTTGTTCTCATCAATAGGAAAGGAAGTCACTGCATATGTCATTGACCACTATCATAGTATTGTACTCATTAGGCTATTTCTAACCAACTATTCCATCCAGCCAATGCCCTTTTGTTAGACTACCACCTTGATCACCCCTCACTCACTTTCATTAAGGACTTCTTCTAGTGTAGACATTTATATGACTAATGTCAATTTAGTGTACCATGTTATTATGATGTACCTAATCCACTTCAACCTAACCATGATATCTCATATTCTCTTAGCATCTTGTGTGATTTTTCAAATTTTTTACCAATATCTTAGTTTTTTTATTGATCACTTTGAGAAACTCATGTTTAGTAGTGGGTGGATCAATTTTAGATCATTTTGGTTGCGTTTGTTATGAGTGCATGATTTGTCTTCTTGCTACCCATTCAATTGAAATCTATGAGTAATTATTGTTGGAGGACAACAAATAGTTTAAGCAAAAGGGATTTTTTTTTGGGAAGTCAGAAGGTCCTCTTATTCATCCTACCCTTCTCTCACAGGGATACTGGTTAAAGCTACAAATTTATCCTACTGGAATTTAAACTTGGTGGATATTCCACCATTACAAAGAAGAAGGGGAAGAAGATGACCCACAGGGTCGAGAGGATTGTCCATATACATCCGGACATCCTTGTATGTTTTTAGGTGGTGTTTAGTGAGAGAATTTGTGGGGCTGATGTTCTCTCTTGGGGTCTTCAGGATCTTCACAATATCATAGAGTTCCAGGCGGTCTTTAATGGTCTTGATCCAGACATGCAAGCTTAGAAACTTCCCAGCAATATTTTGAATCACTTCTATAGTGGTAGAACAATATGTAAGGATAATAAGAGGCTTGTTGTAGTCATTACTGGGGCACAATAAGGCTAGTGAAATGGCACGTACTTTTGCTTCAACCATAGATTTCACCCAGATCATGATAGCTTTTCCAAAAAGCCATCTTCCATTTCCATCGAGGTGGATAGTAGCAATGACAGCATTGCTCTCCTTTGCGGCCGCATCCACCATAATAATTTTGCCCTCAAACGATATAGTGATTTATTTAAGCAGATCATGTCTGAGGTAACTATTAGACCTGGCCTTAGTCTGTCTCCCTTCTTCAATTAAGCGTTGGAGGTGGGTGATGTACTGTAGCTATCTCTCTGGTCCAATAGGAACTTTTTCAAACGCCTAAAAGTTACGAGCTTTCCCGAAGGTCCAACTAAATGGTAAAGGATGTTTGGATGGCCTACAAGCATTTCAGGTTTCTCAGAATCCAGCTACGGATATCCTCATCTTGATCCGCAATGGTAATAGTAGTGTGTGAAGTTCTTTTCCAGATTTCCATTGCATAGGGGCAATGGAAAAGTGCATGCATGAATGTGTCTTCCACTATTTCACAGCAAGGGAATATCTCATTATCAGTCCACACACTATGTGTCTCAACTCACATACTTAGTAGTCTATCTAGGGACTCATCATCATGTATTTCATCATGCATTTTTTTCAACATTTCATATGTTTTGGAGGTTAGGTAATCTGACCTTCTCCCATTTTGGGTCAACTCACATCATGAGTTCACCCTAATGTATGTCCCCTTCTTGATGCCCATCCTTGTAAAGTAGATGAGGCCTATGTTGATTATAAACCATATCTCCCACATTGAATTTCAACATGTACGTGACTAGGTACAACCAAGAATGCCAACCTACTAGCTATGTGTAGCACATCAACCAAGTCATATGCTCCATACATGGTGCTAGGTTTAGCTACGGTTGCATGGTCAACTCATCTAGTATCATAAAACGTACTTGAATCCTCTAAAATCAACTTATATCATCATGAAGAAACTCATAACATCATCATCATCAACGTCATCATTCTAGGTCATCTACGCTACTTACTACCCAAATATTTATCATGGCTCTAGACAAATCTAGAGACTTCAACTATAATCTAAACACTCTCATCTAGACTTGATGCTACATCTCTTTCTCTTAGGTTACATGGACTCTTACTACCTTTCTGGGTGTGGTAACATTTTTCATATGTACATATATACTAATACTTGAAATCAATTTTCTCCTATGTTGAAACATGAGACGGAAACCACCATACTCCATTCAAATAAAACCAAAACCAAAATGAGTTACCACACTCATTAGGCAGTCTAGTACCATGACACCTAGAGAATGCGTAAGAATATGGTGCATACTTGTGTAGCCACCCTAAACACATATCGCTGACATATGCCTAGGGTTGTAGTAAGATCTCCCTTTTCTCACCCTCATGAACCTAAAGTCGATACTATAGGATAGAAGGAGGAGAAAAGAAAGGCTCTAAGGATCACACAAGTCTACACCTAGTTCTATAACAACTAGGTTCTAATGTAGAGGCAAAGTCAATATAGTCCACAAAGGATGACATATTAAGTTTCTAGGTTTGAGTTGTAAAGTTGTGTTTAGTTTGTATTTCGCGTGAGCAATGTTTGGTGTAGTTATTATTCATGCTCTTATATCATATATCATGAAACCATTTTTTACACAAATCATAACTTCCAATGACTATAAAGTCAATGGTGATAGGACCTAGGTGTCTGTCCCTAGCATGGTATTATCAAAGTGTCAATGCAGAAGTGTAAAGCTTAGCATACATGACTAGATAACAAGATAAAAGAATAAATCATAATCTCAACATTAAAAAATTATTATTAAGCAACAATGTCTTATTAATAGATTTCAGTTACATATTAAAGAGTACAACTGTACAAGTCTGCTCATGTACACTAAAGATCTATCAACAAGTACACCTGACATTGCTCACCAAGCCCATCAACTTCTAGCCATCTCTAAACCTATAAAATATGTGAAATAATGTGGTTCAACACACAATGTGTTGAGTAAAATGCTAAAAGATACTTATATATATAAGCTTTACATAATTTGAAAAGATTTGCACAAGTAACAAACAAGGATAAACACGTTAACTATTTATCAAAGTGAGAGACCGCGTTTAATATCATTTCACTCCAATTATACCATAATTTTGTGCATTCATTAATATCACATATTCGTAAGGCCTTTTATGGGCAATTTCTCATTGGAAGCGTCCATGAGGGTGCTCAAGATTAGTTAACCCTTTTATCAACATTGCCTTCCCTATCTTAATAACTCAAGTATGAATCCCAACCTTATTTCCTTACCCCAAAACTTCCAACAGGTGCATGAGGTTTGTATAATGGATTTTTTATATTATGTTTGCAATTTATGAAACAATGATGGTAAGATAAACATCAAGTACAATACTAGAATACTACATGGCAATAATTGAGAAAGTAAACAAACATACATATGTATCACTTTTCAATCAAGAAAGCCATAGTCATATAATTGTTGAAAGTCTATATCTGATTTAGAGATTCATAAAATTAACTCATCCTTGACCATCTAGCTATAAACAACATCTGATTAAGCACAATATTACATACATGTATTAGATTCTCATCATTAACCCTAACTAGCTTCATTTTTAGGGTTTTGGACAACTTATGTTTCAATGTTGGCTATCACTACATTAGATGATCTTTTGTTGATTAATAGGTCATCATGAAGATGGGGTTCAAGTTTTGTGTCATTTCAAAGTTCCATTCATTTTATATGGCCATTTCAAGGTTTGAGTCACTTATGTAAATTTAAGGGTCCAAAGACTCAACATAGACAACCAAGGACGTGGATCATCAAGGCATGAGAACCAAGTATTTTGTAGGGTTTAGATCGCCAAGATTTATGACATAAGAGTCACATTCGAATATTGGTGGATGTCAATGTTGGCTTCACAAGATTCAACTTTAGTAACATGCATTTCAAAATCCAACAAATAAGACTTATGCCCTTAATGTCCAAAATATGGATTAGATAAGACATATGTACCAAAGAGATCATAAGGTTTAAACCATATCTAATTTGAGAGGGGAAGATACAAGACAAAGGTCCACATCAAGAAATCATGCATAAGAGCCTATATCGAGTCACATATCTCACATAAGAGGTCAATCAAGGGTGAAATAGGGCCACACACATCATAACATAGAAATTATATCTTGTATAATTAAGAAAGAAGTAACCTTCTTTCCTTTCATAGTTTAAATTGGAAGGAAATAATTTTTCCCTCTCCACCAACAAAGTTGCTCAAAAAGCCATACAAATATATAATACATGACATTTTGAGAGAATAATTAATGTATATCTCGAATTTGTTTAATGTACTAACAAAGGAAAGTATTTTTCTAAATTATCTAGTCTATTAATGCATTAAGTTAATGTAAAGTGACTATTAAAGAAACTATGGTCAAGACTTGCAAAAAATATAAATCTAGTTGAATAAAAATAAACTAGACTACTTAATTAGTCTATGGTCCAAATTTTGACTCGTTTTGACCACATTTAACCTTCCAAATCAATTATGGGAGTTTAAAGTATAGTTGGATTAGGAATAAATAAAAAATACATTAAATACGTCGAATTTCCCAAAAGTTCCATTGTATTTACACTATCACATGCTTCTTTTTCTATTTTCTTATTTGGGCACAATCACACGGTTGTCATTTAAGTGCTAGTGATATGATGAAACTAACATTGTCACCTACCCCGAGTTCTTCATAGAGTCACGACTAATACATAATGTTTTCTTGGCTGACCTCATTCTCCATCCACGAGGCTCTATTTTCCGAAATATTTTCTCCAACACGAGCATAGAGTCCTGGCGAGTCTAGACATCCCTACTTTCTAGGGGTTTTGTGCCCTACAGGAAAAACGCCCACTAGGGCTTTCCCCTCCTCTCCACCATTGACTTGCAGATGACACCAAGAACCTCCCAATACTTATATAACTATCCCAAAAGATCTGCCGCCCCTTGCAAATTGCTCCTCCACTACCAATTGCATCATCCTCACTCTATAGCTCCTGCACCCACTTGAGTTACATCTCCAGTGAACGCAACTGTGTACTCAAAGATCCTACCACTTTAGACCAATTACAAATACAGTAAGCATCCTAGACCCTCATTCTTCATTTTTGTATGATTAGTTTGCCCTAGGTCTTCCCCAAGCACCGTGTCCTTTAGGCACACCTCTGACCTCCACCGATGTTCATCTCCTGGGTCCTCGAGTGGATTGTTTGATGCAATAATGATTACATTATGTTCGCCTTGACTCCATGTTCATTTCCTGATTTTCTTTGGCATGTTTCCACTGCATTCCTTTGGTTTTTACCTCCATGATCTGTTCCCCCTATTTCTGGTTTCTCGACAAGAATTTGTGCCCTAGTGCACCTCTCAACCTTGGCCTTGGGTCTCTGATATCAGCGTGATGTGAAGAGTCTATTGGGAGTCTCATATTCCCTGAAGAAGGGTGTATGCCTTATGCTGGATCGAAGCAAAGAGCCGCGTCTGAAGCAACTCTCTACCATGGAACTAGGGAACAAGCCAGGTCAGGAAATGACCTAATCACCCCCACAATTTGATTCGAACAATTAACGTCGCAAGGTCTGATTTGGGTTTTCACCATTTTTGTTTTTTGTTTGACCACCGAACTATTGGGGTGAGACCCCTCACTAGTTGGCCAATTCCGATTGGCCCACGTCATATGGAGCCCTTTACCGCAAATAAAGAGATGTTCATGTAGCTTTTTCTCTTATTCTCATTCGCCTCTTCTTCAAAAATTCACAGTAATTCAACCAATGTTAAAAAATTTACAAATAAATAGTCATTAGAAAGGGTTTTTTGAGAGGAATACGATTTAAGGTTTTCACGCCATGATTTCCCTTCCTATTCTGATGTTTTATTAAAAACCCTAATTTGAATCATAAAACCCTAAGTATTTACCGCATGTAATTAATGTGACCAAATCCATCCAAGTTTTCTTAATTAAATGACATTGATCAATGACATTCAAATCATAATTCACCCTAGTTTAACCTAGGATCAATACAATGTATTAATTTATGATGTTTAATAATCATGAATAGGTGTTTAGGTCCTAATCAAGTCAAGAGAAGGTTTGACCTCGGATTTGATCCAGATCAAAGAGGACTATATTAGGATCTTCATTACTCCAAGGTAAACATGCCATGCTGCTGAGCACAAGTACTATTGGTTTTTTTTTTTGCTGAACACAAGTACTATACTTTGTTTGCATGTTAAGTATAAAGTAGATACTATTGTTTCAAGTTTAATGTTTTAATCATGTTCACTATATCACTGCTTGATGATTGTTATATGCTATGTCCTATATTTATAATGATCACTATGATTATAGCTTATGGTTAATGACTCATAAAAATCATCTTAGTGATCAAGAGGGATAAATCCCATCATGTTTAAGAGATCAAGTTAATAGGGAGAAATCCCATCATGTTAACTTCAAAAATCATGTTTACGTTAATGTTAACGTCATGTAAATGATCAAGTTAATTAGAATTCAAATAGTCTTTATATGCTCCTAGATCATGGACCTCAAGGGGTCGTAAAGGGCTTTCCTAGCAATTATGTGCTCCCAAGGTGGCGTCATAGAAGAATGCATACATTTACTTGTCAATTCTTCATGTTAATAATGATTCAAGAATGATGT
The DNA here is from genome assembly GCA_963693085.1 of Alisma plantago-aquatica. Taxonomy (NCBI): domain Eukaryota; kingdom Viridiplantae; phylum Streptophyta; class Magnoliopsida; order Alismatales; family Alismataceae; genus Alisma; species Alisma plantago-aquatica. The sequence goes on from OY856413.1 coordinate 167,853,815, forward strand.
CAAGTTTTCTTATATATCAAGTATATTTACTTTGCCCATATATAAAGTGTTAGTATTGTTTACTGATGTGTTGGTTTTCCCCTTTGCATGGTTGGGGATGCGATGTCCCCAGGAACTGGAGCAAGTAAGGACTCAAGAGAAACAAGAAAGGACTAGAAGACCTTCAAGAGCTAATTGGTGGGGTTCCATCCATACTAGGTGATCCAATTACTAAGAGATGTTTAATTTCATGTTTAGTTTTCCATGCTTAGAAATGTTTAGACTTGTTGTAGAACTCAAATATAGTTTCCTATGTAAACAACAATGTATGAATCTCAATGGTGATTTATGTATTTATTTGCTATGATCATATTAATGTGACATCCCCTTTAAGATAGATGCTTCCACTCATATTTAAAAAATGGGGTGTTATAGTAACATGGCAGAAGGAGATCCCATAGGTCCCCATGTGCTCAAGCTTATTGGGTATATGGATAACATTCATCTAAGCCTAGAGGGCATGTAATAGAATTAGTCAATTTCTATTATGTACCTACCATTTATGAAAAAATCATGTATCTTGTATGGACAAGAATCTATGAATATCTTTGATGTTTTTTTTCAAAGATAATATCTTTTATGGCAATGTATGTAATTTATCATAGTTTATATTGATAGTTCTAGAAATTTATACATATATTGAATGACTCTATAACTCATATAATGAATACCTATAGTATTGTCATCTAGAGAACATAAATGAGAAATGCATTTCAAGAATCCATAATGATGACCATCTAGACTCTTTTGGTTACTAAAACAACAAGAGACATGCGAGCCATTTGTTGTGCAATATGACAAAATCTCTTTTTAACAAATAGTAGTGGGAACTTGAGTATTGTATTAGAGCTAGTACATATTGATTTACATAGACCTTTTAGAATAAATGCTTAAGGTAGTTACAGGTACCTCATTACATTTATTGATGTTATCAGCAAACAATGGAACTTTGTGTTTATTGAAATACAAGTATGAATGTCTTGAAGTGTTCTAGGAGATCAAGAATGAAGTAAGTAACTAACTTGGTGAAAATATTTAAAACACTTTGATATGATTAATGTGGAAATATTTTAACCAAGATTTTGAGGACCTTCTGGAGAGACCATGACAGTGTATCACAATGAACTCCACACGAGACATAATGATGTGTTAGAAATAAGGAATCACACCTTGTTAGTCATGGTGTGATTATCAAAAAATCTAGCTAATCTTCCAATTTCCTTTTGGGCACATGCTTTACACTAAAACAATGTACCATCTATAATGGTTGAAAAGAAACCATATGAGATATAGCATGGGAGGTGTCATGATATGTCTTTATAAAGATATAGGTTGTAAGCTTGTACAAGAAAGTTGTTTCTTAAAAGGATTTTTCAACAAATTAGATAAATATTATTTTGTTAAATATTGATTTTGTTCCAATCCAACAACAAAATCATTTGTTGACAGGATGGTTGCATTCCTATAGGATATGTAATTCCAATGGAATTAGTGGAAGAAAAGTAGAACTGGAAAAGTTTGAGTCCAATAATAAAATATTGAACCTAAAGAGGTATAATAAGAACAAGGAGAATCAAAAATTGTTGTGGAATCTCAAGTTCCTTATGTAACACAAAACCTTAAAGTTCTAGTAGAACTTCCCTTGAGTTTGAAAGATTATGATATCTTATAACTCAAAAGGACGGTGAGTTGGTCATAGATTATGAGTCAACAACCTACCTAGAAACTATTAAGGGACCAGAGTCTGAGAAATTTCTGGAGGCCATGATATCTAAGATGGACCCATATAAACCAATAAGGTATGGCCTTGGTGGATCCACCTAAATGGGTAAAACCCATAGGGTGCATTTAGTTCTTCAACAAAAAGACTGACATGGATGATAGTATACAAAACTATAAGAGAAGATTCGTTACAAAGGGTTTCAAACAAGTTCAAGGTGTTGAACATGATAAAATATTTTCACCAATTGCCATGGTTAAATCCATCAGGATCATGCTTGCTAATGAATCTTATTATGACTATGAGATTTGGTATATGGATATTAAAACCATATTTCTTAAATGGAATAATTATGAGGATGTGTATGTGTAATAGCTTGAGGGTTTTAAAATCCAACTATTGCAAATAAAGTATATAAGATACAAAGTCAATCTATGGATTGAAGCAAGCATCTCGGAGTTGTATTCTTCAATTTCAAAGGATAGTCAAGATTTGACAATAGTCAAAATGAAGATGGAATTTATAATTACAAAAGTTGACTGGGAGCATTTTTATATACCAAATAATAATGGGGAATAAGATCCTTATACTGCAAATATTAAAACCTAACTGGGAAGTACAATCTCTATGAAGGGTTTAGGTAAAACATCCTATGTTATGGGAATTGGGATCTATAGAGATAGATCTGGAAAGCTTCTTGACATAAGGAGAACATACATTGCCAAGATGCTAAATGGGTTCAGCATGCAAGAATCAAATGAGATAAAATATGTGAAATTAGTCTCTCAAGAGTCCAGTGTCCCAGTTCTTATGAAGAATGGAAAAACATATTTGAAAAGCCATATGCATTAACAATTGGATTCTATCATGTCAGTAATATTATATATTCATCTTGTTATCTCATATGCATTGAACATGATGAGAGAACATCTGTCAGATCACAATGAAGTCACTAGACTATATAAAGAACATCCAAAGTACTTGAGAAGAACTAAAATGATCAGTTCCTTGGTTATGGTAATAAGGAAGAGTTGGGTGTAAAGGGTTCACTCTTGCAAGCTTCCAAATTGAAAACAAAATTAATGATCGCAATCTAAATTTGTGTTTGACCTTAAAATGAGAACTTTAAGTGGGAAACGTTCTAAGAGAAAGATAGTTATTTAAATTCTACAAATAGAAGTCGAGTATCTTGATGTTTTAAGAACATTAGTAGATACGATACAGATCTAAAATTTCATGTGGATGAACTTGTGGGAGGCTCCAGCCATTGATGACACAGTGGAGATACTATGACAACAATAGAGCCATATGGTTAGTCAAGGAATCTCAAATATCATGCTATGCCACTCCCATCTCATATGAAAAGTTGTACAATAAAGATATATGAAGCATGCAAAATTCTAACTAGAAGTAAACGTTGTTGACTTGCTATAAAAGTGCTTGTATAGTAGAAACATGATGGATGTGTTTAGATCACTTGGAATAAGATTTGTGGGTGATTGGATCTAAGTACAAATGACAGTCTGTCAGTAGGTGTGCCCAAAGAGCCAATTATATGACAATTATAATGGGGAATTAGATACATGATTAGATAATGATAAAGGTAATTCTATCTATTATGTTTGTATCAATCATGAGATGATGACACATACATAGTAGATATCTAAAGAATTATGTTAATCAATAGCATATGTCTTCATGTTGAGGACCTAAACAATGAGATCATATGTATGTTAAGTGTATATAAATTTTTGTTATGTCCCTAGTCAGATATTACTATGAAAGAAAAATAGAAAACACCAATATACACGACTAGAGTGTGTGTTGACTGATAACAAAATCTCGTTAGTCATAATATGTGATATCAAGTCAAGCACTCAAGTATGTGTTAGAAAACAGTGTATCAGACAGACCCACTTAAGAGTGATACAAGGAGACCATGAAATGGTAGTCAGAATAATCTCTCATAGTGATAGTGGTGATTGTAGTTCTTAGACCTAAAATCACTACACTCGTCAAATTTTGTTTGTTGTACTTTGACATCATCAAACATGACCTTGAATAAAGGTTTCCATAAAGTTTATGCTCAAATACATTATAACACAATGGGTTTCATCGTGAGTGATGTAGATGGTATTTGTCCCTCCTATAGGAGATTGATATCATGGACACGTGATAAGAAAGACGAAGAAATGTATGTCCATACTCATGTATTTTGATATGTGATATGTGAACTCACATGTATCTCATACATTTTCCTCATGTTTGAGGAACATGGATTGAACGTTGAGAGAATGCCAATTCCATTCCTTGAGTTCAATATTGGTATCAATGACTAAGGAACTATACGATCACAATAACACTGATAAAGGATTGTAAGTTGAAGTTGTTCTCCAACTTTCCAAATAACTTAGGTAGTAATGATGTTTTGCTAGAAACTACTCATCGCTTATGATGTCATAAGTTGGTTATGGACATTCACTACCAACGTAAATTGTGACGTATAGGGTCACACACATAGGATGCATTTGAAATAGGAGTATATTCTTGAATGATGTTTATTTTGATTAATGAAGTGTTTAGGTTTTCAATTTGAACAAAAATGGTTGGAAATTGAATGACTAGATTGTGAACCACTTGGTTCATGTATTGAACCGATTGTTTCAAGTGCTAGGTTAAAAGGAAACAACATTATCTAAACAATACCCGGACTAGGGCATGAACTGACTAGTTCACTTTGTGAACCAATCAACTGAAGGTCTGAAACTATAGGCTCAACTGTTGACTTTCCTGGTTCAATGATCAATATGATTGCATCAAGGATTGAAGTTGATGTCATGTTGTGTATTAATCATATATCAAATGCCAATGTGATATGAAAATGGGAAAGCTACTGAACCGACCTGTTCAAGGCTTGAACTGATCACTTCATTGTTTGTATCTTCCAAAAAAATCATGAGAATTTGTCTATTCAATTCTTACTCAGACTAGAAGTTCAGACTCTAACCCTACTATAAATAGAGGGGTATTTGAGGCCTTCAAAAGACAATAATAAGCTCTGACAATTGTTGTCCTCTCTGATTGTGGTAAACAAGAGAGCCCGAGAAAGTCCTACCCGTGAAAGGAAGGGAGAGCAAGGGAGAGAGAAATGGAAGAGCAAGTTGGCCCTAGCACTTTGACTAGAAGGGACAACTCCTTCTTGTCCATTCATCTAGAGTGATATGAGTTCTTAGTTGCCCACGTGGACTACTCTAGAGGAGAGAAGGATGTTTCCTACCACTAGGAGGATGAAGTCAACTATTGTGCATGGTGATCAACCAGGATGCCGTTGTTGATGCTATCCAGGTGTAGTTTGGAGAAAGATGCACACTGAAGCAAGGCATTGTCGCTAGACTTGCTCCAGGACCAGGTATAATTCTTGCAAGCATCCTTCCCATTACATAGTTTTTGACGTGATATACTATTCAAGTGGTAATATGGCAGTCAAATTTTTGTTTCCGCTACTTTATCTGATGTCATATTTCCCAATATTGTCTAGCATGGAATTGTTCAAAAGTACATCCACATATGACAAGTTTGTCATAGTTACTCATGCCATGAACACAATCACATAATATACAACAAAAAGAAAAATTATGACATGAATGCATTCTCTATCAATACAAATTATTAGTCATAACCAAGTCCAAACAAGATTTAAAGACATCAAGGTATGCTAAACCTAATCATACATGTCTATTCACTAACATATGTATCTAGGCATATTGTCACAATTGTCACATTTTGATAAGATTAACTCATTTCACTACTTCCCCGAATGACTTAAAAAAATAGATATATAGGCTCTGGACACTACATGATTAGGGTTTCTAGATCAATTACTCATTTTACATTTGCAGTAATCAAGTTATATACAATCAAAAACATATATAAACCTCAATCAAGCCTTTACAATTTCACAAGATATAAATTGAATTACCGTATAATTCAAATATCTAAATCATGGTCTTTGTAATGTCTATGGCCATTCCTAGGACAAATCATTACTAGGATACCATATCCACACAAGACAACCACCATACTTGGTTATGACCAAGGCCAAAACCACCAATCTAGGGCACCACAAGGCCCATTTACCATATAATGAACCAATAATAATAGGATCATGTAGGAACCTCTTAATTATCTAAACTTTTGCACAAATTTGCACAAATAAGTAATAAGGATAAACAAAAATTTTAGACATAAATTCCAAACAGTGCAACATATTTGGTGGTTCGATATTTGGGCATAAGAATGGAAAACTAGGCAAAAATAATCTATCGTTACATATCAAGTCTATGTTAAGTTTATTTCTTGTAAATAACTTGCAGGTAAAAGCCTTACTAACACTATTGAAAGTTCCAAAGTAGGGAAGAATTCTACACATTTTGCATCTCCATTTTTGAGTAGAAAAACATATAAAGGTGCCATATTTTGAATCATTTGCCTATCATAATTCGAATTTAACCATATGCATATATACCTAAGAATGTATTTAACATCAAGGAAAATATATCAGAGATCAATATGAATACAAATTTGTGTTCCATTCTTACTTTCTTAGATCAACATAATGATTTCATCTTTTAGCCTATTACTAGAATCATAAATTGGGGTTTGAATGTAACATGTAGGTGTTAAATGTATCATATGTTATATCACTCACCTTACAAATAGTAGAATAGATTTCACTTCTTGATCAATATGAAAAGATCTAAGATTTACTCATTCTAATATTGTCTCCATTGATCATGCTCTTGATAGATTTGAGGACAAATCTATTTTGATTGTTTAGGAGCGTGGAAGCTTTCAAAATTGACTCAAGTTTTTCAAATTGAAGGTAGTTTTTATTAATTCTTTAACTCTAACGGATTTTGGATATAAAGTGGGGTTTGAGTCAATGTAATATGAATTTTGCTTTGGTCTTTCATGTAATTGTCAGTTATATGTTTTAAGACTACCATGAATCACGAGTCAACTACTAGAGAGTTCTATCTTGGTCAGGTAGGATGATGTATTTTAGTTGCATAGTCTCCATCCAAACTCATCCAACTTGTCACCACAATTAGATTTGTGAATTATCTCATACATTAATTACATAACATAACATTATAAGGAAACATTTAATTTAAACTCTAAAATAAAAAATAAATATTTATAGTTTGCATTTAGAACTACATGAACCAAATTTCAAATTTGTCTTTTCATACTTTGGATAGGGTGTCAATTTCAAATATTTTTTCACACAGTTAATATGAAAAGTGAGTATCATCTTCCTCCTCTGTCTTCTTTCCAATAAGATCCCGAACAAGAATTATAATCATTTTGTTAAGGAAAGGCATGACATGAAAATCATATAGAAAAAAAGAATAGAAAGAAAAAGGAGTATTATGATTCTTCAATCATCCTTTAAGATCATAAAGAAAAGTTTGGAATCTAGTTAGCCATGAGAAAATCCAACCACTGTTGTTCTCATCAATAGGAAAGGAACTCATTGCATATGTCATTGACCACTATCATAGTATTGTACTCATTAGGCTATTTCTAACCAACTATTCCATCCAGCCAATGCCCTTTTGTTAGACTACCACCTTGATCACCCCTCACTCACTTTCATTAAGGACTTCTTCTAGTGTAGACATTTATATGAATAATGTCAATTTAGTGTACCATGATATTATGATGTACCTAATCCACTTCAAACTAACCATGATATCTCATATTCTCTTAGCATCTTGTGTGATTTTTCAATTTTTTTACCAATATCTTAGTTTTTTTATTGATCACTTTGAGAAACTCATGTTTAGTAGTGGGTGGATCAATTTTAGATCATTTTGGTTGCGTTTTTTATGAGTGCATGATTTGTCTTCTTGCTACCCATTCAATTGAAATCTATGAGTAATCATTGTTGGAGGACAACAAATAGTTTAAGCACAAGGGATTTTTTTTTTGGGAAGTCAGAAGGTCCTCTTATTCATCCTTCCCTTCTCTCACAGGGATACTGGTTAAAGCTACAAAGTTATCCTACTGGAAATTTAAACTTGGTGGATATTCCCCCATTACAAAGAAGAAGGGGAAGAAGATGACCCACAGGGTCGAGAGGACTGTCCATATACATCCGGACATCCTTGTATGTTTTTAGGTGGTGTTTAGTGAGAGAATTTGTGGGGCTGATGTTCTCTCTTGGGGTCTTCAGGATCTTCACAATATCATAGAGTTCCAGACGGTCTTTAATGGTCTTGATCCAGACATGCAAGCTTAGAAACTTCCCAGTTATATTTTCAATCGCTTCTATAGTGGTAGAACAATCTGTAAGGATAATAAGAGGCTTGTTGTAGTCATTACTGGGGCACAGTAAGACTAGTGAAATGGCGCATACTTCTGCTTCAACCATAGATTTCACCCAGATCATGATAGCTTTTCCAAAAAGCCATCTTCCATTTCCATCAAGGTGGATAGTAGCAATGGCAACATTATTCTCCTTTGCGGCCGCATCCACCATAATAATTTTTCCCTCAAACGGTATAGTGATTTCTTTAAGCAGATCATGTCTGAGGTAACTATTAGACCTGGCCTTACTCTGTCTCCCTTCTTCAATTAATCGTTGGAGGTGGGTGATGTACTGTAGCTATCTCTCTGGTCCAATAGGAACTTTTTCAAACGCCCAAAAGTTACAAGCTTTCCCGAAGGTCCAACTAAATGGTGAAGGATGTTTAGATGGCCTGCGAGCATTTCAGGTTTCTCAGAATCCAGCTACGGATATCCTCATCTTGATCCGCAATGGTAATAGTAGTGTGTGAAGTTCTTTTCCATATTTCCATTGCATAGGGGCAATGGAAAAGTGCATGCATGAATGTGTCTTCCACTATTTCATAGCAAGGGAATATCTCATTATCAGTCCACACACTATGTGTCTCAACTCACATACTTAGTAGTCTATCTAGGGACTCATCATCATGTATTTCATCATGCATTTTTTTCAACATTTAATATCTTTTGGAGGTTAGGTAATCTGACCTTCTCCCATTTTGGGTCAACTCATATCATGAGTTCACCCTAATGTATGTCCCCTTCTTGATGTCCATCCTTGTAAAGTAGATGAGGCCTATGTTGATCGTAAACCATATCTCACACATTGAATTTCAACATGTACGTGACTATGTACAACCAAGAATGCCAACCTACTAGCTATGTGTAGCACATCAACCAAGTCATATGCTCCATACATGGTGCTAGGTTTAGCTACGGTTGCATGGTCAACTCATCTAGTATCATAAAACGTACTTGAATCCTCTAAAATCAACTTATATCATCATGAAGAAACTCATAACATCATCATCATCATCGTCATCATTCTAGGTCATCTACGCTACTTACTACCCAAATATTTATCATGGCTCTAGACAAATCTAGAGACTTCAACTATAATCTAAACACTCTCATCTAGACTTGATGCTACATCTCTTTCTCTTAGGTTACATGGACTCTTACTACCTTTCTGGGTGTGGTAACATTTTTCATATGTACATATATACTAATACTTGAAATCAGTTTTCTCCTATGTTGAAACATGAGACGGAAACCACCATACTCCATTCAAATAAAAACAAAACCAAAATGAGTTACCAAACTCATTAGGCAGTCTAGTACCATGACACCTAGAGAATGCGTAAGAATATGGTGCATACTTGTGTAGCCACCCTAAACACATATCGCTGACATATGCCTAGGGTTGTAGTAAGATCTCCCTTTTCTCACCCTCATGAACCCTTTTCGCTTACAAATAGTAGAATAGATTTCACTTCTTGATTAATATGAAAAGATCTAAGATTTACTCATTCTAATATTGTCTCCATTGATCATGCTCTTGATAGATTTGAGGAGAAATCTATTTTGATTGTTTAGGAGAGTGGAAGCTTTCAAAATTGACTCAAGTTTTTCAAATTGAAGGTAACTTTTATTAATTCTTTAACTCTAATGGATTTTGGATATAAAGTGGGGTTTGAGTCAATGTAATATGAATTTTGCTTTGGTCTTTCATGTAATTGTCAGTTATATGTTTTAAGACTACCATGAATTACGAGTCAACTACTAGAGAGTTCTATCTTGGTCAGGTAGGATGATGTATTTTAGTTGCATAGTCTCCATCCAAACTCATCCAACTTGTCACCACAATTATATTTGTGAATTATCTCATACATTAATTACATAACATAACATTATAAGGAAACATTTAATTTAAACACTAAAATAAAAAATAAATATTTATTGTTTGCATTTAGAACTAGATGAACCAAATTTCAAATTTGTATTTTCATACTTTGGATAGGGTGTCAATTTTAAATATTTTTTCACACAGTTAATATGAAAAGTGAGTATCATCTTCCTCCTCCGTCTCCTTTCCAATAAGATCCCGAACAAGAATTATAATCATTTTGTTAAGGAAAGGCATGACATGAAAATCATATAGAAAAAAAGAATAGAAAGAAAAAGGAGTATTATGATTCTTCAATCATCCTTTAAGATCATAAAGAAAAGTTTGGAATCTAGTTAGCCATGAGAAAATCCAACCACTATTGTTCTCATCAATAGGAAAGGAAGTCATTGCATATGTCATTGACCACTATCATAGTATTGTACTCATTAGGCTATTTCTAACCAACGATTCCATCCAGCCAATGCCCTTTTGTTAGACTACCACCTTGATCACCCCTCACTCACTTTCATTAAGGACTTCTTCTAGTGTAGACATTTATATGAATAATGTCAATTTAGTGTACCATGTTATTATGATGTACCTAATCCACTTCAACCTAACCATGATATCTCATATTCTCTTAGCATCTTGTGTGATTTTTCAATTTGTTTACCAATATCTTAGTTTTTTTATTGGTCATTTTGAGAAACTCATGTTTAGTAGTGGGTGGATCAATTTTAGATCATTTTGGTTGCGTTTGTTATGAGTGCATGATTTGTCTTCTTGCTACCCATTCAATTGAAATCTATGAGTAATCATTGTTGGAGGACAACAAATAGTTTAAGCACAAGGGATTTTTTTTTGGGAAGTCAGAAGGTCCTCTTATTCATCCTGCCCTTCTCTCACAGGGATACTGGTTAAAGCTACAAAGTTATCCTACTAGAAATTTAAACTTGGTGGATATTCCACCATTACAAAGAAGAAGGGGAAGAAGATGACCCACAGGGTCGAGAGGACTGTCCATATACATCCGGACATCCTTGTATGTTTGTAGGTGGTGTTTAGTAAGAGAATTTGTGGGGCTGATGTTCTCTCTTGGGGTCTTCAGGATCTTCACAGTATCATAGAGTTCCAGGCGGTCTTTAATGATCTTGATCCAGACATGCAAGCTTAGAAACTTCCCAGCTATATTTTCAATCGCTTCTATAGTGGTCGAACAATCTGTAAGGATAATAAGAGGCTTGTTGTAGTCATTACTGGGGCACAGTAAGGCTAGTAAAATGGCGCGTACTTCTGCTTCAACCATAGATTTCACCCAGATCATGATAGCTTTTCCAAAAAGCCATCTTCCATTTCCATCGAGGTGGATAGTAGCAATGGCAGCATTGCTCTACTTTGCGGCCGCATCCACCATAATAATTTTGCCCTCAAACGGTATAGTGATTTCTTTAAGCAGATCATGTCTGAGGTAACTATTAGACCTGGCCTTAGTCTGTCTCCCTTCTTCAATTAAGCGTTGGAGGTGGGTGATGTACTGTAGCTATCTCTCTAGTCCAATAGGAACTTTTTCAAATGCCCAAAAGTTACGAGCTTTCCCGAAGGTCCAACTAAATGGTGAAGGATGTTTGGATGGCCTGCGAGCATTTCAGGTTTCTCAGAATCCAGCTACGGATATCCTCATCTTGATCCGCAATGGTAATAGTAGTGTGTGAAGTTCTTTTCCAGATTTCCATTGCATAGGGGCAATGGAAAAGTGCATGCATGAATGTGTCTTCCACTATTTCACAGCAAGGGAATATCTCATTATCAGTCCACACACTATGTGTCTCAACTCACATACTTAGTAGTCTATCTAGGGACTCATCATCATGTATTTCATCATGCATTTTTTTCAACATTTCATATGTTTTGGAGGTTAGGTAATCTGACCTTCTCTCATTTTGGGTCAACTCATATCATGAGTTGACCCTAATGTATGTCCCCTTCTTGATGTCCATCCTTGTAAAGTAGATGAGGCCTATGTTGATCGTAAACCATATCTCACACATTGAATTTCAACATGTACGTGACTAGGTACAACCAAGAATGCCAGCCTACTAGCTATGTGTAGCACATCAACCAAGTCATATGTTCCATACATGGTGCTAGGTTTATCTACGGTTGCATGGTCAGCTCATCTAGTATCATAAAACGTACTTGAATCCTCTAAAATAAACCTATATCATCATGAAGAAACTCATAACATCATCATCATCATCATCATCATCATTCTAGGTCATCTACGCTACTTACTACCCAAATATTTATCATGGCTCTAGACAAATCTAGAGACTTCAACTATAATCTAAACACTCGCATCTAGACTTGATGCTACATCTCTTTCTCTTAGGTTACATGGACTCTTACTACCTTTCTGGGTGTGGTAACATTTTTCATATGTACATATATACTAATACTTGAAATCAGTTTTCTCCTATGTTGAAACATGAGACGGAAACCACCATACTCCATTCAAATAAAACCAAAACCAAAATGAGTTACCACACTCATTAGGAAGTCTAGTACCATGACACCTAGAGAATGCGTAAGAATATGGTGCATACTTGTGTAGCCACCCTAAACACATATCGCTGACATATGCCTAGGGTTGTAGTAAGATCTCCCTTTTCTCACCCTCATGAACCTAAAGTCGATACTATATGATAGAAGGAGGAGAAAAGAAAGGCTCTAAGGATCACACAAGTCTACACCTAGTTCTATAACAACTAGGTTCTAATGTAGAGGCAAAGTCAATATAGTCCACAAAGGATGACATATTAAGTTTCTAGGTTTGAGTTGTAAAGTTGTGTTTAGTTTGTATTTCGCGTGAGCAATGTTTGGTGTAGTTATTATTCATGCTCTTATATCGTCTATCATGAAACCATTTTTTACACAAATCCTAACTTCCAATGACTATAAAGTCAATGGTGATAGGACCTAGGTGTCTGTCCCTAGCATGGTATTATCAAAGTGTCAATGCAGAAGTGTAAAGCTTAGCATACATGAATAGATAACAAGATAAAAGAATAAATCATAATCTCAACATTAAAAAATTATTATTAAGCAACAATGTCTTATTAAAAGATTTCAGTTACATATTAAAGAGTACAACTGTACAAGTCTGCTCATGTACACTAAAGATCTAACAACAAGTACACCTGACATTGCTCACCAAGCCCATCAACTTCTAGCCATCTCTAAACCTATAAAATATGTGAAATAATGTGGTTCAACACACAATGTGTTGAGTAAAATGCTAAAAGATACTTATATATATAAGCTTTACATAATTTGAAAAGATTTGCACAAGTAACAAACAAGGATAAACACGTTAACTATTTATCAAAGTGAGAGACCGCGTTTAATATCATTTCACTCCAATTATACCATAATTTTGTGCATTTATTAATATCACATATTCGTAAGGCCTTTTATGGGAAATTTCTCATTGGAAGAGTCCATGAGGGTGCTCAAGATTAGCTAACCCTTTTATCAACATTGCCTTCCCTATCTTAATAACTCAAGTATGCAGCCCAACCTTATTTCCTTACCCCAAAACTTCCAACAGGTGCATGAGGTTTGTATAATGGATTTTTTAAATTATGTTTGCAATTTATGAAACAACGATGGTAAGATAAACATCAAGTACAATACTAGAATACTACATGGCAATAATTGAGAAAGTAAACAAGCATACATATGTATCACTTTTCAAGCAAGAAAGCCATAGTCATATAATTGTTGAAAGTCTATATCTGATTTAGAGATTCTTAAAATTAACTCATCCTTGACCATCTAGCCATAAACAACATCTGATTAAGCACAATATTACATACATGTATTAGATTCTCATAATTAACCCTAACTAGCTTCATTTTTAGGGTTTTGGACAACTTATGTTTCAATGTTGGCTATCACTACATTAGATGATGTTTTGTTGATTAATAGGTCATCATGAAGATGGGGTTCAAGTTTTGTGTCATTTCAAAGTTCCATTCATTTTATATGGCCATTTCAAGGTTTGAGTCACTTATGTAAATTTAAGGGTCCAAAGACTCAATATAGACAACCAAGGACATGGATCATCAAGGCGTGAGAACCAAGTATTTTGTAGGGTTTAGATCGCCAAGATTTATGACATAAGAGTCACATTCGAATATTGGTGGATGTCAATGTTGGGTTCACAAGATTCAACTTTAGTAACATGCATTTCAAAATCCAACAAATAAGACTTATGCCCTTAATGTCCAAAATATGGATTAGATAAGACATCTGTACCAAAGGGATCATAAGGTTTAAACCATATCTAATTTGAGAGGGGAAGATACAAGACAAATGTCCACATCAAGAAATTGTGCATAAGAGCCTAAATCGAGTCACATATCTCAATAAGAGGTCAATCAAGGGTGAAATAGGGCCACACACATCATAAAATAGAAATTATATCTTGTATAATTAAGAAAGAAGTAACCTTCTTTCCTTTCATAGTTTAAATTGGAAGAAAATAATTTTTCTCTCTCCGCCAACAAAGTTGCTCAAAAAGCCATACAAATATATAATACATGACATTTTGAGAGAATAGATAATGTATATCTCGAATTTGCTTAGTGTACTAACAAAGGAAAGTATTTTTCTAAATTATCTAGTCTATTAATGCATTAAGTTAATGTGAAGTGACTATTAAAGAAACTATGGTCAAGACTTGCAAAAAACATAAATCTAGTTGAATAAAAATAAACTAGACTACTTAATTAGTCTATGGTCCAAATTTGGACTCGTTTTGACCACATTTAACCTTCCAAATCAATTATTGGAGTTTAAAGTATAGTTGGATTAGGAATAAATAAAAAATACATTAAATGCGTCGAATTTCCCAAAAGTTCCATTGTATTTACACTATCACATGCTTCTTTTTTTATTTTCTTATTTGGGCACAATCACACGGTTGTCATTTAAGTGATAGTGATATGATGACACTAACATTGTCACCTACCCCAGGTTCTTCATAGAGTCACGACTAATACATAATGTTTTCTTGGCCGACCTCATTCTCCATCCACGAGGCTCTATTTTCCAAAATATTTTCTCGAACACGAGCATAGAGTCCTGGCGAGTCTAGACATCCCTACTTTCTAGGGGTTTTGTGCCCTACAGGCAAAACGCCCACTAGGGATTTCCCCTCCTCTCCACCATTGACTTGCAGACGACACCAAGAACCTCCCCATACTTATATAACTATCCCAAAAGATCTGCCGCCCCTTGCAAATTGCTCCTCCACTACCAATTGCATCGTCCTCACTCTATAGATCCTGCACCTACTTGAGTTACATCTCCAGTGAACGCAACTGTGTACTCAAAGATCCTACCACTTTAGACCAATTACAAACACAGAAAGCATCCTAGACCCTCATTCTTCATTTTTGTATGATTAGTTTGCCCTAGGTCTTCCCCAAGCACTGTGTCCTTTAGGCACACCTCTAACCTCCACCGATGTTCATCTCCTGGGTCCTCGAGTGGATTGTTTGATGCAATAATGATTACATTATGTTCGCCTTGACTCCATGTTCATTTCCTGATCATCTTTGGCATGTTTCCACTGCACTCCTTTGGTTTTTACATCCATTATTTGTTCCCCCTATTTCTGGTTTCTCGACAAGAATTTGTGCCCTAGTGCACCTCTCAACCTTGGCCATGGGTCTCTGATATCAGCGCTATGTGAAGAGTCTATTGGGAGTCTCATATTCCCTGAAGAAGGGTGTATGCCTTATGCTGGATCGAAGCAAAGATACCTGTCTGAAGCAACTCTCCACCATGGAACTAGGGAACAAGCCCGGTCAGGAAATGACCTAAGCACCCCCACAATTTGATTCGAACAATTAACGTCGCAAGGTCTGATTTGGGTTTTCACCATTTTTGTTTTTTGTTTGACCACCGAACTATTGGGGTGAGACCCCTCACTAGTTGGCCAATTCTGATTGACCCACGTCAGATGGAGCCCTTTACCGCAAATAAAGAGATGTTCATGTAGCTTTTTCTCTTATTCTCATTCGCCTCTTCTTCAAAAATTCACAGTAATTCAACCAATGTTAAAAAATTTACAAATAAATAGTCATTAGAAAGGGTTTTTCGAGAGGAATATGATTTAAGGTTTTCACGCCATGATTTCCCTTCCTATTCTGATGTTTTATTAAAAACCCTAATTTGAATCATAAAACCCTAAGTATTTATCGCATGTAATTAATGTGACCAAATCCATCCAAGTTTTCTTAATTATATGACATTGATCAATGAGCCTAACCCTAATGCATTCCAATCATAATTCACCCTAGTTTAACCTAGGATCAATACAATGTATTAATTTATGATGTTTAATAATCATGAATAGGTGTTTAGGTCCTAATCAAGTCAAGAGAAGGTTTGACCTAAGATTTGATCCAGATCAAAGAGGACTATATTAGGATCTTCATTGCTCCAAGGTAAATAGGTCATGCTGCTGAGCAAAAGTACTATTGGTTTTTTTTGCTGAACACAAGTACTATTCTTTGTTTGCATGTTAAGTACAAAGTAGATACTATTGTTTCAAGTTTAATGTTTTAATCATGTTCACTATATCACTGCTTGATGATTGTTATATGCTATGTCCTAAGTTTATAATGATCACTATGATTATAGCTTATGGTAAATGACTCATGAAAATCATCTTAATGATCAAGAGGGATAAATCCCATCATGTTTAAGAGATCAAGTTAATAGGGAGAAATCCCATCATGTTAACTTTAAGAATCATGATTATGTTAATGTTAACGTCATGTAAATGATCGAGTTAATTAGAATTCAAATAGTCTTTATATGCTCCTGAATCATGGACCTCAAGGGGTCGTAAAGGGCTTTCCTAGCAATTATGTGCTCCCAAGGGGGCGTCATAGAAGAATGCATACATTTACTTGTCAATTCTTCATGTTAATAATGATTCAAGAATGATGTCAAGTTTTCTTATATATCAAGTATATTTACTTTGCCCATATATAAAGTGTTAGTATTGTTTACTGATGTGTTGGTTTTCCCCTTTGCATGGTTGGGGATGTGATGTCCCCAGGAACTGGAGCAAGTAAGGACTCAAGAGAAACAAGAAAGGACTAGAAGACCTTCAAGAGCTAATTGGTGGGGTTCCATCCATACTAGGTGATCCAATTACTAAGAGATGTTTAATTTCATGTTTAGTTTTCCATGCTTAGAAATATTTAGACTTGTTGTAGAACTCAAATATAGTTTCCTATGTAAACAACAATGTATGAATCTCAATGGTGATTTATGTATTTATTTGCTATGATCATATTAATGTGAAATCCCCTTTAAGATAGATGCTTCCACTCATATTTAAAAAATGGGGTGTTATAGTAACATGGCAGAAGGAGATCCCATAGGTCCCCATGTGCTCAAGCTTATTGGGTATATGGATAACATTCATCTAAGCCTAGAGGGCATGTAATAGAATTAGTGAATTTCTATTATGTACCTACCATTTATGAAAAAATCATGTATCTTGTATGGACAAGAATCTATGAATATCTTTGATGTTTTTTTTCAAAGATAATATCTTTTATGGCAATGTATGTAATTTATCATAGTTTATATTGATAGTTCTAGAAATTTATACATATATTGAATGACTCTATAACTCATATAATGAATACCTATAGTATTGTCATCTAGAGAACATAAATGAGAAATGCATTTCAAGAATCCATAATGATGACCATCTAGACTCTTTTGGTTACTAAAACAACAAGAGACATGTGAGCCATTTGTTGTGCAATATGACAAAATCTCTTTTTAACAAATAGTAGTGGGAACTTGAGTATTGTATTAGAGCTAGTACATATTGATTTACATAGACCTTTTAGAATAAATGCTTAAGGTAGTTACATGTACCTCATTACATTTATTGATGTTATCAGCAGACAATGGAACTTTGTGTTTATTGAAATACAAGTATGAATGTCTTGAAGTGTTCTAGGAGATCAAGAATGAAGTAAGTAACTAACTTGGTGAAAATATTTAAAACACTTTGATATGATTAATGTGGAAATATTTTAACCAAGATTTTGAGGACCTTCTGGAGAGAACATGATAGTGTATCACAATGAACTCCACACGAGACATAATGATGTGTTAGAAATAAGGAATCACACCTTGTTAGTCATGGTGTGATTATCAATAAATCTAGCTAATCTTCCAATTTCCCTTTGGGCACATGCTTTACACTAAAACAATGTATCGTCTATAATGGTTGAAAAGAAACCATATGAGATATAACATGGGAGGTGTCATGATATGTCTTTATAAAGATATGGATTGTAATCTTGTACAAGAAAGTTGTTTCTTAAAAGGATTTGTCAACAAATTAGATAAATATTATTTTGTTAAATATTGCTTTTATTCCAATCCAACAACAAAATCATTTGTTGACAGTATGGTTGCATTCCTATAGGATATGTAATTCCAAAGGAATTAGTGGAAGAAAAGTAGAACTCGAAAAGTTCGAGTCCAATAATAAAATATTGAACCTAAAGAGGTATAATAGGAACAAGGAGAATCACAAATTGTTGTCGAATCTCAAGTTCCTTATGTAACACAAAACCTTAAACTTCTAGTAGAAGTCCCCTTGAGTTTGAAAGATTATGATATCTTAAAACTCAAAATAACAGTGAGTTGGTCATAGATTATGAGTCAACAACCTACCTAGAAACTATTAAGGGACCAGAGTCTGAGAAATGTTTTGAGGGCATGATATCAAAGATGGACCCATATAAACCAACAAGGTATGACCTTGGTGGATCCACCTAAATGGGTAAAACCCATAGGGTGCATTTAGTTCTTCAACAAAAAGACTGACATGGATGTTAGTATACAAAACTATAAGAGAAGATTCGTTACAAAGTGTTTCAAACAAGTTCAAGGTGTTGAACATGATAAAATATTTTCACCAATTGCCATGGTTAAATCCATCAGGATCATGCTTGCTAATGAATCTTATTATGACTATGAGATTTGGTATATGGATATTAAAACCATATTTCTTAAATGGAATAATTATGAGGATGTGTATGTGTAATAGCTTGAGGGTTTTAAAATCCAACTATTGCAAATAAAGTATATAAGATACAAAGTCAATCTATGGATTGAAGCAAGCATCTCAGAGTTGTAATCTTCAATTTTAAAGGATAGTCAAGATTTGACAATAGTCAAAATGAAGATGGAATTTATAATTACAAAAGTTGACTGGGAGCATTTTTATATACCAAATAATAATGGGGAATAAGATCCTTATACTGCAAATATTAAAACCTGACTGGGAAGTACAATCTCTATGAAGGGTTTAGGTAAAACATCCTATGTTATGGGAATTGGGATCTATAGAGATAGATCTGGAAAGCTTCTTGGCATAAGGAGAACATACATTGCCAAGATGCTAAATGGGTTCGGCAATCATGAATCAAATGAGAGAAAATATGTGAAATTAGTCTCTCAAGAGTCCAGTGTCCCAGTTCTTATGAAGAATGGAAAAACATATTTGAAAAGCCATATGCATTAACAATTGGATTATATCATGTCAGTAATATTATATATTCATCTTGTTATCTCATATGCATTGAACATGATGAGAGAACATTTGTCAGATCACAATGAATTCACTAGACTATATAAAGAACATCCAAAGTACTTGAGAAGAACTAAAATGATCAGTTCCTTGGTTATGGTAATAAGGAAGAGTTGGGTGTAAAGGGTTCACTGTTGCAAGCTTCCAAATTGAAAACAAAATTAATGATCGCAATCTAAATTTGTGTTTGACCTTAAAATGAGAACTTTGAGTTGGAAACATTCTAAGAGAAAGATAGTTATTTAAATTCTACAAATAGAAGTCGAGTATCTTGATGTTTTAAGAACATTAGTAGATACGGTACAGATCTAAAATTTCATGTGGATGAACTTTTGAGAGGCTCCATCCATTGATGACACAGTGGAGATACTATGACAACAATAGAGCCATATGGTTAGTCAAGGAATCTCAAATATCATGCTATGCCACTCCCATCTCATATGAAAAGTTGTACAACAAAGATATATGAAGCATGCAAAATTCTAACTAGAAGTAAACGTTGTTGACTTGCTATAAAAGTGCTTGTATAGTAGAAACATTATGGATGTGTTTAGATCACTTGGAATAAGATTTGTGGGTGATTGGATCTAAGTACAAATGACAGTCTGTCAGTAGGTGTGCCCAGAGAGCCAATTATATGACAATTGTAATGGGGACTTAGATACATGATTAGATAATGATAAAGGTAATTCTATCTATTATATTTGTATCAATCATGAGATGATGACACATACATAGTAGATATCTAAAGAATTATGTTAATCAATGGCATATGTCTTCATGTTGAGGACCTAAACAATGAGATCATATGTATGTTAAGTGTATATAAATTTTTGTTATGTCCCTAGTCAGATATTACTATGAAAGAAAAATAGAAAACACCAATATACCAGACTAGAGTGTGTGTTGACTAATAACAAAATCTCATTAGTCATAATATGTGATATCAAGTCAAGAACACAAGTATGTGTTAGAAAATAGTGTATCAGACAGACCCACTTAAGAGTGATACAAGGAGACCATGGAACGGTAGTCAGAATAATCTCTCATAGTGATAGTGGTGATTGTAGTTCTTAGACCTAAAATCACTACACTCGTCAAATTTTGTTTGTTGTACTTTTACATCATCAAACGTGACCTTGAATAAAGGTTTCCATAAAGTTTATGCTCAAATGCATTATAACACAATGGGTATCATCGTGAGTGATGTAGATGGTATTTTTCCCTCCTATAGGAGATTGATATCATGGACACATGATAAGAAAGACTAAGAAATGTATGGCTATACTCATGTATTTTGATATGTGATATGTGAACTCACATGTATCTCATACATTTTCCTCATGTTTGAGGAACATGGATTGAACGTTGAGAGAATGCCAATTCCATTCCTTGAGTTCAATCTTGGTATCAATGACTAAGGAACTATACGATCACAATAACACTGATAAAGGATTGTAAGTTGAAGTTGTTCTCCAACTTTCCAAATAACTTAGGTAGCAATGATGTTTTGCTAGAAACTACTCATTGCTTATGATGTCATAAGTTGGTTATGGACATTCACTACCAACGTAAATTGTGACGAATAGGGTCACACACATAGGATGCATTTGAAATAGGAGTATATTCTTGAATGATGTTTATTTTGATTAATGAAGTGTTTAGATTTTCAATTTGAACAAAAATGGTTGGAAATTGACTGACTAGATTGTGAACCACTTGGTTCAAGTATTGAACCGATTGTTTCAAGTGTTAGGTTAAAAGGAAACAATATTATCTAAACAATACCCGGACTAGGGCATGAAGCGACTAGTTCACTTTGTGAACCGATCAACTGAAGGTCTGAAACTATAGGCTCAACTGTTGACTTTCTTGGTTCAATGATCAATATGATTGCATCAAGGATTAAATTTGATGTCATGTTGTGTATTAATCATATATCAAATGCCAATGTGATATGAAAAGGGGAAAGCTACTGAACCGACCTGTTCAAGGCTTGAACTGATCACTTCATTGTTTGTATCTTCCAAAAAAATCATGAGAATTTGTCTCTTCAATTCTTGCTCAGACTAGAAGTTCAGACTCTAACCCTACTATAAATAGAGGAGTATTTGAGGCCTTCAAAAGACAATAATAAGCTCTGACAATTGTTGTCCTCTCTGATTGTGGTAAACAAGAGAGCCCGAGAGAAAGTCCTACCCGTGAAAGGAAGGGAGAGCAAGGGAGAGAGAAATGGAAGAGCAAGTTGGCCCTAGAACTTTGACTAGAAGGGACAACTCCTTCTTGTCCATTCATCTAGAGTGATATGAGTTCTTAGTGGTCCGCATGGACTACTCTAGAGGAGAGAAGGATGTTTCCTACCACTAGGAGGATGAAGTCAACTATTGTGCATGGTGATCAACCAGGATGCCGTTGTTGATGCTATCCAGGTGTAGTTTGGAGAAAGATGCACACTGAAGCAAGGCATTGTCGCTTGACTTGCTCCAGGACCAGGTATAATCCTTGCAACCATCCTTCCCATTACATAGTTTTTGACGCGATATACTATTCAAGTGGTATCATGGCGGTCAAATTTTTGTTTCCTCTACTTTATCTGATGTCATATTTCCCAATATTGTCTAGCATGGAATTGTTCAAAAGTACATCCACATATGACAAGTTTGTCATAGTTACTCATGCCATGAACACAATCACATAATATACAACAAAAAGAAAAATTATGACATGAATGCATTCTCTATCAATACAAATCATTAGTCATAACCAAGTCCAAACAAGATTTAAAGACATCAAGGTATGCTAAACCTAATCATACATGTCTATTCACTAACATATGTATCTAGGCATATTGTCACAATTGTCACATTTTGATAAGATTAACTCATTTCACTACTTCCCCGAATGACTTAAAAAAATAGATATATAGGCTCAGGACACTACATGATTAGGGTTTCTAGATCAATTACTCATTTTACATTTGCAGTAATTAAGTTATATACAATCAAAAACAAATATATACCTCAATCAAGCCTTTACAACTTCACAAGATATAAATTGTATTACCGTATAATTCAAATATCTAAATCATGGTTTTTGTAATGTCTCTGACCATTCCTAGGACAAATCATTACTAGGATACCATATCCACACAAGACAACCACCATACTTGGTTATGACCAAGGCCAAAACCACCAATCTAGGGCACCACAAGGCCCATTTACCATATAATGAACCAATAATAATAGGATCATGTAGGAACCTCTTAATTATCTAAACTTTTGCACAAATTTTCACAAATAAGTAATAAGGATAAACAAAAATTTTAGACATAAATTCCAAACGGTGCAACATATTTGGTGGTTCGATATTTGGGCATAAGAATGGAAAACTAGGCAAAAATGATCTATCATTACATATCAAGTCTATGTTAAGTTTATTTCTTGTAAATAACTTGTAGGTAAAAGCCTTACTAACACTATGGAAAGTTCCAAAGTTGGGAAGAATTCTACACATTTTGCATCTCCATTTTTGAGTAGAAAAACATATAAAGGTGCCATATTTTGAATCATTTGCCTATCATAATTCGAATTTAACCATATGCATATATACCTATGAATGTATTTAACATCAAGGAAAATATATCAGAGATCAATATGAATACAAATTTGTGTTCCATTCTTACTTTCTTAGATCAACATAATGATTTCATCTTTTAGCCTATTACTAGAATCATAAATTGGGGTTTGAATGTAACATGTAGGTGTTAAATGTATCATATGTTATATCACTCACCTTACAAATAGTAGAATAGATTTCACTTCTTGATCAATATGAAAAGATCTAAGATTTACTCATTCTAATATGATCTCCATTGATCATGCTCTTGATAGATTTGAGGACAGACTGGCAGATTGTCTTCCAGTTGTTCTTGATAAAATGCATATCTGCACCATCAGGACCCACAACTTTAAAAGGGGACGCATTTTTGATAATCTTCCAAACTTCATACTCAGTGGGTGAGGCAGCTAACACATTCAGTTTCTATGCTTTCAGAGTCTTAAACCTCACAGGTACTATTGTCATGGCTGTTGGATTTGGCAATGAGCTCGCAATGAATGAATTTTTAAAATGGTTGGTTACAAGTGATTTTAGTTTCATTTGATTGGACTCCCATGTGCCCCTTCATCTTGTAGGGTGGTGAGCTTGTTAGTTCGCCTTCTGTTACTAACAAAAGCATGATAGAATTTTATGTTATGGTCTCCTTCATGGAGCCAATAGATATGACAGCATTGCTTCTAGTCACATTCCTCTTTGATCAAGATAGCTTCCAACTCAAGTTCCTTCTGGCTACTCTGTCTGTCTTTATCCGTATCATAACACTCTTCTAAATCTTTCTATAGAATTTCGATTGATTTGAGCAGATGGTCCTTTTCCTTGTTATGTTTCTTCCCGCAACAAGCATCCCGCAACAAGCAGATGGTCCTTTTCCTTGTTATGTTTCTTCCCACAACAAGGATGAGTTGCTTTATCCATTCCAACGCAGTTGGGAAATCCAAAGAATCGTCCCATAGAGTTTCCAATAATCCATGGAAATTTGTGTGTGCTTGCCAAGAGGCCTTCATCTTGAAGCGACTCGTATGAGTTCCTGTTTGGCTATTGATTATAGTGATAGGGTTGTGATCTGATCCCACCCTTGGGAGGGTGACACAGTTGAAGTTGGGATACAATCTAAGCCAGTCCAAGTTAGCAACTTCTCTATCCAGCCGTTCATGGAGCAGATTCTTTCTATATGTAAAGTTGAAACCAAACCAACCTATATCCGTAAGACCTACTTGTACTAATGCATTGTTAAAATGGGCGGTTTCAGACAGATTGAATCTATTACTACCTATTTTCTCTAAAGGATTGAGCATACAGTTGAAGTCCCCCATCGTGATCCAAGGTTTATCAATTGTTTGACTAAGTTATATAAGATGGTTCTAGAGAATCAGTCTGCTACCTAGATTTGGTGAGGCATAGATGAAGGTATAATAGACCTCCTCATTTATGCAACAATGAATGAAGTATTTATGGCTTAGCAATATCCAGACATTACAATCAGCCTTGTTCCATAAGACCCAAATACATCCGAAGAAGCCCCGTGCCTCCACGCAGTGAGAGTTGGAGAAGCTGAGGTCTCGTATAACAACTTGGGCCTGCTCCCCTGATATGCGAGGTTCAAATATAGATACAATCTTGATTTTATTATGTGCAATGAGATACTTTAATGAGAGGCGAGCATTCTTTTTGCTGGATCCTCTAATATTCCAGGCTAAAGAACTGATCATAACAGAAGTAGATTAATTTAGTGAAGGGTTCACAGACCCCTCCTGGACTTCACGTCCTCATTTACTTTTACTTCTAGTGATATGAGTTGGGTTTTATGAGGGCTACTGACACCCTATAACCCCTTCTTTTCTTTGACCTTCCTCTTGGAGCCAACAACAGTTTCCCTATTACTGTCGCTGGCCTGATCTCCTTCTACCATGCCTGGTGTAGTAGTTTCTGATGTCCCCTATTGAACAGTATGTAATGCCGCTGGTCTGCCTTGAATTACCTCATCTCCCACTAGCATGACAGTAGTGTGAGCCTCGCCTTCAGTCATCTTCTCCGTGGCCTCCTTCTCTCGTGTATCGGTCTGCATGTTTGACACAACTGGTTCCTTGCTCGCAGATACATCCGAGTCCTCATTTCTTCTTTGCTTTTTCCTCCACACTTTTGGCCCCTTGGGGTCATCCTTATGTAGTGGTAGTGTTTTTTCCTATATTGCCATGGCCCGACCTTCACTGGCCTTGTCGGTCTCTTCCCCCTCCAACAGCTGAAACTTATTTGGTTGGTTCCCAGAGGGTGAGATCTTCTTGGTGCCCTCTTTGTTTTTCTATGGCCTCTGAGTGAAGATATTTTTCCCATAGTATACTTGCCACTTCTCTTCTTCTTTTACCAACTGCACTCCCACATCGTCGGTCGTAGGTTCAGGTTCAGGCACCACTGGTATATTGTCGAGTCCTTTACAATCTTCCTGGTCATGTCCCAGTTTCCCACATTTTAAGCACATATTTGGTAGGGATTCGTACTCAATTTTGTATTCCCTACCATTGATAATGATGGTCGGATGCATCAGCTTAGAGGTTTCGATCTCAATAGTAAGGAGAGCAAACCTACTTCTTGTATGGTTGATTGAGTGATTGTCAACATGGACTATGTGACCCACAGCCTGCCCTATGTGATGAAACATCTCGCAGTTGTAGTAGCAGATAGAGAGGACAATTACTCTGATCCATATTATTAAATGATCAGGTAGACCCTTACAAGGTTCGAAATAGCCATTCCATGGCCACACCATTAGGCAACAACCGAATAGGGACCAAGGTCCTTTTGTAAAGACATCCTCCTGGAATTCGTGCAGTTGTAGAACTGTACTACATAATATTGTTTTGTTAACTCATTGAGTTCAAATCTCCCAGAAGGTTTCCATAGAAGTTTCAGCCTGTCCGCCACCATGAGGAAGATGACATGACTGTCGATCATCTTGACTATAACAAAATACTTGAAATGTTTACTCATTATCTCTTCTTCTTCCGACGCCACATAGATTTCTGGGATACCTTCATCATAGATTAATTTGATATCTTCAAAGTTTATCAACTCCTCTGGCTCGTCATCAATAAACACTGGATTTGATATGCTTCCTCCGTAGCCCCCAGTCATGTCTTGCTTAAAGGTTTTTATCTGCGTCACCATTTGTTCCTCCGGCAAGAAATGATTACCATCTTCAACATAGAACATCTCCTAACCCAGAAGATTGGAATCAATATCCATCGTATTAGCGCCACCATCGTCCTCTGCCTGGGACGTACCTCTCATCCCTTTGTATGTTAGATTCAATCCTACCTTTTGTATGTTGATTTGCATTGCTGAACATGCTGCCCTTACCCGTGCTTGTTCTGCGCTAAAATGGCTTTGCGTGCCCCCATCATCCTCTAGGGTTTTCCTCATATCCCCCTGATTGCCTGTGTCGCCGCCGTCGCTTTCCCACTCACGCCCTATCATCTCCCTCTCCCTCTTCTTTAAGGGAATTTTATGTGCACATTATTATCATATATCTACTAGTTAAGGGTGATTTTTATGCTAAAGTGATCGTTATTATGTATGAATTCATTCATGTGGATACAAATTGGATATAATGCTTTTGCATCATTCATAACAAACTTTGGGTGTTAATGAATATATTTTAATATCAAAGAACTAATTACTACTTTATTTATTACATGCAATGCCATGTTTAACAGTAAAATGTTGGTGCATCAACTATATAGTTGATAGCATTGAAGTTATACCTCGACATGTGCTTCAATTGTTCCAAGCTGATGCATTCACGAACAAGTTTATATATTTGACTTCATTTAGTCCCTCAATAGGGAATGTAAACCACTCAAGCTTGACTAACCTATCAATAGTATTGATTCCACACATCAAAGCAAATCAATATTAAGTCCCAATAGATGGTATTCATTAATAAAAAGTAGACCACATAATTCCTAATTGAGAACTCTACGTAATCTATCTTGTTATTAAAATGCATTGATTGCCACGTAGAAGAGGAGAAAATAGTTGCTTCTTTTCCCCATGCAAGAAAAAAAATCAACCTATGGAACTACCCAGAATAATCCATGACTTTACTACTGGAGTCTTCTATGGAGTTTGTTCTTCCACTAATGGTTGGTATGCTCATTTTCCTTCTATATCTCGACACCACATATACAAACTAGATCATAAGTAAAAATAATATGTTCATTATGAACCAAGAGTACTTGGCATGATATTATTGTGATACTATTAATTTATATTAAAATTTGCATTATTTCTTGAATTATATGTATGGATTAACTACATTATATCAATTTTTATCGATCAACTTAATTGATTTAATATATTGGCTTTAAGATTGGAAAATACATGTCATGATAGATTCTATTTTTATATATAGGTTACAAGTGAACAGAAGTAGCCTCCTACCAATGAATCTTTCTCACTGTACATCTAAATTTTCTTTGTTTAACTAAGTAAAAAACCATATAGGTCGGGTTTTGTTAGTTACATATGATGTTATGATCCAAAACGAAATATCACCATTATGTAATGCTTATCCTAAATATTAGTGGTAGTATGTTGATCAAGTTAGAAATAGTTGATTGATGCAGTGAATCTATACTCTGAAGGATATTTAGTTCCAAAATTTAAACAATTAATAGTCAATCGTTTTGGTTGGGTTTTTTTTAATACATAGTAAAATCCAATTCTCTCTATAGTCTTACTAACCTATACGATAACTTGGGGCTCTGGTGCCCTATGTTATTGATTGTACACTTGTATTCACACCCAATTTCATTGTGTCAAAATCTATAAACTACTATGATTACTATACTATTTACCCATTACTGAGTGGAAATGGCATCATATCATCATAGAATTCCTAGTTAATTTTATGAGGACAACTAAGGGTTGTAATACCATAGGGAAAGTCATTAAAAGATAGAAGAAGTCATCAAATTTTGTACCAGTCAAGGATACATAATAAGCCATTAGTTTGGCACAAATACTTGTGGATGAGAAAGCTCATATTCATGGAATACCAATCTACATAGTTTCTTAGTACTAGAATTTACTACATAATCTTGGGATAAACTACATGAGGCAATGTGTATGATATTATTCTTCAGCACAGGAAATTATGCTTCAACACAAGTTTTCACCCGGAGATAGATTTTTAGATAGACATGATTCAGACAACTGAGGATATGTTGGGATCATGTGTTCTAAAATTTTGATTGTCTAGTGTAAGACTTCTGACCTAACTTAATTGTAAAAAATATGTTTTACATATTAGTTATGTGATTGGTTACCTTTATCATATGTTTAGTGTAGTTATATTGTCAATTGGTTTATTTATGCTCTTGTGGTTTTATGTCCACATTCTCCATGCTTGGTAGTCCTTTTTGTTTTTTTCACATACCATGTTTTGGTTTCTCTGTCTCTCTCTAGTTGAGCTTTATTTTGTGGTCATTAGTTGCCTTATCAAAATCCCTAGCTTTATTTTGGCTGAGGATGGTTGCTTCTAGAAGAACACATATTGATGAGGTCTGCATATTGCCTACCAATGAAAGTTTGACAATAGAGGTTGCTAATTTTCTACTGGTGATGGAGAGTAGGAGACTCATGACCATCTACTAATGGGAATCTACCAATGGATACTGATGCTTCCTTACAAATGAAACCCAAACTAGACTTCTACCAATTAAGGCTCTAGTTCAACCTACCAAAGAACATCCTGCCACTATCCACCAATAAAATGCTTGACATCATCTACAGATAAAATTTAAGTCCAAGGAAGTTGTATGTAAGGAAAATCATGGTGTAGAAGTGTTGACCCACTCCTATCTCTTATCTTTCCTTCCAAGACTATGTATACCCTATGCTTCCTCTTCCTTTTCACGTGTTGCCCATGCTAATGATAAAGGGTGATAGAAACTTCTTCTCATCATTAGTTTACGACAAGAAATGAGATCAATGTTTTCCATCATTCATCAATGAACCAACTATTTCTTCTGTTGAAACCTAGATTGCCAATGAAAAGATCTAACCCAAGAGAAAGATATAATTGAGTATATGATGTTTGCTATAGAGGTGAGGGGATGTCCCAAGACCCTAAGATGATATACATGAGGTGTGAACTTCATGATGAGCCTCATACTTGGTTCAATAGATGCATGTAAAGGAATCCAGTGGTGTTCCTTGTTCTTGAAATATGGATAAAGGTTTGGTATGGGTTTTTGCCCTCTTTCCTACTCCCTTTTCACCTAGAATTTGTTTCCTTCTTGGAGGTGATGCTAGATTGGACGAAGGTGGTGATCAAGCTAGGGTTCTCTCTCTCTTCCCTTGGAGCTTCCTTTCTGTTGGAGTTGTTCTTAATCTTTAAGGTGAGTTATATAACTTTCTCTATAGTTATTTCTTACACTTGACGTTGCATACAAGTAACTTATCCTTAAAAATATGATTCTAAGTTGAAAGATGGTACTTATAATTTAGAGTTCATGTTTATATGGTGATCTTTAACAAGAAGCTTACCTTTGATAAGCCCTAATCTTTATGCACAATTATCTTTCTTGATGATGGGGGTTTGATCCTTTGATGCATGTACTAAACAATGATTTCTCTCTCTAAATCAAGATTCGGTTTTGTCTTGGGATAATGGTTGATTTAGGGTTTTGGTGATGATCTTTCCTAGAGTTTTACTCCTTCATGATTTTTGGTTTTATGGTGGTGAAAAACCTTTTGATCATGTGGGTGATAGTGGTTGCCAAGTTTGAACTTATGTGATCGCTCAACCTGGACATTAATGGTCATTGATATATTGGGTTTTCAATGGTCGATGAAGATGATGTATGATCTAGTTTTTAGTGGTCGATGAAGATCATGCATGATCTAGCTCTCAATGGCAATTGGAGATGATGCTTTGATCTAGTTTTTGGTGGTCGATGATCATGTTTGAACCAATGTGGTTGTTGAAGGTGATTCATCTATTCGGTTGATGAAGAAGGTGAGATCCATTTTTAGTAGTCGATGAGAAATCTTGGACTTGTGTTTGTCTTATGTGGTTGATATTATGATAATGATAGTTGACCTTCTTGCTTCCAATAATGTTGGAGATGTGGTAATTAGGGTTTACACGATTGCAAATTTGAAACTCTAATTTGGATTATAATGTTGAACCTTACCCAAATTTCAAGTACATGATGACAATGCTTAGCTTGCGTGAGTAATTAGAGTGTTAATAGAGTACTTTCTCTATCTTAAAGTTGTAACCCTGATTGTCTATTAGATAAGCATCATATCTAGATAAATAATTGTTGTAGAACTTATATATCACATGTATGGTGATGAGCCTTCTTGTGGCATGGAGAGATAATAATGACCTTGTAGGGAATGATATGATAGTTCTATGACCTTGAGTATGGTCTTGTACCCTAATTGAGGTGATATCCTCTGTGTGATGTGATAAGGGATTGGTATCTCATGGTAATGTGATAATGGTTATGGTTTCATGAGTGACAATGAATAGTACTATGTGGTGATATCACGATTTTTATGTTTAAAACATTTTATGTCTTCTGAGTTTGCACTATACATATGTTTTGTATAAATCGTCTAAGGTTTTCTTGTAACTAGATTGATGCAATAAACGACACCCAATTGGATTTAACTAATCAAGTGGAACACTTATCATGTAGTTGACCTTGCCATAGATCCATTCCAATGTCAGGACTTGTTGGATGGTGAAATGAGTATTCCTAAGGGAAACGCAGAGTGCATAATTTTGAGTATGTGAGTTGCAAGTGACAGTCTATCCTTGTCATCTTGATCCTAGGTGTTTGGAGGATGGTTATTGTAAGGCCCTTGAACATTCTTAATGAGTTGAATGAGATTAATTACCATAATTTAATGCTTATAAATCTAATATAACCTTTTGATATGTTTTGAAATCATAACACAAGCTTACGTTTCAAATTTGGTCCAATTTGGACACCGTTTGAGCAAGTTATGCAATTTTCTGTACATTTCGGACTTTTCTGCAATTTACCCAATTGAGGGGTTTTATTTGCAATTTGTCACATACATTATGTTCCTTAGATGTTATATTATCATTTTTGAGATTTTTGAGCCATGGGGATCCTATTTGAGCCATTGTTTGAAGGTGTTTTTATCAAGGGCATTTTAGGGTTTTTCCCTTCATGGATGAGCTACCTTTAGTAGCTATCAACTAAGGAATTATGTGATTGGCTGAGAATTTCGTCAAAGGCAAACCAAGCAGGTCTAGAGGGACGGTGGGAGAGCTGTGTGTGTGTGTGCTTATGTATTTTTAATAATATAAAGCCATGGATACTTGGATATATACTAGAATTTCAATTTTTTTCTTTTTCTTAATATTAAAGTGTTATATACTTATCCAAAAGCCCACAAACGAGCCATTTGCTCTCCATTCTCTCTCTCCTTCTCCCAGCCTCGTCCTCCCTCTGTTCAGCTGCGATTTTTTCTGCCCAAGGAAGAAGAAGGTGGGGATCCTCTTGGAAACAAATTCTAGGGTTGAAATTGATTCTCTTTTTGGGTGTATGAAGCTTCCCCCTAGTGATACTAACCTAAAAGTGTAAGTTTTTCCTTATTTCCTCCGTCCAATTCTTTTTTCCTCTTCCTCCTACATCTCTCCAGGTCGGAACCATGGTTTTCCATGGTGAAAGTTTCCCTAGAACTCAAAACTCCTTCCTTCTTGTCTCTTTTCTAGGGTTTTGCTTGTTTGTGGAGAGAATTGCATAGTTGGCCAAGTTCAGATCTGAATACAAGGTTTCCTTGCCCTATTTGCTCGAGATTTTTGCTGTTGAATATCTGAACTACTCTATAGAGGCGAGTTATATAACATTCTTCACTTATATTGCTTATTAGAAGCTTGTTAGTTCATGATTATGCTTGAATGTGATGATCTAAGCATAGTGAAATCATATTTGTTTAGAATTACGAATTTTGTGGTGTTCCCTATTTTATTCCAGTTCTATATGAACCTGTAGACATGTGTACAGCCTTTATAATGTGTAACATGATTTGGGATAGGTTGATAGCAACAACCTATGGCATTATGTACAAAACAAATGATGGTTCAAATTAGGGTTTTTAAGCTATTTCCTTCCCTTTCACATAATTGATTGTTATACCATGCAACAACCAATAGTGTTGCTATCTTAGCAACTTATGTTCGTGATTAAGGGTATCAAATTTATAGTTACAACCTATGGTTACCAACTTAGGACAGGTTTTGACTCAATTATACATTTAATTATCATCCACTAAATATTTTAATGATGTTATCAATCAATGATGATATTGGCCTATTATTTGATGATGTTAATTGAATGTATTACTGATCTAGAAACCAATGGTGACTTAATGATCACAATTAATGGTGTATCAGGTCATCACCATATATGATGAATTAGGAATGTAATTGTAGATTTGACTATACCTTGAACCAATGATTCCTAGGTTCAACTGATCTAATGGTTAGACCTATACTTCAATTGATAACCTTGAACAATGAACCTGATCCAATGAATAATATTGGATGCTTTAACATCCAATGGATTTGAATAAATCACATGTTATTATATGTGGTTCCTAGTGAAGATAATTCAATGGTTTAATACCATTAATTGGTAGCATTACCTGTGTCATTATATAGTTATATTTGATAAATCACTATAATAAGTGGGTGCGTAACTCCCATGTGATCTAGCTTGTTATACCTAACCTTGATATAATTATTTGATGTTGATTGGTTATAATCAGACCTCTTGAATGATTAATTTGATAATGAATTACACTCTTCTTATGTTGAAACCATATTGTAGTACTATTTGAATATCATAGTACCTTGCCATGTTAATATCTACGGACACATATGTGCTAAGGATCTTTTGAGCCTTGTTTAAGGCATGGAATGATGATGATAACCTTATTATGAATAATGTGATGGTCTTAATGACCTTTGGGCATGTTTTAAGCCATGATTGAGGTGAAATCCTCTTTATGTTCCTATAAGGGTTAAAACCCTGGAACTTGTAATAAGACATTGGCATCTTGAAATAGTATCATGATAAGTGTGGTCCATAAATTTTCAATGAATGATAGGATGTGGTAATGTGATTAAGATTTATATATCAAATGTTTTATATCCTTTGAAGCCATTATACATATATTATTGTTAGAAAATAATTAGGGTTTGAATGTCCACTTGTATGATAAAGCCTTAATGCATTCAATTGGCAATAATTAATCAAGTGTAACCCTAATCATGTAGAGCCCTGTGCCGTAGAGCCATCTTCAGTGTCAGAATTTACTGGATGGTGAAACGAGTATTCCCAAGGGAAACTCGGAGCGCATATTGTTGAGTATGTGGGGGTGGCAAGTTTAGGATATATTCTTGTCATCCACAATTGCAGGTTATGGAGGATGGCTATGGTCATGCCTCAGACATTTGATGTGATTGAGGACAGCTGCGGTTGTACCTCGGATTAGAGGGTTTTGTATACCCTGTTTTCTAGTGTCGTAACTTGTACCAAGTACGAACTAGTTGTTATCAGTTGACTATATGTCACTGTTGGCAGTTTGACTGGTATGTCACTGCGGTTTACTCGTACTGACCGAGGGGAAGAGATCTTAGGATACCGGCACTCCTAGATCTTATACGGAACTGAATAGCACTTCGCAGTGGTCAGTTGGACTTTGAGTGGTACGACTCAAACTCCCCAGGGCATAATAATAAAATATATAATACCAGCCGTGTAGTATAATTGCTAGGGTTTAAATACGTATCACATTGGTTGATTAACCCTTGTATTGTCTTTACACTACATATTTCTTACATGATGTAGAGTTATGAAAACTGTGTAATTCTACTTGATGCTACAACTTATTTGCTTAACTGCTTAGTATGCTTAAATTGTTCAATCCATTCATATTGCTTATTCAATACCCTAACTGCTCTATGTAATTACTGTTAATTAATAAGTTATAATCAATATATGTTGGAGAGAGTTATATCTCTCGCTGGGACTGGGTCTCACCCGTGGGCAACCACATTTTTTTTTAGGTGGTCGCAGGCAACGAGGTCGAGGTCGTGCTGTGGAAGAGAACCAACCTGGTGATCAATAGATTCAGAAGGTTGGTTAGTTGTAGATGTTAGTTATAGATGTTAGTAGTACAGTCCTAGTGTCGTCCCTGTACTCTCAGGTCCTGGTATGGGATGTGTTTTCTAGATGACATACTTGTATCGACACGAGATTTTGGTAGTGTGCCAATGCTTGTAAATATATGGCATGTACATGTGAAATATCTTTTGTATGCAGGATGTGACTGAGGTCTTTAGACCCTTATGCAAAGCT
Source organism: Alisma plantago-aquatica (assembly GCA_963693085.1). Taxonomy (NCBI): domain Eukaryota; kingdom Viridiplantae; phylum Streptophyta; class Magnoliopsida; order Alismatales; family Alismataceae; genus Alisma; species Alisma plantago-aquatica. The sequence goes on from OY856413.1 coordinate 167,888,539, forward strand.
TGATACAATATAAGAGAATGGAATGATAGACAGTTTGTAAATGTTCTAAAGTTTGTTTAAACCTTTGGAATCGGTTTTAATTATTCCGCATTTTTGACAACGTGATTAATTAGTAGTTGATCGTGTTTTGAGTAATCTCGTTTAGCGTGATGAGGTGTCACAGTTAAGTTGGTATCAGAGCTCTAGGTTTACCGAGTCTACAGGGACATAGGACGTAGGTTTGAGTCTGTTCTTATGTATCCAACATATCTGATCATAGTTTATGCTTATGCATATATGTCTGGAGGACATGAAGAACATGTTGAGAGTAGCTATGTTGCACCAGGAGGAGGTGCAGGGAGGCAGGCACGCAATGAGAGAGTGCGAGAAGCAGGGCTAGAGAAGCCCACAATGCCTCATCTAGACCCGACAATGATGGCCAATCCTGAATTTCAGTCTATGTTTAGACAGATGATGGCCACAATCACACATATTGCTGACAGAGCACCAGCACCTCCAGCTAGGGCAACTGCCTCTAATGTAGAGTCCCAAGGTGTTGGGAAAACATTTGAACGTCTTAGACGTGTTAGGGCGATTGAATATGCAGGTAATTCTGATCCAGCAGACGCTGACATGTGGTTGACTGAGCTGGAAAAAGCTTTCAAAATCCTAAACATCACTGAAGAAGACAAAGTTAAGCATGCAGTATACTTGTTGAAGGGTAGTGCTGGCCACTGGTGGGCCATAGAAGAGGAGAAAAGGCCAGGAGTTGTGATAGGATGGGAGGAGTTTCGGAGGGAATTTGTTAGTCGATATTTTCCAGAGACCTACCTAGATGAGAAAATCTCTCAGTTCGAGAAGATTCGTCAAGGAGCTATGAATATCAATGAGTATGAATCAAAGTTTATGGAACTTCTGAGGTTCTGCCCGCACATGGCAGCAACAGACAAGGAAAGGATCCGGAGATTTGAGAAGGGTCTGAGTACGGAGTTGACTACTATAGCATCAGCCTTGGAGAACAGGGAAAGGTTTTCCACCTTTGTGGAATCTGTCAGGAGGATTGAGAGGTCTTCCATAGAGAAGCGTGAAGAAAATGCTAAGAAGCGACCTATGCAGTTTCAAGGGCAATCATTTGGAGGCTTTAAGAATCCAAGGTTTTTCCCATCATCGTCACAACCAAGGTCAACCTTCACTGAACCAAGATCACATGCACCGTCACAATGGACCCTGAGTCGGGGTAGAGGTCACAGTTTTCCACTGGAAGGAGCTCGCAGTTCATCATCAGTCTCAGTTACAGGGCCGTTTAGGCCATATCAGGACACCAGAACATGTTACAAGTGTGGGAAAGTGGGACATACAAGACCTTATTGCCCTATGAAAGATGAGGAGGTGACTCAGCAGGTAAGGCAAAGTCAACAAGGTCCACAACAACGACAGTTTAGTAGTGGTAGTGGCAGAGGACATGGTCAGGCATCCCATGCAGGATCCTCAGGACATGCGAGTAGAGGTCGTGGATGACAGCATGCGACAACTAGGTTCTTTGCCATGACCCAGCCAGAAGCAGTGGTTAATCCACGAGTCGTGACAGGTCAGATGGAGTTATTTCATTCTGATATGACTGCTTCTTGTTTTGTATCTGTGCTAGTAGACCCAGGTGCGACACACTCTTTTATCACCAGAGAGGTGATAGATAGTTGTTATTTACCTATTAGCCTTAGATCTGATAGCCTGCGGCTAGAGACTCCTTTGGTTGATTCCGCTGAATTACAGGAAGTGTGCCCTTCTTGTGTTATTTCCTTTTCTGGACACAACATTCAAGTGGATCTTCGGCCACTTGACAAAAATGGTTTTGATATAATCCTTGGAATGGATACCTTGGAAAAATACAAGGTAGTCTTGGACTGTAGTACTAAGGTAGCGACGTTCCATGATGGAGATGTACAGTGGATTTTTCAGGGTGATAGGAAGATTCTTCCTACATGTTTGATGTCAGCCATGACAGCTGAGCGGTTGATGAGGCAAGGATGTGAGGCTTTCTTAGCTCATGTTGTGGATACCAAGGCGGTAGGTCCTAGTATCCAGGAGTTACCAGTTGTGCGAGAATTTGAGGATGTCTTTCCTAAGGAATTTCCTAGCATTCCCCCTCCTAGAGAGATTGAGTTTGAGATTAATCTTATTCCTGGAACACAACCCATATCACAGTCAGCATACAGAATGGCACCAACAGAGATGCAAGAGTTAAAGAAACAATTACAAGAACTATTAGAGAAAGGTTTTATCAGGACGAGAACTTCCCCTTGGGGTGCCCCTGTGTTGTTTGTTAAAAAGAAGGATGGTTCAATGAGGTTGTGTATAGACTATAGACAGTTGAACAAGGTGACAATAAAGAATAAGTATCCTCTGCCAAGGATTGATGATCTTTTTGACCAGTTGAGAGGTGCCACTGTGTTTTCAAAGATAGACCTGAGGTCAGGTTACCATCAGTTGAGAATTAAGGCTGATGACATACCTAAGTCAGCCTTTAGGACTAGGTATGGTCATTATGAGTTTGTGGTTATGCCGTTTGGGCTAACCAATGCACCTGTAGCTTTTATGGATCTAATGAATAGGGTGTTTAGACCTTATCTTGATCAGTGTGTTGTCGTGTTCATAGATGATATTTTGATATACTCCAAGGATATTCATCAACATGAGCAACACCTTCGCCATGCATTGACTTTGTTGAGGCAGCACCAACTATATGCTAAGTTCAGCAAGTGTGAATTCTGGCTAGCTGAAGTGTCTTTTCTGGGCCATGTTATATCTGCAAAAGGCATTTGTGTTGATCCCAAGAAAGTGGAATCTGTACTAGAGTGGGAGCAGCCAAAGACACCGACAGAGATTCGTAGCTTCCTAGGTCTGGCAGGTTACTATAGGAGGTTCATCAAAGACTTCAGTTCTATAGCGTTACCCCTAACTAGGTTAACCAGGAAGGATGTTACTTTTGCTTGGAATGACAAGTGTCAACGTTCTTTCCAGCTTTTGAAGGAAAAGTTGACAAGTGCACCGGTGTTAGTACTTCCAGAGCAAGGGAAAGGTTATATTGTCTTTTGTGATGCTTCAAAGAATGGGTTGGGATGTGTGTTGATGTAGGATAAAAATGTGATTTCTTTTGCTTCACGACAGCTTAAGAAACATGAGGAGAATTACCCAACACATGATTTGGAGCTTGCAGTAGTGGTCCATGCCTTAAAGATCTGGAGACACTATCTGTATGGTGAAAAGTGTCAGATCTTCACTGACCACAAGAATCTACAGTATATCTTCTCAAAACAGGAGCTGAATATGAGGCAGAGGAGATGGATGGAGTTGATTAAGGATTATGATTGCACAATAGACTACCATCCAGGGAAAGCTAATGTGGTAGTTCATGCATTGAGTAGAAAGTCATCTTCATCATCAATGATAGATAATGCACAATTAAACTCCTTGATGTGCCATAAGAGAGATATGCTAGTGTCTCTTCGCCAGATGAATGTACATCTAGAAGTTTCTTTGCTGGCAGGATTGTTAGCACAGTTACAAGTGAAACCTACCTTGAGACAACAGATTCATGATGCACAACAAAATGATACTGTGATACAGAATATCCGATCCGGGATTGGTAGTGAAAAGTATGATGGCTTTCACGAGGCAGAGGATGGTACAGTTTGTTACCATAATAGGATAGTAATTCCTGATGTTGATGGGTTGAGGAAGATGGTACTTGAGGAGGCTCACTCCTCCATGTATGCAATGCATCCTGGAAGTACCAAGATGTATCAAAACTTGAAAGACATGTATTGGTGGCCAGGTCTAAAGCGTGATGTGGCAGAGTTCATTGCCAAATGTCCAGTTTGTCAGCAGGTGAAGGCTGAGCACCAGAAACCTGCAGGGACATTGCAACCCTTGCCAATACCACAGTGGAAATGGGATCATATTACCATGGACTTTGTGGTTGGTCTTCCTAGGACAGCCAAGGGTCATGATTCCATATGGGTGATAGTAGACAGATTGACTAAGTCAGCTCATTTTCTGCCAGTTAAGACGACATTTACAGCAGAGAAATTGGCACAAATATATGTTGATGAGATAGTCCGTTTGCATGGAATTCCAGTGACTATAGTTTATGACAGAGGTCCACAATTTACAAGTCGTTTTTGGGAGCGTCTGCATTCAGCAATGGGAACACAGCTGAGATTCAGCACAACTTTTCATCCACAGACCGATGGCCAGTCTGAAAGGACTATTCAGACTTTAGAGGATCTCTAGAGGGCATGTGTGCTACAATTTCTTGGTAGTTGGGATGTACATCTAACTCTGATAGAGTTTGCGTACAACAATAGCTATCAAAGAAGCATAGATATGGCTCCTTATGAGGCTCTGTATGGGAGACGATGTCGGTCTCCTCTTTGCTGGTATGAGACAGGTGAATATCAACTTTTGGGTCCTGAGCTAGTACAACAAACTACAGAAAAGATTAAAGTGATACAACAACAATTGAAAGCAGCCCAGGACAGGCAAAAATCTTATGCAGACAATCGACGCAGACCACTTGAGTTCCAAGTGGGAGATAGAGTATATCTTAAGGTTTCTCCTTGGAAAGGTGTGTTGAGGTTTGGAAAGAAGGGTAAGTTGGCTCCTAGATTTATGGGACCATACCCTATTCTAGCTCGTGTTGGAAAGGTAGCATATAAGTTGGAGCTACCACCAGAACTACATAGATTGCATAATGTCTTTCACATCTCTATGTTGAGGAAATGCCATCCAGATACTGAACAGACAATTCAACCAGTAGAGGTTGAGTTAGATGACGATATCTCCTATGTTGAGGGTCCTGTGCTGATCCTGGATAGAAGGGTGAAAAAGCTTAAGAGAAAGGATATAATACTAGTGAAAGTTTTGTGGAATCATCGTGGCACAGAGGAAGCCACATGGGAACTAGAGAATGAGATGCGTAGAAAATACCCATCTCTTTTTGCGTAGGATTTCGGGGCAAAATCCCTGTTAGGGGTTTATAGTTGTAAGGCCCTTGAACATTCTTAATGAGTTGAATGAGATTAATTACCATAATTGAATGCTTATAACTCTAATATAACCTTTTGATATGTTTTGAAATCATAACACAAGCTTACGTTTCAAATTTGGTCCAATTTGGACACCGTTTGAGCAAGTTATGCAATTTTCTGTACATTTTGGACTTTTCTGCAATTTACCCAATTGAGGGGTTTTATTTGCAATTTGTCACATACATTATGTTCCTTAGATTTTATATTATCATTCTTGAGATTTTTGAGCCATGGGGATCCTATTTGAGCCATTGTTTGAAGGTGTTTTTATCAAGGGCATTTTAGGGTTTTTCCCTTCATGGATGAGCTACCTTTAGTAGCTATCAACTAAGGAATTATGTGATTGGATGAGAATTTCGTCAAAGGCAAACCAAGCAGGTCTAGAGGGACGGTGGGAGAGCTGTGTGTGTGTGTGCTTATGTATTTTTAATAATATAAAGCCATGGATACTTGGATATATACTAGAATTTCAATTTTTTTCTTTTTCTTAATATTAAAGTGTTATATACTTATCCAAAAGCCCACAAACGAGCCATTTGCTCTCCATTCTCTCTCTCCTTCTCCCAGCCTCGTCCTCCCTCTGTTCAGCTGCGATTTTTGCTGCCCAAGGAAGAAGAAGGTGGGGATCCTCTTGGAAACAAATTCTAGGGTTGAAATTGATTCTCTTTTTGGGTGTATGAAGCTTCCCCCTAGTGATACTAACCTAAAAGTGTAAGTTTTTCCTTATTTCCTCCGTCCAATTTTTTGTTCCTCTTCCTCCTACATCTCTCCAGGTCGGAACCATGGTTTTCCATGGTGAAAGTTTCCCTAGAACTCAAAACTCCTTCCTTCTTGTCTCTTTTCTAGGGTTTTGCTTATTTGTGGAGAGAATTGCATAGTTGGCCAAGTTCAGATCTGAATACAAGGTTTCCTTGCCCTATTTGCTCGAGATTTTTGCTGTTGGATATCTGAACTACTCTATAGAGGCGAGTTATATAACATTCTTCACTTATATTGCTTATTAGAAGCTTGTTAGTTCATGATTATGCTTGAATGTGATGATCTAAGCATAGTGAAATCATATTTGTTTAGAATTACGAATTTTGTGGTGTTCCCTATTTTATTCCAGTTCTATATGAACCTGTAGACATGTGTACAGCCTTTATAATGTGTAACATGATTTGGGACAGGTTGATAGCAACAACCTATGGCATTATGTACAAAACAAATGATGGTTCAAATTAGGGTTTTTAAGCTATTTCCTTCCCTTTCACATAATTGATTGTTATACCATGCAACAACCAATAGTGTTACTATCTTAGCAACTTATGTTCGTAATTAAGGGTATCAAATTTATAGTTACAACCTATGGTTACCACCTTAGGACAGGTTTTGACTCAATTATACATTTAATTATCATCCACTAAATATTTTAATGATGTTATCAATCAATGATGATATTGGCCTATTATTTGATGATGTTAATTGAATGTATTACTGATCTAGAAACCAATGGTGACTTAATGATCACAATTAATGGTGTATCAGGTCATCACCATATATGATGAATTAGGAATGTAATTGTAGATTTGACTATACCTTGAACCAATGATTCCTAGGTTCAACTGATCTAATGGTTAGACCTATACTTCAATTGATAACCTTGAACAATGAACCTGATCCAATGAATAATATGGGATGCTTTAACATCCAATGGATTTGAATAAATCACATGTTATTATATGTGGTTCCGAGTGAAGATAATTCAATGGTTTAATACCATTAATTGGTAGCATTACCTGTGTCATTATATAGTTATATTTGATAAATCACTATAATAAGTGGGTGCGTAACTCCCATGTGATCTAGCTTGTTATACCTAACCTTGATATAATTATTTGATGTTGATTGGTTATAATCATACATCTTGAATGATTAATTTGATAATGAATTACACTCTTCTTATGTTGAAACCATATTGTAGTACTATTTGAATATCATAGTACCTTGCCATGTTAATATCTATGGACACATATGTGCTAAGGATCTTTTGAGCCTTGTTTAAGGCATGGAATGATGATGATAACCTTATTATGAATAATGTGATGGTCTTAATGACCTTTGGGCATGTTTTAAGCCATGATTGAGGTGAAATCCACTTTATGTTCCTATAAGGGTTAAAACCCTGGAACTTGTAATAAGACATTGGCATCTTGAAATAGTATCATGATAAGTGTGGTCCATAAATTTTCAATGAATGATAGGATGTGGTAATGTGATTAAGATTTATATATCAAATGTTTTATATCCTTTGAAGTCATTATACATATATTGTTGTTAGAAAATAATTAGGGTTTGAATGTCCACTTGTATGATAAAGCCTTAATGCATTCAATTGGCAATAATTAATCAAGTGTAACCCTAATCATGTAGAGCCCTGTGCCGTAGAGCCATCTTCAGTGTCAGAATTTACTGGATGGTGAAACGAGTATTCCCAAGGGAAACTCGGAGCGCATATTGTTGAGTATGTGGGGGTGGCAAGTTTAGGATATATTCTTGTCATCCACAATTGCAGGTTATGGAGGATGGCTATGGTCATGCCTCAGACATTTGATGTGATTGAGGACAGCTGCGGTTGTACCTCGGATTAGAGGGTTTTGTATACCCTGTTTTCTAGTGTCGTAACTTGTACCAAGTACGAACTAGTTGTTATCAGTTGACTATATGTCACTGTTGGCAGTTTGACTGGTATGTCACTGCGGTTTACTCGTACTGACCGAGGGGAAGAGATCTTAGGATACCAGCACTCCTAGATCTTATACGGAACTGAATAGCACTTCGCAGTGGTCAGTTGGACTTTGAGTGGTACGACTCAAACTCCCCAGGGCATAATAATAAAATATATAATACCAGCCGTGTAGTATAATTGCTAGGGTTTAAATACGTATCACATTGGTTGATTAACCCTTGTATTGTCTTTACACTACATATTTCTTACATGATGTAGAGTTATGAAAACTATGTAATTCTACTTGATGCTACAACTTATTTGCTTAACTGCTTAGTATGCTTAAATTGTTCAATCTATTCATATTGCTTATTCAATACCCTAAATGCTCTATGTAATTACTGTTAATTAATAAGTTATAATCAATATATGTTGTAGAGAGTTATATCTCTCGCTGGGACTGGGTCTCACCCGTGGGCAACCACATTTTTTTTAGGTGGTCGTGGGCAACGAGGTCGAGGTCGTACTGTGGAAGAGAACCAACCTGGTGATCAATAGATTCAGAAGGTTGGTTAGTTGTAGATGTTAGTTATAGATGTTAGTAGTACAGTCCTAGTGTCGTCCCTGTACTCTCAGGTCCTGGTATGGGATGTGTTTTCTAGATGACATACTTGTATCGACACGAGATTTTGGTAGTGTGCCAATGCTTGTAAATAAATGGCATGTACATGTGAAATGTCTTTTGTATGCATGATGTGACTGAGGTCTTTAGACCCTTATGCAAAGCTTGATACAATATAAGAGAATGGAATGATAGACAGTTTGTAAATGTTCTAAAGTTTGTTTAAACCTTTGGAATCGGTTTTAATTATTCCGCATTTTTGACAACGTGATTAATTAGTAGTTGATCATGTTTTGAGTTTTGAGTAATCTCGTTTAGCGTGATGAGGTGTCACAGTTATGTTCATTCCTCAGTGTGAGAATGGATGCAGTCGTATCTCTGAGTTTTATATATGTGATATTTTTAGGGCAACAATGGTTGTACCTCAGTGGCAGGGTTTCATACCCTTATTTCTAGCATAGTGACCTATATACCAAGGTGGTCTAGGAGTTTTGTAGTTTGACTTTGTATGTTACTATGGTGGACTCGTACTAACTGAGCATGTGAGGGATCGTAGGAGTCTATCTCTCTTAGATCTTGTATGGCACTGAGTTTGACTTAGCACTGGTTGTTTGGAACTGAGTAGTATACCTCAATTCCTTAGGGCATTAATAAAAGATGTAATACAACCATGTAGTGTATCTATGTAGGGATAGATACACTTCACATTGGATGTTAAACCCTTGCTATTTTTCTTATATTATTTAGTAGGTTATAGACTTACATGCTCTTCATATTCCTTCTAATCATGTATATATTTCTATGCCTATCTGAATAGCATGGTTAACCTACTTAACTTATGTAATCAGTTTAATTTATTCATTTAGCTGAATGTGCTCATACTGTTTAAAAATATTGTATATGTTGTAGCTATAACCGTTAGTTGACATGGGTCTCACCTCATGGATTACCACATCTTTTTAAGTGGTTGTCAGCGGCGTGGTCATGATCGTGTTGTTGAGTAAGAGTAGCTTGGAGATCAATAGATGCAAAAGGTTAGATACTTATTATTGTAAGTAGTAGAGTCCTAATTTCGTTCATGTATTCTCAGGTGTGGAAAGGAATGTATTTTGTAGCTATTTGTATATCGAAAAGTAGTTTTGGTAATGCACGTTTGTTGTATATATGGCATGTATATGTGGAAGAGGATATGTTGTACATGTTGTGTCTTCAGCTACCGCTCAAGATGTAATTACCTAGTTTGGGATGTATATAATGCAGGTTGATGGACCTTCATGTAATGTTTCTGCACATGATAAGCAATGCATGAATCCGTTTTAATGTATCATATTTTTGGTGTATGTTTAATTAGTAGTTGATCACACAGTTTTTTTTGAGTTATCTCATTTGTATTGCGTTGGGATGTTAGGTGACAAGTTTTAGTATTAGAGCTCTAGGTTTGTTGAGTCTATAGGGACATAGGAATTAGGTTTGTGTCAGTTCTTATGTTATCCAACATATCTTTTCATGGGTTCTGCTTATGCAGATATCTATGGCGAATGAGAAGAACATGCTAATAGTATCTATGTTGCACTAGAAGGTTGTAGTAGGAGCCAAAAACATGATGGGAGAGTTCCAATGATGGGGCAAGAGCAGCCCTTGATGCCTCAGTTTGACCCAACAGCCATGGCCAATCCTACTTTCCAGTCCATGTTTGGACAGTTGATGGCCACAATTTTGAACATGGGGTATAGAGCGCCCATACCCCAGCCTAGGGCACCTATCCCCAATGAGGAATCCTATGGTTTAGGGAAGATGTTTGAGAATCTGAGATGTGTCAGAGCTGTTGAGTATGCGGGTATGAGGATGTGTCTATGCGGTTGATGGAGCAGGAGATGGCTTTTAAGATCCTCAATATCCTAGAAGAGGATAAGGTGAAGTATGTGGTGTACATGTTCAAGGGAAATGCTGACCACTGATGGGCCATCGAGGAGGGGAAGAGACCTAGTGTTGTGACCAGTTGGGTTGAATTTCAATGAGAGTTTGTGAGCCACTACTTCTCACATACATATCTAGATGAGAAGATCTCACAATTTGAGAAGATATGGCAGGATTTCTTGAAGATCAATGAGTATGAGGCGAAGATCATAGAGATGTTGAGGTTCAGTCCTCATATGGCAGCAACAGATAAGGAGAGGATCCAAAAGTTTGAGAAGGTTTTCAACACGAAGCTGACAACATCGACATCTTCCTTGATGAACATGGAGAGGTTCTCTTCCTTTGTGGAGTCGATGAAGAGAATAGATTGCTCTACTATTGAGAAGCATGAAGCTAATGCTAAGAAGAGGCCAAATCAGTTTCAGGGGTACTCTTATGGAAGCCTTAAAAAGCCAAAGTTTTCTTCACCTCAATCACAGCAGTGGTCAGTTTTATCTTAGCAAGGGCAGAGGCCATAGTTTTCCACCTGCTGGATCACATAGTACAATGTCGGTATCAGTGATAGGGCCGTCTAGGCCATGGTACAAGGTAATACCTATTATAGGTGTTGACAAATTGGGCATATGAAGTTGTTTTGCCCTATGCAGGATGACAAAGTGACACAACAACTGAGATAGAGTCTATGAGGTTCTCAACAACAACAATTCAGTAGTGGTGGTGGAAGAGGACGCAATCAGGTGTTGCAGGAAGGTTCCTCTGGATAGGCTAGTATAAGACGTGGATAACAATAGGAGATGGATTGATAATATGGTATGAGACAGATGGAGGGAGTGGTCAATCCACAGGTCATGACAGTTTAGATGGAACTTTCTCATTCTGATTTTTCTACTTCTTTTGTATCTATTTTGGTTGACTCGGGTATGATGCTCTCTTCTATCACCAGAGAGGTGATAAGTATCTATAATTTTCCTATATGTCGTAGATTTGATAGTCTCTTTTTATAAGCCCCAATTGTTGGTTCTTCTGAGTTATGAGAAGTGTGTCCCTCATGCATTCTTTATTTCCCAGGATGCAACATATAAGTGGATCTTATGTCATTTGATATGCATGGATTTGATGTGATCCTTGGGAAGGATACCTTGAAGAAGTACATAGTTGTTTTGGATTTTTGTTCCAAGGTGGCAACTATATGTGATGGAGATGTTTTGTGTCTCTTCCAAGGAGATAGGGAGATTCTTATGATGTGTTTGGTGTCAGCTATGGCTGCAAGAGGTTGATGAGATAAGGGTGTGAGGCTTTCTTTGCTCATTTTGTGGATACTAGAAGGAGGAATCCTAGTATCGAAGGGGTTCCTATTGTGAGAGAGGTTGAGGATGTTTTTCTTGAGGAGTTTCCTGGTGTCCCCCCTCCTAGAGATATTGATTTTGAGATCAATCTTGGTCCTGCAACACAACCCATAACACAACCACCTTATCAGATGGCACCAGTAGAGATGCAGGAGTTGAAGAAGTAGTTGTAGGAGTTGTTAGATAAGGGCTTCATCAGGATGAGCACTTCCCCTTGGGGTGCTCCCTTGTGGTTCATGCAGAAGAAGGACAGATCTATGAGGTTGCATATAGATTATAGATAGACGAATAAAGTTACAATAAAGAACAAGTACCCATTATTGAGGATAGATGATATGCTTGACTAGTTGTGAGGTGCCCTAGTGTTCTTTAAGATAGATATAAGGTCAGGATACCATCAATTGTGGATTAAGGCATATGACATACCCAAGTCTACTTTCAGGACTAGGTATGGTCATTACAAGTTTGTGGTTATGCTGTATGGGCTAATAAATGTGTTGGTAGCTTTCATTAATCTGATGAATAGGGTGTTCAAACCATTTCTGAATCAGTTTGTGGTTGTGTTCATAGACGATATGCTAATTTACTCTAGAGATTGATAGTAGCATGAGCAACATCTTTGTGAAGTTTTGACATTTTTAAGGAAACATAAGTTATACGCCAAGTTCAACAAGTATGAGTTTTTTCTCAAGGAGGCATCTTTTATGTATCAAATTATATCTGCTAAAAATTTGTGTGTTGATCCAAAGAAGGTTCACTCAGTGTTGGAGTAGGAACAGACCAAGACACTGATGAAGGTTTGTAGTTTACTATGCTTGGCAGACTACTACAGAAGGTTCATCAAGAACTTCAGTGTCATGGTGTTACCCATGACCAAGTTGACAAGGAAAGGTGTTCCATTTGTATGGGATGACAAGTATCATTGTTCTTTAAGTTTCTAAATGAGAAGTTGACCAGTGAACTGGTGTTAGCTCTGGTAGAGCAAGGGAAAGGCTACATCGTCTTCAGTGATGTGTCGAAAAAATGGCTTGGGATGTGTGTTGATGCAGGACAAGAACATAATTTCTTTTGCTTTGTGACATTTAAGAAACATGAGGAGAACTACCCGATGCATGATATGAAGCTTGAAGTTGTGGTCCATGCCTAGAAGATTCGAAGGCACTATCTGTATGGAGAGGTGTCAAATCTTCACCGACCAAAAGAACCTTCAGTATATCTTATCGAAGTAGGAGTTGAACATGCAACAGTGGAGATGGATGGAATTGATCAAGGACTATAATTATATGATAGAGTACCATTCAGAGAAGGCAAACATGGTGGCTGATATGTTTAGCTAGAAGTCTTTTTTGTCATCATGTAAAAATAAGGCACACGATAACTACCATCTAGAGAAGGTGAATGTGGTGGCTGATGTGTTTAGTAGGAAGTCTTTCTCATCATCATCTACATATAAAGCACAATTACATGCTTTGGCGTGCCACAAGCGGGACATGTTGGTGTCACTTTGCTAGATGAATGTACAGTTAGAGGTTTATCTATTGGCATGCTTGTTGGCATAGGTGCGTGTGAAGCCTAAGTTGATGCATCAAATCAGACATGCGCATCAAGTTTATATTGTGATACAAAATATCAAGGTAGAGTTTGTTAGTAAAAACTATGCCAATTTATATGAGATAGATGATTGGACAATTTTCTTTCACAACAGTACGGTGATTCTAGATGCTGATGGGTTGAGGAAGATGGTTTTTGAGGAGGATCACTCTTCAATGTATGGCATGCATCTAGAAAGTACGAAGATGCAACATAACCTAAAGGATCTTTATTGGTGGCCTTGTTTGAAGTTTGATGTGGCATAGTTTGTTGCTATGTGTCTACTTTGTTAGTAGGTCAAGGCTGAGCATCAAAAGTTAGTCAAAATATTGCAGCTGTTTCCAATACCGCGGTGGAAATGGGATCACGTCACCATCAACTTTGTGGTTGGTCTTCATAAGACAAGAAAAGGGCATGATTCCATTTTGGTGATATTTGATAGATTGACCAAATCAACTCACTTCTTCCAATTAAGACGACATACATAGCAGATAAGTTGGCACAAATATATGTCAGTGAGATAGTCTGCCTGCATGGTATCCCAATTACCATAGTGTCTGATAGGGGTCCTCAATTTCCCAATCATCTTTGGAGCATCTACCCACTGAACCATGGGGACACAAGTGAGGCTTAGATAGATGGTCAGTCAGAGAGGACTATCCAAATCTTGGAGGATCAACTGAGAGCTTATGTTATATAGTTTCTTGGTAGTTGGTATGCACAAGTGAGTTTGATAGAGTTTGCATACAATAATAGCTACTAGAGGAGTATTGTTATGGAACCTTATGAAGCTTTGTATGGGAGGCATTGTCAGTCACCTCTTTGTTGGAATAAGATAGGTGAGTATCATATTTTGGGTCCTGAGATAGTGCAATACACTATAGAGAAGATCAAAGTCATACAACAACAGTTGAAGGCACCACATGATAGACAGAAGTCTTATGCTGATAACCGCCATAGGATGTTGGAGTACTAAGTTGGAGACTGGGTGTACCTTAAGGTTTCTCCTTTGAATGGTGAATCTGTATTTTGTAGAAATGAGAGGATACATCTACACCAATCAATTAGTATCAATCATGAACTTTAGGTGTCACTAATGACATCTAGTCCTTCAAATTCCATGAATTAGCATCTCTACTTCATTGTTTTGATAGGATGTTTGTCTTGAAATATGTATAGGAACCCTAATGCTTTTTTTAACCTAAATGCTCATTCTTAACCTAAAATGTGACTTCTTAAGTGTATGCATGCTATAACTTGATCAAGTCTCAAATCTTATCTTTGACTGATGCCATTTAATCTTGCAATCCTAAAATCAGTAACTTTTATTATGCTTTGTGATATAATGACTTGATACCTCAAGATAGTAGCCCACTTATACTCTTGATACCCCAAGTACCTATTATGTGTACTAAAGGACCTAGTTGACCAAGTTGTATCTGTATGATGAAATATGACTCTTGTGCCAATAACATGCTTTATCTTGTCCAATTCAATAGAATCATTAGCTTGTGGCACTATAAGCCAACATGATCTATCATATGCTCTCTATGCTTTCATGACTTAGAGTTATTACCCTATTGCATGGAATGTTCTAGTATGACTTTATCATGATCTTGGATGTTAAACCACGATATTAATCTAAATTGTGTGCATCCCTATATCCAATCAAATATCAAGTTTATCTAGTATCACTCTTAATGTGGATGGTCCATCTAGACCTAAGGTTTAGTGTTGATTCTTCTTCTTTATGGAATCATTGCTTGCATGTTTGGAACTTTGGGAACTACGTTTGAAATACTTGAAACCTAGGTCTAGGGGAACATCCACATGTATCATATGATGTTTGGCTCATCAAACTCTTTGGATATGATATGCCGTGCTATATCTTTTACTTGCTAGGTACCTTTGGTTTGGATAATCTCTAGGATCTTACTCGAGTATGTTTGATCTTGTACTCTACTCACAAGGTACGCTTACTCTCTTGACCCTACTATGGTATTGTCTTGTTTGTATGTATGCTCGTATGAATGCTTGGCTAGTAATTACTTATTTGAGCTACTTGTTCCCTATGACTAATACGTTCGTTTTGCTTGATATATGTTGATCAAGCCACAAACATAATTGAACTTGTCCATTATACAAACCTAGTGTACCTACCTATATTCTCGGGGTAAGGGAACAAGGTTGGGTGCCTTACTGGAGACGTCCAGGTAAGGCGGACCATGTTGATAAAAAGGGCTGGCTAATCTTGAGGACCCTAATGGATCCTTTCAATGGGAAGCTGGTCAATGGCCATAATATGTTGTTAGGTATAATGGAAATGCACTTAAAACACACTTTCTATAAAATAATGTTGTTAAGTGTTCTAACCTTGTCTATACTTCTTACTTTATATGATATTTCTAGCCAAGCAACTTTTATTATACTCTTAAACTATTTACTTGTCCTTTCATAGTGTACTTAATGCTTTAGCATTAATATGTTTTGTTTATCTATTTTGTAGTTGCCAAAGATCCGCTGCATTTTGGACTCAAATGGCATGCCAATGGGTTATGGTTGAAATAGAAATGGGTACATGTTTCTCTATCCCCCTTCAAGTATCTTGTTATATCTTGTTGGTACTACTTTTGCATATATATTGCATGTGTGAAGCATTTGATACATTCCAGGGACGGGCGCCCAGGTCCACTCACCTTTGGAATTGTAACCATTAGGAGTGTGGACTTAGGGTGACAAACGGTTCTGTGACACTACCTATATGAAAAGTAACTTAGAGATTATGTTACTTTCAGACATTTAGTTATTAATGTTCATCTCATATCCAATAATCATTTTATCAGTTAGACATAATTATTCAAATGAAGTTATGTTTTAGGATATCAGATTATAAATTCTAGATATTTGAGATACTTTTATATATGCAATATTTATTATTCAGTTCAGTTTATTTCTCAAATCCTTAGACTCATATGTCATAATTCTGATATCAGAATTTAACTAAGTGATCTATTAAATAAGAGTCTCAGATCCCATCTCAATTATATAGTAATAAAGATACATATTCAGATTTAGATTTAATTTAGGATTTAAGAGCAAAGATTCAAATTAAGAATTAAGTTTACTAAGATGTCAATTTCTAATAGAATAATTTTAATATGACAAATTTTTTGAAATATTCATACTAGATTCAGATTTAGATTTCAATTCAAAATTTAGTAAATGCTCAATTATTAGTATTAATTTGTAGTATAAGATAAGTTCATATTCAACATTTAGTAATTTTAGATATAAGATGTTGAAATATTCATATCAGACATTATATGATAAGTCCTCATTCAGTTAGTCCTGGAACGATTCAGAGGCATCTATATCCAATTTAGAGGAGTGTTTACTCCAATTTAGAGGTACTTTTGTACCAATTCAGATACACCTCTGTGTCATGTATTGCCAACTCATAGGTACTTCAGTACCAATTCAGGGTGTACACACGCCAGTTTAGGAGGACTTTTTGTATAATGGTGCCTACAATTTAGAGAAAAGATGTAAATAAAAGACACATCGATTCAGTATAAGTTTATAGCTTTCAGATATTAGTTCAACTTTCAATTACAGTACATTTATGTTTGTCATATTAGAAATTAAATGCCACTTACTCTAATAGTAGGTTTCCCTTTGTCCATGGTTTGGGAGGAGATGTCCATATGTATGAAATTTTAGGAGAGAGTCATGACAAAATGATGCAGCAACAATGATAGAAGGTTTGCTTGGTGGGGCACCATCAACAAGATCTGAGACATTAAGACATAATACATGTTTTAGCTTCATGTATATAGGTTTTATAAAGTTTGATGTAAGTTTCTTTTCTTGAAAATTTATAAAAATGCTTTTTACACAGTTTATAGTGGTTCCTTTCTATCATTATTGTAATGTATATCATGTTATTAACATTCTACAGTTGAAAAAAAAATTAGCTTTTTCTCATGTGATAAGAAAATCAGGAAGTTACGCAAGTCCCATGACAGCCTTCTTGCAACAAGTAGTCTAAGAACACTCAAACAATGTTGTTGAATAAGATTGGAGAAAGAGAACAACAATGCTCACAATATATAAATATAAATTCTTTGGAAGATTTATAATATGAAACTCTCGATGAAGAAGTGATGATCAACTTCCATAAGCATAGGTAAGGTTATATTTAATGGAGTATGACACTATTCTTAAGCTTTGGATTAAATCTGAATATAGTAATATAGAATTCTAATCTTGGAGAAATATAACATGCAATATATTTTCTTAAGTGTATCTTCTAAATTCTCATATGCACTCTTGTATATAAAAACACTTAGAATTGGTAAATATAACTATTGGGAGTGTTTCGACCAAGATAAATGCTAAACTAGACGTTAGAAGTCAAAAGACAAGTTTACAATAGTTAGAAAAATAAATGCAGATTTTGACTGCGGATTAAGAAGAGTTCGACTAAAATATTCTATGTAAAAATACTATTATATTTTTGGAAAATATATCAAATAATGTTTTAATGACATTTATCTATCCTAAAGACTTCATATAAGTGTGGAAAAGAGTCTAGGATAGGGTTAATTATCACTCATTCTTACATCATTCCTAGCATGTTACATAAAATGTACTTGTACAAAGAGTACACATGGTACAAATTGTTCCATAAGAATTTAAACACACATAATCTTGAATATTCTTTGTCGTTGGATCTTGTCTAAGTTTTTTGATCATCTAAAACACTAAATGTACATTTAAGTAACACAAAAGGAACATATTTACACCATCAAAAGTAGAATGTGATGTATCCAAAAAGCCAACAAACATAACATCACACCTAAAAAATTTAGAAGATCAAAATATTTATGAATTAGAACCCTATAAATCATCTAAAGATTCATGTAAATTATTTCCTTCTCATCCAAATTTATCTATAAATACTTAAAATGTAAAAGATAATAAGTCTGGGTAGGTGGGGCACAAAAAAGCAGAATTGATATATATTTTTTAGGACATAGATAAGGAAATATGCAAATAAAAATTTCTTGACTTGAAAATAAATTAACAATTGAACATGCATTTTTGTGTACAATATACCATGAATGAATCATTACAATACCACAAAGTAGCATTTCAAGGTCACATGAATAACTAAAGTCATCTTAAATGGTGGTTACTTTTCTAAATATGCATAAGGGCCCACTAAACCAAGTTCTAAAAAGGGACAAAATTTTATTGATAAGTAAGCCAAATATAAATCCTTTAGTATATAAAATCTTTCCATCCATAAAGGGTGCATTTCGTAGTCCCAAACTCTTGTTTAATATCATTTCTAGAGATATCAATTATGTTTAAGTCCTAGTAACATAACTAAGTTCATCTTTTCTTGAATGTCAATGAATAATTAACATGCCGAAAATCAGATAAATTTAACTTCAATAAACCATTAATATATGAAAAAAATACTTATATAACCATTATATAATTACATACATCTTCATATTCACAACATTGGTGATATTTAATGCGTCCAATCAGGGTCCAAAGTCTTGAAAAAAAAGGTAGTTCATTTTATTCCTAAGTGTTTATGATGTTAAATCCTAAGTCACATCGACAGAGTAAAACGTTGAGTAGGATTGTATTTGGAAAACATTTCCTTCTCCTAGTCTAAACAACATCATATTACATACTCAAGTCTTCACTTATCTTTGGTACTTGAACCATAATTTGTCTCAAAATATTAAATTTTAATATTAGGAGTTCATGATATATGTATATACAATAAAGCCAAGTGTGACCCAACTTCTTGATTATAACTAAATAGTTGTTGGGTTATGGTCATACTAAACCAAGCATAAATTAGCCATAAACTAGAAGGAAGTGTATAAGCAAGAAATCAAATAATAAGCACAAAGATGTTGGTATTTCCTTTGAAATTTTAATACTCTACCATATAAATAACCAACAATGTTAACCAAACACAATGTCCGATATGAAAATGAAACTAAAATAAAAATGAAACATACATAACGTACATCTACCACATGAATATACAAAATATATCTATGTATAGTATGATAATATATATAAAAATGCCAATATACAAACTCAATTCAATTTAAATCCCAAACCAATTACAACATAATCCTTAAGACCTAGGAAGATATAGATGACCCTAACAGAAACTAGAAAAGCCAACTGGTTTCTCACCTCAAGAGAAGGAGCCGTACAACTATTTTGTAGGTTGTTGTTGATAACCACCACCATAGAAAGAAGATAATTGGTGTCAATTTTAAATTTTGTGAGCAATTCCTGTGAGACATTAATCATAGTGAGTGAACAGAACCTATATAAAGAGACATGAGATCATGTCTTTTTTTATTCTATGCAAATAATCAATATTAGATATATTAAACAAATATAGTAACAAAAATATTATAAGTTATTAACAACAAATAAATATGTCTATGCATAACGTCAAGTGAGACAATTTAGATAGAAGAAACATATAAAAGGAATAATGTCTTGTTTACATGTCTATTCATTTGGATTATCACATTTTAAGTCCCTTATTGCCTTGGTTTACACCCACGAAGCTATTTCTAGATATAGGAATTTTTACATACCACAATAATGTCTTGAGGTATCAATACGAGTGTTAAAATCTATCTAACATGCTATGTATGAGATTTCCTCATTTGTCATTTAGGGGAACAAAGGTCTATAACTTGTAAAGCTCTCATTCTTGTATCTTAGATATTCAAGATTAAACAAACAACAATCACTATAAAGAACTAGATAATTGTGTTTATTACTTAACATAAACATCTCAAAAGATGAACAACACAAGCGAGTGATGTTAGGATCCAAAGAACCTAATGCATGACTTAATGAGAGAAGGAAGTTTTATGTCACACTACCCAAAGAATAAATAGTTCGACAAGATATGGATTGCATTTCAAAATATTTATCAATTTGATTTATTACTTTAGGGATATTCTCGTGACTCATAGGTCCCCTATAAATAACCCGATTTACTTCCTTAGAAAAGAACACCTAGCTAGATTACAATGATTAGGAAATCCTATATCTATAATGATTTAGTTTTTCTTATCATTACTTGTTCATGTTACTCATCATTTTATCATGAGATTTAACATATTCTTGCATCATGCATCTTGGACCCACTTAAGCAATACTAGTTGAGAGCATTATATTTTATAGAACCCATCTAACAAGATTAAATCATGCAGTTTAATATAAAAATGCAATAATTATTTGAACACAAGCACACACACACACACACACACACACACACATATATATATATATATATATATATATATATATATATATATATATATAAAATTTAATGTGATATAATGCAACATTTATAATATTAGATATCATCCAAGTGAACCACAACCCCATAGTTGGACATTCAAATCCCATCCTTAGTCAAATTATGCATAGTAGATTATCATGCATTCATCATTAGATATTAATAGTAACTTAAAAATTATAAATAATGTATCAAAATGCATAACTTTACTAATATGGGAACTTCATGACCAATTCCATATTTGAGTTTCAACCATTGATCGTGAACTGTAATATTAAGGCACAATTTTGTATTGTGGGCTTGAATTGACTAAATGAGCATGTTCTGTGAACAACTTATTCATTATAGTGGAATATGCTTCAAGTATGTTATTTGGTACTAAAAATATTAAGATAAAATCATGAGATTTGAATCTCACCTGTTGTTTCCCAAAAATTCCCAAAATCTCCATATTAGACAAATTTATTGTCCACATACATTGATTTCATTAAAGTTAAGTCTCTAAAATGGGTGTTAAGTTGTTAATCTATATAAAATAGATTATAATTGAGTTTGAATAGAAATTTTGATCCAAGGTCTACCCCACCCCCTAAAAACAAGAGCTATGCATTTGAAACATGTTATAGGAAGAGAAAATGGAGAAAAATAGAGGAAATTAGGATTTATGTCAAAATTTCAAAGAATTTGGTTTAGGTATCAACCTGTAATATTAGATGAAATTTGATGGATTCAATTGATCTTACCTAGAATTAACTCCAAATTGGGTGAAAGTTCCTAGTTCATAGTAGATATCTCCCTAAATACTCTCTAATCCTCTTATGTTCCTTGAATTATTATATTTGATTGATATGAATGTATCTTGAGGTTCTTCCACATCATTTGAGGCACTTATGTAATTTTCTTCCCCCAACTATTTTAGTCTTAAAACATATGGTAGACCTTCTAAATGGTGGTCAACCTTGAAAGACAATAAATCCCTTCAAAGGTTAGTCAAAATGTTAAGCCTTAGGACAACTGCGAGGTTGGTTGACCTCAAAATATTGAAATAACCCAAAGGTTAGTTAGATAATGAAATGTTGTAGTGAGATTAGACAATTTTCTAGCATAAATGACCCACTTATCATAATTGACACCAACTATAACTCTAGCCTATTTGTAAGTTTGCTAGATTCATTCGATAGTTTGAAACTAAACTTAGTATGTTAACATGCCCCGTGAAAATATCATATATGATTAGTTTATCATTATTGCATAAGTTTAACATAGAAAACAAATAAAGATTCTCTAAATCCCTAAATTCACTAAATCTAGGTTGTTAGTTTCAAAAATCTAAGTGCAACAAAGGAGAATGAAGTGTAGCGGATGACGAGACCTAGGGGGAAAGGGGGACATGGCGGCGGTGGAGCCGGTGATGGCAGGGAAATTGATTCTGAGGGAGGACTCGCTGGAAGTAACCAAAGAGATCTTGCTACTGCGGAGCCGGACAAGAGGCAAACGCCTAGCATCTCCATACCAGAACTGGGTTTCGAGTTCTTGGTTGCGGGCATGCGAGGGGTTGAAGGTTCGTGTTCTGAAGATCAGACCAAGCAGACCATAGCCGAGGATGCATTAAACATCACACAGCTGATCGTGGACAAAGGAAAGGCGACTGACAACTCGATCTCACAGGCAAGAGGGGTAAATTGCTTCCAAGCCTCTTTCTCAGCAGTCGTTTCGGGAGCGAACGCCACACGCAGCCAAGACGGGTTCGTCGACAAGCTCTTAGAGGATTGGCCACCGGAGGAGGTCATAACCTTAATGAGTAAAGAGGAAGTCCCATCTCTCTCCATTCTGCCAGAAGCAGAAGACACGCTGGTAAGGTTGTGGCGTTACGCAGTGGTTGTGAGACTACTGGGAGCGGAAATAGGGTACATGACCCTAAGAGATAAGATGAAGGCTCTCTGGAGAATTGTGGGAAGGTTCAACATGTATGAGCTTGATTTAGGGCATTTTGTGGTACAATTATCATGCCAGCAGGATTACGAAGCAGCACTCACTGGTGGCCCATGGAAGATTTTTGGACGAAACCTGCTAGTATGGGATTGGTTCCCTACCTTCAAACCAAAGATTGAAGCACCGACAACTATTGTCACTTGGGTACGCATCCTGAATTTGCCCCTTCATGTATATGTGCCCACCATCATTGAATTCATTGGCATGGCGCTGGGCAAGAAAATCAAAGTAGACACGCACACATCGAATCGATCTCGCAGCAAATTTGTGAGACTAGCCCTGGAGATCGATACCACGAAGCCATTCATCCCATCTATTCGAATTAATGGAGTGGAGTATGATATTGAATACGAGGGCTTTCCTTGGGCATGTGTTAAATGCGGTGAGGAAGGTCACATATCAAATCAATGCACACTTGAGGCAACAAAGGAGAAGGAGCAGAGGTCTGTAGATGAGTAGCAAACTAACAAAGGAACAACAAACATCGATCAGGCAACTCAACAACGGCAAACACAGAAGAGGAAGGGTGTGAGAAGGCCAAGGATGACCCAGTCAGACCAGGAAGAAGCCACGATGTCAGATGGTGTAAACCATTTTGCCACCCTTGGCAATGGAGACATCCCAGACTCAAATCTGATGGAGAACGCAACAGAAGCATCTATAGGGACAAGTCAAGCCAATAAACGCAGCACAAAGGTTTGGAAGAAGAAAGAAACCAATGGTCCATGCAGGGAGGTTCTTGGGAACACTACCAATATGTAGGTGGATAATTCGATCAGCAAGGAGATGCACAAAGTAGTGAACCCAGGAGAGGATGAGGTTGTAGAGGTAATAAATGATATTCTAGTAGATGAATCTGGAAATCACACAGCTGTTTACCCAGAGTGGGATGAAATTATAGTGTTTGCAAATGTCCTGGAGGATGCAGAGACAGACGACCTGCACATAAACAAGGATCCGGTCCAAATTTCTAAAGCAAAGGAAACCAAGGAAGCCAATATGGATGTCACCCCTGAGCGATATGTAAGTAGGAGAATTAAAGGAAGTGACACAAAGATGAAGAGGCGAGGGTCTGCGAGGAAGATTGAGACTAACAGAAGAAGTCCAAGACTTAAGGATTTTCACAATCTAGCAGCGACAATTGTAGTTGATCAAAGTTTAATCACACCAAGCCGATCGGTACAACTCGAGGAATGAATACATATTTAATCAAGAGAATCATGTTGCAACTCCTGCAGTTTCTGGTTTACAAGAGGTGATACAGATCGTTAATCCAGTTAATTCAGTCACTCACGCCTCCCTACTATTGTTCTTTTATGTCAGTGAAGACTAAATTGGCACGTCAAGCCATCCAAGTTCAATGGAGCCTAGTCAATCATCACCCTAAAACCCACTTCGTCTTTCAGTTTCCTAAGAGGTTGTTAGCCCCAAGAGTTATCCTTAGTTTGGAGGATAATACTTGTATTGGTATTGATAATACCATATATTATCATGTTCGCATTAGCTGGTCATTTGTGAGCACTCGTTGATGGAATAAAAAGGTTTTTTGTTTGAAAAAAAAGTTTCAAAAATCTAACAAAACAAACTATCCATTCGCTAAATGTGTTGATTGGAAAAAATGTAAAACAACTACTTGTATTAAAAAAGGTACAAAAATTGCAATTATGTAGTAAAACAAAATGGAAACTAAACTATTTCTAGGATCCCTCAAAGCCAATATATATTCTAGTTCGTTTCCCCCAATAAAAGTAAAGAGTAAGATAGATAAGTTGGATCTCCTACTAAAGATCCCATGTGGCATTTTCTACTTAGTCATAATGCAATGTCACCTTCACAAATGATATATGCCTCATCCTTAACCTTAAGATACTCCTATCTAAAATATATACATATGCCTCCTCATAGGATATATCTCTACAAGATACACATCTACCATCACAATATCCTAATCAATCTTAGGAAGAGATTTCTATAACACATAAATGTGAAAAACACTATGTAACTAATCTAGATCAGGTGGCAATCCTAGATAATGTGAGCTTACCCAACTCACTCTATCACATGGTAATGCATGATAAATGTGGGATCCTAACTTACAATTCCTTCTATATCAAAGTATACTCCTATGATTAGATACTCCAAGATAAACTAACTCTACAATATTGAACTCAAGTGATCTCTTGAGTTACCAATGTAAGATTTCTCCGTCACATGATCACTAAAAGTGTTCCCTGATGTTCTAGATCTTATCATTGTCCTGGCGAATATTTGATGTTTAGAAACTAGTTATCCCTTGTCATGTACCCACACATAATATATATACAAGATATATTGTGTAAATCCACATGCAATGGCATCCGGAAATTCTATTTGCAGTTGTTAATACATGAATAATGAATCAATCTAAAAAATTAATCCTAGTTGTGATGCCCCATCACAAAAAAATCAATATTACTCAAATGGAAAACTATATTAAATCCAAACAACCATTATTACAAAAAACTTGCAACATATAACATGAAATAAAAAATTTGAATCAAACATTGCTTACATATCAACAAGGTCCATTGTATATTCAAGATTCATGGGTTCTATAGAACATATATAAACAACAACCTCAATATCACATGTATACTAAAGTAAGGTACGCCTATTCATATATTACAAATGTAAAACTTGTACAACATTATGATGCATACATGCCAAGATCCCGCGTTAGAGATTCATCTGTATAAAATTATCCACCCAAACCTGAGAATATAGGGATAATTCTAAGACCAAATATTTTCAACACACAAACATCACCAACCTCCATGTAGCCCCACAAATATCACCTACCTTCATGTGATATTTATCATTCAAAAGATAGATCTTCTCCACCACAACTTGGACCATTCTACTGGTCACCTATAAAGATATAAACAATCAAGGGGTGAGACCCCCAGTCCAAACGATATGATATAATAGCTGATAAAATTTATTACTTATAATAATTTTTATAATTAACAATAATACATTATGTCATATTTAGATTAACAGAGAAGGTATAATAAAACAAAATGAAAGTCTATACCACATATGTACCCATTCATATGCATACTTGTATAGAGTATAAATCACATATAATATTTGTAGCAAGTAATGCACAGAAAAGTGCATCCATGTTATTTTTCACTTAAACCTAAATATATATATTACACATATGAGTTACACATTTTATTTTGAATCAGTATTTTGAGGAATACCACACAAACTACTAGCTAGCAATTGTGAAGCCTCACTAGATATCCATATAAGATCTAAGGATATCCAAATTTCGTTATATCTCACCACCCAGCTTGGGTCAAAGAGAGGGTAGCAAAAGTTAGAGTTATCAAAGGACATATCTACTATCAAATTTGTAAAAATTTGATCAACATATCATTGGTTTGTCCTGGGTACTCAAATCATGACACCAATCACACTCTATACAACCCAAAAAAAATTTAAGACATGGCTGCTGCCACTATCTATCACATATTACCAGACAATCAGTCACAACTAAGTCCCAAAGGGATTTAAAGATGTTAAGGAATACCAAACTTAATTATCTATGCATATTTAATAATATAAATCTTCGAGCATCTTCTCATGATTCTCAATTTACTAAAAGATTAACTCGTTGCACTATTTATCCCAACAACCAATGAAAATAGACCTATGGACTCAAGATTCTACATGATTAGTGTTGCACTTGACTAATCATATAAAATCTTTATTCTATGACTGCATCAATCAAGTTACATACAATCAACAAAAAAATCTAAATATTAATCAATCCTTTGCAACTTTAAAAGATATAAAACGTACTACCATTTATTCTAACTATTCAAAATAGGTGTATGTAATGCCTCTAACCATACTTAGGCCAAATACTTTCTAGGATACAATGTCAACACAATACCACCCAAGAAGAGTTCATGTATCATAGCTGACCATAAAAAGGCCCAAACTACCAATCTAGGACACTACAAGGCCCATTTGCCATATAAAGACACAACAAGTCTATATTCACGTCAGAATCTCATAATCATTTAAATTTTTGTGTAAACCTTCAGAACATAGTAATAAGACTACACTAAAATTTTGGAGTAAAACTTCAAAGGATACAAGAATTATGTTGGTTTTGGAATTAAGGAATAAGAAGATCAAACTAGGCATAAATGAACTATCTTATGAACTGTCTAAAGGACTATTTTAAACTTGTTTGTAGTAGGAGAACTAATATGAATAAGCCTTAGTAACATTATGGAAGAGTTCCAGACCAGTGAGAAATTCCATAAAATTTGAATCCCCATTTTAGAGTACAAAAACATCATACAAATATCACCTTTTGAATCACTTTTTAAAATAGGTCAAATTTAAGCACAAGAATGTATAATTAAGCATGCATTTAGACTTAAGGAAAGTGTTTGAGAGATTAATATGAGAATGAAAATTCATATTCCATTCTTACTTTCTTAATCAGCATAAAGATTCTATCTTTTAGCATATTAACATCATTAAAAGAGAGATTAAGGTTTGTATGAATCATGTAAGCATTAAATGTATAATATGTTATATCACTCACTTTTTTAAAAAAGTGAAAAAGAGTCCACTTATCAATTTAGATGAAAATCTCCAAGCTTGAATCCTTCAAAACATCAAATAAGCCCCAAGCTAACATGCAAGCCATAGTCTGTTCACCATATTTGAGTGTTACTTGCAAAAAGCTTCAATATCCCTTCTCCCAAAATCCTAGACAAACTAGGGTAAGAGGGGACAAGAAAACAAGGGTTATCACTATGTTGAACCATAGGTAAGGAAACCACCATGCACATAGCTTGAGGTAAGAGATGATTGAAGACAATTAAGAAAATATGATGAGATGATGCTTGCTTACATGGAACCAGGTTGGAATAAGATCCATGGGATGTGTGAAGAGTCACCTATCTCGAAGGAAGAAGAAAGGAAGTAGGTAGGAAAAAAACAAAAGAAGATAGTTTTTTAGTGATCAATGGAAAGTGGGAATTTCAGTTGTCTACATCAACTAATGACAAGAAATATCTTCTATGAATCTTCATTAGTAGTGCGAGAAACTAGGGAATAAGAGGAGGAAGCATTGGTTATATATAGGATCGGAAGGAAAGAGAAGAAGAGACAGAAGGAGTGGGCCAATGTTGTCACACCATCAATTGTCACACCCATGATTTCATCATCCGATAGTGTTAACGCTAGATGAAAGAGGGTGTTTCATTTGTGGATTGTGGTAGGAAGTTCATGAATAGACAAAAGCAAAGGTCCAGTTGTAGATGAAACTAGGTATCCCATCAGTGTGCAGTGATAGGAAGCTAATAAGAAGGAAAAAGTAAGGGTTTCATCTATAGATGTCCATGTCAGGTTTTGTGAGTAGGTAATCTTAGGTGGATTATGTAAGTAGATGATCATAAGTCTGCTACTCCCCCTTGATATTGGAAAATTAGTGATCTCCATCTCTGGATTTCATTAATATGTGATGTACAATATTTTCATCGATAGGCATTTTTCATTCATAAGCCATCCTCAACCAATAAAAACTGAGGGTAGTTTCTTAGGAAATAAAGTCCCACCAAACCAAGATCAATAAGAGAGAGAGAGAGAGAAAACAAAACATGATACATGCAAATTACAAAAAAACCCTCCAAGCACGAAGAATTGGAACATAGACCCACACAAGAGCATAAATCAACCAATCAATTATATGATTATACTGAACATGTAATTGCGGTACCAAAGAAAGTAGTTAAGATATAAAAAATGTTTTAAGGGTTAAGAAGGGTGAAGGGTCTTATAAAGATAAATCCAAAAAGGATTTTGCATCCATAATCATATGAGAACAATGTTTGTACTTCATATAACTATCTCCCACATGGCTTCCTCTACATCACGGTGATGCCAAAACACTATGAATTAACTATATCTTTCTTCCTCAACTTATGTACACGCTTGTCCAAGATCAACACTACACTTTTTATATAAGAGAGGTCATCATAAAGCTGAATTCAAACTTATTCCATTTTTTGTTCTATACCTGGATGAGACTTCCACAACATGGAGACATAAAACATGTTGTTCAAGTTGTGAAAATCTAGTGGAAACTCCCACTTGTATGCCCCCTTCCCAACACAAGTCAAGTAAGGGTCAGTTAAAATAAATCTGGGATCCAACTTAGCACTCTTACTGAATCACAAAACACCCTTCCAAGATAAAACTTGAGATATGCCTTATCTCTAACCCAAAACTCTAACAGCCTACATTGATTACCTTTCATAAGAATATTGTTTGTCTAATGGTACTTTCCATTATTGTTTGATCACTAATATTCTTAGTAGTATACTAAAAAAGCTCATGACCAAATAGCTATATTCACCTACTTCATACCAACAAACATGTGATCTACAACACCTTCTATCCAAAGCCACATATGATGCCACATATAAACCGCAATGATATGTGTTGATGGAGTTGAACTCGATCAAGATGAGGTGAATGTCCCAACTCTCGTCAAATTGGAGAACACAAGATGTCAACTGATCCTCCAACGTATGTATGGTCCTTTATATCTGATGAACTACCATTAGATGAAACGTTGTATTGAACTCTAATTGTGTGCAAAGTTTTATGTAGACGATCATAAAACCTACTCATGAGTTGTGGTTAGAACATAATATCGACAAAGTATCTCATTCTTTCTCTCTCTCTCTATCCCTCTCTCTCTATCTATCTCTCTCTCTCTCTCTCTCTCTCTCTATATATATATATATATATATATATATATATATTGGGTGGGGGACTGTATCCATTCCAACTTCTTTTCTTTTATAAGGAATTATTACAACTCAACGTATTTGCTTACAACTTTCAACAAATCTCTCAGTGGTTTTGCATAGAACTAAAAGTCCATCCTTCTCCTTACCAGCACGCCCATTCCCCTCCTTGCACTTAAATTGCAAGGTGGTGTTAAATTTTAGGGATATTCTTATCTTCATCACCCAATAGCATATCTTGGTGTTATGGCTTCGTCATTTTCAATCAACAACTTCACTTTTTCACAATTAGTCTCTATAAGCACCCTGACCCAATTTTGAACCAAGCTTTGTTCAACAACGAGTTGTATACCCTCTAACTCCTCTACAGTGGTGTGCCTTGTGTGTACAGTCATTCCCCATCCTCCGAGCCAGGTGCCTTTAGCGTTTTGTACAACAGTGGCCACTGTTGCACTTCTTTTCTTCATTGTAGCATTGACGTTTAATTTTACTATCCCTGGTGGTGGATGTAACTAGCCTTCTTCTCTATTCACATTTTTCTCCACTGAGCTAGTCTTCCATGCTTTCTCATTCAGAATAAACTTGTTTCTTATGTTGGAAATCAAGCCTATTGTCCTTGTGGGAGTTGTCTCAGACACTTCAATGTTTCTACGCTTCTATACTTCATGACATGCAATCTAAAATTGCACCTCTGTCATGCCATCAAACTGAACATCAACCCTTCACCATTCTTCAAATATAGTATCTCCAAAAAAGTCTTGATGTCCCATTAGAGGAATAACACTCTTCCATGCTTCCTTTATAGTATTGCAATTTCATAATGTATGTATGATTGATTCCTTGTCTCTGTTACATCTACTACATATATCATGTTGTGTCATATGTCGATGTTTCCTTCTTTCATTGGTGAGCAAT
The DNA here is from genome assembly GCA_963693085.1 of Alisma plantago-aquatica. NCBI lineage: Eukaryota > Viridiplantae > Streptophyta > Magnoliopsida > Alismatales > Alismataceae > Alisma > Alisma plantago-aquatica. Next base: position 167,918,881 of record OY856413.1, read on the forward strand.
GCTTGATGCCCTACAAGCCAAGCAAAGTGTTTTACACAATCTGACGCCTTCATCTTCCAACCTTTCTTCCAACTGCTTGGTACTGCCACATCCTTGTCCTTTCGCACCACTTTATTTGTTGAACTGGTTGTAAACCTCCCATCTTCTGAGTGAAGCCAAATTCTCTAATCCTTGGTGTCTTCTCTAATCAAAACCTACACTTTTAAAATGAGGTTCACTGTGTCTTTACCAAACCACTCATTCAAGAACCCAACATCCCACTTTTGGGAGTCCAACAGCAGGGAGCTGACTCATAGGTCCTCAAGCTTGGCTGGAACCGGATGCAAAGCAACCTGCCTTAACTTTAGACCAAGTTTAACCAACAGATCATCCCACATCCTCAATGAATCCCCATTAATAAGGCTCATAATGGAGTTGCTCTAGATGAAATTCTTGTTTTCCAGTGCCACTCTATATAGGGTTGAACCTAAGGCCTTCATTGTAGCATCAAAGGAGTCGAACTGATGCTTCAAAGCTATGCATCACATAGCATCTCTATCAGTAGCCATGTCCCATGTGGGTCTTAATAATAAATCCTGGCTCCATTCCCTCATTGACTTAATACCAAAACCACCATTAGTTTTCGATCTAGTAACCTTGATCCACCCTACAAGTGATTTTGGTCTCTCCTTATAGTTTCCTCCCCAAATAAAATTTCTGATGCGACCATCGATTCTGTCGCATAGGCTCACATGAAGATTAGTTGTTTGCATTGTGTAAGATGGAATTGTATAAAGTGTAGCCTTATCTATACAGACACGACCTAAAAAGGAAAGACTGCGGGCCACCCACACATTCACCTTGCCTTCTGTCCTACACACAACATTAGAATAAGTTACTTTCATGATCCTTGTGTGGGTGATAGGGACCCCAAGGTAACACCCTAAATTTGGGGTTGCCTGAAATTCAGACAAAGCTTGTATTTCTCTCTTCAACACATTTAGTACACTCCTAAAAAAGAATGTATGTGTCTTTCTTATAGAAATTGATTTTGCAGATGTTGTTCCAAAAATCTTGAAGCAGTCTAAGATTCATCTCATTTGTTCCTTGCTTGCTTGTGCGAGTAGAATCAAGTTGTCTGTGAAACATACGTGAGCAATCTTCACTCCAGACCTTCCTAGTTTAATTGGCTTCCACCAATTGATTTTAACTTTCTCTTGAATCATTTGACTCAATCTTTCCAAGCACATGATGAATAAATAGGGTGATAAGGGAACACCTTGCCACAAACCTCTGCTTTCCTTAAATTTCTCCAAAAGTTTACCATTCTAGACAACAAACGAGTTTCCCCCTAGTAATGGACTGCATGATGTAAGACCTGACATGTACTGGTAAACCTACATGGATAAGAGTACCATTAAGAAAGACCCATGACATTTGATCATAAGATTTGGTTAGATAAACTTTTATCTCCATCATTTTGGACCCCTTGATCTTCTTCATATTGTGTATGACCTCCTGGAATAACACAATGTTATCCATAATTTTCCTTTAAGGTACAAAGTTGGTCTGCTCAACTAAAGCCTAGTTTGGCATGAATCTCTTCAGTATTTCCACCATCACCTTAGATGCAAGTTTTAGTAATATATTATTAAAGTAGATAGGCCTCAATTGGTCGCACATCTCCGGATTAGGAATCTTGGGTATAAGGATGATGGTTGAATTACATACCTCCACTAGCATGACACTACCACATAGAATATCCTTGATCGAAGACAAGACTGAGTTTCCCACTTTTCTCTAGTTGTAATATGTAGTTACTCAATCTGGGCCAGCCACCTTGCACACCTTCATGGATTTTAGGACTCGCCACACTTCCTCATTGTACAACATTACCCAATCGCATCCAGATCGCTTCCCTACAGCTTCCTAAAAACTCCAAGAATAGCTTTGTAATTGGGAGCCATATTGCTTCCTGGGTCTAAAAGAGCTCTTTTAAAATGCAACACCACCATCTTCCACAGTTCTATCTCATTTGACACCCACTCATCATCAGAGTTTCTTAAAACTTTGATGGTATTCTATCTTCTCCGTTGGTTCACCCAATTTTGGTAAAAGCTTGTATTATTGTCACCATTTTGTAGCCAGTTAACAAGTGCTTTCTGTTTCCAGTTCTCTTCTTCATCCATCATGAGTTGTTCTAGCTCAGTCTGCCTCAAAGAAAAACATATATCATCATAAACCATCTTATGTCATCTATATAAGACTTACATCATATCATCAAAACTTATTTCATCTATTCTATCTATCATATATTCTAACAAGGCTCTAGAAATCTAATCTAGAACTACTCTCTCTTCTAGACTGATGTCATTCACTTTCATTTAGGTTGCATGACCACCTCCTACTCGTACATGTTTGGGGACACATTTTTATAATACATATATATAATAAAGTATTATATAGTTTTTCTCTGATAAAACAAGCGTCACTAAACTTAGACCTTAATGGTTGTTTATATCTTGGGGTTTCAGCGGTCGATGAAGATGATGCATGATCTAGTGTTTAGCATTTGATGAAGATCATGTATGATCTAGTTTTCAGCAGTCATTGAAGATGATTCTTTGATATAGTTTTCAGTGGTCCAAGATCATGTTTGAACCCACGTGGTTGTTGAAGGTGATTCATCTCTTCGGTCGATGAAGAAGGTGAGTCCCATTTCTAGCAGTCAATGAAAATTCCTAGAATTTTGTTTGTCTTACATGGTTGACTTTATGATGATGATAGTTGACCTTCTTACATGATTGTTGATTTGAAATCCTAATTTGGATTATAATTTTGAACCTAACCCTAATTTCAAGTACATGATGATAATTAGCATGTTGATAGAGTACTTTCTCTCCCTTAATGTTGTAACCCTAATTTGCTTATGTATCACATGCATGGTGATGATGATGCGCCTTTTTGTAGCATGGAGAGATATTGATGATCCCGTAGGGAATGATATGATGGTTATATGACCTGGAATATGGTCTTGTATCCTAATTGAGGTGATATCCTCTATGTGATGTGATAAGGGATTGGTATCCCATGGTAATGTGATAATTGTGATGGTCTGATGAGCGACAATGTACAATACCATGTGGTGGTATGACATGTTTTATGTTTAAAGTGTTTTATATCTTATGAAGTTGCACTCTACCTATGTTTTACAGAAATATTTTAAGGTTTGTTTATAACTATATTGATGCAATAAAAGACACCTAATTGTCTTTAAGTAATCAAGTGGAACCCAAATCATGTAGATTCCTTGGCCATAGATCCATTCCAATGTCAAGACTTGCTGGATGGTGAAATGATTATTCCTAAGGGAAACTCAGAGTGCATATTGCTGAGTATGCAAGGTGCAAGTGACTATGTGTCCTTGGTGTTAGAGGATTGCTATGGTCATGCCTCAGTGTAGTCGTATCTCGAAGATTTATATATGTGATATTTTTAGGGCAGCGATGTTGGCATGGTTTCATTCACTGGTGTCTAGCGTCACAACCTATATACCAAGACTGGCTAGGTGTTTTGCAATTTGACTTTATATTTCACTATGGTGGACTCATACTAACCGAGAATGTGGGGGATCATAGGAGTACAACTCTCCTAGATCTTATATGCCACTGATTTCGACTTAGCAATGGTTGGTTGGATTGAATGGTATACCTCAATTCCTCAAGGCATGAAAAAAAAAGACATGACACAATTGTGTAGTGTGTTTGTGTAGGGTTAAATATGCTTCACATTGGATGTTAAACCTTTTTATGTTTCTTATATTGTTCAGTAGGTGATAAGACTTACATGTTATTCATATACCTTCTAATCATATATATATATATTTCTATGCCTATCTTACTAGCATGCTTAACCTACCTAACTTGTGTAATCAGTTTAACTTATTCATTTAGATGAATCTACTCATCCTGTTTAAAAATATGATATCTATTGTAACGATAACCATCGTTTGAGAGTTATATCTCTCGGTGATACATGGGTCTCACCTCGTGGGTTACCACATATTTTTAGGTGGTCGTCAGCGACGTGGTCAAGATCGTGTTGTTGAGGAAGAGTAGGTTGGAGATTAATAGAGGAAGAAGGTTGGATAGTTGTTGTTGTTGTTATTATAAGATTCCTAGTTTGTCTGCATACTCTCAGGTCCATGACGGGATGTGTTTTGAAGATGTTTGTATATCGACATGTGGTTTTGGCAGTATGCCTTTGTTGTATATATGGCATGTATGTGGAACGAGATCTGTTCAATAGGTTTTGGCTTCAACCATTAAACAGGATGTAATTACCTAGTTTGGCATGTAATATGATGCAGATTGATGGACCTTCATGTAATGTTTCAACACATGATAAGCAATGCATGAATCAAATTTAATTTAACCTATTTTTCTGGTGTATGTTTAATTAGTAGTTGATCATACATTTTGTTTGAGTTATATCATTTTTATGTCATTGGGATTTCATGCGACAAAAACCCTAAAATGAAGCTAGTAAGGGTAAATGATTGAGAATCTAATACATATTATGTAATCTTGTGCTTAATTAGGTGTTGCTTTTGGCTAGATGGTCAGGTATGGGCTTTAAATAATTAAATGACTAGGGATTTATTTCTTGAAAACTGATACATATGTAGTCTTGTTTACTTTCTCAGTTATTTCCATGTAGCATTCTAGTATTGTACTTGATGTTTATTTGACTATCGATGTTTTAAAACTTGTAAACATATTATAGAAACTCCATTATACAAACCTCATGCATTTACCTAAAGTTTTGGGGTAAGGTCATAAGGTTGGTCATTGTACTTGAGTTATCAAGATAGCAAGGACCATGTTGATAAAAGGGTTGGATAATCGTGAGCACCCTCATATACTCTTATAATGAGAAGTTGTTAAAAGGCCTTACTTACATGATATTGATGAATGCATAAAATGATGGTATCATTGGAGTGAAATGATACAAAACACAGGCTCTCACTTTTCTAAATACCTATCCTATTTATTCTTATTCATTACTCCTGCAAATCTTTTCAAATTATGCAAAACATACTATATGTATCTTTCAGCCTTCTACTCAGCTCCTCGTGTTTTGACCCACATTGTTTTATGTATTTTGTAGGTTCAGAGATGGCTAGAAGTTGATGGGCTTGGTGAGCTATGTCAGGTGTACTTGTTGTTAGATCCCTAGTGTACATGAATAGACTTCTAGAATTCTACTCTTAAATGTGTAATTGAAATTTTGTAATAAGACATTGTTGCTTAATAATACTTGTTGAATGTTAACATTATGATTGGTGCTTTTATCTTATTATATGTTCATGTATTCTAAGCATTACAGTTCCACATTTGCACTTTGATAATATCATGCTAGGGATGGATGCCTAGTTCCTATCGTCATTGACTTTATAGTCAGTTGGAGTTAGGATTTGGGTAACAAATAGTTCTGTGACAGTGACATTCAGTAAGTGTGAGTTTTGGCTGCAAGGTGTCTTGTTTTGTTCATGTCATAGATATGAATGATATTTGTGTAGATGCCAAGAATGTTGAGTTAATGCTGAGTATGAGCATCGTAAGACACCTACTAATGTGTGAAGTGATCTTAGTTTAGCTAGTTACTATAGATGTTTTGTTATTATTTTTAATTGATATAGCCTTTTTCGTTGGCCCAGCTAACTAAGAAAGGTGTACCGTTTGTGTGGACAATGGAATTTTGACAGAGTTTGTAGTTGTTGAAAGATAAGTTGACATCAACTCTAGTGTTATTATTTCTAGATCCCAAAAAAGTTTCATCATTAGTGATGCATCAAATACTGGTATTGGATGTGTGTTGATACAAGACAAACATGTAACCTCTTGTGCTTCTCATCAGCTTAAGAAGAAGAAAGAGAATTACCCAATGCATGTTTTGGAGTTTGAAGCAATGGTTTTGGAATTTAAGCTTTTATGACACTATCTTTATGGGAAGAAGTTCCAGATCTTCACATATCATGGGAATCTTTAATATCTCTTTTCAAATTAGAATTTGAACATGAGATAATAGATATTTCTTAATATGATAAAAGATTATTATTATACAACAAAGTATCATCACAGGAAGGAAAATGTGGTGGATGATGCATCGAGAATAAGGTCATATTCATCTTCAACATTCATAGCACACTTATATTATTTTTTTTTATGACAAGAGGGACATGCTAGTGTATCTGCATTCGATTAATTTGTAGTGGATGCTTCCTTGCTTGACAGGATGTTATCTTAGTTGCAAGTCAAATTGATTTTGATATAATAGATCATATATGCACAAATGGATGAGAATGTGATGTAGAATATGATGTCAGAGATTAGCAACATGATTCATGATGAGATTTCATGAGTTGTTAGTTCCAAAGATTAATGTTTTGAGAAATATGGTGTGTGAAGAGGCACATTCATCAATATAAACAAGCCTCTAGACAATACAAAGGTGTACCTCAGTGTCAAGCATCTGTATTAGTAATCCAAGATTTCAACATGACATGGAAGTGTTCATGGAAAAATTTCCAATCTTTCAATAGGTTAATGATGTGCATCAGAAGCATGCATGATCATTTCAACTAGTTTCAATTCCAAAATGGAAGTGGGTCATGTCACCATGGACTTTGTCTTTTCCCTTCCAAGGACAACCAAAGGGCATGATTCCATCTGGTTGGTTGTTGATTAGTTGACAAAAGTAGCTTAATTTTTACAAATCAAAATAACCTGCACTGTAAAGAAGTTGGAATGGTTTAAAGACTCCATGATGGAAGTAGGCTTGGCAGATTTGGGATTTTTGGGCATCAAGTTCACTTACAAACATGGGATGTTGCAGGAACGTCTCGATAGGTTACTGGGAAATGAAGAGTTTATTCATGAGTTTCCAAATGTCATGGTTGAACACCTTCCTAGGGGGTCTTCAGACCACTACCCATTGCAACTCAGACTCAAGAAGAGGAAGCCAATGTCCCCATAGTTTGAAATAAGAGCCTCATGGAATGTAGAGGAAGGGTTCATACATTCCTTAAAGAATAGGTGCAAGGCTTCGTATGGGTTCTCTGAAGTGCTGCAAGATGCTCAACCTTTCATGGAGAACTGGGACAAGCATGAGAGGGAGGAGCCTCTCAAAAATAGGAAGACTTTTGAGGAATAATACAACACTACAACGGATGCTCACGGAGATATATGACAAAATATATGATGAGTTATGCAAGACATAAGTTCAAACATGGTGACCACTATCACCCACATGATCAACATGTTGTTCACCACTATAAAACCAAAAATCATCAAGGAGTAAAACTCAAGGAAAGATCATCACAAAAACCCTAAATCTACCATTATCCTAAGAGAAAACCAAACCATGATTTAGAGAGAGAAACCATCATTTAGTACACACATGCCATGATCAAACCTTCATCATCAATCAAGATAATTTTGCTTAAAGATTAGGGTTTATCAAAGGAAAGATACTTGTTCAAGATCACCATATAAACATGAACCCTAAATAATATATTATATCTTTATAATTAGAACCACTTGTATGCAAGGTTAAGTGTAAGCAATAACTATGGAGGAAGTTATATAACTTGCCTTAGAGATGAAGAACAACTCCAACAATAAGGAATCTCAAAGAAAAGAGAGAGAGAACCCCAACTTAATCACCTCCTTTGGACAAGCTAGCATCACCTCCAAGAAGGAAACAAACCCTAGGTAAAAAGGGAGTAGGAAAGAGGGCAAAAACCCTAGGATGAAAAGACAACAAAGGGAAGCTCTCCAACTCAACTCAAGCACTACATTGGAAACCATGGATTCGGCCAAGAAGAGAGAAGTTCTTCAAGCTCAACTCAAGCACTACCATGGAAGCTCCATGGGCTCGGACAAGAAGAGAAAGAAGAAGAATGTAGAGAAGGAAAATGAAGACCAAGAGAAATAGATCATTTACCAAGCTTAAGATGAAGCAAAGATCACCAAACATCCACTAAGGAATGGTTGCTCCAAACCCTAGCTCAACATGCAAGAGGTTCGGCCACTCCTCCAAGCTTGAGCTCCAATTCCACCATCAAGAACAAGAGGAATGATATCCAAGGGAAGGAAGAGAGAGAGAGCGAGGTTGCAAAGGTTCTAGTTGCATGCAAGGAAGGATATTTATATAACTAAGGGTAGGAGAGAGAGAAGAGAGGTTAGGTGTCCAACTAAACATGACATCTATCCACTATATATCCTTCATGCAAGCACCAAACTAAACATGCAACATGGGGTGTTAAAATCAAGGAAACCAGAGACCACATGGTCCACCAAAACTCATCAACCACTGAAGATTCTCAACATCTAATGAGAACCAAAGGTTCATTGATCACTGAAGATCAAAGGAGCAAACAACCACTTAAACCTAACCCTAGATTTCTTGGCGACCAAAGATGATTCATGCGCTCATCGACCGTCAAGACCACTAGACATGCATCTAACTTCATCGATCAAATAAAACATGGTCAAGGAACAACTTTATAATTACTAAAAACAAACTCATCAGTCAACGCACACCTCAAGGTCAACCATCCACATAGGTCCTCCAAGCAAACCCTAGAACATCAACACATAACATGACATCACTCAAACCAAGATCAAACAAGGTGCCCAAGGTACTAATCTCTCCAACATGATGCCACAAAATGTGAGGCACGACAAGCATGTGACAAAATGTAAGAAAAACCTCAAAAATAGGCAAATTGCAGTTAGGTCAAAAACAAGCACATAAATGTAAAACTAGCTCAAACAACATCCAAACTGGACCAATCTTGAATCATAATCATATCACATGTTATCAAAGAACATAACATGGTTTGATTAAGGACCTTAGAATCTAATTATTCTAAGAAAGTAAGATCTATGTGAAATAAGGTCAGGTTTCTTTCAACCATAAACCCCTAACAAGGATTTCACCCCTGAAATCCTATGAAAATGAAGATGTGTAATTCCTACACATCGCATCCTCTAACTCTCATGTGGACTCCTCCACACTACAGTGGTGCTACAAAACCTTAACTAAAACTATATCCTTCTTCTTCAACTTGTTCACTCTCCTATCATAATCAACACAAGACCCTCCACATACGACACATCCTCCTCCAACTCAGCCTCCACTAGATGCAACACCAACTCTGTATCTAGGTGACACTTCCTCAACATGTAGACATGAAAGACTAGGTGCAGCATGTACAACTCTAGCGGTAACTCCAACTTGTAAGCCACCTTCCCAATAATGACCCAAAATAGGGTATGGTCCCATAGACCTGGGAGCCAACTTACTCTTCTTGCCAAACCTCAACACACCTTCCAAGGAGAAACCTTAAGATAGAACTAGTCTCCAACTTGCAACTCCAAAGGCCTATGAAGGTTATCAGCATAAGACATTTGTCTATCCTTGGTAGCATTCAACTACTATTGTATCACTTTGATCTTCTCTATAGTCTGTTGCACTAGCTCAGGACCCAAAAGTTGATACTCACCTATCTCATACCAACAAAGTGGTGGCCGACAACATCCCCCATATAGATCTTTGTAAGGTGCATATCGATACTCATATAATAGTTGTTATTGTAGGTAAATTGTATCAAACTCAAGTGTGCATCCCAACTACCAAGAAACTATAGAACACAAGCTCTCAACAGATCCTCCAAGATTTAAATAGTCCTCTCTCACTGACACCTTGTCTACGAGTGAAAAGTTGTACTGAACCTCAGATGTGTCCCCATGGAGGTGTGCAGTGTTGGTATGTATGTCCTAAGAGACAATCATGGGATGATTGGTGGGATACATTAAGATTGATTTGATAAACCTCAAAGGTAAGCTTCCAATTCTTTCGGGTTCAGTCATATGAGATAATGATAGAACATATTGAATATCTAGAGAATGACAATGCTCAATGACGTATGTTTTCAGGTTAAGGACATGAACGATGAGATCATACGGATGATAAGAGTTTGTACATTCTTATTATGTCCCTAGTCGAATGTCATTGTGGAAGGTAGATAGACAACAATGACAAACAAGACTAGATTGTGGTGTTGGTTGATGACGGAATATCATTAGTCACGATATGGAGATATCAAACAAAACACATAGGTACTTGTTAGAGAACAAGTGTACCAGACAGACCCACCGTGAGTTTGACACATGGAACCATGACATGGTAGTCACAGTCAGTTCTCATAGTGATGGTGGTGAGTGTGATTCTTTGACCTGAAATCACTACACTCAACACATATCGTTGGATACACTTTGCCATCATCAAACGCAGTCCTAAAACATGGGTTGTTATAAAGGTGATGATTGGGTGGCTTTGACACATGTGGCTTTTGAGGGGTGAGTGATAGATATGGGATTTGTCCCTCCTGAGGGAGTTTGATATCCATTGCCACTTGATGAGTAGGATTGAGATAGGCGCACACACATGTGTGAATCAATATGTGATATTGATGTCATACATATCTCCTCCAATCTACTCTGAGATCAAGAAATTAAATGAACATTGACAGGATGACTGTTCCATGCCTTGAGTTCATTTGAGATATTAGAGATAAAGGAATTATACATTCACTGTAACACCATTCATGGATTGTAGGATTCAAAGTTGTTCTCCAAATTTCTATTTCACTTGGGTAGCACTCATGTGCGACTAGGAACCACTCTTTGCTTGTGAAGTCATAAGTGTTATGGACTTTCACTACAACATGAAATGGGCCTACTGGGTCACACACTTTGGATTTTACCTGGAAAAGGATTTTATCCACAAACGATGTTTAGATTGATTGCTAAAGGAGTGTATTAGTTCAATTAAACACTCAATCAATTGATAGCTCATCATCATAGTGTTTAAAGTATTGGACTGATTGATTAGAGTATCAGATTGATTGAAACTGCAATTGATTGATTATGTGTAGTCTGCACTCCCAACCGATCGGCTCATGTGATGAATTGATCAGCTCAGGTTGGTGAATAGATCGGCTCAGGATAGGTTGAGATGACCGATTCAAGGGTTGAACCAACTGGCTCCACTGGTCCAAATGAGCAAGTTGGGAAAGTCAGGTTGGTGAGAAATTTCTCTTTATTTCACTTGTCCAATTTGATTGGAACAAGGATTGGTATTTTGATCAATTTGAAACAAAAGAGGAAAAGTCAATCGAGAACTGACCAGGGTAGTGAGCTGATTGTTTTAGAAGTGAACCGATCGGCTCAGGTGCCCCAACTCATTGGCTCAGGTCCCCAACCAACTGTTTCATGCTTGAAATGATCAGTTCATCAACTGACATGGTTGGTTTTTTTGTGGAAAATCTTGAACCCTTCTACTCCTGCTTTAATCTCGCATTGCTCGGGGTAGAGAACCTTGTCCCATGACCCTCCTATATATAGGGGTATTGGGGCTTCTCAGACAGTACAACTTAGAACACCAGTTGCTCTGCAAAGTTGTCGTTCTCTCTGGTTGTGGTAACCTAGAGAGCCTCAGCAAGTGCTACCCGATAAGGGAGGAACAACAAGGGAAAGAAAACTGCAGAAAGGAAACTGGTGGCAGGAGAGTGTGTCGGTGACTAGTACACTGATAGGAGGGTGCGTCTCCTTCCGGTGCCTTGTGCAACAAGGCGATCGGAGTTCCAGGTGGTCTGTGTGGACTACTACAGAGGCGGGAGACTTCTGTTGCTCGGAGGACAACTATCAATCCTGACAGTCCTAGAGAGGCCAGGAGCTGCACAGACACCATCTAAGACCGGAGGTGAAGACCACACAAGATGCGAGGTAACGTCACCGAGCAAGCCTCGGGACAAGGTATGTCTCTACAAACCATCCATCCTACTATATAGACGTTGACACAATTCCTTTATACTGGGTTTGGGAGAAGATTTTTTTTGTTTCCGCTGCCTTCTCTGTCTCCCCAAAAACCCAACAGTAGTATCATACCCACGTCAACTACTCTATACATTAGGATTATCGATGTGATTGATTTTGGTTTGTCGCCTTTATTTATTTCATACAATGTGAATAAAATTGGCTTTATGCATGTCCAATCCTAAATTCCACAAATCCCAATATACATATATGATATGCAATATAAATTCACTGGATACGCGTCACCCTTAAATGAGTTTTGTGGTGGATGTATAACATGGTTATGGCCAATAAAACCTATGTCTGTGTATTGTTGAATGTGGTTGCTTGCATCTTAGTCTGCGCACTGATTCCATATCTCTTATTCCTGATGTAACTCCACTACTACAGAAACGACCTTTGGCGTCGGTCGTTTAACCCCATTCGGCGTCGGTTTCCGACCGACGCCTATGTGGGTGCCGCTAAAGGTCGAACACTTCGGCGTTAGTTTTTTAACCGATGCCTATTTATTCTATAGGCGTCGGTGTTTTAGTATATAACCGACGCATAAAGTGCCCTAGATGACGCCATTTTCTGTGGCGCGAACACTTTTCGCGTCAGTTATATACTAAAACACCGACGCCTATACTTCAAGACGACACGGTCATGCTCCCCTACACAGTCGTGTTTAGTACTATAGGCGTCAGATTTATATGAATAACTGACGCCTTTTCCACCACGACCGTGCTATCCTGCACGGTCGAGTTGTTTGTATTATTAGGCGTCAGTTTTTATCAAATAACTGACGCTGTATGTCTTTGCTGACGGTTTTCTATAAATAACCAACTCCTATTTCTATTTTTTTTTCATATCAGTTTGCAGGCCTGCTGTGGCTGGTCAGCAGGATGAGAACCTACAGTTCAGTTTTCTGAACTGCAGGTTTACAACATCCATTGATATCAGCCTACAAACAGGCCGCAAACCTGTAAAGGTCACAAGGAAAATTTCACACAAGTACATACATTCAGACATCAATTCAATTCTCACATTCACACATATAGAAACATTCAAATACATGTATTAACATTCAAAAATATTCATTTACAAAGTATCATTCATTATCGCTATCAACATCCCAATTATATCTTACAGTTGCCACTGCTTGTATGGCTTTTGCCCATTCTTCTCTTACTTCATTTAATGCTTCCATCGTATATGGAGCATGTATATTTTTTAAGTGTTTACCTATAGTGTGGTCAGTTTTAAACACCTGCAAAGAGAATGATGTATATATATAAGTAATAATATAAAAATAAGATTAATATATTTCATACTAACTAATGAGACTATATATAATACCTCATGTATGCTATCGATGTCCAATGCGGAATGTTTGATAATCATCTGCATAAATCGCATCACATAGTATGCGCATGCCCAACCATTGTCTTGTGTAGCACACTATAAATTGAAACATACAAAATAATACAACTAAGCACAATTCACATCAATAATATATATATTCGAGTCGGGAACTTACTTGTACGTTCTGCCAATTTATTGGTTGGTTCTTTTTCCTTGGGACCGTTCCTCCAGCCTTTTTGAATGCATCTAAACCCCTACATGTTAATATAACACAATAAATTGCATAAGTAAATAGTAATGTAATAAAAGATGTTAACGGATATAAAAATGAAATATTTCTCACCAGAATAATGGCATTCTCATTACGTGTCCAATTTTAGTGTTCAATGTACTCCCCGTAGGATCTAGATAATAAACAGTGAATGTCCCGGGGACAATAACTAGTAACTCCCAATGTCTACCGCTAGAGGTAAGAAGTTAACAATTAATAACTCAAAATGCAAAATAAAAATGGAATTTTCTTAAGTCCAAATTATAAATAAAGTAAACTTACTTGACATTGAATGGAGCTATTATTATCGTCTCCTTTTGCTGACCAAAAATTATAAAAGCATCTATACAGTATTGTTGAACATTATCAGGGTCTTTAGCTACCAAACTAATCAATGATGGAATCAAAAATCCCACATGATCAAATGCAAATTGTTTGCAATGATCTTCGACTAAGTAGCTGCAAAACATATAGGCGTATGCATTAATATATAAGAAACCAGATCACCAGATCTTACACAAGGTATATGGATGTATAAACAAGATCTCACCTTATCCATGTCTCTATCATTGATGTATTCAACCAATCATACATAAACAGCTCAATAATATCTAGTATAAATAAAGAGCTATCGTATGATTGACCTGCATAATCTGCATCTAAAGAAACTATTATAGGGCAATGTATATTATGTGCCCGTAGCCAACATGCCATTCCCCTACAAGCATGACCTAATGGGTATGTTAGGTCAGTTGGAACCCAAGTTGGTAATGCGGGAAGTGGAGGTGGAGGCCTAGGTGCTCCTGGTGTCTTCTTTTTAACCTGTATATATAATTTCAGATCAGTTGACATCATATATACACATTAACAGTCTAAATCAATGTAAATTTATCTTACAATTTCAGTCGTGTAGACGACATCTGCTTTGGGCCACAATATGACCCCACCTTCTGCGTCACCAAGTGTATCAATATCTGGGTGGGCATATGGCAACGCAACTTCCCTCCAATCGGGTAATACATGTAGCGGGCTCACACGAATGTAGCCCTGTGGCATTGGAGTCCCATGAAACGTTGCCCCAGGAAGGGACTGGTAAGCCTGCGCCTCTGCAACAACATAGTCTCCTATTCTTAAGCGGCATGGCTTCAATGCCGACAAATTTACGTAAATAATGTTATATATATATATATATATATATATATATATATATATATATATATATATAATCTTGAAAACATATCATCTTGAAAAGACTAGCTACAATGTCATAAACAATACTTACAACAGACGTGCTAGGCGATGGGTCTCCAGGATTACTCGCAGTCTGTGCATCAGGAGAAGAGTGGGTCGCCATAGGCTGATTGGAAGCCTGAGATGCCTGCCACCGCAGCAATTCTTCCTTGACCTTCTCAGCAACTACATTGTTGACCTTCTTAGCAACTAAATACTCAACTCTCTTATTCTCCTATACATGGATAAAAGAAACATTAGCTTCTTATTAATGAATTTCCTTTTGTAGTAACATTCTAAAAAAGAATAGGTTACCTCTTCTTGAGAAAGTCCCGCTCTGGGTTTGCGCTGGGATGGCCCAAAGAATGCTTTGATGCCAACACCAGCGCCGACACCTCTAACACGGCCAGGATGCTCTGGGTTACCCAGAGCAACTGTAAATTCATCCCTTGTGCCCTGAGGGATGAACGTGCCTTGTTTCTTCTGCTCGTGCAGCTCCCGCTAATCACCATAAATAGAAATTGGTAAGTTAACACCACAAATAATCAATATTCAAACGATTTCTCTAAGAGTTGTATTTTACCATTTTTGCAGCCGCCTCAGTAGTTACAGGCTTCTTTATTTCACCCTTCTTGTTTTTCCTGCCAGCTATCCAGATATCATGGCGAGGCATGGGTGTGGCAGACTCCTGAGTAGGAGCAGACTCCTGAGTAGCAGCAGACTGCTGAGTAGCCGCAGACTCTGCCTGTAGTCTTTGGCAAACGCTTGCATAGCCTTTTGGACCCATAGTGTGGTCATGCACATTCGGTGCACGCCTTGCTTTTTGTGCGTCACTGAGGGCCTAGTTAGTATGCACATTAATGATTTGGTTAGTAGCACTAAATGTTAATCTTGAATAGGTGAATACAATGTATATTAATTAAATTGGGAGTGACGCCTAATACCTTGAATTCTTCAGATTTTCTTGAAGCAAACAAATTGTCCCAATCTTCTTTGTCCAAGAAGTTCCATTGTTCAAGGGCTGACTTCTTCTTCTTATCACCCTCTTTTATGTATTCTCTGTTCAGATTTGTCCTATAATTCCTAAGCATCTTTCCAGCGCGTTGCATCACACTTTTACGATGCAACTTCTCATCCAATGCAAACAGATTCTGTAAAATAGAAATGTTATTAACTAGTATCCAAAATAGAATTACAAATAATAGAATTTGGTGATGCCCCTTTTCTTAGCGCTAATAACTTAGCGCTAATAACTTCTTCAACAGAGTGATGCCCCTTTTCTTGTTAAGTGTTTGGTGCTGCGCATCAAGTTGCTCCAGTGCTTCAGTGGGTACAGGTACATCATCAACCTAAAATTTGACAAAAATAAACACACTAAAATAGCCCAATATAGAAATATAGGATATATGACATAACTAGAAGATAATGAATTTTATAGAAATACATGATATGTTTTTAGAACTTACATTGGTATCCTCGCCATGCTCGTCATGGACAGCATGCTCATCATGGACTTCATGCTCATCATGGACATCATGCTCATCATGGTCAGCCATCTGAAAATGTCATTAAAAAGGCAAACATTTAGCATTTGTATTAACTAGAAAAAGGCAAACATTTAGTATTTGTATTAACTAGAAAAAGGCAAACATTTAGCATTTGTATAAACATACATGTCTCTAAAATTGTGATCTTTTATCAATTAACAATCCTTCATTGTGATCTCCACGCACATATAAGTCATCATTAGCTTCAATATTTTGTGGAGTTGGCAACCCAACTGAGAATGGACTGGAGTCATCATACTTATCATAGTACTCTTCTTCATCTATAGGATCTTCAATGAATTGTCTTTTACCATGAAGAACAATCGACCATTTATCATTCGCAGGATCATCGATATAGAATATTTGTTTCGCCTGTGATGCCAATATGAATGGTTCACCCTTCTCACCAATCGTTTCAAAGTTCACCAAAGTGAAACCCAATTCATCCACTATAACTCCTTTGGTGTTATCAACCCAATTACATTTAAAGAGTGGAATTTTGAAATCTATGTAGTCAAACTCCCAAATGTCCTCAATGACACCGTAATATGACATTTTAGCTTCACGTGGACTCTTATCCTTTGCGCTTGCAAAGTACATAGTCGATGCTTGAAGAGTGACCCCACTATTTTGGACGACACTCTTATCATCTTGGCGCTTTGTGTAATATGTGAATCCATTAATGTCAAACCCTTCATAAGACATAACATTCGGTTTTGGTTTAAAGGCGAGGCATTTGATAGTTTCTGTAATATCATTTGGTGCTTGAGATAGTTGATGTAAGACTTTATCTTCAAACCACTTAGTAAAAGTCTTATTATGCTCTCTAGCAAGCCACATTGAACTTGCTCGAGGATGTTGTCTCTTTATGAAATTGGTATGTTCCTCGATATAAACACTCACTTCATCCATATTGTGTAAAATATACAAGTGAGCTTGTTCCAACTGCTCACGGCTGATTACTTTCACCCGTGATCCCAAAATTCCTTTGCCCTCCTCAAAATTCTTGTCATTATCAGGAGTGTCATTACCACTGAGAAAGTCATTGCAAAAATCCATAACCTCTCTCGCCACATAACCTTCAATAATACTCCCTTCAGGCTGATAACGGTTTCGAACATCACCTTTAAAAACGCTCATGTATCGTTCAAAGGGATACATCCAATGCAAGAAAACTGGTCCCAACATTTTCACTTCCCTAGTCAAGTGGACAACAAGATGTACCATGATATCAAAGAACGAAGGAGGGAAATACATCTCAAGCTGACATAGGGTAACAACCACTTCTCTTTGCAAATTATCGAGAGTATCAGGGTCAATAACTTTACTGCATAGACTGTTGAAAAAGAAACAAAGTCTGGTAATTGCAAACCTTACATGCTTCGGCAATATAGATCGAATTGCCACGGGTAATATTTGTTGCATTAGAGTGTGACAATCATGCGATTTAAGACCTATCAACTTCAGATCTTTCATTGATACCAATCTACGGATGTTGGATGAGTAACCATGTGGCACCTTAACATTTACCAAGAATTCACAAAAAGTTTTTTTCTCCTTTCTAGACAACGTGTAACAAGCGGGAGGTAAGTATGTTCTTTTACTACCCATTTCACGTAATTCTGTTAATTATGACCTTATTCCCATTTCACGTAGATCCAGTCTGGATTTTATCCCATCTTTAGTCTTACCTGGTTCATTTAACAGAGTACCAATGATGCTATCATAGACATTTTTCTCAACGTGCATTACATCGATACAATGCCTGATTGTCAAAGAACTCCAATAAGGAAGATCCCAAAATATTGACTTCTTCTTGAATGAAGAATTGTCACTCCGTGTGGCCATACTACATTGTGATTTCTTACCAAATTCATTGACAATATCTTTTACTCTTTCATAAACAACATCCCCTGGTATAGGTTTAGGTGCACTCCGTTCATCATTCCATCCATTGAATGCTTTGCGCTTCCTACGATACGGATGGAATTTTGAAAGAAACCTTCGATGACCAGGATATACAGTCTTGCCGCCATGTTTTAGTCTTATTGAATCAGTGTTTTCTTCACATATAGGACACGCTTTAGCTCCTTTGACACTATATCCAGACAAATTCCCATATGCTGGAAAGTCATTAATAGTGCAAAACAACATAGCGTGCAAACGAAATGTCTCTCTTGCTGAAGCATCATAGGTCATCACACCTTCAGCCCAAAGTTTCTTTAAGTCATCAAGCAAAGGTTCAAGATAAACATCGATATCATTTCCGGGTTGTTTAGGGCCCGATATCAACAATGACAACATAACGTACTTATTCTTCATACACATCCAGGGAGGAAGATTGTATATAACAAGCATGATTGGCCAAGTGCTATGTTGGCTGCTCAATGTCCCGTACGGATTCATCCCATCTGTACAAAGCCCAAGTCTTAGATTCCTATCTCCTTCATCAAATTTGGGGTACAATAGATCAATCTTCTTCCACTGTGGGGAATCAGACGCATGTCGCAGGATCCCATCATTATTTTTCTTAACATCTGCATGCCACCTCAAATTCTTCGCATCTTTCGGATTTGCAAACAAGCGTTGAAACCGTGATATTATAGGTAGATACCACAACACCTTGGCAGGAGAACCAGTTTTGGACTCCCCCGAAGTCGTCAATTTATACCGTGACGCACCACATTTTGGACAATCTTTCAAATCTACATAGTCCTTTTGAAATAATACACAATCATTCGGGCATGTGTGTATCTTCTTGGCCTCCATTCCCATTGGGCACAACATTTTCTTTACCTGGTATGTTGAGATTGGAAGCTTGTTTCCTTCAGGAAGCATTTCTTTCAAAAAAGTCAACAATGAAGTGAAGCTTTTGTCGCTCCATCTATTGTTAGCTTTCAACTTATACAATCTCAACACAGCGCTAAGCTTCGTAAATTTAGCACAGCCTGTGTATAACGGTATCTCAGCATCATGCACAATGTTTGTAAAGATAGGAGGTGGATCGGTGTGCTCTACCCTACAACTATCCAGCATTGCATCAACGATGTCTGCTGGATCTGGTTCGTTCACATTTACGTCATCGGAGGCAATTTCTTCTTCCACCCAAGCACTGCTATCGACATCTACTGGTTTTGATTTTGAAATCTCTCCATGCCAGTGCCATTCTGTATAGCCTTGTACAATCCCGTTGCACATGACATGACTTTTGATTTCCTCACCAGTGTTGTCTTTCAAGTTGTTACCGCAATGCCTACATGGACAGTAGAACCTATCTGTAGGTTTTTTCCTATGTTCCTCGGAAAATCTAATAAACTGATCAAGACCAGATATAAACTCTGGGGTGCAACGATTACGAATGGACATCCATGATCTATCCATTCTATGATCAGAGAAAACAAGTATATATTAGGAAAAGATTAGGGTATACACTTACAACCTAAGCATATAATGTGATGTCATTCTTATATATAATAAATGTGTACCACCTATCCCATCCTTGAACACCTAATCTCACTAGTAAGTGTATAATGTGTATTGGGTTTTCAAGAAAATTTTGGCGGCATTTCCCCGCTGTTCTCTAAGTACATATGTACTTAGAGAACAAACGGGGAAATGCTACCAAAATTTTCTCGAAAACCCAATACACATTATACACTTACATCCTAAGTGAGATTAGGTGTTCAAGAACAGTCCCAAACCGGGGACTATCCAAGATTTACTCCTAATGAGTCAATCTTGGACGGGTTTCTAGGCCAACAAACACATTTGATGTCATTCTTATGTATAATAAATGTGTACCACCTATCCCATCCTTGAACACCTAATCTCACTAGTAAGTGTATAATGTGTATTTGGTTTTCAAGAAAATTTCGGCAGCATTTCCCCGCTGTTCTCTAAGTACATATGTACTTAGAGAACAAACGTGGAAATGCTACCGAAATTTTCTCGAAAACCCAATACACATTATACACTTACATCCTAAGTGAGATTAGGTGTTCAAGAACAATCCCAAACCGGGGACTATCCAAGATTTACTCCTAATGAGTAAATCTTGGACGGGTTTCTAGGCCAACAAATACATGTGTTGTCATTCTTATTTATAATAAATGTCTATAAAGTACAGGCAACATGGTTAATCCTAATCAACAGAGCATTATTAAATAATAAATCAAGAAATCAATAGTTTCAAACAAAAGGTCTAGGAATCTTTACTAGACATTATATGTATCCCTAATCATCATATTTAACATACTACATTATTATGAACATCCAGATCAGATTAAGATCATACTATGTTATAACCATTGGTTTAATAACCCTATTTCCGCATGTACATGTTTATCAACTTTAAAACCCTATAATTCATGAAATCATTCTAATTCAATTTAATATGTTGGGATCACATAATTATATAATGACATCAGAATATATAGAAGAATCATAATTAACATGATTAACAACATGCTCATCAAACTAGGGTTTTCTTGAATATCATCTAATATTTGTGTACTAGACATTATATTTATCCCTAATCATCATATTTGACATACCATTATTATGAACATCCAGATTAGATTAACTCTAATCAAATACATTACATGCATTTTTATCACAACAATTTGATCGATGCATAAAAAAGCAGAGCAGCTAGAAGCGGGAAGACCAACCTTGTCAGAGGGAAGAAGGCAGAGGCTCTGGTGGCTCTGGCTGGAGAAGTAGCTAGCAGCGACGGTGGTGGAGGAGCAGCTAGCAGCTCCGGTGGCTCTGGCGGTGGTTGCGGCGGCGCGACGACGGTGGAAAAGCACCAGGCGGCGCCTAATCTCCGGCGTGGCGGCGACGCCGGTTATCAGGTGCTTGGAGCAGCAGGGGCGGGCAGCAGGAGCGGCGGAGAAGGGGGCGCGGAGAAGGAGGAGTGGTGGCGGAGAAGGGGGCGCCAGAGAAGGGGGCGCCGGAAAAGAAATAGCCGTAGAAATGGCGCTGGAGAAGAAATCACCGGAGAGAAATCGCCGGCAGCAGAGGAGGTAATTGCTCGCAATGAAACAGAAGAAAGGGGAAGAGTCGGGCGATCGCGGGTTATAAGTTCCCAAATAGCGTCGGTTGTTTAAAACAACCGACGCCTAAACATCTTTAGCGTCGGTTGTTTTAAACAACCGACGTCCAATTGGACGATATTTTCATGAAATTGTTTCGTGGGAACCACCTTCAGCGTCGGTTATAAAAGGATAACCGACGATGAAAGTGACACTTTTCGCACAAATTTTCATCGCACATAGGCGTCGGTTTATACCTACATAACCGACGCTGAAAATGACACTATTTTTTTTTTTATCAAAATTTGGATTTTGCGGCCGACTTTCAGCATCGGTTTGTTATAAACAACCAACGCTGAATACAAAGCGGTACCCGTGTCTGGCTGGTCTTCGAATATAGACGTCGGTTTGCTTAAACAACCGACGCCTAACATATAAGGCGTCGATTTTCCTTAATAACTGACGCCCAGAAAAGTGACACTGAATGCTATTTTTGTAGTAGTGCTCGAGATAACTTGAGATATCTTTCCTACCTTTGCTCCCCCCGAATGAAACTCGGGGTTTCTCAATTCAAATGTAAATAAAATATAACTTTTTATTTCTTGTTTTGTCAAATAACGGCGGACAACCTGACGACAATTGAGACGATTGGTTCAAGGCATGAACCGATCAGTTGGCGTTCCAGACGACCAGTTCGAGGAACGAGATGAGAGGGTGGCGGCCTTGAGGAGATGCATGATGACTAGTGAACCGATCGGCTGGAGGCACCAGTCGATCGGCTGGTGGCACCAGTCGATCGGCTGGTGGCACCCAACCGACCGTCCTGATGGTGAGCCGACCAATCATGGAGATGAGTTGATCAAACCCAGAAAGGCAAGGTACAAATTTCATCTTGTACAAGTTGCATGTGATATGGACCTAGATGACCGTGATTTCTCTTGGCTCGAGGAATCACATTAGGATGGCCATAATCATCGCTTTTATCATTTCACATGTTTTATGTGGGATATAGCATGTATATGATACATACTATGTATTGTGGTGATTGGATATGTATATGTACCTATAAAAACCAAATCCCTCATTAAATATTAAAATTTAGATGCCTTCCAAATGTGACACATGTGAAAAGCTTGATCGGCCAAGTGTGGGCATGCCCTAGCATGGTGCACCGTCTATCTCGTGGAAGCGTGAAGGATGGATATGTGGGTCTGCCCTAGCAGGGTGCATATTCATCATGTTGGCTTTGGGTCAGACTTAACAAGGTGACCTAGATAGGATCTAGCACCTTGAGGCATGGAGGTGATCATGGCAAAGAGTTGCATATGACATCTTTCAAGAGTTGCATATGATGCAATTGGCAAAAGTTTCCTACCTGGAAGATCTAAGTTGTGGGTGACAACCCTAGCTGGTCCATGACTCAGAGGATTTCAGGATCTTGACCCACTAGAAGATTGTACGCTACTATCTTCTGAACTGATGGTGAGGGCAATCAATTTGAACAAACTAGTGGGAGCGATAATTAATTAAATTCTTAATTATATCGTCAACCTTTCAAATCAATCAAATAAGTCAAAATTGAGTTTTGGAACTAAATTTCATATATTTTCTTTTGTAGTACAAATGACACCAAACAACAATCAACTTTTTGTTGTAACCGTTCCTTGAAAAGGACAAGATGAATGGGACTAACTTCCACGACTGGTTTTGGACATTGAGAATTGTTCTCACTCAAGAATGAAAGCTCTATGTCCTAGATACTCCATCTCTAGAGGAACCTGCTCCTACCACACCAAAGGTAGAAAGGGATGATTATAAGAAGCATTTTGAAGATGCCATTGATGCAAAGTGCTTGATGTTGTGCTCAATGAACCACGAGTTGTAGAGACAACATGAGATGATTTAGCATCTCAAGAACATGTATGAAGATCAAGCACGACAAGAGCGATATGATGTCTCCAGGGCACTGTTCAAGTGTGTCATGACAGAAGGAGATCCAGTTGGTCCTCACATGCTCAAAATGATTAGGTATGTGCAGAACCTGACTAGACTGGGATTTCCCCTGAGCCAAGAGTTGTCTACAGACGTGATACTGCAATCATTGACAGAATCCTACAGTCAGTTTGTGATGAACTACAACATGAACAACTTTGACAAGCCGTTGACATAGTTGTTGGGCATGTTGAGGACAGCCGAGGCACAGATGAAGAAGGACAAGCCTAAGTTTGTGATGATGATCAGCAACAAGAAAGGCAAGACAAAGCACAAGGGCAAAGGCAAGGCTAAGAAAGGTTCTAATGCTAGCCAGCAACCCAAGTCGTCTTCAACTCTTAAGGCCAAGGGAGGCGTGACCAAGAGAGGCAATTGCCACCATTGTCAAAAGCCAGGACATTGGAAAAGGAATTGTCCACTCTATCTGGAAGAACTAAAGAAGAAGGAGGCGACAGACGTCTCCACCTGAAGGTGTCATAAAATAAACTTGTAACATTTTTGGTGTATATGATACCAAGATATAAAGTGTAAAACACCCAAAAATGGGGCAAGTGTTGCCGCCATAGATAGGAGTACTTTAGTTTATTTTCAACTTTGAAGGCATGTAATAGATTTATGAATTTCTATTTCATATTTGCCAATGGATAGAAACACCTTAATTTTTGCATATTATATGACAATGACGGCAATTAATAAAGTTGATGTTTCAATCTTTGTGGAGATGCCTTGTTTATCTTGTGGTATTTGGTATGGATAAGATAAAATGATACTTAAAAGTTATTAATAACTCAAACAATCAAATTAGCATAAATCATGAGAAATTCATTTCTAGTTTCCATATGATGGATAGGTCTAGACTCTTTTGGTTAGAGAACCAGTAAGAGACATGAATCTCTTAGACATGATTAATCAATCTTCACTAGTAGTAGTGGGAGATTGATTATCCTATTAGGTATAATACATGTGATGTATTTACATACCTATTGGAATTAATGCTAATACTTTAAATGGTGTTTATAGAAATACCAATATGAATATCATGAAGTGTACAAGAATATCATAGATGAAGTGCAAATTTGGTAAAGTGCTAATTCTTGATGAGATCAATGAATAAAATACTTGAACCAAATGTTTGAGATCCTTAAGAGTGATTATGATAGTGTATCATAGTGAGATCATGATTAAGGCATGGTGATGTCTAAATTAAAAGGAGTCATACTCTAAGGAGTTAGAGGATGATTGTCAAATAACTAATTTCTTCTTAAATAAAGAATACCCTACACTAATAAAGGACATTAAGAATCACAAAGGGTTGTGAGTTCTTATATCCTTGACAGATACACCCCGATTATTTATGTGATGAGTTGGTCATGTGAGTAATCAACTATCTAGATGAATATGATGAACCGAATTTTGAGTTATCATTTATGACCATTACATCCTAAATGGCTTCCATGTGAACCATAAGGTATGACCTTGATGGTAGCACCTATTGGGATGAAATCCATAAGTGTGAATGAGTCTTAAGCATTAAGACACATGGATAACATTTTGAGAAGGATGATGCTTGTTGATTTCAACTTAACGACTAAGACATTTGGCATACGGATACTAAAACTGCATTCCTATTAGGAATAAAACAAGGATGTGTACATGACACAACCTATAAGGTTTATGAATCCATTAATACAAATGAAATCTATAAGTTACAATTGACTAATCAATGTGATTGATTGAGTACAAGAAGCTCAGAACTGGGATCTTTACTTTGATAATATGGTTAAAGGGTTTGACTGATATGACAAAGATAATGAAGGGATCTATGATTTAGTGGGAGCATATTTCTATTCCACATGTCGATGAGGAATGAAATGTGCTAGAATGGAAATCCAAAGTGGAAATTATCTTTAGGGAAGATAGAGACGTTTCCTATGTGATAGGAATAGAGATCTATAGAGATAGTTCTCGAAAAGCTCTTGACCTAAAAAGAGAAAGCATACATTGGCAATCTATACTGAAAGGTTCAGTGTGCACAGATTCAGTGGGAGAAAACTTATCCATGTTACATGGAGTTAGTATCCCAAGGCCAAGTGTCCTATTCATATGAAGAATGGGAACACTAAGAATAGATATGGATCTATCATGTATGTAATCATCCCATTATCTTGCCTGTATGGTCATAGCAAGAATAAAATGCATTCATCATCTTGTATGTAGGAAATGACAATATGATGTGCTCATTCTGATAACTCGTATGTGGGACATGATGAGTGGATATCTGTCTAGTTCCAGTAAGGGTTACTGGAATACCATAAGAACTTGATAAGTACTTGAGAAGTACTAGTTCTATGGAAATAAGGAAGGATTCATTGTATAGAGTTACACTGATGTGAACTTTTGAAAAGGACAGAAAATTAATCGCAAAAATATATATGGAATATATAAAAGTGAATGTTTATAAATGGAAATGTTCCAATAAAGCCATTTAAAAGGAAAAGTCGTGTATCCATGTGTTAGAGAACATTAGTTGATGCTATATGGATCAGGAAGTTCATGAGATGAACTTATAGATATTCTGATCTTTGATGACAACTAAGGAGTACTTGGTCATGCAATGTGGCTAAAGGTTAGCAAAGGAATACTAGATCGCATATTACGACAACTCCATCTCATACATGTGACATACAACGAAGAGATGAGAGACATGCAGTTAATACCGACTTTGGCAAGGTGTTTCCATAACTCACTGTGCTAGCACTAGAGCACAATAACATGTGGGGCATGTTTGAAGATCACTAAGAATATGATTCAAGGGTGATTGGCTCGCATTGCAAGTGGGAGTCTGTTGGTATGTATGCCCTGAGAGCCAATCATAGGGATGATTTCTGGGATACATTAAAATTGATTTGATAAACATCAAAGGCAAGCTTCCAATTCTTTCTGGTTCAGTCATATGAGATAATGATAGAACAGATTGAATGTCTAGAGAATTATAGTGCTCAATGACGTATGCTTTCAGGTTAAGGACTTGAACGATGACATCATACAAATGCTAAGAGTTTGTACATTCTTATTATGTCCCTAGTCAGATGTCATTGTGGAAGGTAGATAGACAACAATGACACACAAGACTAGATTGTGGTGTTGGTTGATGATAGAATCTCGTTAGTCATGATATGGAGATATCAAACCAAACACATAGGTACTTGTTAGAGAACAAGTGTATCGGACAGACCCACCATGCGTTTGACACATGGAACCATGACATGGTAGCCACAGTCAGTTCTTATAGTGATGGTGGTGAGTGTGATTCTTTGACCTGAAATCACTACATTCAACACATATCGTTGGGTACACTTGGACATCATCAAATGCAGTCCTGAAACATGGGTTGTTATAAAGGTGATGATTGGGTGGCTTTGACACATGGGGCTTTTGAGGGGTGAGTGATAGATATGGGATTTGTCCCTCTTGAGGGAGTTTGATATCCATGGCCACTTGATGAGTAGGATTGAGATAGGCATGCGCATGCATGTGTGAATTAGTATGTGATATTTATGTCATACATATCTCCTCCAATCTACTCTGACATCAAGAAAGTGAATGAACATTGACATGATGAATGTTCCATGCCTTGAGTTCATTCGGGATATCAGAGACAAAGGAATTATACATTCACTGTAACACCATTCACGGATTGTAGGATTGAAAGTTGTTCTCCAACTTTCTATTTCACTTGGGTAGTACTGATGTGTAACTAGGCACCATTCTTTGCTTGTGAAGTCATAAGTGTTATGGACTTTCACTGCCAACGTGAAATGGGCCTGTAGGGTAACACACATAGGATTTAAGCTGGAAAAGGAGTTTATCCACAAACAATGTTTAGAATTATTGATAAAGGAGTTTAGTAGTTCAATTAAACACTCAATCAGTTGATAGCTTAGTATCATAGTGTTTAAAGTGTTAGACCGATTGATTAGAGTATCAGATTGATTGACACTGCAATTGACTGATTCTGTGTAGTATGTAGTCCCAACCGATCGGCTCATGTGATGAACGGATCGGCTCAGGTTGGTGAACCGATCGACTCATGTGATGAATTGATCGGCTCAGGATAGGTTCAGATGACTGATTCAATGGTTGAACTGATCAACTCAATTGGTCCAAACGAGCAAGTTGGGAAAGTCAGTTTGGTGAGAAATTTCTCTTCGTTTCACTTGTCCAATTTGATTGGAACAAGGATTGGTATTTTGATCAATTCAAAACAAAAGAGGAAAAGTGAATCGAGAACTGACCAGGGCAGTGAACCGATCATTTTAGAAGTGAACCGATCGGCTCAGGTGCCCCAACCGAGCGGTTTAGGTGTGAACCGATCAGCTTAGGTCCCCAACTGATCATTTCATTCTTGAAACGATCGATTCAGCTGGCGCAGTTGGTTGTTTTGTGGAAAATCTTGAACCCTTCTACTCCTACTTTAATCCCGCATTGCCCAGGGTAGAGAACCATGTCCCATGACCCTCCTATATATAGGGGTATTGGGGGCTTCTTAGACAGTACAACTCAGCACACCAGTTGCTCTGCAAAGTTGTCGTTCTCTCTGGTTGTGGTAACCGGGAGAGCCTGAGCAAGTGCTACCCGATAAAGGAGGCACAACAAGGGAAAGACAACTGCAGAAAGGCAACTGGTGGCAGGAGAGTGTGTCAGTGACTAGTACGCCGACAGGAGGGTGTGACTCCTTCTAATGCCTTGTGCAACAAGGCGATCGGAGTTCCAGGTGGTCCGTGTGGACTACTACCGCGGCGGGAGACTTATGCCACTCAGAGGACAATTGTCAATCTTGACAGTCCCAGAGAGGCCAGGAGCTGTACAAACACCATCCAAGATCAGAGGTGAAGATCATGCAAGCCGCAAGGTAATGTTTCCAAGCAAGCTTCAGGACAAGGTATGTTTCTACAAACCACCCTTCTTATTGTATAGACGTTGACACGATTCCTTTATACTGGGTTTGGGCGAAGAAATTTTTTGTTTCCGCTGCCTTCTTTATCTCCCCAAAAACCCAACAAGCAAATGCTCCCTAAAATGACTGGTAAACTGAGGATCCCTATTAGACACTATGGTAATTGGGATACCAAACAAAATGAACTGTCTCATCGACATACATATGTGCCAACTTCTTTGTTGTGCATGTCATCTAAACTGGTAAGAAGTGAGCTAACTTGGTCAACCTATCAACTATCACCCAAATGGAATGATGACCTTTGGTTGTACTAGGAAGAACAAACCCAAAGTCCATGGTAACATGATCCCATTGCCTCACCAATATCAGTAATAGTTGTAATGTTCCTAATTGCTCCTGATGTTCAACCTTGACCTATTGACAAACTTGACACCTAGCAACAAATTCTCCCACATCAAGCTTCATACTAGGCTTCCAATATAGACCCACTGCATGGATACATCTCATACATCAAAGAAGAGCCTCCACAAGAACCATCCTACTCAAACCATCATCATCTAAAACCACTGTCCTATTGTGAAAGCAAATTGTTCCATCATCTGTCTCATAGAAACCATCATACTTTTTACTGCCAAACTCTACCTTGATATTATGTATCACAGTATCATCCTAATGCACATATCTAATATGTTGCATCAATATAGGCTTCACCTACAACTATGTCAACAAGCCTTCCAACAAAGAAACATCTAAATATACATTCATCTGGAGAAGCCACACCAACATGTCTGACATGTGGAACATCAAGCCATGTAATTGTGCCTTATCTATAGATGATGACGAGGAAGACTTCTTGCTCAATACATCAGCCACTACGTTCACCTTACTTGGATGGTAGTCTATCATCCAATCATAGTCCTTGATCAACTCCATCAATCTCCTCTACCTAATGTTAAACTACTACTTTGAAAAGATGTATTGAAGGTTCTTATAGTCAATGAAGATCTGACACTTCTCTCCATACGTATAGTGCCTACAGATCTTCAAGGAACAAACCACAACTACAATCTCCAGATCATGCATTGGGCAGTTCTCCTAATTTTTCTTAGGTTGTTGTTAAGCCAAAGAAATCACGTTCTTATCCTTCATTAGCACATATCCCAAAGTTGTTCTTCAACACAACACATAAGACGATGTAGCCTTTACCTTGCTCTGGCAAAACTAACACCAGTGCACTAGTCAACTTTTCCTTCAAAAATTGGAAATAATGATGACACTTGTCATCTTAGGCAAAAGGAACACCTTTCCTTGTCAACTTTGTTAGGGGTAATGCCACAATAGTAAAGTTCTTAATGAACCTCCTATAGTAGCCTACTAAGCCTAAGAAACTACAAACCTTTGTCAATCTCTTCAGATGTTCCCACTCTAGTACTAACTGCACCTTCTTTGGATCAACACACACACCTTTAGTAGATATATTGTGACTCAGAAATCATATCTCCTTCAGCCAAAACTCACACTTCCTAAACTTGACATATAGCTTGTGTTGCCTCAACAACGCCAATGCTTGCTAAAGATGTTTCTTATGTTGTTGTCTATATCTGGAGTATATAAGGATATATCTATGAACATGACCATGAACGAATTCAGAAACAGTCTGAACACCCTATTCATTAGATCCATGAAAAGCATCGGCACGTTTGTCAGCCCAAACAACATAACCACAAACTCGTAATGACCATGCCTAGTCCTGAAAGTAGACTTGGGTATGTCATCCACCTTGATCTACAACTGATGGTATCCTGACCTCAGATCTATCTTAGAGAACACTGTGGAACCTCACAACTAACCAAACAAATCATCTATAATTGAAAATAGGTACATGTTCTTTATTGTAACCTTGTTCAATTGTCTATAGTCTATACATAACCTCACATATATGTCCTTCTTCTTCATGAACAACACAAAAGAACCCAAGGGAAAGTTCTTGGCCTGATGAAGCCCTTCTCTAACAGCTCTTGTAACTGCTTCTTCAACTCCTGCATCTCTACTAGTGCCATCCTGAAAGGTGACTGCACTATGGGTTGTGTTCTAGGAACAACACTGATTTTAAAATCAATGTCTCTAGGAGGGGAAACACTAGGAAGCTCCTTAGAAAATTATCCTCAAATTCTCTCACAATAGGTTCTTCCTACATACTAGGATTCCTCCTCTTAGTATCAACAACATGATCCAAGAAAGACTCACACCCCTGTCTCATCAACCTCTCTATTGCCATAGCTGACACCAAACACGTCGGAAGAATCTTCATATCTCCTTGGAAGATCCACAAAACATATCCATCGCAGAATGTCACCACCTTGGAACTATAGTCTAAAACAAGTATGTACTTATCCAAGGTATCCATCCAAAAGATCACATAAAACCCATGTATATCAAGTGGCATAAGATCCACTTGAATGATGCATCTTGAGAAAGAATCTGTGAGGGACACATTTCCCGCAACTCAACACAACCAAAAAGAGAGATTTATAATAGGAGAATATTAGATATACTACATATGGGGAGATGACAACTACTTATCACCTCTCTGGTGATAAAGAGTGCATCACACCTAGGTCAACAAAAATAGATACAAAAGAAGAAGCAGACAAATTAGAATGAAAGTGTTCCATCTGACCTATCATGACCCATGGATTGAACACTCCCTCCACATGGCTCATAACTTAGAATCAATATGTCGCATGTTGTGATCCACATCCTTTGCTAGTCTATCTAGAAGATCCTTCCTGATATGCCTAATTGCATCCTCTACCACCACCACTGTTCAATTGTTGTTGCTGAAAACCCAATGACTCTGCCTCAGTTGTTGTGCACTTCCTCATCCTTCACAGGGCAAGACAACTTTGTATGCCCAGTCTTTCCACACCTATAGTAGGTCTTAGCCTTGTACCATGGCCTAGATGGCCTTGTCACTGATACTGACCTTGTACTACACGCTCCAGCTAGTAGAAAACCACAACCTCTTCCCTAGCTCGAGGACCATTGTAATTACACATGCGATCTCATCTCATAGGAAGTTGACCTCTACTATGATTGAGGTGAAGAAAACCTCAACTCTTAAAGCCTCCATAAGACTTCCTATAAAATTGATTTGTCCTCTTCATAGCATTAGCTTCACACTTCAATAGAACACCACTATATCCTCCTCACTAACTCAATAAAGGTAGAGACCCTCTCCCTATTCTCCAAGGTAGACACTATTGTTTTCAGCTCTTTGCTCAAACCCTTCTCAGACCTACAAATCCTTTCCTTATCTATTGTCGCCATACAAGGACAAAACCTATTCTACTCCATGAAATTATAGTAGATCATCATGGAACCCTACTAGATCTTCTCAAACTGTGATGTCTTCTCATCTAGATATGCTTTGTGAAGTATCATCTCACAAACTCTCATTGAAACTCCTCCCAACTGATCAAAAAACCAAATCTCTTCTCCTCCTCGATGGCCCACCTGTGGCCACACTGCCCGTCAAGAGGTACACCACATACTTCACCTAGTCCTCTTCTGGGATATTGAGGATCTTAAAAGCCTTCTTCAGCTCTGTCAATGACATATCTGCATCTGTCAGATCTACCGTACCCACATACTCAACTTCTCAGATGCATCTTAGATGCTCAAAGATCTTCCCAAAACCCTCAAATTATGCATTGGGGACAACTGACCTAGGTTGGGTACATGCTCCCTATCCTCCATGAGCAAAATTGTGGCCATCAACCATCCAAACATGGACTGGAAACTGAGATTGGCCATGGTTTCTGGGTCAAACTGAGGCATCAAGGGCTCGTACTACCCCATCACTGGAACTCTCCCATCATGTGTCAGCCTCCTACCCCCACCTCCTGACACAACATAGCTATTCTCACCATGTTCTTGACATTCTCCAAACATATATGCAAAAGCATAAGCTATGATTAGATATGTTGGACAATGTAAGAACAGACACAAGCCTAAGTCCTATATCCCTATAGATTCGAAGAACGTAGAGTTTTGATACCAAACCTAGTCATGTGGCATCCCAATGACACACAAAGGAGATAACTCAATACAAAACTTGCGATCAAATACCAATTAAACTTACACTAAAAAAAGGTAAATTAAAACTAATTCATGCATTTCTCATCATGTGCGGATATATTACATGAAGTCCATTAACCTGCATCATATTACATGCCAAACTAAGTAATTACATCTTATTCAATGGATGAAGCCACAACATGTACAATAGATCATGTTCCACAAATACATGCCATATATGCAACAAAGGCATACTGCCAAAACCATGTGTCAATATACAAACATCTACAAAACACGTCCCTTCTCAGATCTGAGAGTATAGAGATGACACTCAGACTCTACTACTAACAACAACAACTATCCAACCTTCTGTGTCTACTGATCTCCAAGCTTCTCTTCCTCAACACCAAAATCCTGACCACGCCGCTAGCAACCACCTAAAAAGATGTGATAACCCACAAGGTGAGACCCATGCCCCAATGAGAGATACAGTTCTCAACCAAAAGTTATAGTTACAACCGATTTCCTATTTTTAAACAAAATGAGAAGATTCATCTAAATGAATAAATTAAATTGAATACACAAGTTTAGCAGGTTAAGCATGCTAGTCAGATTATATATATATATATATATATATATATATATATATATATATATATATATATATATATATATATGTGTGTGTGTGTGTGTGTGTGTGTGTGTGTATTAGAAGGAATATGAATAACATGCAAGTGTATCACCTATTGAACAATATAAGAAACATAACAAGGTTTTAAAATCCAATGTGAAGTGTATTTAACCCTACATAAATACACTACATGGTTGTATGACATCTTTTATTAATGCCATGAGAAATTTAGGTATACCACTCAATTCCAACCGACCATGCTAAGTCTAATTAGATGCGATATAAGATCTAGGAGAGTTGGACTCCTATGATCCCCCATACTCTCTGTCAGTACAAGTCCACTACAGTGACATATAAAGTCAAACTACAAAACACCTAGCCCACCTTGGTATATAGGTCAAGGCACAAGACACCAGGGTATGAAACCTTGCCACTAAGGTACAACTGTCATTGCCCTCCAAAATATCACATTTATAAATATTTGAGATACGACCGCAGCCATTCTCAGACCTAGGCACGACCGTAACCATGCTCCAAACACTTCAAATCAATATTACAAGGACACACAATCACTTGCACCTCACATACTCAATAATATGTGATCCGAGTTTCCCATAGAAATTCTCATTTCACCATCCAGTAAGTCCTAACTCTAGAATGGATCTATGCCCAAGGAAACTACATGATTAGGGTTCCACTTGATTATTTAAAGCCAATTGGGTGTCTTTTATTTCATCAATCCAATTACAAGTAAACCTTAAAGGATTTCTATGAAACATAGGTTGAGTGCAACTTTAGAAGATATAAAATACTTTAAACATAAAACTTGACATATCACCACATGGTACTATTCATTGTCATTCATGAGACCATCACCATTATCACACTACCATGGGATGTCAAACCCTTATCGAATCACATGGAGGATACCACCTCAATTAGGACACAAGACCAAACTCAGGGTCATAAAACTATCCTATCATTCCCTGTAAGATCATGATTATTTCTCCATGTGACAACAAGGGTCATCATCATCATCATCATACATGTGATACATAAGTGCTATAACAATTATTTATCTAGCCATGATACTTATCTAATAGAAAATTGGGTTACAACATTCAGAAAGAGAAAGTACTCTATAAACATGCTAATAACTCAAGCAAGCTAAGCATTATCATCATGTACTTAAAAATAGGGTTAGGTACAACATAATAATCCGAATTGGGGTTTCAAATCTGCAATCATGCAAATCCTAAGTGCCACCATCTCCAACATTATTAGAAGCAAGAAGCTCAATTATCATTATCATAAACTCAAACACATAAGACACATATAGGTCTAGGAATTCTCATCTACCGCTGAAAATGGATCTCACCTTCTTCATCAACCGAAGAGATGAATCACCTTCAACAACCACATGGGTTCAAACATTATCATCAACCGCTAAAAACAAGATCAATGCATCATCTTCAGTGACTGGTAAAAACTTGATCATACATGATCTTCATCGACCACTGAAAACATGATCATACATCATCTTCATCGACCGTTGAAAAACTAATATATCAACGACCATTAAGGTCTAAGTTCAGCAACCACATAAGTTCAATCTTGGCAACCACTATCACCCACATGATCAACAAGTTGTTCACCACCATAAAAACCAAAAATCATCAAGTAAAACTTGGAAAGATCATCACCAAAACTCTAAATAAAAAGTTATCCTAAGAGAAAACCAAACCATGATTTAAAGAGAGAAACAATCATTTAGTACATGCATTAAAGGATCAAACCACCTTCATCAAGGAAGATAAGCATGCATAAAGATTAGGGTTTATCAACAGAAAGATACTTGTTCAAGATCACCATATAAACATGAACCCTAAATCATAGATACCATCTTTCAATTTATAAATGTGTTTGTAAGGATGGGTTACATGCATGCAGGGTTAAGTGTAAGCAATAACTATGGAGAATGTTATATAACTTGCCTTGGAGATGAAGAATAACTCCAATAGTAAGGAAGCTCTAGGAAGAGAGAGAGAGAGTGAGAGAGAGAGAGAGAGAGTGAACCCCAGCTTGATCACCACCTTCGACCAAGATAGCATCACTGCTAAGAAGGAAACAAACCCTACGTCAAAAGGGTGTAGGAAATAGAAAAAAAAACCCTAGGCAAAAAGACAAGAAAGGGAAGCTATCCAACTCATATCAAGCACTACCATGGAAAACCATGGATTCAGCCAAGAAGAGAGAAGTTCTTTAAGCTCAACTCAAGAACTTCCATGGAAGATCCATGGGTTCGGTCTAGATGAGAAAGAATAATAGGGTATCGAAAGAAAATGAAGATCAAGAGAGGTAGATCACTTACAAGCTCAAGAAGAAGCTAAGATCACCAAATGTCCACCAAGTAAGGGTTGATCCATACCCTATCTCAACATGAAAGAGGTTCAAACACTCCTCCAAGCTTGAGCTACACCTCCACCACCAAGTACAAGAGGGATGAGCTCCAAGGGAAGTAAGAGAGAGAGTTTGTAAAGGTTCTAGTAACGTGCACGGATGGAGGTTTATATAGCCAAGGGTAGGAGAGTGATAATAGAGGTTAAGTGTCCAACTAAGCATGCCATGTGTCCCCCATATATCCTTCATGCAAGCACCAAAGTCAACATGCACCATGGGCATTAAAACTAGGGAAACCAGTGACCAAATAGTCCAGCAAACCTCATCGAACACTAAAGAATCTCAATGTACAAGAATAACCAAAGTTTCATTGATTGTTGAAGATGTGTATGGTTGGTTGTGGTTGTTTGAATATCGGTCTGCGTACCGAGTCCTATCTTCTATTCCAAATGTAACTCGAGATAACTCAAGATTCTCTTCTACCTTTGCTCCCCCCAAATGTAACTCGGGGTTTCCCAATGCAATATGTAAAAGTAGGATAGTTTGATTTCCTATTATGTCAAAGAATGGTGGGCACCCAGATGTACCGATGAAGGACCAAGACGACTGGTTGACCATACGAGAAAAGAAGCTGGTGGACTGATGAGGAGCCCGACAATCGTCTAGTGACAACCAACTGACCGACCAGGAGGCGAGATGATTGCTCATAGGATGAGTCGATCAACCCAGACTGGGCCAAGCATAGATCTTCATTAACAACAGGTTGATGCATGTGATGTAGACCTAGATGACCGTAATTCCTTGTGGCTCAAGGAATTACAATAGAATGGCCATAATCATCACTTTATCACTTCACATGTTTTCTTGTAGGATATAGCATGTATATGATATGTACTATATATGTGGTGATTGGATGTGTATATGTATATAAATATCAAACCCCTCAAATATAAATAATTACATTTATTAAGCATGTGTATTTAGAAAATGTCAAACTACAAAAATATGAAGAATTATACATTTTAAGGCATACCATGTGATCTTTGTTAGATTATATTCTTAATGGATTCTCTATATTAATTATGGGATTAAGATCCCTTAAATATGGTATGGAGACTCATTATTGACCTCATTTTTTGGTTAATGGATTCTTTATATCATTTATGGTTTTAACATCCATTGAATATGATTGGGAAATCATTTTTGGTTTTGTCTTTGGTTTTTATGGAAATCTATGTATAATGGAGGACTTTAAATTCCTCATGTTGATATTGAGATATTATTTAGAAAATTGGAGTTATTCATGACATCCCTATATAAAGAGGACTTAACACTCCTTACATTGGTATTGAGATATTCTTTATAAAGTTAGTGTTATGCATGACATCTCTATGTCATGGTAGTCTTAACATTCCTTGTCGTTGACTTAGAGTATCTTTTCAATATTTTGTTTTTAATTGGATCTTTTATCACGTAGTACTTAACATTCATTTCATTGATAATAAGAATTTTTTTTTAATGTTCCTTAATAAAAAATGGCCTTTTGTCTATGAAATGTATCTCATTTGAAATCAGTACATCCTTTGATTCCTTAGGTATATATACCCACTCTAAAATGAATATCTTCTTGAGGGGGAGTATCTCTTTGAGGGGGGCGTTAGTAAGTAGAACCCCTTTTTAATTTAGGCAAAGGGGGGAAATCCATGAACAAATTTTTTAATATCTATAGTAATTTAAAGGCAACATCACTTAAATTTGTTTACTTTTAGCATTATCTTATGGATTATTTGTCAACATCAAAAAGGGAGATATTTTTGGCTATCTAAATATACCACACTCTATATTGATGATGCAAATATTTCCCTTTTGTATTATTAAAATATACATTTAGTGTTTCAGGCGATCAATGAAATTAGACAAAATCAAACAACAAAGAATATGAAATATTATGTGTTTGGATGCTTGTAGGAAAAGTTGTACCATGTATATACTTTGTATAATTGCATCTTTTGCAACTTGTTAGGGATGATGTAAGAACGTGTTATGAACAACCCTATCCTATCCTATCCCTTTTCTACACTTATATCAAGTTCTTAGGATCGATAGGTGTCATTCAAAAAATTATTTGATATATTTTTCAAAAATATTATTGTATTTTTACATGAAATATTTCGGTCGAACTCTTCTTGAAATGAGATACATCTGTAATCTAGTTGTTCTAAACTTGTATTTTGATTTCTAATGACTAGTTTAGCATTAAACTCAGTCAAAACACTTTCAATAGATATATTGACCATTTAAAGTATTTTCTATATATATAAGTGCCTATGAACACTTAACAGATAAACTTGAGAAAATATATTGCATGTTATCTTTCTCCAAGATTAGAATTCTACATCGATTTCTTCATATCTAAGTCATATCTCAACAATAGTTCCATACTCTACCAAATATAACCTTGCCTATTCTTTGTGAAAGTTGATCATGACATGTTAAAGAATTGATATTTTATATTGTGAGCATTGGTGTTCTCTCTCTCCAATCTTGTTCAATAACATTGTTGGAGTGTTCTTGGAATAGTTCTTGTTAAAATGTTGTCAAGGGACTTGCTAGAGAAGGAGTCTTCTCATCAATGATCTTCCTTGGCCATTTAAGAAGAGCTTCGATTCTCTTCAAATTCATTAAACAAGAGGTGAAGGTTTAGTGTTATTCCTTAGATGTACAAAAAGAGGGTAACAATTGTACTTTTTAAAACAATGTTAATACAAGATAATTGTCACAAATCTTGGCTAGGAATAACTAGGCGGTGGAATGGCATCTTTTGATGCTACCACTCTACATCGTGTGGGTATTGTGGTTTTCTTTCATTGTCAAATTACATTCTTTATATTTCCGCTACACTATCTTTTAAGCAAGTTGGAATCTAACATCCTTAGTGTTTGAAATTGTATAAGATTTATATTATCTCTATTGATCTCCCTAGAGTACATCAAAGTTTTCTTCTGACGGGGCCTATGTATAAGCAACATCCACTTGCCAAAACATATACGTTTATATAAGTCCTTCTCCTTTATGATTGGATAAAAATAAATTTATTTTCTTTACAAGGGGATGGGTTCAATTTGTGTTTCATTACACTTCTCAATATTCAAAATAAGTTCATTATTATACATTCACATTGATAATGACTCCTTTTCAGTAGAAGGCCCCACGAAAAGTGTTTAGTGTATTCTTGTCTAGGTAACATGGGAGTTTTTCAATGAAATTACTCATACATTATATTCATTTATAGTATTAGTCAATTAGTTGTACATCATCAACTATTATTTCCCACACCAGAGTTTTAACAATACATGATGAGTTAAGGACGTTATGCAACAACATTGCACATATCAAGTAAAAGGACTACAAGGTTAATATTTTTTTAATGCAAACTTAAATTTTTTCATCAATTATCATTATTTGTGGAGGGTGGATCATAACATATGCAAGGATTGTAAAGTTATTCCTGGTGAAGAACTCATGACCCAACATAGGTTGGTGGTTTTGGATATTAACATGAAGATCAATAAAGGCAAGCATAATAGAAACCAAGATAGTAGGATCAAGTGGTGGAATATTAAAGGAGAAAAGAAATTGACTTTTCATGATAAACTCATCAAGGAGGTAACTTGGAATTTGGAGTCTGATGTTAACACTATGTGGCATAACATGAGCTCCTGCATAACAAAAATTTCCAAAGTGGTTTTGTGGGAGTGTAAAGGTTGTGGGCCTCCATAGAAGGAGACTTGGTGGTGGAATGATGAAGTACAAAAGGCTATTAAATTGAAAAGGGAGATCTACAGGAGCTTGCCCAAATATGGAGATGATGCAACGTTCCAAAGATACAAGCAAGTAAAGAAAGATGCTAAAAAGGTTGTTCGGGAGGCAAGGTATAGATACTTTGATGATATGTATAAGAAGTTGGACACAAGAGAAGGGGAAAAAGATATATATAAAATGGCTTGTATAAGAGAAAGGGAAGGAAGAGATTTGATTCAAATAAAATGCATAAAGAATGAAGATGGTAGTGAAGGATGATGATATCAAGAACCAATGGAAAAATTGTTGATATGCATGCCCCGAGAACCAATCATGGGATGATTGGTGGGATACATTAAGATTGATTTGATAAACATCAAAGGCAAGCTTCCAATTCTTTCTGGTTCAGTCATATGAGATAGTGATAGAACAGATTGAATGTCTAGAGAATGACAATACTCAATGACGTATGCTTTCAGGTTGAGGACCTGAACGATGAGATCATACGGATGCTAAGAGTTTGTACATTCTTGTTATGTCCCTAGTCAGATGTCATTGTGGAAGGTAGATAGATAGCAATGACACACAAAACTAGATTGTGGTGTTGGTTGATGATAGAATCTCATTAATCATGATATAGAGATATCAAACCAAACACATAAGTACTTGTTAGAGAACAAGTGTACCAGACAGACCCACCGTGAGTTTGACCCATGGAACCATGACATGGTAGTCACAGTCAGTACTCATAGTGATGGTGGTGAGTGTGATTCTTTGACCTGAAATCACTACACTCAACACATGTCGTTGGGCACACTTTGACATCATCAAACACAGTCCTGAAACATGGGTTGTTATAAAGGTGATGATTGGGTGGCTTTAACACATGGGGATTTTGTGGGGTGAGTGATAGATATGGGATTTGTCCCTCCTGAGGGAGTTTGATATCCAAGGCCACTTGATGAGTAGGATTGAAATAGGCGTGTGCACGCATGTGTGAATCAGTATGTGATATTGATGTCATACATATCTCTTCTAA
Organism: Alisma plantago-aquatica; assembly: GCA_963693085.1. NCBI lineage: Eukaryota > Viridiplantae > Streptophyta > Magnoliopsida > Alismatales > Alismataceae > Alisma > Alisma plantago-aquatica. The sequence goes on from OY856413.1 coordinate 167,959,130, forward strand.
TCTGCTTTGAGATCAAGAAAGTGAATGAACGTTGACAGGATGAATGTTCCATGCCTCGAGTTCATTCGGGATATTAGTGACAAAGGAATTATACATTCACTATAACACCATTCACGGATTGTAGGATTGAAAGTTGTTCTCCAACTGTCTATTTCACTTGGGTAGAACTGATGTGTGACTAGGCACTGCTCCTTGCTTGTGAAGTCATAAGTGTTATGGACTTTCACTGCCGACGTGAAAAGGACCTATAGGGTAACACACATAGGATTTAACCTAGAAGAGGAGTTTTGTCCACAAACAATGTTTAGATTGATTACTAAAAAAGTTAGTAGTTCAATTAAACACTCAATTAATTGATAGCTCAAAATCATAGTGTTCAAGGTGTTGGACAGATTGATTAGAGTATCAGATTGATTGAAACTGTAATTGACTGTTTCTGCACAATCTGCACTCCCAATCGATCGGCTCATGTGATGAACTAATCGACTGAGCTTGGTGAACCGATCGGCTCAAGTTGGGAGTCGATCGACTCATGGACAGGGTGAAATGATTGCTTCACGTGTTGAAATGATCGATTCAACTGATGCAGCTGAGCAAGTTGGGAAAGTAAGATTGGAGAGAAATTTCCCTTTTGTTTTTACTTGTCCAATACGATTGAAATTAGAAATGAAAGAAGGAAAGTCAATCGAGAACTGATCAGGACCACAAACCGACCGGTTCAGAAGTGAAATGATCGGCTCATGGGTCCCAACCAATCGGTTGAGGTGTCAACCGACCGGCTCAGATCCCCAATCGACCGTTTCAGTTGTGAAACGGTCGGTTCAGGTTACGTAGTTGGTTGTTTTATGGATATTCTCGAACCCTTCTACTCCTGCTTTAGTCCCATATTGCCCAGGATGGAGAACCCTGTCCCATGACCCTCCTATATATATAGGGGTATTGGGGGCTTCTCAAAGTACAATTCAGTGCAAACCAGTTGCTCTGCAACGTTGTCGTTCTCTCTAGTTTTGGTAACCGAGAGAGCCTGAGCAAGTGCTACCCGATAAGGGATGCACAACAGGGGAAAGACAACTACAGAAAGTGACTGGTGGAAGGAGTGTGTGTCAGTGACTAGTACACTGACAGGAGGGTGCGACTCCTTCCAATTCCTTATGGGACAAGGAGATTGGAGTTGCAGGTGGTCTGTGTGGACTACTTCAGAGGCGGGAGATTTATGCCGCTAGGAGGACAACTGTCAATCCCGACAGTCCCAGTGAGACCAGGAGTCGTCAGTCCCGGTGCGACCAAGAGCTGCACAGACACCCTCCAACACTGGAGGTGAAGACTGCGCAAGCCGCGAGGTATTGTTGCCGAGCAAGCCTCAGGACAAGGTATGATTCCACAAACCATCCTTTCCTATTGTATAAACGTTGACGTGTTTCCTTGTTCTGGGTTTAGGGAGGAAATTTTTTGTTTCCGCAGCCTTCTCTGCCTCCCCTAAAACACAACAGTGGTATCAGAGCCACGTCAACTTCTCTATACTTTAGAGATTATCGATATGATCGATTTTGGTTTGTCGCCTTTATTTATTGCATACGATGCGAATAATATTGGCTTTATGCATGTCCAATCCTAAATCCACAAATCCAATTTACATATATGATATGTATTATGAATGCACTCAATATGCGTCACCCTTAAACAAGTTTTGTGGTGGATGTATAGTGTGGTTATGGCCAATAAACCCTATCCGTGTGTGTTTGTATGTGGTTGCTTGCATCTCGGTCTGCGCACCGATCTTCCTTCTCCTATTCCTGATGTAACTCGAAATAATTCGAGATTTCTTTCCTAACTTTGCTCCCCTCGAATGTAACTCGAGGTTTCTCTTTTTATAATGTAAAATAGGATAGATTTTTATTTCCTGTTTTGTCAAAGAACGGAGGACATCCTGACGATAGCTGAGATGATCGCTTCAAGGCGTGAACCAATCAGTTTATGTTCAAGACGATCGGTTCAAGAGTGAGCCGATCAGTTGATGATCGGTTCAAGGAGTGAGACGAGCGGGTGGCGGCCATGATGAGATGCACGAAGACCAGGCGAACCGATCGGTTGGAGGAGCCAACTGATCGGCTGGTGGCACCCATCCGACCAGTCTGATGGCGAGCCGATCATTCATGTGATGATATGATCAAACCCAGAAAGGCAAAGCACAGAGATCATCTTGTACAGGTTGCATGTGATGTAGACCTAGATGACTATGATTCCTCTTGGCTCGAGGAATCACATTAGGATGGCCATAATCATCGCTTTTATCATTTTGCATGTTTTCAGTGGGATATAGCGTGTATATGATACGTACTCTGTATTGTGGTGATTGGATATGTATATGTATATAAACCAAATCCCTCATTAAATATTAAGTTTTAGATGCCTTCCAAATGCGACACACGTGAAAAGCTTGATCGACCAAGTGTGGGCACGCCCAAGCGTGGTGCACCATCTATCTTGTGGAGGCATGAAGGATGGATATGTGGGTCTGCCCAAGCAGGGTGCATATTCATCATGTTGGCTTTGGGTCGGACTTAACAAGGTGACCTAGATAGGATCTAGCACCTTGAGGCATGGAGATGATCATGGCAAGGAGTTGCATATGACATCTTATCAAGAGTTGCATATGATGCAATTGGCAAGAGTTGCCTACCTGAGAGATCTAAGTTGTGGATGACAACCCAAGCTGGTCCATGACTTAGAGGATTTCAGGATCTTGCCCACTAGAAGGTTGTACGTTGCAATCCTCTGAATTGATGGTGAGGGCTATCAATTTGAAGTAAAATAGTGGGAGCGATAATTAATTAAAGGCATCATCAACTTTTCAAATCAATCAAATAAGTCAAAAGAGTTTTGGACTAAAATTGCATATATATCCTTTTGTTAAAATAAATGGTTAATCAACAATAATCACTTTATTTGCGATCAGTCTTTGAAACCAACAAATTAAATGGGAATAATTCCACGACTAGTTAGGATGATGAGAAGTGTTCTCAATCAAATAGTGAAAGCTCTAAGTCCTAGTTATACCAGAACCAGATGAACTCGATCCCACCATATCAATGGCTGAAAGTATGCTTATGGAAGCATACCGAGGAAGACATTGATGAGGAATGCTTGATGTTGTGTTCTTTGAACTATGAGTTGCAGAGACAACATGAGACATATGATGTCTCCAAGAAACTGTCCTAGTATGTCATGTCAGAAGGAGATCCAGTAAGGTATTCACGCACTCAATGTGATTGGGTATGTGGAAAACCTAACAAACAAGGATTCCTTCTGAGCCAAGAGTTGGCTATTGGTATGATACTGCAAATGTTGCGAGAATCATACAATTCATGATAAGCTACAACATGAACAACTTTCACAAGAGTTGACAGAGTTGTTGGACATGATGAGGATATTAGAGGCAAAGATGAAGAAAGACAAACCATAATCTTTGATGTGATCAAAGAAAAGGTAATTCTTAAGGGCAAGGACAATGGCAAAGCAAAGAAGTGTTCTAATGTTAGCCAGCAATCCAAGCCGTCTTCAGCCTCAAGGCAAATGGGGAAAGGGTGTATAAGGGAATTGCCCTCTATATCTGGAAGAACAAAACAAGATGAAGGAGGGGATGGAGATCTCCACCTAAGGTATCATGAAATGAACCACTTCTTTGTCTGAGGTATATGATACCAAGATATGGATCTATCATATATGATATGCAAGATCTGCAAAGAAGTGATGGCCTTTGTGAAAGGACCAAGAAAGAAGTACCCATCATTGGAGAAAGTATTGCTGCCATAAATAGGAGTATCTTTTAGTTTATTTCACCCTAAAGGGCACGAAATAGAGTTGAGAACTACTATTTCATATATTGCCAATAGATAGAAACACTTTATTATTGCGTATTGTATGACAATGATGGCAATTAACAAAGTTGATGTTTCAATCTTAAAGATATGAGCTTTGTGGCAATGCCTTGTTTATCTTGTGATACATGGTAATGATAAGATAAAATGATGCCTAAAGTTATTGATAACTCAAACAATCAAATTAGCATCAATCATGAGAAATTCATTTCTAGTTTCCATATGATGGATAAATCTAGACTCTTTTGGTTAGAGAACCAGTAAGAGACATGAATATCTTGGACATGATTAATCAATCTTCACTAATGGTAGTGGGAGAATGATTATCCTATTAGGTACGATACATGTGATGTATTTACATACCTATTGGAACAAATGCTAATACTTCAAATGGTGTTTAGAAAAATACCAATATGAATATCTTGAAGTGTTCAAGATTATCATAGATGAAGTGCAAATTTGGTAAAGTGTTAATTCTTGATGAGATCAATGAATGAAATACTTGGACCAAATGTTTGAGATCCTTATGAGTGATTATGATAGTGTATCATAGTGAACTCATGATTAAGGCATGTGATGTCTAAATCAAGAAGGGATTATACTCTAAGGATATAGAGAATGATTATGAAATAACTGAATTCTTCTTAATAAAAGAATACCCCACACTAATAAAGGACATTGAGAATCACAAGGAGTTGTGAGTTCTTATATCCTTGACGGATACACCTCGTTTATCTATGTGATGAGTTGTCCATGTGATGAGTCAACTATCTAGATGAATATGAGGAATCAAATTTTGAGTTATGGTTTATGACCATTATATCCTAAATGACATCCATGTGAACCATAAGGTATGAACTTGATGGTAGCACCCATTGGATGAAATCCATAAGTACAAATGAGTCTTAAGTGTTAAGACACATGGATAACATTTGGAGAAGGATGATGCTTGTTGATTGCAACTTAATGACTAAGACATTTGGCATATGGATACTAAAACCACATTCCTATGAGGAATAAAACAAGGATGTGTACGTGACATAACCTATAAGGTTTATGAATCCACTGATGCAAATGAAGTCTATAAGTTACAATGGACTAATCAATGTGATTGTTTGAGTACAAGCAACTCAGAATTGGATCTTTACTTTGATGATATAGTCAAAGGGTTTGACTGATATGTCAAAGATAAAGAAAGGATATGTGATTTAGTGGGAGTGTATTCACATTCCACATGTTGATGTGAAATGGAAATGTTCTAGAATGGAAATCCAGAGTGGAAATTATCTTTAAGGAAGATATGGATGATCCCTATGTGATAGGAATAGAGATCTATAGAGATAGTTCTCGAAAACCTCTTAACCTGAAAAGAGAAAGCATACATTGGCAATATGTACTGAAGGGTTTAGTATGCACAGATTCAGTGGGAGAAAACTTGTCCATGTTATATGGAGTTAGTATCCCAAGGCCAAGTGTCCAATTCTTATGAAGAATGGGAACACTAAGAATAGATATGGATCTATCATGTATGCAATCATCCCATTATCTTGCATGTATGGACATGGCAAGAACAAAATGCATTCAATATCTTGTATGTAGGACATGGCAATATGATGTGCTCATCCTGATAACTCGTATGTGAGACATGACGAGTGGATGTCTGTCTACTTCCAGTAAGGTTTACTAGAATACCATGAGAACTTGATAATTACTTGAGAAGTACTAGTTCTATGGAGATAAGGAAGAGTTCAATGTAAAGAGTTACATTGATGTGAACATCCGAAAGGACAGAAAATTAATCACAAAATATATATAGGATATATAAAAGTGAAAGTTTGTTGATAATTGGAAGTGTTCCAATAAAACCATTTAAAAGGAAATGTTGAGTATCTATTTGTTAGAGAATAGTAGTGGATACTATATGGATCTGGAAGTTCATGAGATGAACTTATACATATTCTGCTCAATCATGACATGCATGGAATCCTTGATCATGCAATGTGGCTAAAGGTTATCAAAGGAATACTAGATCGCATATTACGGTAACGCCATCTCATACATGTGATGTACAGTGAAGAGATGAGAGACATGCAGTTAAAAAAAAAACTGACTTTGGCAAGGTGTTGCCATAACTCACTTTGTTCGGGAATGACTTGACAGAGCACTGGGATGTGCACAATGGGTGGCAAATTTTCCACAGGCGAGAGTGATCCACTGCATCAAGTATGAGTTTGACCATGTACCCATCATCATCAACACTGAGTATAAAAAGAGGAAGAAGGCAAGGAATCAACAACATTTCTTCTTTGAACCCATGTGGGTGGAGGATGAAGCATGCGAACAAATTATAAAGACAACATGGGAAGAGCGTCATATGACAGAGTTGCAAGGTAAAATGGGCTACTGTGAAAGTAAACAGAAGGAATGGGCTGCTGGAAAATTTGGGGAAAGGTAAAGGAAAATCAAACAGCTGGAAGAGGTGTTGAGGGAACTGCAAAACTTACCATCTGATAGGATAAACTTGGAGAGGTACACTCACATTACGACAGAACTCCAAGAATGGCATAGAAGGGATGAGGCGTTCTGGCATGCCAGAGCAAGGGTGAATGAGATGAAATCAAGAGACAAAAATACTACATATTTCCACCATAAGGCGTCTCAAAGAAGGATGAGGAACATGATTGAAGGGCTGAAGAACAAAGATGGGTAATGGAAAGAAGAAGAAGATGAAATAGAAAAAATAGTGCTGATTTTTTTTCAAGCTCTTTTCCAGACAAGCAACCCTTCCGGTTGGGAGGAGGCAACGAGAGGAATCAATACAAAATTGAGTTAGTATGAGAGTAAAGAGTTAGAGAAAGAATTCACCTCCGAGGAAATCTTGGAGGCACTAAAGAATATGCACCCTAACAAAGCACCGCGCCCAGATGGGATGAAAGCTATGTTTTTTCAGAAGTACTGACACATAGTCGGGGATGACATTTCTAACTACATAAAAGGATGGCGGAAATCAGAAAGGAGAATAGCTGACATTAATGATACGCTGGTGGTGCTAATTCCTAAAACTCAGAAGCCCATGGAGATTGGTGAGTTTAGACCCATCAGTCTATGCAATGTCATCTAGAAGATAGCATCCAAAGTCATAGCAAGCAGGCTGCGACCGTTCATGGATAGAATCATAACCAAAAACCAAAGTGCCTTTATTTCGGGAAGACTCATTACTGATAATGCCCTTATTGCATATGAATTGTTTCACACTATGAAAAGGGGTAAAAAAGCAATGAAGGGACACATAGCAGTCAAACTGGATATGTCTAAGGCCTACGATAGAGTATAATGGAAGTTTGTTGACTATGTGCAAGAAAAAATGGGGTTTGGGGAGAAATGGAGGAGCAAGGTCTATGATTGCATGTCAACTGTATCCCATTCGTTTTCCATCAACGGGGAGTGGACCAGGAAGATTCAACCAACCCAAGGACTTCTCCAGGGTGACCCTCTCTCTCCATACCTTTTTATTTTATGTGCCGAAGCTTTTTCTACTTCTCTAACCTTGGCAACGCAGCAAAAGGATATTCAAGGAATTCGAGCAAGCTATCATGGCCCTCGGGTTTCTCATCTTTTCTTTGTAGATGACTCCATCTTGTTTGCGAGAGCAACCAAAGAAGAATTCTTGAAGTTAGCTGAGATTATCAACCAATATGAGAGGGCATCCAGACAGAAAATTAACCTATCCAAAATTGAGGTTGCTTTCAGTAAAGGGGTGGAGCGGGAAAAGAGACAAGAGATAACACAGCTCTTACAGGTCAAAGAAGTAGACAAGCATGGGAGGTATCTTGGGCTGCCAACGGCTGTAGGGAGGTAGAAGAAACAAGTCTTTTCCTATATACATGAGCGGATATGGAAAAGGCTGTAAGGTTGGAAAGAGAAGTTGTTGTCTAAAGCAGGAAAAGAAGTTCTCATCAAAGAAGTGGTTCAAGCCATACCATCATATATCATGAGCATCTTCCAGCTACCGGGGTACCTTCTTGATTCCATAAACAACACTATATTGAGATTTTGGTGGGGGGCAAAAGACGGGGAGAGGAAGATGGCGTGGGTCAGTTGGGACAACATGTGAAAACCAAAAAACCAAGGTGGATTAGGGTTCAAAAACATACATATTTTTAACCAAGCGCTACTGGCAAAGAAAATATGGAGGCTCTTCCACAGAGGAGATACTTTAGTCTACCGTGTACTAAAAGCAAGATACTTCCCTAGGGGGTCATCCCTTAACGCTAGTAGAGGACACGACCCAAGCTTCACTTGGAGGAGTATATGGAACGCAAAGGCTATCATTATTGAAGGGATGCAGTAGAGAGTGGGAGATGGATCAAATATCAACATATGGGAGAACCCCTGGATCCCGGGAATAAGAGGAAGCATAGAAAGTGCTTACAGTTTCTCAAGCACTAATGTCCAAAGGGTGAACCAGCTAATGATGGAAGATTCTACCGCTTGGAACAAGGAAGTCATCCACACCCTCTTCACCCAAGAAATAGCACAAATGATTCTGGCAATACCACTCAGTCTCAACAAGCAGGAGGATGACATTTATTGGAAACCAGATAGGAGAGGAGAATTTACTATTAAATCGGCCTACTGGATGGCAGTCCAAAGCCCGTCTGAAAGGGAAGTACATAGATGTCAAGAGGAGGCTAGTGGATGGAGACTCGTATGGAGGAAGAACCTCATCCTGAAGGAAGCACATTTTTTATGGAGATGCATGACAGGGGCGTTAGGCACTTTGGGACGTCTATTCGATCGACACTGTCATCCTGACGGGATTTGCAACATATGTGTAAGAGAGAAAGAAGATATTAGGCACATGTTGTTCAGATGTCCTCAGGCGTGGGAGCTCTAGAAAGAAAGCCCGGGAGTAGTGCAAGTGAGGATCCGGGAAGCTGGTGAGAATAGTGCGGACTGCGGAATCACCAACCTCATAACCCAACAAAGTGAAGACGACAACCATGTCATGATAGCTGCTTTGTGGATGGTGTGGACCAGGAGAAACGCCATCATCTTCAACGAGTAGCCAAAGCCACCGCTCATCACCCAACAGCATCTTCTAGCGCTGATTACAAGATACCACCACACACAGCTCTCAAGTGTTGACCGACCTGGAGCAATGGAAAAGAGGGAGCCCATTTGGGAGCCGCCCGAAGAAGGAATGACCAAACTTAACTATGACACTGATGTGCATATACATGGATTTGATGGAGCTGGTCTTGTGTGGAGAGATCACGCCAGACAGGTGGTCCACGTAGCAGGCAGCAGACATCCCACTCTTCACGATGTGTCGGCTGCTGAAGCATGGGCCATCAGGGAGGGCATCCGAAAGTATAAGGAACAACAAATAACAAGGTTAGTGGTGGAATCAGATTCGGATGCTATCATCCACTTCATAAAGTCATAAGATAAATGACTGGATCTACTTGGAACCCTGCTTGCAGACATTCAAAGTTTAAAGTCTTTCTTTCAGTCGATTAGTTTTGTTTTCTGTAGAAGACAGGCAAATGGACTAGCACACCTGCTAGCTCGTGAAGTCTGTGTTAGTTCTAGTTCTTTCTTTTTATCTTCATCCTTCCCTCAGTCTGTAACAAACTGGGTTGAGCCATATTTGAGCTCGGAGTAATAGAAAGCTGGCGTTTGACCTCTAAAAAAAAGCTAACACCCATGTAACTAATTGTTTTGCTATATTTTTTAAAATATGTAGTTAAATAATCATTTATCTACAAATTCATATGTAACCCTAAATGTAACCAAAAATTATATGTACACATACAAGTGTAGTTGTAATTGTAGCTAAATATATGATGCGATGATTTTGAGTCGCATTTGTAGACCTATTTCATATGTGTTTTATGCTTTAATTTGTCATTTTCATGGTTAATATCGCATAATTCATCTATTTTGGTCTTTGCTACTATTTTATGTCAAATCCCCTTTATTTCATCTTTTTGAGCATTAATTGTCAAAATATTATTATATGTGTGAATTTATTTGGCTTCATGTTTGAATTTCAGGAAAAATGAGTATTTGTTTCCGTCGATACCATCGACGGAAGTCGATACCATTGACATGGTCACAGTTTGCTAGCCGAAAGAAGTAGGAAACAGTCGATACTTTCGACTGGGAAGTCGATGGTATCGAGTCACCTTCAACGTGCTGGTGAGAAATCAGTCGATAGTATCGACACCAAGTCGATACCATCGACGCATGGAGGCTACAACGACACAAAATGATAAAACCGTCGCTACAGGGTAGTCGATACCATCGACCCAAGTCGATGGTATCGACACCACATCAGGCACTCGGACGAAAAGAAAGAAGGGCTGCCGCTACCACACTGGGTCGATACCATCGACCCGCGTCAATGGTATCGACACCGTCAGATATGCGTTGGATTTAGATTGTTCCCAATCGAACGACCGTGGTTAATTAGCGACCAAATGAGGGAGTTATACCTAATGACGGCCGCCCAGATGAGAGAAGCATATGATTAGCCATTGCACGAGTACCGAAGAGCAGTAGAGAGGAGAACGGAGGCTAGAAGCTCATACCAGTTGATTCAGACACCGCAGAAGATAGATTTCACCACCGAAAGGTGGGAGAGCACGTGTTCTAGGCAAAGGATCAACTGGTTCTTCTCCGTTCAGGGGTTTTCCCTTTCATTCCACGTTTTTCACATGGTTTCCCCTATTTCTACCTTGTACTTGTTTGAGATGAACATGCGGGGCTAATCCCCTTCGTCTTTAGGAGCGTGAGTAGCCCGGGAATTCATTGTATGACAATTTTATAATAGTAAATCATATTTTATCTCTTAAATCTGTGGTATAGTTTCGTTTTCTCAATATATTGTTATTCTTGATCACCATAATACTAACCTAATGCCCTTAATCACTTTGAAAGAAGGCTTAATGGCTGAAAAGAGACGAAATCTACATTAATCGATAAATCCCTTGACCAAGGTGGTGTAAAATTAACGGTGGATACTGAGAGATTGTTCATAATGCACCTAGTTTAGGGTATAGGTTACTACGACGGTGGAACCGACCTAAACCTATGTAGTGAATTGCACCACGACAGTGGGTAATTCTGTTTTCAGGCCACTACCCGAATAGAGAGATAAGCTTGAGGCATTATATAAAATTGAATACAATGAAAACCCGTGGTGAAACTGCAATCCTAAAGATACCCTTTTGAATTGATTAAATTAACATTTAATCGATCGTTTGTTTTATTTTGTTTTTGTTTTCTTTTAATTTTAACAACAACCCTAAATTTGTTATTCGGCTTAGCTGATCACAAATAGTTAGTAGGAGTCTCCAACAATTCTGAGAATCCCTATGTTCGACTCGGGCCTCACAAAGGTCTGTACTACTCGACGCGTTCACTTGCGTTTTAGCGCACGATAAAATCGTGTCAAGTTTTTGGCGCCGTTGCCGGGGATACGGCGAATTGTTGGCACTTTGAGTGCTACGAGCGGCCACTCTAGGCCACAATTTTTTTTTACTTTGAAACAACTTCAAATATTTTCTTTTTATTGTCGTTAATTTTGAGACTCGTCAAAGCACTGTACTGGACTTAAACTTTCCTATTTCAGGTACGTTGCATGGTGCAAATGCGTAGTACTGACTACGTGAATCGCGCATCCGAGGTTCCGCTAACGGGACCTGAGGACAAGGAGTATTACGAGCAAGAGCACCAAGAAGAGGTAGATTCTGAATTTGAACAGGAAGAGATGGCCGAACCACAGACTATATGGGAGAAGATCAAGGCTTCTTCCTCATCAGATTCCAAGGGGCCTATAAAGAAGCAGGCAATCAACATACCGACATATAAGATTGATCCAGCGCTGCTAAATCTGGTGAAATCGAATGCTTTTCATGGGCTGAAGAATGAGGATCCCGTCGCGCACATCAGCCAGTTTGTTGAGAACTGTGACATGGTCAAAATTGATAGGTTTCCACAGGATGCACTATATCTCAAGCTTTTCCCGAGTTCATTGGCGGGAGCCGCGCGAGAATGGTTACATAATTTGGATGATGAGTTCATGGAGTCATGGGACCATATGGTGGAGGTCTTCTTTGAGAGGTTCTTCCCTCCTGAGAAGACTAACGACATGATCCAGAAGATTCATAATTTTACCCAACAGTCCGGTGAGACATATTATGAGACTTGGGAGAGATTTCAGGTCATGCTGAGGAGGTGCCCGCATCACGAGCTGGGTAAAGAGACACAGGTGAAGATCTTCTATTTTTCTCTCTCCGAGCATGATAGGAGTAATCTAGATTCAGCTGGGTCAGGTTTCTTTCTGAACAATACAGACACCAGATGCTGGGAGATACTAAAGAATATGGCTAGAAAGCAGTCATGGGGTGAGAGAGAAAGAGGCCCGGTAGAGTAAGTTCGAGTAGCAGGTGAGTCCAAGGCAATGAAAGAGATGAACGAGAAGATGGATCTTCTCATAAAGAATCTACTGGAAAAGGAGGATATTGAGTTCGGGGATGAGGCTCAAGTCAAATACATGAGACAACAACAAGGTTATAGGAACAATGATTATTCATGGTGAAAAGACGAAGTTCTCGTGGAAGGATCCAAACAATTTTCTGCAGGATCCAGATGCCAAACCCTAGCCAGGTGTGGAGGATAAGAGCACAGAGCTGCTCAATCAAGTTATAAAGCAAAATCAAGAGCTAATGAATACATTTGGCCAACAAATCAAACAGCAAGGAGAGTACATGAATCAATTTGGGAAAACATTGCAGAGCCATGGGGCTCAAATGAGGACCATTGAGACATCCATGGCACAGATGGCAGCCGAGATCGCCAGTTTGAAGAAACCGGCACATCCGGGTTTTCCGGGGAATACCAATGTTCCCGGGGGAAACCAACAAGCCAAGGCTATTCTGCTTAGAAGCGGAAAGAAAGTGTTGAATCCAAGAGCTAAAGAAACAAGCACACCATAAGATGAAGGAGAAGGTGAAACCAATGAAGAGTAGCTCGCCCCAGTCACAGGGTAGGTTGAAGACATAGCCGTGGATGATACTGAAGAACAGGTTGCAGAGGAGGAATCTTAGAAAAAGACGCCTTATGTGCCACCTCATCAAAGGGCACAAGCTGTTCCGGTCTCGTATACTAATAGCGCTAAGGCAAGGAAGGCAGATGCATAGTTCAAGAAGTTCTTGGACAGTTTTAGGAAGCTTTCAGTCAATATCCCTTTACTGGAAGCCATTGAGCAAATTCCTTCATACGAGAAGTTTCTAAAGGACGTCATTACTAAGAAGAGAAAAATTCCGGATACAGAGGTCGTCGTGCTAAAGGAGAAAGTGAGTGCCTTCATCATGGGCACTTTGCCACCAAAGAGACAAGATCCAGGGTGTTTTAACATTTCTTGCTATATTGGGAAGGTTAAATTTGGCGAAGCGTTGTGTGATTCAGGGGCAAGCATCAACTTGATGCCCCTTTCGACATTCAAAAAGCTAGGATTGAAGGAGTCACGGCCAAGCAATATGACGATTCAATTGGCGGACAACTCTGTGGTGAAGCCTTATGGAATCTGCGAAGATGTCTTAGTAAAGGTGGATAGGTTTGTCTTTCCGGTAGATTTTGTAGTCATGGAGATGCAGGATGAACATGGCAACGAGCTGTTACTTGGACGTCCTTTCCAAGCCACAGCCGACATGATCTTAGAGATGGGAAGAGGTCGTTTGACCTTGGGCATAGCCGATGACCGCTTTGAGATGGTCATGCCTTCTAGTATTGTGTCATCTAATGCAAAGGAACATTGCAATGTGATAAAACATCTAAATAGTAACATTTCACTCTGTCTTGGGAAACCATTTCTGGACATGGCTCATGTGATGAGCAAGGTGGACAATGGAACTATGGTTGTTGATATCATGGAGCAGACCAAAGTAGTTTCTCTGTGCAAAGCTGTGGGATTCCCTAATGATGAGAATGAGGACATTCCTCTTTCTCTGGAGGATGATATGAGTGCTATTTCTATTTCTGATGCATACCCAGAATTATCGTTGGAGGCTTGCTTGTTAAATATTACATATGATTGGATGCAGAGCAAATCACTCAAGGAGTGCGCTAAAATGCTTCAGATGCTTCCATGCTTCTATGTGAGGCATTATGAAGATTTAGGTGAACTCCCCCCACCGCTTCAATCATCTCTGATCAGCCCGCCGGAGTTGGAACTAAAGCCGCTACCCCCACATCTCAAATATGTCTTTCTAGCTGAGGAAGACAAGTTACCGGTGATCATTTCTGCTTATTTGAGTGCGGATGAGGAAGAAAAATTGTTGATAGTGCTGAAAAACCACCGGGGAGCTTTTGGGTGGTCCGTTGAAGATATTAAGGGGATTTCCCCTACTCTATGTCAGCACAAGATTCGGCTCGAGGAGGGAGCCAAGTCCGTGATTCAACCTCAATGATGTCTTAATCTGAGCATGATGGAGGTTGTGAAGAAGGAGGTCATTAAACTTCTTGCTACAGGTATTATCTACGCCATATCAGACTCGACATGGGCGAGTCCCACACAGGTAGTCCCTAAGAAGGGGGGAATTACTGTCACCAAAAATTTGTTGAATGAACCTGTCACCACCCGATTGGTAACCGGGTGGCTAGTTTGTATTGATTACCGCCGTTTGAACGCCGCCACGCTAAAGGATCACTTTCCTTTACCTTTCATTGATCAAATTCTAGAGCGCCTTTCCGTTCGATCGCACTTTTGTTTTCTAGACGGATACTCGGGGTACAACCAGATCTCGATTGATCCTTTGGATCAAGAGAAATCTACGTTCACTTGTCCCTATGGGACTTTTTCTTACCGCTGAATGTCGTTTGGTTTATGCAATGCACCAGTGACGTTTCAACGCTGTATGCTCGCCATATTTTCTGACATGGTAGAGCATTGTCTTGAGGTTTTTATGGATGACTTTTCGGTGTATGGTGCATCGTTTGATGAATGTCTCTATAACCTAGACAAGGTTTTATAGCGGTGCGAGGACACACATTTGGTCCTCAACTGGGAGAAATGTCACATGATGGTGACTGAGGGGATAGTGCTAGGACACAAGGTGTCTAGCAAATGTCTAGAGGTGGATCCAGTCAAAATTGAGGTCATTTCCAAGTTGCCCCCACCATATTCTGTAAAAGGGGTAAGAAGTTTTCTGGGACACGCCGGGTTCTATCGGCGATTTATAAAGGATTTTTCTAAAATCGCGAAACCTCTATCCGAGCTTTTGGAGAAAGACACTGTATTCAATTTCAATGATAAGTGTCTACATGCATTCGACGTTTTGAAAGAAAAACTGATTTCTGCACTGGTTGTTCAAACGCCGGATTGGACAAAACCTTTCGAATTAATGTGTGACGCTTTGGACTTTGTGGTAGGAGCCGTATTGGGGCAGCGGGTGGACAATAAACCCGCCGTGATTTTTTACGCTTCAAAGACTTTGAATGACGCCCAATTAAATTATACAACTACTGAGAAAGAATTACTTGCCGTTGTGTTCGCTTTTGAAAAATTCCGGCAGTATTTAGTTGGATCTAAAGTAGTTGTATGGACTGACCATGCCGCAATTAAATACTTAATGGAGAAAAAAGACATGAAGCCTAGAATCATTAGGTGGATTTTAATCTTACAAGAATTTGACATCGAAATTAAGGATAAATCTGGGATTGAAAATGTTGTTGCTGATCATTTGTCTAGGTTAGAAAGGGTGGACGAAAAAGATCTACATATACCCATAACCGAGACGTTTCCGGATGAACATATTTTGAAAATTAATTCTAAGGATCGTTGGTTTGATGAGATTGTAAATTATTTGGCTAAGATTGCTCATATCAGGAGAAAAGATTTTTCCATTCTTTGAGATACTATTTTTGGGATGATCCAATTCTTCTTAAGCAATGCAGGGATGGTATATTGCGCAGGTGTGTGCCTGATGTGGAGTACGAGAGCGTTCTCCGTCATTGCCACACATCACCTACGGGAGGACACCACGCCAGCTCGTGCACAGCAGCTAAGGTTTTGGAAAGCGGCTTTTATTGGCCAACTTTGTTTCGGGATGCCTACGAGTTTGTGAGGCAATGTGATCCTTGTCAGCGAGAAGGTAATATCTCAAAGCGACAGGAGATGCCCCTGAATGTGTTTTAGGAAGTGGAGGTATTTGATTTGTGGGGCATAGATTTCATGGGACCCTTCGTGTCCTCAAACTCCAATTTATATATTTTGTTAGCAGTTGATTATGTGTCGAAGTGGGTGGAAGCAATCCCCACAAGGACTAACGATTCCACTGTAGTGTGCAGGTTCATGAAAGAGAACATTTTCTGCAGGTTTGGGGTACCCCGAATGATAATCAATGATGGGGGTACGCATTTTAGGAATCAGAAATTCTCGACTTTATTGAAGAAATATGGGGTCAAGCACAACATAGGTACCCCATACCACCCACAGACCCAAGGGAAGGTGGAGGTCTCCAATCGCGAAATTAAAACGATTTTGGAGCGTACGGTGGTGTCCACAAGGAAGAACTGGAGTGCCCTATTACCGGATGCATTGTGGGCTTATAGGAAGGCTTACAAAACACCTATATGCACCACGCCTTTTAGGTTGGCGTATGGCCAGGCTTGTCACCTACCGGTAGAGTTGGAGCACAAGGCCCATTGGGCTCTTAGAAGGCTAAATTTGAGTTATGATGGAGCGGGGAGAAAAAGAATGCTTGAATTGAATGATCTGGACGAGTTACAGATGACGGCATATGAGAACGCACGGATATACAAGGAGCGCACAAAGCTGATCCACAACTGCCACATCCAGTTGCGCACGTTCAAAAAGGGAGATAGTGTTTTGTTATTCAATTCACGACTCAAGTTGCATCCCGGGAAGCTTAAATCTCGGTGGAGTGGGCCATTCGTGGTAGAAGAGGTCAAGCCACACGACGTGATTTTGGTGCATGATGGTGATACCACATTTTTGGTGAATGGACAAAGACTGAAGCTCTATTTTGGCGAAAATTACAAGAGGAAGGTGAATGAGGTCAAACTCATCTCACTTTCGGATGCATGAGGTGCCGAAAGCCGTCTAGCCTAAGATGTTAAATAAGGGCGCTTGTTGGGAGGCAACCCAACCATCGATACATTAGGATAGTTCATGTAAATTCGTAGGTGAATTTATTTTGACTTCATTTTTAGTGTAAAAAAGATACCGTGATCGGTTTGTTTGATGTGCAGGCTGAGGCAGAGTCGATACCATCGACACACTGGTCGATGGTATCGACCGGGTTATAGGTTGACGACTACAGATTTCAATCTGAGTCGATGCCATTGACGGCCTCGTCGATGGTATCGACCTACCTACAGGTGGTCGTGAAAGTGAAGTCGATGGTATCGAGACACCAGTCGATACCATTGAGATCTCTGAAGATTTACAGAAAAAATTGACTCAGGAAAGTCGATACCATCGACGGCCATGTCGATGGTATCAACACGGATTCAGGTTGAGATGCAAAGCGGAGGTGTTGCAACAAAGGATAGTCAATACCATCGACCCTCGTCGATGGTATCGACCTTCCACGTCACTGATCCGTGCAAACAAATCAACGGCGGTCACGGCTTCCACGTCATCGATCCGGGTGTAGCGTCAATACCATCGACTCGCGTCGATGGTATCGACACGTCAGCAATCCAGGTTTCAAGATCTAGCCATCGACGACTGTCGATACCAGTGAGGGGGCGGATAATATCGACAAGTGTCGATACCATCAACTCGCGTCGATGGTATCGACAGGCCAACAGTGGCACCGGCCAAGTCTATATAAGGAGATTCATTACGTCATTTGACGTCACACCTTCAGAGTGATCTTCTTCCTTTGCGCCGAGCACTCCTCCGAGCCATCCAAGCTGACGAAGAGCAGCACTGAGTGAAGATCTTCACCGAGCGAAGATCCGATTCTCCAATCTTCACCGAGCTCTCTTTCTCTAATCCCTTTCCTCGTCGCCAACATGGTGCATACCGCCGGAGCTTCGTCCTCACGCACAACTCTGCCATAATTCGTGCCACCACCGCCAGCATCAGTTTCACATCCTCGACTTATCCATCCTTCCTCGGAGGTCCGGAAGATCTACGATGAGATCATGAGGAGGAAGATAGAGCCTACCCGGTATGTGGACCGGGAGATGATCTGAGATCTCGGATTCGAGGCCAACTTGGCCTATGTTCTGAATGGGCAGGCCCGTCACACACCAATAAGGCCTGGCGAACTGGAATTTCACCAAGATGTTCAGCCGTTCTTCAACGACTGGCCGATGTACAAAGAGTTGGTAGCGGAGTTCATGGCGTCACTGGACGTCTGCATCGTGCCCAACGACATTGTAGCTACCGATCGCGAGTGGATCTAGGGTCGGGTGTCTTTCCGGCTGTTCAACATCGACTACACCCTGACGCTCTGGCAATTCAACGCGATCTTCAACTAGAACCACTCGGCACATGACTACCGGAGGCCGGACAACCGCACTGACTACGACGCCATTTTCTCTGAGTTGGTGACAGTGCCGCCGGGGAAGTCGGTGAGCTACCACAACGCTGCGGTAGCTGACTTTGAGCACCCTTTCGTCTGGGTCTTGCACCGGATGCTCAGTTCCACAGTTTTTTCTCAGGATGATCTTGTCCTCAGCAAGTTTCAGGGGTCGGACCTTTTCTTTCTATATAAACTCCTGAAGAAACAAGAATGCAACTAGGGTGCTTTCTTTCTGCAATGAGTTTTGGATGTGAAGAGGAGTACGAGGAAAGCACTGATTCACTTCGGCGGGCTCATCACCAAGCTGGCTTCATACCTTGGCTTGAATTTCCAAACCCTCACTCCTCTATCTACTAGAAGCAAGGTAAACTTGCAGCATTTGCACCGGTCCAATCTATTGCTTCTCTGAGATGGCGTGGCGTTTGCACATTGCCACGTAAATCAAGCATATCAAAAATGTTCTCTTCCCGATCCCATTTTCAACATCGAAGGTGTACACCATTTTCGGTGGCCAATCATAGCCATAGCAGACTCTGATGAAGAAGGCAGCGATGACGGAAATGATGACGAGGCTGAGGAGGAAGAGGAGGCATTTACACCTCTTCGAGCACGAGTGGAACCACGAAAGCGTCCTCGGATGCATCCGGGTGCCTCATCCTCATCACAGCGTACTCCGCCACCCCCACAGCCCTCGCAGCCAAGCGAGAATGTCTATTCCATGCAAGGCATGTACACTATGCTGTAAGATATCCACCAGACACACCAGCAACATATGGTGATGTATACCGGTATTCAAGACACTATGAACCGAATACTGGACAACCAAAGGGCGATGTTTGAGAATGAACGTCTTCTCCTCGACAACCAACAATAGATACATAATCGGTTGCAATAGATGGAGATGCAGCAAGAGCCCTTCTACGACCACTATTGGAGCCAAAATTATTTTGGAGGTTATCCACAACCTCCACCTAGGGCCCAGTTTGATCCAAGCTTCCAGGGGGAGTATCCTTCTTGGGACCCTACGACTCTGTACTACCCGCCTCCACCACCACAAGATTGATCCGGTATCACTGTTCCAATCTTTAAGTTTTTTTTTACTATGAGGCCATAGTCGAATTCAAGCTTAGGGGGGTAGTTGGAACAACTTTATCTTTTAGTGTTTTTAGTTTTCAGCTTTATTATTTGTTCTTGTTATTTGTTTCTTGCATTTTTAGTTTTTGTAGGATCCACATGCTATCTAGTGTAATCGTGGATGCCATAAAGTTGTGTCATCTCTTTAATTGTGTATGGGAAATCAAGGGAAATTTAAAAATATTTGGTGTGTTTGGAAAGCTTGTCTTGTTTAACCTTGGGCACATATCCTACGAAAATGATTGGTTTTGTCAACTTTAAAACAAAATTTCATAAAGTTTACTCCTAATAATTCATGAAAGTGGACGGAAATGGTTGTTTGAGCCTAAACTGACCAAATGGTAATGAGACTCTAATTGGAAGTAGGAGAGAGAAACCTCTTGACAACTACACAAGTCAGTAAGGAGGGACACATAATATCTTTCTAAGGTTCAGTCACCTAGTCTTGTGATCTTTCCACCTCTTCACTTTTCACAATCCACCGCAAGAATTGGAAGTATTCTACAGTTTTAACCTCATTGATTGCATTGCACGTAGATAGGGCTTGCATTAATTCTTTTTCCATATGTTTTGCATAAAAAGAAAAAAAAATTAGAATAGTGATACATGCACATTACCCTTAGGTGCATGCCATGTAGTTGCACTCATAATGTTCATGCATAAAGTATATCATGTATCTCAATTCTTCTCAAAATGGTGAATTAAATTGTTCCATACCTTCTAAATAGTGCAAATTTCTGAATATGAAGAAAATAAGCCCAATAAAATATTCTTTATCAATTATGGATATAAGGGCTGGAAAATGAAAAAAAAAGAGAGAAAAATCTGAAAAATCTGCACAATGAAAAAAAGAGTTATTTAGAAGAAAGTAGAATAAGAAGGAGAAAGGAACGTTATATCATCGGCATTTCAGGATAATTGAGTACATGATGTAGCTTAAATAGATGTCCATTTTGTTTTGAGATGGATGGTTAGTACATGCATTATTCCACCCAATTTTAGACATTAGGACATTTTTCATGTGCATTGGCATCATTTAGGACATTTTTGTTTTATGCATGTTGAAACTGTGTAATACTTCCACTTTCTTCCATGAACCACCCATCTTCATCCACCCGTTGCTCGGATTGGTAGGCCACCGTGAATTTCTCCTCACTAAAGTATATCAGGAGAACTACTTCCATGTAGATGGTAGTTAGGGTGAGCAACGTAGTATAGGAGATCACAAGATGCACCAAGTCTGAACCGGCAAGTTTTATTATGTTAACTGCCTTATGTGATAGTGTTCATCAGTTTTGAGGTCGATTTCTCTTATAGATGATTACTGTCACCTTCAGGGTAATTACCGTTCCGTGGTTAGAGAGGGCCAGTATGTGAATGTCCGGTGGGAGTCATATGGGATGTTGGTTGTGGAGTGTTGTTCTTCAGTTGACATTGGCAATTCTATTCTAAGGATTAGTTGCTCGAGGGCGAGCAACGTTCAAGCTGAGGGGAGTTTGATGCGATGATTTTGAGTCGCATTTGTAGACCTATTTCATATGTGTTTTATGCTTTAATTAGTCATTTTCATGGTTAATATCGCATAATTCATCTATTTTGGTCTTTGCTACTATTTTATGTCAAATCCCCTTTATTTCATCTTTTTGAGCATTAATTGTCAAAATATTATTATTTGTGTGAATCTATTTGGCTTCATGTTTGCATTTCAGGAAAAATGAGTATTTGTTTTTGTCGATACTATCGACGGAAGTCGATACCATCGACATGGTCAGAGTTTGCTAGCCGAAAGAAGCAGGAAACAGTCGATACTATCGACTGGGAAGTAGATGGTATCGAGTCACCTTCAGCGTGCTGGCGAGAAATTGGTCGATAGTATCGACACCAAGTCGGTACCATCGACGCATGGAGGCTACAACGACACAAAATGATAAAACCGTCACTACATGGTAGTCGATACCATCAACCCAAGTCGATGGTATCGACACCACATCAGGCACTCGGATGAAAAGAAAGAAGGGATGCCACTACCACACTGGGTCGATACCATCGACCCGCGTCGATGGTATCGACACCGTCAGATATGCGTTGGATTCAGATTGTTCCCAATCGGACGGCCGTGGTTAATTAGCGACCTAATGAGGGAGTTATACCTAATGACGGCTGCCCAGACGAGAGAAGCATCTGATTAGCCATTGCACGAGTGACGAGGACCAGTAGAGAGGAGAATGGAGGCCAGAAGCTCATATCAGTTGATTCAGACGCCGCAGAAGACGGATTTCACCACCGAAAGGTGGGAGAGCACGTGTTCTAGGCAAAGGATCAACCAGTTCTTCTCTGTTCAGGGGTTTTCCCTTTCATTCCACGTTTTTCACATGTTTTCCCCTATTTCTACCTTGTACTTGTTTGAGATGAACATGCGGGGCTAATCCCCTTCGTCTTTAGGACCGGGAGTAGCCCGGGAATTCATTGTATGACAATTTTATAATAGTAAATCATATTTTATCTCTTAAATCTATGGTATAGTTTCGTTTTCTCAATATATTGTTATGCTTGATCACCATAATAATAACCTAATGCCCTTAATCACTTTGAAAGAAGGATGAACGGCTAAAAAGAGACGAAATCTACATTAATCAATAAATCCCTTGACCAAGGTGGTGTAAAATTAACGGTGGATACCGAGAGATCGTTCATAATGCACCTAGTTTAGGGTATAGGTTACTACGACGGTGGAACCGACCTAAACCTAGGTAGTGAATTGCACCACGACAGTGGGTAATTCTATTTTTAGGCCACTACCCGGATAGAGAGATAAGATTGAGGCATTATATAAAATTGAATACAATGAAAACCCGCGGTGAAACCGCAATCCTAAAGATACCCTTTTGAATTGATTAAATTAACATTTAATCGATCGTTTGTTTTATTTTGTTTTTGTTTTCTTTTAATTTTAACAACAACCCTAAATTTGTTATTCGGCTTAGCTGATCGCAAATAGTTAGTAGGAGTCTCCAACAATTCCGAGTATCCCTTTGTTTGACTTGGGCCTCACAAAGGTCTGTACTACTCGACGCGTTCACTTGCGTTTTAGCGCACGGTAAAATTGTGTCAATATACTACTACAATTTTATATGTAGTTATGATATGTAGGGCCAAGTGGAATTTACTATAGTTATATATGTAGTTCATGTGTAGAAAAAAATCAAACTTTTTTTTTGGAGCTGGTAAAATATTACTAAAATTCAAAAAGTATAGAGGGTATGGCCTCGTATACTGTACATGTGGGCTAGACAACAAAATCCTACTGCCTAAGAATTAGTCCATGGACATGCATTGTGATCTCGGGTTTGGACTTGACCACCCAACCAAGGCTATGAACAAAACCATCAAAAAGATGCAACACATCAGTTTCTCCTTTACCATGGAGTCTGCCATTTCTTTCTCTCTAGATGGAGTAGCATAGACCAATAACTGCAACACCCACCAGCTTGGACATGTCTTTATCATTCTTCATTTTATCCACCAGCCAAAAAACCACTTGAAACAGATGCTTGGGAGGGTGGCCACCCCAACCCATTTTAATGGAAATCCTACACCACATAAAGTAGGTAAAGCTACAGCCGAAGAAGAGATGGGAATGAGATTCCTCCTCCGCCTGACAAAGCAGATAGAGAGGGTTGTTGTTCAACCCCCACTTAATTAGCCAGTCCATGGTGGGAAGCTTCTGGAGGATTCTCTTGTACAAGCAACAGCTCCACTTCGGGATATGAGAGCCATTCCACAATAACTAAAACTAAGGGACCTGGGGCGTGTGGCAGTGCCTAATTCTCCAAGGGATGACATTAGGTTTCACCAGCGCCCAGGTGTTGTCAACGTTGTGATAATCCCCTACAATGTCCACCCACCTTCTTCACATCTCCTGCCAGGCTTTGGACTCATTCTTGGTCCTATTTTCCACCAGCACCTCGTCATAGCCTCTTTTCATCCAAGACGCCCAACCGATTCAGTTCTTCTCAAGAAAACATCAATCCTCTTCACAGTTGCAGCAACAACCACATCACCAGGATCGTGAATGTTTAGGCCCCCTTATTGAAGTCATTTAGCCATCGTGCCCCATGTTACCACATGGAACTTACCTCCCCAAACAAACATCGCAATGATTCTCTGGAATTTGTCGAGGATGAACCATGGGATCTCCGCTTGCATACACCAAAATCTGACCATGCCAGTCAAAACGGACCTAGCCAGAACCAATCTGGCCGCCATGGAAATATTCAGCCCTGCCCATTTAGCCACTTTCTCCCTCAGGCTATCCATGCAGGTGCTGAAGTCCGGACCTTTTGGCTTTCCCCCATAGATCAGAATGCCCAGATACCGAGTAGGGAAGACCCGTACCTCAACGCCCACAACTTATCTGAGCCTTCCTCTCCTAGAGGCACAAGATCTAGAGACGAAGACCCTAGATTTGATGACACTCCGAAATAGCTCTGTGAGTTTTCCAAATCTATTCATCATACTTCTATAGTTTTTCAGAGTCTTGACATTTCCTGCAAGGAAGAACAGGATGTCATCTGCAAAAATTAGGTGCGGCATGACTTTGACGCCACCTTGCTTGAAGGTGCTAATTCTCTTCTCAAGCACTTCTTTGTCCATCATGTGGGTGAGGGATTCCATAACAATGGTAAAGAGAAGGGGTGACAAGTGGTCACCTTGTCTAAGGCCATTCTTAGCATGGAAAAGCAGAAAGGGACACCATTAACCAGAACAAAGAAGGAGGTGGTGGTGACACACTCCTTCATTATTGTAATCCACCTATGAGAGAAGCCCATCCTCTCCATAATCTTCCAAAGGGCTTCCCACTTGATGTTATCATATGACTTCTTGAGATCCACCTTCAGGCATGCCCTCTTACTACTATTTTTCACCCCAAAGTCGAGCAAAAACTCAGAAGCAAGTAAGGTGTTTTCATTGATGCCTCTACCAGAAATGAACACTGTCTGAGAAGATGACATATTAGACAGAAGTATCTTTTTGAGCATGTTGGCCAGGAGCTTGGTGATGATTTTGTAGACTATAGAACAACACGCTATAGGTCTCACATCATTCATGGACTCCACCACCCCTTTCTTCAGAACAAGCACCAGAAAAGCATGGTTAATTTTCCACAGCATTCTGCTTCCCACCATAAACCACATCACATCTCTACAGATGTCCTCTTTAACCAGGTTCCAATTGGATTGAAAAAAATTGGCATTGAACCCATCAAGACCTAGTGCCTTCATGGCCCCAATTGAGAATAGGGCATCATTAATTTCACCCTCACTCGTCGGTCCACAAAGCATGTCATTCATCTCATCAGTGACTCTCCTGCCTGGCAGGCTCCCGTTGTGCGTAAGATTATTGTTGGTGTTGTTGTATAACTGAGTGAAGAACTCCCCCACTTCTGCACCAACATCAAGAGGGTCGTTCACCACACTACCATCTGCCTTCAGGAGAGAGTGGATAGCATCCTTCATTCTATTCCTTTTGACTGTTGCATGGTAAGTTCTGGTGTTTCTATCAACATCCTTGATCCAATTGGTTCTTCTCCTCTACCAATAACCCAGTTCTTTAGCCTTCTCCAACTACTTGAGCCTATTCATAGCTACCGTATCCTTCTTGATGACCTGAGGAACCAGCGGTTGGTGTCTTGCGGCTTCAGCGGCCCTTACTACAATTGTAAATATAGTTAAATGTGTAGTGAAAGACATCATGTTCTACACATATATACATATGTAGTCAAGTTATGTATCTACTCAGTAACTTGCCAATGCAAAAGTATTTTTGTTTGTAGTGTCAATAATCATACTTCTTTTTATATCGAAATAATGATTACACATGGGTAATACATTAGCCTTGCCCATATTTTACATATGCATGGAAAAGACGTACATATATATAGTACCCCCCATGAGAATATAAATTTACATCATTCTCAATGTTTCAACCCATGTCATGCTCTAGCTCTCAATATAGGATTTTTGCATCCTCTATGCTACCATTTAGGTTCATGGTAAGGATGATTGAAGGCTAAAGCAAAAGATACAGGTCAAGCTTGCAAACTCAACATCTAATTCATGACAAGCTTCTAAACTGATTTTGTTCATGGATAGTTACAATGAAATGTGCGTCAATACATTTCTCATTTGAATATTTGACCCCATCAAGAACCTTCTCATTGTACCCTTACTATACTTTTTGTGGTACTGTGGGTGCCTACAACCAAAATAAATACATGAAGAAATTATTTGGATTGTAATGCATGAATATATATATGTATGTGGAATTCTGAGAGTTTTGATTATTTCAACTGGTGAAATTTTGTGTTTCATTATATAGGGATGCTGGACCACAATGGAAGAAGTAAAAATAAGTGGCTCATGGAAGAGGTTGTAAAGGATGAGAATGCAAATCTTTCTATCAACATATTAAAGAAAAACAAACAAACCATGACCTTACATACATATATTCACCAACACCGATTATGGTCATGATCTCCATCCTTGATCACCGCATCACTAGATACACCTACACAATTAGAGTGGAGAGGAAATTATACCAGCATATTAATAAATCGAGGCAAAAAGAACAAAGCATAAAAGTATATCTAAATAATAAAAAAGGATTCATGCTAAGCCTTCTAATTGATTTCTATCTATTGTTATTGAATGTACAACAACAAATTTTTGCTTCATGGAGGGAACAAAGAGCAAGTTTGGTGATTGTTGATAAAAAAACTCAATCCAACAACCCAATCCCTAGAAAGAAACTCACCGAGATGTCTCTTTTCTCATTTTGAGCTTCAATGACTGTAGTATTTTCTTTGTCTTTGTTCTATTGCCATGAGTAACTTGGTTTTAGGTTAGATGAAAGCTTTGTAGTCCACAACCCCAAGGGGAAATCAATGGTTCTGAAGGAATAACTTTTGCAACACAGTCAATATCGTCTCCATCAGCAAAGAAGCTGAAGAAGTGTAACTCAAAATCTTCCATCAATTAATTTTTTCATACATTGAGTGCCAAATTAAATAAAAATTAATCATATATATGAAATGTGAGTCGTATGGGAAGCCCCTTCAAGTTGTTTAAAAAAGCTAGAGTAAGAGGAGTGTTGGTTTTCATTGCATCTAATTTATTGCCACCAACTGCAGTAGATGTAATCTTTTGAGCATTCACATCTTGTCCATTGGTGGGAATATGAAGATCCTTTATATGATTGTAGGGATGAAAGTAGGCCTCCAAAATGTGCTTGGAATCAATGTCCTTCTCAAACTTCAAATCTATTCAATATTGTAATGTACGCTAAGTAAAAAGACATAAAGATGATATAAATCATTTTTTTCTTATGTGATCAAATTCTAAAATGAAAATCATTTGCAATTTAATTATAATACCTGCTACATTTATCCAAACTATCACTTACATACATCGATTACATCGTACCCCATAGGATGGCTTTTTCCTATTTTTGACATTTTGCAACCGTTGAAACATCAACAAATGGAGCAACATGCCTTCCTTCTATTGTTGTTTCTTATTGTATCAACTTCTCAAGCTAATACACATCTACTAAACTTATGAGCATGAATTCTCTCAGTTATTGTGTATACAACTTCCAATTTAAACACACAAAGAAAAACAAGTAGTTTTAAATGCCATATATTCACACAAAGATCTTGTTTTTTATAATACCAAAGCAGTGATTGTATTCCTAACTAGGAAACTAAGTTTTAGAAGATATAAACCTTAAAAGACACAAACTATATGTAAAGAGTGGGACCCAGTAGGGGACCACTCCATATTTAATTCAAGAAAATAATTTGCATATAACCCCATGAACTCAAATATGACCAAATAAAAGAGGTGCAATATTTTTTCTCAATAGATGAGTACATAAATATCATTTGTTGTAGTGGAAAATAAAAGTCCAACTATTATATAAATTCTTTGTTCAACTTAATATTGAGCATTATTGGAAAAGTCTAAATTATGAATCTAATTATCAGGATCATATTTTGGTGAACAACCTTCCCATCTTGGAACTCATTCTAGCACTTGGTCCAGAGCTAAGTCCTCTTCCCCTTGAATCTCAGGTTGTGCTAACTCTGGCAGGCTTGAAAAACAACACCCTAGAAAAGGAAAACAAAAGAAAAGGACGTCAGTGAAAACTGAGTATGTCCAATAAAGACAACTAGACAATTCTTTAGAATGTTCAAATGAAGAGCATCAAATTAAGGAATGAGCAAGAGAAATAAGTGGAAGAGAAATATAGCAGCATAAGAGATGATACATGTTTAAATACAAAATATCAAATAGGGAATCTTGCCTCTAAAAATTCTACATTAACAATAACAAAACATAATTTTTGCATGTAACAAACAAAGACTAAAGTTATATCAAGAAAGGTTGAGACACCATAGCATCTCAACCTAAAAATAATGGGTGGAGATAGTACAACCTAGGCTGAAAACCATGACTCTATAAATAGTGGGTGGAAAAGCACACCCTGGGCAGAAAAGCACACCCATGTAAATATGGTTGTACAGATGTAGCATTACAAGAAATAAGGATAGTGTTAGCATGCACATAAATAGGGAAAGGAAAGTATAAATTTATTTCATGTGAATTAATAGGATGAGAACATCCAAAATAAATCATGTGGGTCAGAAGGCACATAAGCATTATCCAAGAAAATTAGAAATATAGTAAGGATGACAAAGAGAATATCAATTAATGACTCATATGTGAAACAAAATTTGGTCAAGATAGCAATCCTTAGATAATAGAAAAGATGTACATACCTCAGATAGAGTTTCATGTATCTAAGGTCAAAATCCTAATTGCATCTTAGTCCCAAGAACATTGTGATGTGATCAAGAAATATATAGGAAAACCATCGAGGGCCTCCAATGGAGCATTTTGTGATGATCTTGTGAGTTGAGAGTGTTTGAAACCTGTCATTCTAAAGAGTCAGTCATCGATGATAACTAGGTACCGATAGGTGTCTGAGAGACAAAACATGTGATCAAACAATTCCTTAGATGGATTTTATATATGTTAACACACATGGGTTTCTTTGGAGAGAGGCATTGTAGTAGCGGGTAATCACCATCTATGATTCAGAGAGGGTATATCTTGGGGTATATATATTACTATCATCAACTAGTCAAATAGGATATTGCATAAACATAAGGGAGAAAAATAACTAAATTAAAATGTAAATATCATTGGAGAAAGAAAGGAAAGTTTAATAAAGGAAAAGGAGGAAGGGAGAGGAAAGTAGGAATTGGAAGAAAAAGAGTACCATACGGAAAAGGAAAAGGAAAATAAAACATGATAGGAAGAAAATTAGAAACTATATCAAACAAAATGTATTAAATTTAACAATTAAGAATTAAGGTTTCCAATTGTATATTCTCATTTTAAATTTATTTGAGGGTTCAAACAAATACATTTTGACACACGAATTATTAAGACATGCTAAATTAGAATTGTACATTAGTTTTCATTTTTAGAATGTTCAATATGTCATCTATTTTATTTGAATACTTTTAGCATTATCTTATTAATCTATTTTATATTTTTTTATGGATACTAGTATTATCCAACTAAAATGGAATTCAACATTTGGATCAATTAAAACATGAGAAATAAATTTGACATTACTTTCTTGTTTAAAAATTGTATGTGGATTATTACATATACATGAACGTTTTACTTACTATGTTGGATATTTATGATCCTTTCAAAATTATCTAATCATGAAGAAGTGAAGAATATTTTCTATTTACTTAAATTACTCAATCTCTCTTCCATTATCATCAACTATGTTTATTTCTGATTTCTTTTGAATAATAGTAACTTAGTTAATGTTAATTATTTCCATAATATTAGTAACATCCTCTAGAGATAATATAAGAAAAATTTTTATTCTCTTACTACTTTTTGCTACTAACATTTTACATCTAAATATTTAGTACATACGAGTGCAATCCTGTTCTTTACATATGATTAATTAGTCTGTTTCTAAAACAAATTTTGAATTTTACTTCTTTTATGATAATATTTCATACGTGTACAACATTGTTTCTCATTATATTACGCCACAATATTATCTATTACAATACATACAAGTTGATTTACATTATCTATGTAATATATTAGATTTCTTCTTAATAATAATAAGTTCAATATTTTTGGCCTTGTCTTTCATTTTCTTTTCTTAAGGAATTTGATGCATCTAGAAGCTCCTAAAAGATGTGAAACTTAGCTTATAAGCCAACTAAAACATGAAGTTCATGATTTTACAATTAATTTTCCCTTCTGTGGTTGTTTAACATATTATTTAAGATTTGGGGCTTTAATATACATTCTCTCTCCTAAACTACACTAGAATTGATAACTTGTCCAATTATTGTGCAAATATACACATAGACTAATTTCAAAATTAGGATTTATTTCTACTACTAAAGACATTTAGTAATATTTCTAACACTTTGGGCTCTTATTCTAATTTTCTTTTCGAAATATAATTAAAATAGTTATCATTACGCAAACAATATGAAACTTGGTACCCAAGGCATTAGGACCCAAGGAACACATTTTTACCATTATATTTTACTTAAGAAACTCCTTTTATGAGTTATGGCACTATTTGAGGGTTTGGCTTATTACCACTATGTTTATAAAAACAAAACATCCTCTCAATTGAGTCTTATTATGTTCAATACATTTTATAAGAGCTATATATTATTATTTTGCTAGAATTTCTACATTTTACATTTTATTCCATTATTTCCATGTTTATTTAAATTATGAGACATTATTAATATTTATGAACATTATTTAGCAATCGTTAGTCCAAAGCATAGTATTTATTTCTATTTAGCCATTATGTTAGTAAAGAAAAAATAGTACTATTTACTTCAGTCTTTCTTCTTCTGGGAGAGATGTAAATACCAAGTCTTGATCTTCCATCTTGAAGGAGTCTAAATTTCCTAAAGTATTGTATGTAGTTCCTAGAGGAACCTCTACAAGGAAATTTTGATCTTATTTTCATTGCTCGTTGATTGTACATTATCACACATATCCTCATCCTATGCATCCCTTTCTTGAAAATTGGTATTTTCTGCAGATGACATTTCATTTCAGATCAAATATAAATGACTATTTATGTTGGGTATGTCAGCAAAAACTAACATAAAAATCAAAGAGAAGGACATGATAATGATACCCCATCACACTAGTTGGTTGGGAAAAACCAATTAGGATACGAGCATGGTGCATCACCCCCATGCCATCCAGTATAAAAAATGCATAACTTGACATTCTACTAACACATCATCAAATTGACTTGTCAAAAATGTATGATTTAGATTTACATTGATTAGGAATGCATTGTCCATTGGTACAATGAGGGAACTACTAGAGTTAGAAAGAGTGTTTAGATTTGGTGAAGCATCAAGCCTTTCATTAAGTGGGTAGAATAAGTCATATAGAACATAGTGATAATAAGCACTTCATAAAAGTTCCATACCAGACTTTATATAAGGTCATACAATTAGCAAAACCCTAACACAACAACATCTTTAAGCCTACAGATTAAGGATAGGACAGTCCATTAAAAACATACTTTATGGATATTTAATAGATACCTATATAGTGATTGATGTTGTATTCTCTCTTTATATATTCTATCACCCTGTCCAGAACAAGGTCTAGATCTGCATCCCTAGTGATTAATTGGTTCTTTTATTCTTTACATTCTTGGAATTGGTGAGTTGGTGGCTAGCTTTATCGGATTTGTGCAATAATGGCTTTTGAAGCTCATCTTTGTGCACATACTTCTGGGGTTGATGGTCATGTGTTATAACAACTACATCACATATATGTATATGTTCAACATGAGTATGATGCTCATGAGAATGTCCAACGCCATCGTGATAATGATCTGCATTATCATGACTATGATCATCATCAAGGAATGAAAGGGAGAATAAAGAAGAAATATAACACATGGTTGCAAATCCAAAAAATCACAAATCAAGGCAGTGTATTGCTAGCAATGAAGATTCATCAAACATGTATCATATTTAGAAATACATTATAGCATCTTAAATGAGCTACAAACTAGTTTTAGGAAAGGAAATGTTGAGCACATGCCTGTAGGGTAGTTGACTATAATCTTGGTGTCAACACCATTATACTTGTGAATACTAACAACTAGTCATTATAGATTTAGAAAGTTGAGAATGAAAAAACAAAGTCACATCCTTCATCTTATAGTTATTATAAGATCTTAAAGTCCCTTATTTGATTTTAGCTAATTATAGTAAGTGATATACCTAAAAACCAATGTGAACGTATGTGATTAAAGTAGATCATAGTTAGTGATACACCTCGATAGTATCTACATCTGTGTCTCGTGATAGTGCCATGCAAAATTGCAACTGGCCAAATTTATAATTACTAAAACTTTTATACTGACATATTCTTCTTGGTTGGCATCCTCCTTCAACTAAAATAGAACTTCTCCTAAGGCCATTATTTTTTTAAGGACTGTGAAAACCAAGATGTATTGACCTGCATAAAGAAGAAGAATCTATAGGAAATTCAAAGATATCAGGGAGTTGTTCATAACTAAATAATAAAAATAAAAAACAAGGGGGTCATAGAGAGCATTTGATGTAGATAGTTGTGCACTCCTTGAGTTCCTATATTGTGTTACTTTATGTAAATAAAATAGTCGATCATTGATTAGTAAGTTTCTAATGTAATAATGAGATCTAGAAACTAGTTATTTGGGAAAGACCAAATAGGACACACACATGGTGCATCCCCCCACACCATGTAAAACTATCATCCAATCTGCAAAATGCATAAGCAGACTGTCTACTAACCCAACATCAAACTGACTCAATGTCAATGTATGATTTATATGTGCATTGATTATGAATGCATTATCTAATGGTACAATGAGGGAACTATGGGAGGTAACAAGAGTGCTCAACTTTGGTGGAACATCAAGGCCTCATTTAGTGGCCCCAGAGTGCGGACTCTGAGTTTGAAGAGAAGTGGTGCATGATGGAGTCAAAATCAAGTAAGTAGAGGAGCACACAAGGTGGCACATAGTAGGTGTCAGGAAAAACTGAGGAAAAAGGTAGAAATAAGTTGGAGGGGAAGTGAATCTTCTTGGTTGTGCATGAAAATCTTAAAAGTCCCATATACTTGTCATACCACCACTAGGAGGTTGGCTTTCAATGCAATTCAGGGACAATTGAATCAAGGAACATTGGATGATAAGGATATTTGTAAAGGATCGATGTCTTTGTATGGAAACAAATTAAGCAACCCATGCATGTTTTATAATAGAGTGAAAGATTATCACTTGATGATCATTTCAAATGTTAATGTAGGGTGATAATGCATTTATTGGTGTAGTATGCAACATAAAATTTCATTATTGATGGTCACATATATAACAACTCCCAATTGAAGGGAGAAAGAGAGAAGAATCATCTTTTAATGTTAGAAAGTGAAGGTACCACTTCCCTTTAGTGATATTTTTCTTCTCTAAATTAATTTATGATTTCTCCATATTCTACTCAAAAAGGCATTGAACTTTCCCCTTTTGCCAGTAATATACCAAACTAGAATGCCATGACCATAAAAGATATCCACTTGAATAGATGTTTTGTTAGGATCATATGTATATACTCCCTAATGATGAAGACAAATGAGGATGCCTTCATTACCATAATAAAAATATACAATACAATTTCTTTAGGTATCCACTTGAATTTATGGTGTATTAGGATCATATTTGTATACTCCTTATGATAAAGACACATTAGTATGGCTTCATTACCATGATATAAATATAAGTAGATATATAAAGTATCTGATTGTAAATCTACTTATCATTGGCCAACAAAGGAACATTTTAGTAAAGACACTTAAAACCATATTCCATAATATCTAACATGATCCAAGTGTGTAGTTATCATACCACTCCTCATTAACATTGTAACATTTTTATCGATACCCATATCACTTTGAGGGATATTTTCAGTTACTGCAATGATATGTCATTGGTTATTGTACTATGGGAGCTCTATACCAACATCCTAAGAAGTTGAAATAACATGCTATTAAGTGCCTCTGACTTTGCTACAGTCTACTTATAGAACTACCCTCCAAAACATATGATAATCATTGTAACATATGAATTCTATGATTCAACATGATAAAGACTATTGATATTCTATAATTTATTTATAAACATGTTTAAACTCGACATCTTACTATAACCACACATAAAATCCTACTTAAAATATTGGTTTGGAAACCAATTTGAGTGAGATATCACATAATTCATTGTAACTAGGCATTCCAATAGGTTTCAAAACCAATTTGAGTGATAATCATTGTAACATTCAAAGGCTATGATTCAACATGTTAGAGCCTTATGACATTCTCTATTAGTTTATAAACATGTCTAAAGTCATCTTCTCAATATAACCATATATAAAATCATACTTAAAATATTGGTTTTGTAACCAATTTGAGTGAGATCTCACAGAATTCATGGTAACTAGGCATTCCACTTTTTGTTATGCTTACAAGAGAAACAATTTGATTTCCTATGTAGAATGTTAGGCAATAGTTTATTACTTCCCTATAGAATACAAAGATGAAACTTAAGAAATGAGACATTATGAATGAAAAATCAATATGCAACAAAGATGCAAACTAAATATTTCTATAGGAAAATGAGAAAGAAACCTAGAGCTAAGCTATGGTGAAGATATGAATGCAAGGTGCATTCAACTCCAAAGAAGCTTTGAGTCCATTTCAAAAGAGGAAGAAGATCACTGGAGATCGAAGAGACGCATTATCTAGTTGTTAAATTGAGATCTCAAGATGAATTTCCACACAATCAAGTAAAGGACAAGAGGCACTAATATCACAATGCTCAAGGATAAATCCAGTCAGTAAATTGATAATGAAAATGTTTTGAAAAATTTTGTCAAGTTCTTCAAAAAGTAGTTATTGACCAGTGAGACTCCAAGCCATGAGCAGGTGGACAGATGTCCAACAATTTGCAAAGTCTCACAAACATATTATTAGTATATCTTTCCATAATGCTTGAAGATAAATATTTATGCTTCATTGAAGAAAATCTTAGTCAAATGATATAAATTCATAGTTTCACACTGATCTGACAACCTCTTTATACTAGAAAATGGGAGGTGGAAAACTCTCGATGGACAAAGATATGAATCCAATGGACATTGTCAAAAGACCATATTAGGAAATAGTTAATGTAAATTGCATATTTACCAGATTGAACACCACCATTTGTTGCAGAAAGTAAGTGACGATGGGTCTAAACCTTTTGTTGATTTCTGGTTTGATATTCCTAAATAGTGTTTCTAGACATACTGCCCAGAATAAATCGTCAACTATTGTCGATGGTCTCTTCCATAGGAATTGTAGGCGTTCCCTTCTCCTTGAGGATCTTGACACTAGCTCGTATTGTCTCCACTGTTGTAATATTGTAGGTGTGGCATTATCCTATCTTATGTTTCCTCCTAGGTCTTCACCTTCCACGTCCTCCTCTCTTTTGGACTATGAGGTGAATTGATAGTAGAGGGAGGAGATTGGGTAGAGGAGGAGAGGTTGAGAGGGAGAGTGAGTGATTAGATCATGGGTTCTGGTTTGGATAGAATGGAGGGTATGGAGGATGATACAAAGCCCAAACACAAAGGGGCACTGCTAGTGATTTGGAGACGAGTATTGATCATTCCAATAGGAGATGGAGGAAGTAACACGCAAAAAACTTTAATTTTTAAATGTATTGGTCATTTGGGAGAGGGGGAGGGGATGGGAAGAAAATATTACAATCAATTAAGATATCTAGTCAATTTAGTTGTTATTTTTATTAACTACATTTTTATGTACAATTTCATAATTTATAAAGAAAAGTAGTTTAAACTACAAATACAATATATGTAATTAGAATAATTGTTGCTAAATCATCCTTTTTTGAAGCATTTGTTCCCTTTTTCTATTCTAACCGTTCTAAATAAATTCTTGCGCATATTACATTCAGACAAGAGTTCTTTAACAAGTTAGAACTATTTTGTGGCCCTTTCCTAGTGATACAAGGATTGTTAATCTGACTCATTCTTGATTAGGGAAGGATACAATCCAATGATTAGGGGATTGACCTTAGAGTCTTAACACCAAATTTTAGTATCTTACACTTTTGTATCATGCACAAACACACTCAAGTTTTGTATGAATGGGAGCCCAACTAGGATGTAGGCTTAGTCACTCTAATCATATCTTAAAAGAAGATCATTGTAATAAAGTTGAAATTTTACATACACTAACATTTTAAAATTTTGGTTTAGACTTGTTGGTGGTATTTTATGTTGGTTATCATCTTTGTAATAGATAAAGAGGATAACACTAATTAAGTGAAATATTATCGATTTAGTATATGTTATGTTCTTTCTTTGGCAAAAATTACCTTGAAATAAGGTTATACATATGACTATCAATAATCCTCTCAAATTATAAAAAGAATTTCTCTTTACATGATATGACAAGCAACTCTTTTAACCCTAAAAGTTTTAGAGAAGCAACTGCCCCCATGGCTCTCTCTCTCTCTCCCCTACACTTCCACTCTTCTTCTTGTTCTTTTCTCTCCCCACCCACTCATCCTCCAGCTTCCCATTTTCCACCAACCCATCCACCTCTTCCTCGAGCCCATTACCGCCCCTTCACACCTACCACCACCATCATGCCATATGATTGTCATTACCATACAACACTGCCAAGCTTCCATTGGTCGAATGATAGGGTTGGAAGTCATTCCTTGACTTGTTCTAGGAACTAATCTGATGCAATTCACCTCCTATACATGCTCTCTCTCTCTCTCTATCTCTTTGAGGTCTCTTTACTCTAGCTCGCTCGATATTTTTAAAAGGAGGGTTTTAGTCATTGTTAACTAAGGAGTTGCATCAATTTCCCCTTGATAAGGAGCTTACTGGGGTAGCAACCTCCATAAGAGTTTGGATGGTAATTTGCCCCTATTTTTTCATCTACCATATCTGATGGTACCTTGTTGAGTGTGGCACGATGACAAAGTCAAGTAGAAAGAAAGTGATGTTAGGGTCGCTCTCTCTCTTCTTTCCAGATATCTAAACCTGATATTTTCCGATCTATGTATTTATTATGGTCTTTCTCACGCTGAGGCATGGACAGATGATGAGAAAGGAAGAGTTTTTGCTACATGATGTGCCTACCCCTTTTCTCTAATGTTTTTCAGTATATCATTTTCTAAAAAAGTTTGTAACAACCTTTAGAGCTTTCTCTTTTACTCCCCATATATTATCCCTACATACATGGTTGAGCATTTTTAATGGTTAGGGATCATTTATATTTTTCCTATCAAAATTCTTTCTTCATTTGATAGTGTTTAAGAAACACTTCTTTCCAACTGTCTTTCTTCTCTCAAGGTGCATCTTACCAATTATTGTCTATCACCATTGTTATTCTACAGGCGTGAGTGATTCATTATCATCCATCTCCATTGTTCTTCCACTAGCATGACTGATTCAATATCAACTATCTCCCTTGTTGTTGTACTAGTGTGACTGATTTGTCATCGTGTCTGAAGGCAAGGCTAAAGGCAATAATTCACCTTAGAGTATTTTCTATAATGATAGTGCTCATATGTCCATCATCAAATTAAATGGAGAAGGGTAGCTTCTCTTGATAAGTTCTACTCAAAAAAAGAAGTTCAAAGAGAATCATGCTAAGGATACTGATGTGGCTCTTACTACACTAACAAATCCACCTAGGGCTGAAATCCCTAAGTTTTTACCAAAACCTTGTGCAATAGTACAACCCGCAAGCAGATGGATCTTATTGCAGTATAGTTTAGGATCGAATCCCAAGGGAAAACATTTTTAAGAATCTTTCTATCCGAATCTGGATCAACTAAGACTAATATTTAGAACAAGAGTTGATTTGGATTTAGTTAAACTAATTGCAAGGAAAGTAAAAGAGCGAGAATAAAACTGAGTTTAGATTAATGGTGGGGATCATTGGGGTGGAATCGAGTTTTACCACCACTACACATGAAAACACATCCAAAACACATCCATGAAAGATACAATTATCCAAATGGGGTGAGCAACCCATCCGCTAGGAAATAGAGTTTGTGTAAGCATCTCCGTAGGCTAGATGTCTCATTACTCGCAGATCACACACTTACTACTGCAGAGATATCCCTTCAAAAGTTCTTGTCTGGGCATCAACCATGTTAATCAATATTCAAATCCTAAGTATTGAAGTTCTCACAACAAAGGAATATAATAGATCATGCAAGGCAGGTGATCAATCCACAAAGCACACATTAAACAATTAATAATGAAATGGAAAGTTATATGCAAGTCATGGAATGTTATAAGATGAACATATAAGCACAAGCAGTGGGGCTAGTCCCCACACCCCAGTGAAATGGACTACTTGCTCCTTATGATAGAAATGAAAAGAACAAGAGAGAGGGAAGATTCTGCCATGGTCATGATGAAGAAGATGGTCGCAGCTTAGTGGAGAAATGGTATTCTACATGATTGTCGAGCAGATCTAAATGAGGAGGGGAAGAACACCAAGATAGACAAGGATGATATTCTCTCTCCTTCTTCCTTCTCTTCTCATGCTCTTTCTCACTGGAGATGGAGCAGTAGATGGCTGATGATAGAGGGTGTTGCAGATCTGAAATCCCACCACTTTTGTGGCTAGGAGATATATCTTAATGGAGAAGATATGGCAGTGTAGAAAGGACACCACAGAGGCAGTCTTTGGTGGTAGAGATCATCTTCCTTGGTTGGGCACAAAGCGGCAGCCTGTTGGCATGAATGAAGCAGAAGTGATGCCTCAAATGAAGATGGGGGTCGTCTATTTATAGGTGTAGATCTGGAGAGCACTGACTTAGCTACCGCGGTCGTGACCTTCAATAGCGGTCACTATGGTACTCCTCGTCACGACTATTCTGAGGTGCGCTTGACTATGCCAGGGTGTCGCGATCGTGTTGGTGTGTCATGGTCACGCTGGTGTGCTGCGGTTGCACTGGTGTGCCGAGGTCACACTGGTGTGCCGCAGTCGCAGCCCTTGTAGCGGTTGCTACACCTTGGCCTCGAACCAACCATGCCAAGATGGGCCTAGTCATGTTGAGTGTCATGGTCATGACATTGTCTTCTTGGTCATGTTCGCGACATCCTTCTTGGTCGCAGTCGTGACATCCTTTTTGTCAAGGTCGTGACCCTTTTTGTCACGGTCGCGACCCTCAT
This sequence comes from Alisma plantago-aquatica, assembly GCA_963693085.1. Classification (NCBI taxonomy): domain Eukaryota; kingdom Viridiplantae; phylum Streptophyta; class Magnoliopsida; order Alismatales; family Alismataceae; genus Alisma; species Alisma plantago-aquatica. The sequence goes on from OY856413.1 coordinate 167,998,114, forward strand.
TGAACAAACCACCCCAGTGGGTGGGGGCTATTGCTATGGGTTAATGGGTCTGTGTCAATGAATTCTCTAACTGATGAGGATGCTTTATGATGAAGGAACTGACCATCGAAAATAGGGTCCAAATTATCAAAAGTTTCTTGGGACCAGTGTCTCCTAAGCTGATGCGCATAGTGCGATGCATAATCCTACAATGGAGATGAATGTATTTGATCAAAACCTTAAACAATCATATCAAACTGAGGAAAATTATATATGAGAAGATTCAGGGGGTATATGAGAGCTTTCACTACAAAACTGTGCCAAAAATGGTGACTGAAATGAAGATGAATATGCATTGATCAGATACCCCTCCGTGAATACAAAATAATCACCAAGTAAAAAGCTAGCATCAGAACATTATGGAGTTGTCTATTACCTCTAAATATAGTATTCATAAAACTACAAAAGAATTGTGGGACACTTATCCTCATCACTACACTTAGAAAAATAATGTGTTATATCTCTACAAAATTAGGGATAAACTATCTGTTAAAAATTAGGTAGGCATGACCATTGACGAGTATTATGACTCTATTGTTAGTCTGTCCCAAAAACTTTATTACTTTCAACATTCCTCTTTTGAGGATCAAACCAAAAAGTGTGCTAAACTTGTCACGGTAAAATATAATTTGACATGTTCCTGGAGCAACAAATTCACTCTGTTTTTCTGCAGAACCAACTGTCAAATTATATTTTACCTTGTCATAGGAGACATTCCTCTTTTAACCCCACACAGAAGAAATCTCGATCAGGTAGGGTAGAAAAGCTAAGAATAAGCAATGAATTTGTCCATCTAGCACCTTTCTTCATCAACTGAACAAACCCTAAGCATAAGGAGCAAGAAAGGTAGGATTGTTTAGCTTTAAAGCAAATTCTACCATGTAAAAACAAGGTTCCGACCTGGAGAAAGGTCTAAGGAAGGATAAGAGTAAGAAAAACGAAGAAGGGAGGAAGAAAACAACTTGCCTTGATCGAATTCCCTAGAAGATGACCTTGGAAACCATAGGTAGGGCTAGATGGAGCCCTAGAAGACAACCCCTTTTTTGAGAAGAAGGTCTCCTAGGGCTCCATCTAGCCCTACCTATGGTTTCCAAGGTCATCTTCTAGGGAATTCGATCAAGGCAAGTTGTTTTCTTCCTCCCTTCTTCGTTTTTCTTACTCTTATCCTTCCTTAGACCTTTCTCCAGGTCGGAACCTTGTTTTTACATGGTAGAATTTGCTTTAAAGCTAAACAATCCTACCTTTCTTGCTCCTTATGCTTAGGGTTTGTTCAGTTGATGAAGAAAGGTGCTAGATGGACAAATTCATTGCTTATTCTTAGCTTTTCTACCCTACCTGATCGAGATTTCTTCTGTGTGGGGTTTCATATTCTCATTAGAGGCAAGTTTTATAACTTTATCCACGTTTATTGCTTACCATAAGCTTTCTAGATCATGTTCTTGCTTGAAAATGAGGATCCATGCACTGAAAGCTATGTTTGACTAGGATTTCGATTTTTATAATGTTTCCTGTTCTGATTTCAGTTATATATGAACCTGTGATCATGTGTATATTATTCCTAAGGTATTATATGACTTGGATCAGGTTCTTTTGACAACCTATGGTGCTAAGCACCTATCAAATAATGGTCAATTTTAGGGTTTAAAGCTGATTTCTTCTATAAACCATGGCCCAATGATGGTACCATTGCAACAACCCTATGGTGTTGTCTTCATAACAACTCATGGTCGTGATCAAGGGTGTCAAATGATGGTGAAAACCTATGGTCACCTCCTTAGGTCAGGTTTTGGATCAATTAGAAGTATAATGATCAACCATTAAGTACCCTACTAATATTATCAATCAATTAGCTTAATATTTGATGTTAATTCATGAATATAGTGTTGATCTAACAACCTATAGTGATTTAATGTTCACTAATGATGGTGGATAAGGTCTCTACAATCTATGGTGAGTTACTCATATAGTTTTAGCATCAATTAAGCCTTAGACCAATGGTTTCTTGGGTTACTTGATGCAATGGTCAAACCTATACTGTAATTGATGGTTTTAATATATGAACTTGACCCAATGGACAAGATCTAATGTTTATTCCTCCAATAAAATGGAATGATGAATAATGTAATGTATTGGTCCTAATAATGGGATTTATATGGTTTCCTTTATATGATCAACTTAAGTATCTTACTTGTTGACAATGGATGTCTTGTTTTAACTAAACAGTCGATTGTGGATTTTACCCTACTCTCATTGGAACTTTTTGTGTTGTTAATAAAGAGATGTATAGGGTTAGATGGTGACTATTTCTAGAGCACAAATCAAGGACTTCATAGGTAGTTTATCTAAGGTGTTTACTTATGTAAACAACCAAAGGTCTTACCTTTTAAACATCCAATGGTTCTGGGTGACATTGTGGTATGGTGATACAGGTTGAATGATGATGGAACAAATGGAGGGTTACCCTTAATAAGGTAGTCTTACCTATTCACTCATATGAATAGAATGGATGATAACCATATTGTGTTAATATGTAACCCTAATGAGGTATATCTTGTTATACCTAGCTCTAATATAACTAAATGATGGTAATTGGGTATGAATAGTCCTTAAATGACTAATGCAATCATGGAGTACTCTATTACTGTTGTTGAAACCCTAGTATTCTATAACCTGATGGTCACACCTTGATTTATGTGTGGGTTCATACTTGAGAATAGTATGGAATGTGATGGTGATGCTTCACCTTATGCATCCATGATCCAATGGGGATGTCGTGAGTCAGGGTTTGGGTATAAGTGTTGATTAGTAACATTGATATAATCTATCATGTTGAACCTAACTCTAATGAAAATAGATAAAGATGTGTATTCATGTTTCATATTTTTATATGATGGGATGATGGTAAAACAACCTCCTTAATATGATCATAACCTTAATGTGTTAATTGGTGGTTATCATAGTCGCATGGTTGATAATTTCTTATGCTAAACATGTGCATTATGAATATGCTGAGGGTTAATCATATCTGGATTCCTTGCATGTTGATGTAATAAAGGAACGTTCTTTATGTTTATATAACCCTACTATGATTGTTTATGAATATCTCCTAGCTCATTAATGAAATATTGTGTTAATCTGGTGTATTATATGTAAGTGATGTTCGTGAGCCTTGTTATAAGGCATGCAAAGATAATGATCATCTTGTAGGTAATAGTGTGATGGTATTAATGACCTTTGGGCATGTTTGAACCCTAATTGAGGTGTAATCCTCTTGTGTTGATAAGGGTTGATACCATGTGATATTGTGAAAAGGATTTATATCCTATGATAGTATGACGGTATTAATGACCTTTGGGCATGGTTGAGTCCTGAATGAGGTGTAATCCTCTTATGTTGATAAGGGTTGATACCCTGTGATATTTTGAAAAGGATTTATATCTTGTTATAATATGATGACTAGCGTAGTCTCGTGAATGGCAATTGAACAGTACCATGTGATGTTGAGATGACAAATTATGTTTCATACATTTTATATCTTTTCAAGTTTTGATAATTATATGCCTGCTAGAAGTGAATTAGGGTTTGTATGTCCACTTGTTTGATGCAACCTTAATTCACCCAATTGGCATAACTAATCAAGTGCATCTCTAATCATGTAGTGCCCTATGCCGTATAACCATCTTTAGTGTCAGAACTTGCTGTATGGTGAAACGAGTCTTCCTAAGGGAAACTCGGAGTGCATACTATTGAGTATGTGGGGGTGGCATGTTGAGGATATATCTTTGTCATCCACAATGAAGATTGTGGAGGTTGGTTGTAATGATGCAACTTATAAAGCATGAGATGAACTAAGCGGAAGCGATTAATTAGCAGTGGAATTATTGAAAATCACTAAAAATTTAAAACTTTTTATAAAGAGATTTGCAAATGATAAAACTCTTTCATAAGAAACCATGATAACTTATTTACAACCTGATTCATAATTACATCCCTATAAAATCACATCTCAAGTATTACAATTATCAACTGCCCTGTTAACTATTAAAGGCAAGATAAAAAATCTCGAGGCATTACGCCAAAACCTCAGATCTGTGTTAAACATTTACTGACTCCTAGGACCTGAGAGTACAGAGACGACACATAGGACATTCTATCTACAAGACTTGACAGACAGTGTCTCCACCTGAGGATCATTGTTGTCCCTGATGTTGCTGCTGCTGCTGTTGTTGTTGCTCACCCACAGAAGGGTTCCTCCGTCCTCGACGTCTACCTAAAAAGTTGAATCCCACGGGGGTGATACAGTTGAATAATTGTCCCAGTGAGAGTTATAGCTATCCACCAGAAGCATTGTAATTGCAATAATGGAATAACATTGAATAGTAGAACTATAATCATTTAACAACAGGTAAAACATCATATAAGTTAAGTAGAACAATATTTCATAAGCAATCATTTCAATTATAACTTGATTGAATGACAAGACATATATCAATAAGGAATATGAAGAACATGTATACTAGTTATTCAACTAAAGCACTATAAACAATGTATCATCAATCATTTTTTCTCCTAGTTCAACCTAAGAAGTTATGCTATACGGATGATTACATTTTTCAAACATATTTATGCCCTGAGGAGATGAGTTACACCTCTCATACTCCAACCGACCATTACTAAATCGCAATCGGTACCATACATAGGTCATTAGAAGAGCCAGATTCCTATGACCTCATCTTCCTCAGTCAGTGTGAGGAACAACATGCATGGCATCTTGTGTCTCTGCCATAATAGCTTTCTAGGGTATTCTGGAAACTTCTCTATTAGAGTTACAGTGGCATGCTGTACTCTCTTCGCCATCAAGGGATTTCTTGTTTATCACTCTTCTATGTGGCATTAACAACACCATCGGGAGATTAGTGATACATCATCCTGACATAAACATATAGTGAAGGATTGAGAGATTAAATGTACATCTCACATCAATTCCCACATTAGGACGTAAGGATATTCGCATCCATAACCCCCACATACACAAAAGTATGCTCTGCAGGAGTTCCCTTAGGAAAACCTGTTTCACCATCATTTAACTTCTGACAATGATGGATCTATGGTCAAGGCTCTACATGATATCATTATACTTGATTATTTAAATACATTATGGCATTCTTTTCGCATCAGGCATGTTTTCAAACATAAACCAATAAAACAATTACTATAAGGAAAGAGTATTCATTGTATCAAGTTCACTTCATATATTATTAAAATTGGGATATCAATCCCTAACCATCTCATCATTGTGATTTAGGAATATGGGTGTTCAAACCCTTAGATCATAAAAACACTTGTTATCAAGTAACATATTGCCATTAAGTCATTTAACAACATGACCTTGATTAGAGAAATGCAAATATTTCTCATGGCTCATACAACCTATCAATCTAATATGTTACCTCTTACTAGGCAACATAACATTTCATTACATTCAAAACTTATAAAGTACTCTCAATGAGTATGGCATCATAACCCTTACCTGGCTATGCTCACTTCTTTATAAAGACCTGCATGGTTAATGTAACACCCCTGACCTGGGTTATGAGCTAACCCTAGGTGTTTTTCCTAATTATGAAATTAGATGTTTGTAATTATCCTTTAGTATGTAATTAAAGCTTCTAGGGAACATATGTTTCCATTTCTGTCCCCTATGAACAATGTTGTAGTATTGTTTTGCATATAGGGACCTATGTGCAATTTACCCAATCTGAGGGGTTAACTTTCAAATTACATATGTTTTATGTTCTTTTAATGTTGAGGCAACCTAAGGATGAATATGATGAAGTATAATGGATTTCCCAAGCTTGGGTATCAAGATGCAGCTTATGGAATGATCCTTATGCTTAAAAACCCTAATTTGGAGTAAAATGCAGTTTACCCAAATTATGGGGTGTAACTTGTAAAATAAACTTTCTAGAATATCTTTTATGACTTTTGACATCATTTAAAGTTATTATAATGAAGGAGGAACTTCTTTTGAATAATCATATAATAAGGAGTACCTTTGTAATTAAATCACCAAGTTGTAAGTAAGGAGACCCTTATGTATATGTGCACCGTAGTGATAAGTTGACCTTCCTTGCCTTTAATTCTTGGTTTTAAAAGGATTTTTACCTTAGAAATAAGGAGGAGGGACGTTCCTAAAAGAAAGGAGGGACCTAGTAGAGAAAAGGAGAAACTAGTTGTCCTTATGTTGGAAATGACCCCAAGATATATACATACACCCTTCCTTTGTTTGCAAAGGAACGTTTCCTTCACTTCCTTTCTTATTCCCTTGCTTGGACCAACTTAGAACAGAGCTCTGGAGAAGGAAGACAACCAAGGAGAAGCTAGGTAAGCTTGGACCATCTTCTAGCTCGAATTCATGGAGGAATTCTTCTTAAAAGGTTGGTTCTATGGTTAACTAACTTAGGTTTCTTGTTCTAGCCGATCTTCCCCATCTCTTCCTTGAAGAAACAATCTTGGATGACCTATGGAGCTCAAGACGCCATTAAAGGCTTGAAGCTTGGAAGCTTGGAGCTCTAGGAACCACGTTTGAGGCGGGTTTTATAATTCTAAACTCCTAGCTTTATTATGCATATCCTTGTTCTTGCTTTTTAAGCTTAGTTCTTCTTCCCCATCATTCTTTGCACTCTTGCAAGCTTTTTCGTGAAGAACAGACCTTGGTTCAAGGTTGAAGATGGAGGGTGTTAATACCTATGTTGGTCCTTATCCAACTTTATCAAACGATCTTATGATTTCTCCCCCCCCTTCTTGACCAACCGTTTGAAGGGCAAACAGATTCAATAGGTCGGTTTGGCCAAACGAGTTCCAACCCATTTGAGGGCATTGACCAAGCATTGAATGTTTGGGATTCCTGTTCACAATTATGTAGACTAATGACCCACCTAATTTGAGGGATTAATTCAAATGGAATCGTAGGTTGAAGGCCAATCAATTAGGCAATCGAATTAAATTAAGTGCTGATTTTCCAAACTAATCAATTGAACCTTTTGGGCAAACGGGTTCCAACCCATTTGAATGAGTTGACCAAGCATTGACCGTTTGGGATTCCTGTTCATAACATATTTAATTTCATTTCTACAAAGAATCATAATCTAATTCATAACAAATTAAGAGTTGAAGGCAGTTCAACACCCTAACCCTAATCGGGTTAAAATTGCTGATTTTCAATATAGATCTTGATGAGTGTTGGGTTGAAATACCCAAATGGGTTCAAAACCATTTGGAGGTTCACCCAAACGATCTCACAATCGTTTAGTGACACCCCAAGACCGTTTGGAGGTCTAGGGTTAAAGAAATTTGATGGTTTGAGGGTCCAATCACAAGATGTTGATAAATTGATGAAAAGTGCTGATTTGAAATCTAATTAGGACTCAACCCTTATCAAATCAACTTAATGTTTAGTCAAACTTTGGGCAAATGGTCTCAAGACCGTTTGGAGATCATCCAAACGATCTCAAGACCGTTTGGGCCAAGTTTGGGCCCAATTGGAGTTCAATTGATAGGCTCAACCTTGTTTTGATTCACATTGATGAAAATTGATGAGTAGCCGATTGGAAACCTTAATTGAGTTAGACTTAACCCTAATTGGCTTTCAATTGAAGGTCAAATTTGTGGCCAATTGATTGAGTCTCATCCTATTTGACTCAATTTGTAAGTGTTTAACATGGCTTGGGCCAATTGAAGGCTTCAACATAGGAAATCCTATTTAATCATAACCTTTGTATCACCTTTCATATCCATGCGGTTTGGACCCAAACGAGTCTACACTCGTTTAGACCCAAACGAGTCCACACTCGTTTAGACCCAAACGAGTCCACACTCGTTTAGATCCAAATGAGTTCAACCCATTTCAATCCAAACGAGTTCAACCCGTTTCAATCCAAATGAGTTCAACCTGTTTCAATCCAAACGAGTTCAACCTGTTTCATCTCAAACGAGTTCACACCCGTTTCATCTGAAATGGGTTCACACTCGTTTCATCTTTAATGGTTTCACACCCGTTTCATCTTAAATGGGTTCACACCCGTTTCAAATCAGTGAGTCCACACTCGTTTGAGGGTTCAAATGGGTTGAAGGTTGAAGGTTAAACCCTAACCTAATTGGAGATTTTCATGGTTGTTTATACTTAACCACTTAAAGGTATAATTGGTTCAATGATGATCTAATCTAAACCATAATGGTAACTTAAAATACTAAGGGACTAAGTGACTAATGAATCGACCCATGATGATGATCAATGGGTAATTTTACCAAATGCCCCTGAGAGGTTCAATTTAGTGATACCTTGTTCTAATCAAACCCTAATCACTTGATAGTGGTGATTTGGTTTATGAAGATCAAAGGGGACTTAACCCAACCTAATATAGAGTGGTGTAATCACCATCTACTAGTAAGAGGAGAGAGAAAGTACCATTTATGGTGGAAACTCAAGTAAAATACCTTCACTATACATGAATGTGCATGAATAGGGTATGATCCACTATGTGAAATCATGGAAACCCTAATTATGATAATTGATGAATCTTAATCTTATCTGAGGTCTTTAATGATGATTCTTCTCGTACATGGTGATGTTATGAGATCTATTCACCATGAGGTGAATAGTAAACCCTAATTCTAGGGTGATGACATGTATGATGAATAGTAAATCCTAATTCTAGGGTGATGACATGTATTGTGAATAGTAAACCCTAATTGATGAAAATCAGGGAAACCTAGCTCTCGTATGAGTAGGGAGATACAACTTCTTTAAATGAGTTATTTACTGTTACCAGTTGAACTGACCGTGCAGGTTCCTATATGAGGATGATCATATCCAGGTATGGATAATGATGCTATATTCATTAAAAGCATGTTGTTAGCTTTATGAATAGTGATATATCCTGGTGCCTTGTTAGTGGCATCTTATGAGATTGATAGGATGTGAGAGCCATGAGTACCATCAAGGTCATGCTTAACAGATGACTTGTGATGAGAGAATTGAGAAATGGTAATTGATGTAAGTTAGACTTGTTACATTTAGTATCCTTCTTTCTTAGCTGCTATGCTAATGTTTAATATTCAAGAACATGTACGTTATCTGATAAGTGATAACTTATGAGTTTGATAAGTTGAATGAGTCATGAGTAATATGCACCGATGATCATCAAAGGTCATATTATTTAGATGACCAGATAAAATAATATGTTATTGGTAATAAATGTTATAATTAGTCCAGGGGTTTGGACTCTCACTTTCCGGATTCTTAGTGATAAGATGTTTAGGGATTGATATCCCTATGTTAAATTATGAAATGTGATCCTAATATAGAGTGTTACTATGTGAAATTCTATTACAAGATAATCCTATGAAAGTCTTAACTGTAGACTTATGGGTTATGAATGTAAATAACCCTTGTGTCACTTGAGTATGGTTAAGTATGATTTCATGTGTACTAATGATATAGTTATGTTGTGGATTTGGAATCCTAACACCTTGTAGGAAAGGGTATGGCTACAGGCCATGATATCCCTTATTATAATGCCAGGTGATGGATATATGATCTAAGCCTGAAGAGAGCCAGTGCGATGATGATGGATTTATAATAAATATATGTTATACATGTCCTTTTATTTCTAAAAGAAAAGAGATATGTGGGTTGTCTTAGAGATGCTTTGCTTCTAGTAGGAGGAATAGATTACAATCTATGAAACATTATTCTAACTACTCCTAAAATATATATGACTTCTTTGTGTACTGTTATTCTCTTATTCTGTAATAATCATGTTTCTGGCGAAGAGTTATAACTCCCGTTGGGACAATTATTTAAAATTATCTCACCCCGTAGATTTCAACTTTTTAGGTGGTCGCCAAGGACGAAGGGACCAATCTCTAGGTGACCAGTATCAGCAGCAACAATACCTGGAGCAGCAGTAAATCTCAGGTGGAGATTCAGACTGTTGAGTTATATAGATAGATAGTCAGTCCTATGCGTCCTCTGTACTCTCAGGTCCTTGGAGTCATGGTCTGAATTTTGATTCGTCTCTTGAGATTTTATAGCATGCTGTGTATAATTACTCAAGAAGTAATTAATAGAGATGTAAACAGTTTATCTTGAATCTATGAAAGGAGTTTTTATGGTTTCAATGTCTTATCTCAAAAAGTTTTAATTTCCGCTGATTTTTGGTATTCTGCTGCTAAACGAATCACTTCCTCTATGTTTACTTCGAAGTTCATGTGTTCATATCGGACTTTGGAGATCAGAGCCCACAATTAATGGTATCAGAGCTCTAGGTTCGCTGAGTCTACAGAGACATAGGACTTAGGATGTCGAGTCTATCCTTAGTGTTCCTTCCTTATCTAATAGAACCTTCTGCTCCTCAGGAGAAGAAGATATATAAGGATGTCTGAGCCACATGAAGAGTACGTGGCGGAAAGTAGCGTTGCTGCACCACAGGGAGGTGCAAGGCACTCAGAAATGGAGCAACCCTTACCTGAGCAACCCAGGGAGCCACCCAAGTTTGACCCAGCTGAGATAGAAAACCCAGCTGTCCATGCCTTATTTGATAAGTTTCTGACAGCCATAACACACATAGCAGATAGGGTGCCACCATCTGCATCTAGGGTACCAGCCCATCAGGAAGGTTATGGAGCTGGTAAGACTTTCGAGAGACTTCGCCGGGTGGGAGCCATAGACTATGCTGGTACATCTGACCCAGCAGATGCTGATCTATGGTTGACAGAGCTGGAAAAGGCTTTCAGGATCCTTGATATTCCTGAAGTTGAAAAGGTAAAACATGCGGTATACCTCCTAAAAGGGAGTGCTGGTAATTGGTGGATGATAGAGGAGGATAAGAGACCAGGCGAAGAAATAGGATGGGAGGTTTTCCGACGAGAATTCATCAATAGATACTTCCCTAGGACGTATCTAGGTGAGAAGATCTCTCAATTTGAGAAGATCACACAAGGACACATGAACGTTAGTGGGTATGAAGCTAAGTTCATGGAGTTACTACGGTTTTGTCCACAAATGGAAGTTACCGATGAAGAAAGAATTCGACGTTTTGAAAAGGGCTTGAACTCTGAACTAGCCACTCCTGTGTCTGCCCTAGAGAATAGAGAAAGGTTTGCCACCTTTGTGGAGTTAGTAAGAAGGATAGAGAGGTCAGAAACCATGAAACAACAGACAAGTAGTAAGAAGATGCACACCCAGCCTCAAGAACAAGGGCCTAAAAGTTTTAAGAAACCAAGATTTTCTACACCATCAGCTTTGTTAGGATTTCCTACCCAGACACAATGGGTGTCAAGTGGAAGTAGGGATCATAGTAGTATTCCAAGAGGACCCTCTGACATAGCATCAACATCGGTAACTGGATCGTATGGACACTTTGCACCCAGGATCTGTTACCTATGTAGACAGCCGGGACACCTGGCAAGGGATTGTCCAGATAGGAATGCAATAATGACTCAGCCCCAAGGACAGAGTCTGCAAGGCTCACAAGGGAGGCTCTATAATAATAGAGGATGTGGACAAACGTCCCATACAGGTCAGATGAAATAAGTTTTGTTTTAATATTACATATCAGGATTCTATGTGTAAAAGATATGTAAATTTGTTGCTTTTGAATTCCTTGTGTAAGTCCCTGAAGAACACAAGGGAGATAAGAACTTGTATCTTACTCAGTATTCATTAAAACAATTTATAATGTCCCTTAAACTATGTATGAAAAGGATGAAATATAGATGTGATACCTGAAGAATAATCTAGTATGGTAAATTTTGTGTGTATAATGATATGAAGAATGAGGAATATGATGATAAGCAAAATACATACTACCTAATCTCAATGCTCATATACCCTGGCCAGGTATATGGTTATTGTAGATAAGGCAAGTATGAAACTCCTAAATTGTTATCTTTTGATTACTCTGGTTAGGTAATTATTCTAAAACAATCTAGAGAGTATAGGAAAAATTAAATGAGAAAAGCTGAGTGAATCTTTTAAGTGAATATACTTGGTGAACATACTTAGTGAATATACTCAGTGAACATACTCAGTGAATAGTTAGTGAATATACTCAGTGAACATACTCAGTGAATACTTAGTGAATATACTCAGTGAACATACTCAGTGAATACTCAGTGAATATACTCAGTGAACATACTCAGTGAATAGTTAGTGAATATACTCAGTGAACATACTCAGTGAATACTTAGTGAATATACTCAGTGAACATACTCAGTGAATACTTAGTGAATATACTCAGTGAACATACTCAGTGAATACTTAGTGAATATACTTAGTGAACATACTCAGTGAATACTTAGTGAATATACTCAGTGAACATACTCAGTGAATACTTAGTGAATATACTCAGTGAACATACTCAGTGAATACTTAGTGAATATACTCAGTGAACATACTCAGTGAATACTTAGTGAATATACTCAGTGAACATACTCAGTGAATACTTAGTGAATATACTTAGTGAACATACTCAGTGATACTTAGTGAATATACTCAGTGAACATACTCAGTGAATACTTAGTGAATATACTTAGTGAACATACTCAATGAATACTTAGTGAATATACTCAGTGAACATACTCAGTGAATACTTAGTGAATATACTCAGTGAACATACTCAGTGAATACTTAGTGAATATACTCAGTGAACATACTCAGTGAATATACTTAGTGAACATACTCAGTGAATACTTAGTGAATATATTCAGTGAATACTTAGTGAATATACTTAGTGAACAAACTTAGTGAATATACTCGGTGAATTTCCTCAGTAACTACTTAGTAAGCATAATCAATGAACTCCTTCAGTGAAGCCTTTGAGACAATATACTGAGTAAAATATTTGTGTTAAGGTATGTATGTTCCTCTGATGGTAAGCATTCTTGAGTAGTTTTGGAAGAATGTTCTTTTATGCTTTTTCCTTTCAAAAAGTATGGACATCTTATGTTAGGGGTTTATGCTTTACACAAGCATAAATAGTGATAAGAAGTAATTAACAAAAGGGACTTTGTACGAATTACAAACTCATAATATCATCATTATGATCAATCTGTTCTTCCTTTCCCTGGGATTTCGGGGACGAAATCCTTGTTAGGGGTTTATAATTTGTAACACCCCTGACCTGGGTTATGAGCTAACCCTAGGTGTTTTGCCTAATTATGAAATTAGATGTTTGTAATTATCCTTTAGTATGTAATTAAAGCTTCTAGGGAACATATGTTTCCATTTCTGTCCCCTATGAACAATGTTGTGGTAATGTTTTGCATACAGGGACCTATGTGCAATTTACCCAATCTGAGGGGTTAACTTGCAAATTACATATGTTTTATGTTCTTTTAATGTTGAGGAAACCTAAGGATGAATATGATGAAGTATAATGGATTTCCCAAGCTTGGGTATCAAGATGCAGCTTATGGAATGATCCTTATGCTTAAAAACCCTAATTTTGAGTAAAATGCAGTTTACCCAAATTATGGGGTGCAACTTGTAAAATACACTTTCTAGAATATCTTTTATGACTTTTGACATCATTTAAAGTTATTATAATGAAGGAGGCACTTCTTTTGAATAATCATATAATAAGGAGTACCTTTGTAATTAAATCACCAAGTTGTAAGTAAGGAGACCCTTATGTATATGTGCACCTTAGTGATAAGTTGACCTTCCTTGACTTTAATTCTTGGTTTTAAAAGGATTTTTACCTTAGAAATAAGGAGGAGGGACGTTCCTAAAAGAAAGGAGGGACCTAGTAGAGAAAAGGAGAAACTAGTTGTCCTTATGTTGGAAATGACCCCAAGATATATACACACACCCTTCCTTTGTTTGCAAAGGAACGTTTCCTTCACTTCCTTTCTTATTCCCTTGCTTGGACCGACTTAGAACAGAGCTCTGGAGAAGGAAGACGACCAAGGAGAAGCTAGGTAAGCTTGGACCATCTTCTAGCTCGAATTCATGGAGGAATTCTTCTTAAAAGGTTGGTTCAATGGTTAACTCACTTAGGTTTCTTGTTCTAGCCGATCTTCCCCATCTCTTCCTTGAAGAAACAATATTGGATGACCTATGGAGCTCAAGACGCCATTAAAAGCTTGAAGCTTGGAAGCTTGGAGCTCTAGGAACCACGTTTGAGGTGGGTTTTATAATTCTAAACTCCTAGCTTTATTATGCATATCCTTGTTCTTGCTTTTTAAGCTTAGTTCTTCTTCCCCATCATTCTTTGCACTCTTGCAAGCTTTTTCGTGAAGAATAGACCTTGGTTCAAGGTTGAAGATGGAGGGCGTTAATACCTATGTTGGTCCTTATCCAACTTTATCAAACGATCTTATGATTCCCCCCCCTTCTTGACCAACCGTTTGAAGGGAAAATGGGTTCAATAGGTCGGTTTGGCCAAACGGGTTCCAACCCGTTTGAGGGCATTGACCAAGCATTGACCGTTTGGGATTCCTGTGCACAACTATGTAGACTAATCACCCACCTAATTTGAGGGATTAATTCAAAAGGAATCGTAGGTTGAAGGTCAATCAATTAGGCAATCGAATTAAATTAAGTGCTGATTTTCCAAACTAATCAATTGAACCTTTTGGGAAAACAGGTTCCAACCCATTTGAATGAGTTGACCAAGCATTGACCGTTTGGGATTCCTGCTCATAACATATTGAATTTCATTTCTACAAAGAATCATAATCTAATTCATAACCAATTAAGAGTTGAAGGCAGTTCAACACCCTAACCCTAATCGGGTTAAAATTGCTGGTTTTCAATATAGATCTTGATGAGTGTTGGGTTGAAGGACCCAAACGGGTTCAAAACCGTTTGGGGGTTCATCCAAACGATCTCATACTCGTTTAGTGACACCCCAAGACCGTTTGTAGGTCTAGGATTAAAGAAAGTTTATGGTTTGGGGGGTCCAATCACAAGATGTTGATAAATTGATGAAAAGTGCTGATTTGAAATCTAATTAGGACTCCACCCTTATCAAATCAACTTAATGTTTAGTCAAACTTTGGGAAAATGGTCTCAAGACCGTTTGGAGATCATCCAAACGATCTCAAGACCATTTGGGCCAAGTTTGGGCCCAATTGGAGTTCAATTGATAGGCTCAACCTTGTTTTGATTCACATTGATGAAAATTGATGAGTAGCCGATTGGAAACCTTAATTGAGTTAGACTTAACCCTAATTGGCTTTCAATTGAAGGTCAAATTGGTGTCCAATTGATTGAGGCTCATCCTATTTGACTCAATTTGTAAGTGGGTAACATTGCTTGGGCCAATTGAAGGCTTCAACATAGGAAATCCTATTTAATCATAACCTTTGTATCACCTTTCATATCCATGCGATTTGGACCCAAAAGAGTCTACACTCGTTTAGACCCAAACGAGTCCTCACTCGTTTAGACCCAAATGAGTCCACACTCATTTAGATCCAAACGAGTTCAACCCGTTTCAATCCAAACAAGTTCAACCCGTTTCAATCCAAACGAGTTCAACCCGTTTCATCCCAAACGAGTTCACACCCATTTCATCTTAAATGGGTTCACACCCGTTTCATCTTTAATGGGTTCACACCCGTTTCATCTTAAATGGGTTCACACCCATTTCAACTCAGTGATTCCACACTCGTTTGAGGGTTCAAATGGGTTGAAGGTTGAAGGTTAAACCCTAACCTAATTGGAGATTTTCATGGTTGTTTATACTTAACCACTTAAAGGTATAATTGGTTCAATGATGATCTAATCTAAACCATAATGGTAACTTAAAATACTAAGGGACTAAGTGACTAATGAATCGACCCATGATGATGATCAATGGGTAATTTTACCAAATGCCCCTGAGAGGTTCAATTCAGTGATACCTTGTTCTAATCAAACCCTAATCACTTGATAGTGGTGATTTGGTTTTTGAAGATCAAAGGGGACTTAACCCAACCTAACCTAGAGTGGTGTAATCACCATATACTAGTGAGAGGAGAGAGAAAGTACCATTTATGGTGGAAAATCAAGTAAAATACCTTCACTATACATGAATGTGAATGAATAGGGTATGGTCCACTATGTGAAATCATGGAAACCTAATTATAATAATTGATGAATCTTAATCTTATCTGAGGTTTTTAATGATGATGCTTCACGTACATGGTGATGTTATGAGATCTATTCACCATGAGGTGAATAGTAAACCCTAATTCTAGGGTGATGACATGTATGATGAATAGTAAATCCTAATTCTAGGGTGATGACATGTATTGTGAATAGTAAACCCTAATTGATGAAAATCAGGGAAACCTAGCTCTCGTATGAGTAGGGAGATACAACTTCTTTAAATGAGTTATTTACTGTTACCAGTTGAACTGACCGTGCATGTTCCTATATGAGGATGATCATATCTAGGTATGGATAATGATGCTATATTCATTAAAAGCATGTTGTTAGCTTTATGAATAGTGATATATCCTGGTGCCTTGTTAGTGGCATCTTATGAGATTGATAGGCTGTGAGAGCCATGAGTACCATCAAGGTCATGCTTAACAGATGACTTGTGATGAGAGAATTGAGAAATGGTAATTGATGTAAGTTAGACTTGTTACATTTAGTATCCTTCTTTCTTAGCTGCTATGCTAATGTTTAATATTCAAGAACATGTATGTTATCTGATAAGTGATAACTTATGAGTTTGATAGGTTGAATGAGTCATGGGTAATATGCACTGATGATCATCAAAGGTCATATTATTTAGATGACCAGATAAAATAATATGTTATTGGTAATAAATGTTATAATTAGTCCAGGGGTTTGGACTCTCACTTTCCGGATTCTTAGTGATAAGATGTTTAGGAATTGATATCCCTATGTTAAATTATGAAATGTGATCCTAATATAGAGTGTTACTATGTGAAATTCTATTACAAGATAATCCTATGAAAGGCTTAACTGCAGACTTATGGGTGATGAATGTAAATAACCCTTGTGTCACTTGAGTATGGTTAAGTATGATTTCATGTGTACTAATCATACAGTTATGTTGTGGATTTGTAATCCTAACACCTTGTAGGAAAGGGTATGGATACAGGCCATGATATCCCTTATTATAATGCCTGGTGATGGATATATGATCTAAGCCTGAAGAGAGCCAGTGTGGTGATGATGTATTTATAATAAATAGATGTTATACATGTCCTTTTATTTCTAAAAGAAAAGAGATATGTGGGTTGTGTTAGAGATGCTTTTCTTCTAGTAGGAGGAATAGATTACAATCTGTGAAACATTGTTCTAACTACTCCTAAAATATATATGACTTCTTTGTGTACTGTTATTCTCTTATTCTGTAATAATCATGTTTCTGGCGAAGAGTTATAACTCCCGCTAGGACAATTATTTAAAATTGTCTCACCCCGTAGATTTTAACTTTTTAGGTGGTCGCCAAGGACGAAGGGACCAATCTCCAGGTGACGAGTATCAGCAGCAACAGTACCCGAAGCAGCAGTAAATCTCAGGTGGAGATTCAGACTGCTGAGTTATATAGATAGATAGTCAGTCCTATGCGTCCTCTGTACTCTCAGGTCCTTGGAGTCATGGTCTGAGTTTTGATTCGTCTCTTGAGATTTTGTAGCATGCGGTGTATAATTACTCAAGAAGTAATTAACAGAGATGTAAACAATTTATCTTGAATCTTTGAAAGGAGTTTTTATGGTTTCAATGTCTTATCTCAAAAAGTTTTAATTTCCGCTGATTTTTGGTATTTCGCTGCTAAACGAATCGCTTCCGCTATGTTTACTTTGAAGTTCATGTGTTCATCTCGGACTTTGGAGATCAGAGCCCACAGTTAACATTAATGATAACATGCACATTGTAATTATATCAGCACAATACAAGTTCTTTCTAAATTAAATATAGAATACCACAGCCGTGCTATCTTTCACGGTCGTGCCATAGAGGGTTCACCACGACCGTGTCATATCACCACGGTTGGTTTCTAGGGTTAAGTTTCCTTTTTAATTCAATTAGGGTTATTCAACCCCTTTAACTTATAAAGGTATAATGATTACTCATTCCATAATCAAGTATAGAGTGTCATGCTTAAAAGCATAACCCAAATTAGGGTTTACTATTCACACCATGACATTTCCCTAGATTAGGGTTTACTATTCACATTACATCACATTACCCAAGATTAGGGTTTACTATTCACATTACAATGAATTAAGATCATACCATCATCATGTGTGAGGATTGCTTCCATTAATGCAGTCTCATTAGATTATAATTCATTAACCATCATAATTAGGGTTTTCATGATCTCACTATGATGGATCATACCCTAATTAGATATATATACATACATGTTGGAAGTGTATTACTCAATTCTCATTCATATAAGGAGTCCTTTCTCTCCTCTTTCTATAAGATGATATTTACATCATCCTTAATTAGGTTAGGTCAAATCAACACTAACATCATGGGTTGTGTCATTACTATTGTGGTCATTAAGGTTCACTTGATCAAAGGGTATTAGTCACTCTATCCCATCAAGGGTACCTTGGTAACGTTCACCACTTGATCATGACATGCATTAATCAATTAATTACTTGATCCCTTAATCACTTTAGGTATCTATGAGGTGTATGTTAATCATCTACTAAACCATTTGACCACTAAGGCATCAAACATTCTCAACCTTTTTAGACATCAAACGGTCTTGCACACAAACTCCCCAAACGGTCTTGGATAGACCTTGAAACCGTTTGGTGGTGTTGACCGTTTGGTCTAGTTTGACTTTTGAAACCGTTTGGTAAAGTGTGCACTCATAACCATTTTCCCAATATGAGGTAAAGACCATTTGGTCATGATGATCGTTTGGCCAACTTTGACTTTGAAACCGCATGGGCAAAACCAATCTTAAAACTGCATGAGATCAAACGGTTTGGGATCGTTTGGTCCCAAACGATCTTGAGACCATTTGGTCCCAAACGGTCTTGAGATAGTTTGAACTCAAATGGTCTTGAGACCGTTTGGACCCAAACGGTCTTGAGACCGTTTGGCCCAAACCACCTCAAAACTGCATGGACCAAAAAGTGTCTCATCCACTTCAATTGAGTTAGGGTTTCCAATGTTGAACCCCTCAATCGATCATGCACTTGTTAGCCACTCATCAATTGAGTCAAATAGGTAAACCCTCAACTGATTTGACACTCAATTGACCCTCAATTGATCATTAAATAGGGCTTGGATCAATTGGATTAGGGTTTGGAATCGATCACCCTTCAACATGTTTCAACATGAGTCTAATTGATTTGAAACCATTGAACCATTATTCAATTTGGTCATGGCATGACCCCAAACGGTCTTGGGATCGTTTGGATGACCTCCAAACGGTCTTGAGACCGTTTTCTCAAGTCCACACCAAAAACTAACTCAACCAATTAAGGTTTGGCTCATTAACGTGATCACTAGGTCAACAATTAATTGTACTTTAACTTATTGCCTTTAAATCTTCAACCACTTAACCATAGTCAACCCTAGACCTCCAAACGGTCTTGGGCAACCCCCAAACGGTATTGGGATCATTTGGACATCCTCCAAACGGTCTTGAGACCGTTTTCCCATAATTTCATCAAAAACCAAGTCATTCACTTAAGGTTTGAACCCTAGGTTTGGTCACAAAATCAACACTCAATTGTTCATCAACTTGATATCATTGGACCCTCAATTGGTCAACCATACTTAACCCTAGACCTCCAAATGGTCTTGGGTGATCACCAAACGGTCTTGAGACTGTTTGGGTGATCCCCAAATGGTTTTGAAACCGTTTGGGCCACTCAACCCAAACTTCAACTTGATTCAAATATTGAAATCAGCAATTAACCTGATTAGGGTTTAGATGGTTGATGTGCCTTCAATTGGTGATTTACTTGGAATTACTTGATGATTTTTGGTAAGTAATTAGTCCACATTATTTACAACATACCTCCAAATGGTCAATACCTGGTCAACACTTCCAAACGGTCTTGGACCATTTGCTTCAATGCGGTCTAGTGAAACTGTTTGCATTCAAATGGTTTGAAACTGTTTGCTCCCAAACAGTTTGGGAAACCGTTTATGCAAGATGTGGAAGACCGTTTGGTAAAGAAAGATTTTGGATAAGAATTGTTATTAATGTCATCATCTTCTACCTCAAGAACATGGGCGGTTCTTCATGGAAATAATAGCAAGAACACACCAAGGTGTCTAAAGAAGAAGTATAAGCAACTATTCTAAGGAAGGAAGATGCAAAAGCAAAGATTAAGGGTTAGACTTATAAAACCCACCTTTAGATCTGATCTAGAGATTCAAGATTCGTTGATTTAATGGTGGATGAAGCTCTAGTGGTTTCCCAAGGTCCGTTCTTCAAGTTTTGGATGGAGAAGATGGCTAGAAAGACGAATTGTGTGAAGAAAGCTAATAAACCAACCTTGTTTTAGGGTTCCCATCATGAATTTGCGGTAGATGGTGATCCATACTTACCAAACCAACTTGGTCATTCTTCCTATGCTCTAGAGATCCTTCTTAGTCTGCCAAAGCAAGAAGAAAAAGAAGAAAACTAAGGGAAACGGTCCCTTTCTTTGTTGAAAATAGTCCTTATATATTTTTTTGGATATTTTCAAGGCAAAGAAAAAGATAGTTATTTCTTTTATTTCCTAAACATATACACCAAGGCTTGCTCCATCCTTGGCCAAATTTCATTCCTACTAACACATGAAAAAATCCTCTCTTATCCAAGGTTAAAAGGGAAAAGAAACCAAACATCTTACTAAGTTATGTATATATTAAAGAACCATTTGCTTTAATCTTCATTATTTTAATATCAAGATTATCTTCCTTACTTGATCATTCAAATGAGGCTCCCCTCTCATTTTCTTTGCTCTACTTGATGCCAAGAGATATGAGAGATACTCTAGAGGGTATATTTTACATGTTGCACCCTTGATTTTGTGTAAATTGCACTTTACACCAAAACTAGGTTTTAAAGCACAAGGATTGCTCTACAAGGTACATCTTGGTGCTCAAGCTTGTGGAATCCATACCACTACATCATATTCATTCTTATAATGTCTCATAATCAGAGGAACATCTTAACATGTGCAATTTGCAACATTGTTCAGAAAGGACTGAAATAGAAATATAGGTTCCTCAAGAGACTTAATTACATCTCAAAGGATAAACACAAACATATAATCACTTAGTTAAGAAAAACACCTAGGGTTAGTAAATAACCCAGGTCAGGGATGTTACAAATTATCCACCCCTTACTAGGATTTCATCCCCGAAATCAACAAAACATATTAAGAGAAAAGAGTAGGGTATTTCCTTCTCATCTCTTCCTCTAGTTCCCACATGGCTTCTTCAATACCTTGGTGATTCTAGAGGAATTTCACAAGACTTATATCTTTCTTTTTTAGCTTTTTAATTCTCTTGTCAAGGATTGACACAAGTCCTTCCTCATAAGATACATCATCATTCAATTCTACTTCCATAGGTTGCAGAACTGATACTGTATCAGGATGACATTTCCTAAGCATGGAAATGTGGAACACAGGGTGTAACTTTTGTAACTCTAGTGGTAACTCTAGCTTATAAGCTACTCTTCCAATCCGTTCATTGATTCGATAAGGCCCCATAAACCTAGGAGCTAACTTTCCTTTCCTTCCAAACCTAAGAACTCCCTTCTAGGGTGAGACCTTGAGGTACACTCTATCTCCAACCTAGAATTCTAAAGGTCTACGATGCTTATCAGCATAAGATTTCTGCCTATCCTGTGCAGTATTTATCTGTTGTTGTATTACTTTAATCTTACGTGTGGTCTGCTGCACAAGATCATGACCTAACAGTTGGTATTCACCAGTTTCATACCAACATAGGGGTGATCTACAACGTCTACCATACAAAGCTTCATAAGGTGCCACGTCAATGCTATGTTGATAGCTGTTATTATAGGCAAACTCTATCAAGCTTAGGTGCAGATCCCAACTCTCTGTAAACTGAAGAACACATGCTCGAAGCAAGTCTTCCAAGGTCTGTATAGTCCTTTCTGACTGTCCATCAGTCTGAGGATGAAAGGTTGTACTAAACCTTAACTATGTACCTAAGGATTTATGAAGTCGCTCCCAAAAATGACTCATAAACTGGGGACCTCTATCAGAAACAATGGTAACTGCAACCCCATGCAGCCGCACTATCTCATCGACATATAACTGTGCCAGCTTTTCAGCAGAATAGGTTGTTTTGATAGGTAGGAAATGTTCTGTCTTCGTCAACCTATCAACTATTAACTAGATGGAATCATGTCCTTTGGCTGTCCTGGGTAGACCAACCACAAAGTCCATGGTTACATGATCCCACTTCCACTGTGGTATGGGCAAAGGTAGCATTGTTCCTGTAGGCTTCTAGTGTTCAACTTTAACTTGCTGACACACATGACATCGCATAATGAACTCAGCAACATCCTTCTTCAAACCAGGCCACCAATACATATCTTTTAAGTTTCGATACATCTTGGTGCTTCCTGGGTGCATAGCATACATTGAAGAATGAGCTTCTTCTAGAACTAACTTCCTCAAGTTATCCACATCAGGCATTATCATTCTACCATGATAACAGGCTACTTGATCATCTGATTCATGGAAACAATCTCGTTTCTCACTATCATACTTTGATCTAATCAATTGAACTGCAACATCAACTTGTTGTGCCTCCTTGATCTGCAGTCTTAGAGTAGGTTTTATGTGCATCTCAGCTAACAACCCGACTAACAATGATACTTTTAATTGTACATTGTCTTTCCTTAAGGAGATAAGGATATCTCTCCTTGAGCACAGTAAGGAATTCAGTTGTGCTTTATCTAGGGCTGGTGTTGCTGATTTCCTACTCAAAGCATCCACAACGACATTGGCCTTCCCTGGATGATAATCAATTGTGCAATTGTAGTCCTTGATTAACTCCATCCAGCGGCGTTGCCTCATGTTAAGCTCATGCTGAGAAAAGATATACTTAAGATTCTTATGGTCTGTGAAAATCTGGAATGTCACTCCATAAAGATAATGTCTCCAGATCTTTAAGGCATGAACTAGAACATCTAGTTCTAGATCGTGTGTCAGATAATTCTCCTCGTGTTTCTTAAGCTGCCATGAAGTAAAAGAAATCACTTGTTTATCCTACATCAACACACATCCTAGTCCATTCTTAGAGGTGTCACATAAAAGTATATATCCTTTCCCTTGTTCAGGTAACACGAGCACAGGTGCACTTGTCAACCTCTCCTTCAACAACTAAAAAGATTGTTGACACTTATCACTCCAGGTATAAGGAACATCCTTCCTGGTCAACTTAGTCAAGGGTAAAGCTATAGAACTGAAGTTCTTAATGAACCTCCGGTAATAGCCTGCCAACCCTAAGAAACTACGGATCTCCGTCGGTGTCTTCGGTTGTTCCCATAGCAGAACAGATTCTACCTTTTTAGGGTCAACACATATACCAGAAGCAGATATTATGTGTCCTAGGAAAGATTCTTCTAGTAACCAGAACTCACACTTGCTAAACTTAGCATATAGCTTATGTTCTCTTAGCAAAGTTAGAGTTTGACGAAGATGCTATTTGTGATGTTGAGCATATGTACTATAGATCAGGATGTCATCTATGAAGACAACAACACACTGATCGAGAAAATGTCGAATGATTCTATTCATGAGTTCCATAAATGCAGCTGGTGCATTTGTTAGTCCAAACGACATAACTGTGAACTCATAGTGACCATACCTTGTCCTGAAGGCAGACTTTGGTATATCACTATCCTTAATATGTAGTTGGTGATATCCTGACCTCAAATCTATCTTTGAGAAGACGGTTGCACCACACAACTGGTCAAAGAGATCATCAATCCTCGGCAAATGATACTTATTCTTTATCGTTACTTTATTTAATTGTCTGTAATCAATGCAGAATCGCATTGACCCATCTTTCTTCTTAACAAAGAGGATTGGAGCACCCCAAGATGAAGTACTCAGTTAGATGAAACCCTTCTCAAGCAACTCTTGCAGCTGTTTCTTGAGTTCTGCCATCTCTGCAGGCGCCATCCTATATGGTGTTTGTTCTATAGGTTGCGTGTCTGGGATTAAATTGATCTCAAAATCAATCTCCCGAGGCGGTGGCACACCTAGAAGTTCTTCAAGAAATACATCTACAAATTCCCTAACTATAGGAACTTCAACACGGTTAGGACTATCCATGGTAGTATCTACCACATGGGCCAAGAATGCATAACATCCTTGCCTCATCAGCTTCTTAGCAACCATAGCTGACACAAGACAGGTGGGTAGAATCTTTCATTCCCCTTGAAAGATCCATGTGTCACTATCATCAGTGAACACAACTTGCTTGGACTCACAATCCAAGACAACCTTATACCTTTCTAAGGTATCCATCCCAAGGATTACATTGAATCCATGCATCTCAAGTGGTATAAGATCCACTTGAATGCGATGTTCAGAAAAGAAAAGAATGCAGGGAGAACATACCTCCTGCAACACAGCAGATCCCATCAAGGGAGTTTCTATCAAAAAACTATCTGCTCTATGACTTATAGTCAAATTGCAGTAAAGAATCATTCTTTGAGTGATAAAGGAGTGCGTAGCACCCAGATCAATTAAAACAAATACAACGCAAGACATAGACATATCAGAATATAACAATTCCATATGACCTGCCACAACTCGAGGGTTGATCACTGCATCAGGTGTATTCATCACATAGAATCTTGCCGTCGCCTGTGGTTGATTCGGTGCTTGATGACTAGGTGTCGATGATCTAGCTTGGGATGCTTGTCCACATCCTCTAGTGTTACCTAGAAACTATCGCCTTTGGGATCCTTGCTGACTCTGCCTTTCAGGTTGAGTCACACTTACTTCTCTGGCTCTGCAGTCCTTCATCAGATGTCCCATCTTCCCATATACGTAACAACTTATGTTCAGTTGTTGTGGTCTGGGTGGTCCTATAATCAATATAGATGCTGACCTACAAACTCCTTCTAAAGGTAAACTTCGTCCTCTACCCCTATTTGACGTCCACTGCATCTGGGCACTGAGTCTAGGTGGTGGTGTAGGTACAAAAAACCTAGGTTTCTTGAAATCTTTAGATGAAGATCCTTGGAACTAGGGATACATCCTCTTCTCTGCCACCGACCTTTCTATCCTTCTCACAGATTCCATGAAGGTAGAAAACCTTTCCCTATTCTCCAAAGCAGACACAGGAGTAGTCAACTCAGCATTTAACCCTTTCTCAAAATGCCTAATCCTTTCTTCATCTATGGTTGCCATGTGCGGACAAAACTACAAAAGCTCCATGAACTTAGCCTCATACTCGCTAATGTTCATTGGACCTTGTCTTAACCTCTCAAACTGAGAGATTTTCTCATCCAGAAACGTCTTAGGGAAGTATCTATTGATAAACTCCCGTCGGAAAACTTCCCATGCAATCTCCACACCTGGCCATTTCTGTTCTTCCATGGTCCACCAATGACCAGCACTCCCCTTGAGAAGATACACAACATGTCTAACCTTCTCAGCTTCTGGGATGTTCAGGATTCAAAAGGCCTACTCTAATTCAGTTAACCACAAGTCAACATCTACTGGGTCAGCTGTTCAAGCATACTCTGAGGCTCCAACTCGGCAAAGTCATTCAAACGTCTTGACGGCTCCTTGTCCTTTAGGATGGGTAGGTGCCCTAGGTGCAGGTATAGGCATCCTATCAGTCATATGTGTCATGGCAGTCATAAACTTCCCAAACATAGCTTGGACGGTTGGGTTCCCCATGTCAATTGGATTGAACTGGGGTGGTTCAGGCACAAGTTCTTCTCTATCTGGGTCTCTTGCACCTCTTCTGGGTGCAGCAACACTACTCTCTACAACATGTTCTTCGTGTGGTCCAGACATCCTTAGTTTTATCTTCTCCTCCTAAATGAGCAAAAGACACTTTCAGACATACTAGAAGACACTTAGAACAAACTCAACAACCTAAGTCCTATGTCTTTGTAGACTCAATGAACCTAGAGCTCTGATACCACTTAATTTGTGACGATGTGACTTATAAAACATGAGATGAACTAAGCAAAAGTGATTAATTAGCAGCGGAATTATTGAAAATCACTAAAAATTTAAAACTTTTTATAAAGAGATTTGCAAATGATAAAACCCTTCCATAAGAAACCATGATAAGTTATTTACAACCTGATTCATCATTACATCCCTGTAAAATCACATCTCGAGTATTACAATTATCAAGTGCCCTATTAACTATTCAAGGCAAGATACAAAATCTTGAGGCATTACGCCAAAACCTCATATCTCTATTAAACATTTACTGACTCCTAGGACTTGAGAGTACAGAGATGACACATAGGACATTCTATCTACAAGACTTGACAGACAGTGTCTCCACCTGAGGATCACTACTGTCCCTGATGTTGCTGCTGCTGCTATTGCTGTTGCTCACCCACTGAAGGGTTCCTTCGTCCTCAGCATCTACCTAAAAAGTCAAATCCCACATGGGTGAGACAATTGAATAATTGTCCCAGTGAGAGTTATAACTCTCTGCCAGAAGCATTGTTATTGAAATCATGGAATAACATTGAGCAGTAGAACTATAATCATTTAACAACAGGTAAAACATTGTATAAGTTAAGTAGAACAATATTTCATAAGCAATCATTTCAATTATAACTTGATTGAATGACAATACATATATCAATAAGGAATATGAAGAACATGTATACTAGTTATTCAACTAAAGCACTATAAACAAGGTATCATCAATCATTGTTTCTTGTAGTTCAACCTAAGCAATTATGGTATACGACAAATTACATTTTTCAAACATATTTATGCCCTGAGGAGATGAGTTACACCTCTCATACTCCAACCGACCATTACTAAATCACAATTGGTACCATACATAGGTCATCCGAAGAGCCAGATTCCTATGACCTCATCTTCCTCAGTCAGTGTGAGGAACAACATGCATGACATCTTGTGTGCCTACCATAATAGCTTTCCAGGGTATTCTGGCAACTTTGCTATTAGAGTTACAGTGGCATGTTGTACTCTCTTCGCCATCGAGGGATTTCTTGTTTATCACTCTTCGATGCAAAATTAACATCATCGGGAGATTAGTGATACATCATCCCGACATAAACATATAATGAAGGATTGAGAGATTAAATGTACATCTCACATCAATTCCCACATTAGGACGTAAGGATATTCATGTCCATAACCCCCACATACTCAAAAGTATGCTCTCCAGGAGTTCCCTTAGGAAAACCTGTTTCACCATCATTTAAGTTCTGACAATGATGGATCTATGGTCAGGGCTCTACACGATATCATTATACTTGATTATTTAAATACATTATGGCATTCTTTTAGCATCAGACATGTTTTCAAACATAAACCGATAAAACAATTGCTATAAGGAAAGAGTACTAATTGTATCAAGTTCACATCATATATTATTAACATTGGGATATCAATCCCTAACCATCTCATCATTGTGATTCAGGAATATGGGTGTTCAAACCCTTAGATCATCAAAACACTTGTTATCAAGTAACATATTGCCATTAAGTCATTTAACAACATGACCTTGATTGGAGCAATACAAATATTTCTCATGGCTCATACAACCTATCAATCTAATATGTTACCTCTTACTAGGCAACATAACATTTCATTACTTTCGAAACTTATAAAGTACTCTCAATGAGTATGGCATCATAACCCTTACCTGGCTATGCTCACTTCTTTATAAAGACCTGGTTAACATTACTAATAACGTGCACATTGTAACTATATCAGCACAATACAAGTTCTTTCCAAATTAAATATAGAATACCACGGTCGTGCTATCTTGCACGGTCATGCAAGAGTAAGCCACCATGGTCGTGCTTCATTACACGGTCGTGCCACAGAGGATTCACCACGACCGTGTCATATCACCACGGTTGGTTTCTAGGGTTAAGTTTCCTTTTTAATTCAATTAGGGTTATTCAACCCCTTTAACTTATAAAGGTATAATGATTACTCATTCCATAATCAAGTATAGAGTGTCATGCTTAAAAGCATAACCCAAATTAAGGTTTACTATTCACACCATGACATTTCCCTAGATTAGGGTTTACTATTTACATTACATCACAATACCCTAGATTAGGGTTTACTATTCACATTACAATGAATTAAGATCATACCATCATCATGTGTGAGGATTACTTTCATTAATGCAGTCTCATTAGATTAATATTCATTAACCATCATAATTAGAGTTTTCATGATCTCACTATGATGGATCATACCCTAATTAGATATATATACATACATGTTGGAAGTGTATTACTTAATTCTCATTCATATAAGGAGTCCTCTCTCTCATCTTTCTATAAGATGATATTTACATCATCCTTAATTAGGTTAGGTCAAATCAACACTAACATCATGGGTTGTGTCATTACTATTGTGGTCATTAAGGTTCACTTGATCAAAGGGTATTAGTCACTCTATCCCATCAAGGGTACCTTGGTAAGGTTCACCACTTGATCATGACATGCATTAATCAAATAATTACTTGATCCCTTAATCACTTTAGGTGTCTATGAGGTTTATGTTAATCAACTACTAAACCATTTTACCACTAAGGCATCAAACGTTCTCAACCTTTTTAGACCTCAAACGGTCTTGCACACAAACTCCCCAAACGGTCTTGGATAGACCTTGAAACCATTTGGTGGTGTTGACCGTTTGGTCTAGTTTGACTTTTGAAACCATTTGGTAAAGTGCACACTCAAGACCGTTTTCCCAAGATGAGGTGAAGACCGTTTGGTCATGAAGGCCATTTGGCCAACTTTGACTTTGAAACCGCATGGGCAAAACCAATCTTGAATCCGCATGAGATCAAACGGTCTGGGATCGTTTGGTCCCAAGCGGTCTTGAGACCATTTGTTCCCAAATGGTCTTGAGACCATTTGGACCCAAACGGTCTTGACACCGTTTGGCCCAAACCACCTCAAAACCACATGGACCAAAAAGTGTCTCAACCACTTCAATTGAGTTAGGGTTTCCAATGTTGAACCCCTCAATCGATCATGCACTTGTTAGCCATTCATCAATTGAGTCAAATAGGTCAACCCTCAACTGATTTGACACTCATTTGACCCTCAATTGATCATTAAATATGGCTTGGACCAATTGGATTAGGTTTTGGAGTCGATCACCCTTCAACATGTTTCAACATGAGTCTAATTGATTTGAAACCATTGAACCATCATTCAATTTGGTCATGACCTGACCCAAAACGGTCATGGGATCATTTGTATGACCTCCAAATGGTCTCAAGACCATTTTATCAAGTACACACCAAAACCTAACTCAACCAATTAAGGTTTCTCTCATTAACTTGATCACTAGGTCAACAATTAAATGTACTATAACTTATTGCCTTTAAATCTTCAACCACTTAACCATAGTCAACCCTAGACCTCCAAACGTTCTTGGGTGACCACCAAACGGTCTTGGGATCATTTGGATATCCTACAAATGGTCTTCAGACCGTTTGCCCATAATTTCATCAAAAACCAAGTCATTCACTTAAGGTTTGAACCTTAGGTTTGGTCACCAAATCAGCACTCAATTGTTCATCAACTTGATATCATTGGACCCTCAATTGGTCAACACAACTTAACCATAGACCTCCAAACGGTCTTGCGTGATCACCAAACGATCTTGAGACCATTTGGGTCATCCCCAAACGGTTTTGAAACCATTTGGGCCACTCAACCCAAACTTCAACTTGATTCAAATATTGAAATCAGCAATTAACCCGATTAGGGTTTAGATGGTTGATGTGCCTTCAATTGGTGATTTCCATGGAATTACTTGATGATTTTGGTTAGGTAATTAGTACACATTATTTAAAACAGACCTCCAAATGGTAAATGCCTTGTAAATGCCTCCAAACATTCTTGGACTGTTTTCTTCAATGCGGTCTAGTGAAACCGTTTGCATTCAAACGGTTTGGGAAACCGTTTGTGCAGGAGGTGGAAGACAGTTTGCTAAAGCAAGATTTTAGATAAGCATTGTTATTAACGTCATCATCTTCTACCTCAAGAACAGGGGTGGTTCTTCATGGAAATAAGAGCAAGAACACACCAAGGTGTCTAAAGAATAAGTATAAGCAACTATTCTAAGGAAGGAAGATGCAAAAGCAAAGCTTAATGGTTAGAGTTATAAAACCCACCTTTAGATCTGATATAGAGCTTCAAGCTTCGTATCTTTAATGGTGGATGAAGGTCCAGTGGTTTCCCAAGGTCCTTTATTCAAGTTTTGGATGGAGAAGATGGCTAGAAAGAAGAATTATTTGAAGAAAGCTAATAAACCAACCTTGTTTTAGGGTTCCCACCATGAATTCGAGGTAGATGGTGATCCATACTTACCAAACCAAACCAACTTGGTCATTCTTACTCTTCTCGAGAGCTCCTTCTTTGTCTGCCAAAGCAAGAAGATAAAGAAGAAAACTAAGGGAAATGATCCCTTGCTTTGTTGAAAAGAGTCCTTATATATTTTTTTGGATATTTTCAAGGCAAAGAAAAAGATAGTTATTTCTTTTATTTCCTAAACATATCCACCAAGAATTTCTCCATACTTGGACACATTTCTTTCCTACTAACACATGAAAAACTCCTCTCTTATCCAAGGTTAAAAGGGAAAAGAAACCAAACATCTTACTAAGTTATGTATATATTAAAGAGCCATTTGCTTTAATCTTCATTATTTTAATATCAAGATTATCTTCCTTACTTGATCATTCAAATGAGGCGCCCCTATCATTTTATTTGCTCTACTTGATGACAAGAAACATTATAGATACTCTAGAGGGTATATTTTACATGTTGCACCCTTGGTTTTGGGTAAATTGCTCTTTACACAAAAACTAGGTTTTAAAGCACAAGGATTGCTCTACAAACTACATCTTGGTGCTCAAGCTTGTGGAATCCATACTACTACATCATATTCATTCTTATGATGTCTCATCATCATAGGAACATGTTAACATGTGCAATTTGCAAGTTAACCCCTCTACTTGGGTAATTTGCACTTTAGTCCAAAATTAACAAAACACTGTTGCAACATTGTTCAAAAAGGACTGAAATAGAAATATAGGCTCCTCAAGAGCCTTAATTACATCTCAAAGGATAAACACAAGCATCTAATCACTTAGTTAAGCAAAACACCTAGGGTTAGTACATAACCTAGGTCATGGATCTTACATTGGCTATGGTCATGCCTCATACATCTAATGTCATTAAGAACGGCTGCGGTCGTGTCTCAGTGATTATGACATGACGTGATTAGAGGAAAAATGTGGTTGTACCTCAGTGATTGGGTTTGAATACCCTGGTTTCTAGTGTCGTGACCTAAACCAAGGTCAGACTAGTGGTTATCAGCTTGATGACATGTCACTGTGGTAGTAGCTTTGACTGATATGTCACTACCTTTTTACTCGTACTGACCAAGGGGAACATATCTTAGGATACCTGCACTCCTATATCTTGTACGAAACTGAATAGCCCTTTGCAAGGGTCAGTTGGATTTTGAATGGTACGATTCAAATTCCGCAGGGAATAATAAAAGATGTAATACATCGATGTATCATATTTGTTTAGGGTTATATAGAATGTTTCACATTGGATGATAACCCTTGTTTGTTCTCTGTACATAAAGGTGATGCTTAGTGTAGTTAAGAGATAGTAGATATGCTTATGTTGTAGTTATGTTCATGTTGTAAACATGGTTATGTTGTCAAATATACTGACACTGATGGTAAAGATGCTGCTGCTAGCTATGTTTAATAATGCTAGTTGTGCCTTTGCAACTAGAAATGCATATACTACTAGTCATGCTTATCCAAATAGTTGTGCTTATGTTGTTATATCTTGTTATAATGTTGATATGTTCAACCAATTAGACATGCTCATGTTGTTAGCGATGCTATGTTACTAGATTTTCTCATGATGCTAGATATGCATATGCTACTAAATCACTTATATTATCAACAAGATAAAGGATGATAGTCTGGATAATGATAATAGTTATTATCTGCTCCCTTGTGTATTTTGTTAATCATCAGTGTTGTTGATCTTATTTTTTATATCTAATTAATTTTCTTAATTGTTTAATTACTTAAAAATGTTGTAATCAATAAATGTTGTTAGAGGTTATATCTCTTGCTGGGACTGGGTCTCACCCTTGTGGTTCGCCACATTTTTTTAGGTAATTGAAAGTGACTAAAACAAACATAAGTCAGCAAGGAGGAGCTATAGTAATGAATCTTTGAGAAAGTTGATTATATGTCTAGTGTGTCCTAGAGTCCTCCCTGTACTCTCTGGTCCGGGTGAGAAAAAGTTTGTATATGATGTTTCAAACAAACCAGACTTTTGTTAGCATATTAATGCTTATTTGTGTGGCATATATGAATATTATTCTCCTATGTATATATGCGGTGGCTAAGACGATAGAAAAATGTGTATCAAATTCTTAGCATAGTATGGATATAAGAAAGATTTTGGGCTCTTTTGCAAATGTTTCTGAGCGGGTGCTGACATTGAAATCAGTTTTAATTTACCCATATTTTTGGGTATGTGATTAAGTAGTGATTGATTGTGTTTTATGTTTCGAGTAATCTAGTTTAGTATAACGAGTTCTTACAAGTTGGTATCAGAGCTTTAGGATCACTGAGTCTATAGGGACACTAGGACTTAGGACTAGGATGATATCAAAATTAGGAATATGACATAAAAATATGGTGCATACTACCTAATCTCATTATTTGGGTTCCCTGGCCAAGTATTCAATTATTGAAGAAAGCTAAGTATGGAACTCTTAGATTGTTATCTTTCTAATTACTCTGATCAATAAGTCATTTTGAGACAATCTAAAGAGCATAAAAAATAAGAAATCATGGTGTGAATATCTCAATCCTACCTTAAAGAAGATGAGAATTGCATCATTATCTATAAAACCTTGAATGTTTAGTAAATATAAGAGAGAGATACAACACCATGAAATCTAAATCTAAATACAAACAAGGAAAAGAGGAGTTCTTGAAGATGTGATTCAAGAAGATAATAAAGTAAAAGACAGATAAGTCTATGCTTATAAAGTGAATCAAGGTATGAAATTCACATAAGATAGGGATAACTCCTATAACAAGTACAAAATGAGAAGATGAATGGGAACAATGGCAAAGAAATAAGGAGGAACTTGATTTAATCTCAAACCAGCCTATGTATGTAAGAAAATTTTAATGAAAAATCAGCATGGAATGTGAAAGATATTAAGGGAGATGATCCATGTTTAATGAAGAAAATGTGGAATATGATGATTTACTTGTTGATAAATAGTTGAACAACATAATAAAATAAGACAACATACCCAAGTGTGATAAATAGTCATCAAGGAAGCAGTAATGAGATATGTTGATCATGATGATTCCTATGCTAATGGCAATGGACCAAAAATGGAAAAGGTAAAATGATACATAGGAAGTTGTAATATGCATAATGAAAATAGAATTGGTTACATTTTTGCTAGTGACCGTTGAACAATTTTGCTATGATGTGGAAAGTGTGTTTCCCTTTGTGTCTTTCCTTTCTAGGGAACAACTTTCAAGTGGATCGTTGCCACTTGGTATGTGTGGATTCATTGTAAATATGAGGGTGGCTAACTTATTATAGCATAAGGTTGTTTGGACTATGGTTCCAAGATCATAAAGTTTGTGATGCGTTTTCTTTTGAGCCTTCAAATAATTAGGAAGACTCCTCTTATATGTCTTGATATTTGTTATGTTGGTAAAAGTAGATGATATAAGGATGTGAGTTGCTTATAGCACATGAGGTGGATACCAAGGTAATGAATCCTAGTATCCAAGATGTATTAATAATGAGAAATATGTGAAGGTTAGAGATGTTTATTAAATGAACATTCCAAGTATTCCTCTCCCTGAGAGAGAGAGTTGATGATGACCATCTAAATATTGTTTAAAATAAAGTGATTCTATAATGTTGTGTATGGTTCAGTGACAGCTAGACGAGACAACTATCAAGGATAGATGGTTTGTTGGTCAATAGATATGAAATACCATGTTCCTTTAATATAAACCTATGATCAAATATCAATGCATAAGATTTAGATTGGATGACATAATTCACATGACCATGATGATTTTAGAGTTATGTCCTATAGACTACCCAATGTAGAAATAGAATTTATGAATAAGAGGAACAGAGTGTTCCAGTCATGTATTACAAGTTGTATCAAGATTTAAATGATGACATGTCAAAGTATTTCAAATATTGTCAAAAATATGATCAATATATCTTCAAAAACCTTATGGCTGCCGAAGCAACAATAGCTATGAGAACAAGTTGAACAAGAGTGAGATTGGGTTGATTAAATTTCTTTATGGGATCATGATATGTCCTCTAAGTAAGTTATGTAAATCCT
Source organism: Alisma plantago-aquatica (assembly GCA_963693085.1). Lineage (NCBI taxonomy): Eukaryota > Viridiplantae > Streptophyta > Magnoliopsida > Alismatales > Alismataceae > Alisma > Alisma plantago-aquatica. The sequence continues at coordinate 168,032,788 of OY856413.1, forward strand.
AGTAAGGTGAAGATAGTGTTGTGGTTTCACCCCTAATAAGGTTGACTAGGAATGATGTTTCCCAATATGGAATGACAGCTGCCAGTGTCAGCATTTCTTTTGAAGCTGAAAAAGAAATGACAAGAGTTCTAGTGTCAGTATATAAAAAAAAGGATGGATACATTGCCTCTTTTTTTTATGCTTCAAGGAATGGTATCGGACACATGGCATGATTGGTAAAAAAATAGAAAGTATGACTTTTGAGTAATGTGTTGATACAATATATATAATTTTAGGATGATAGCTAGAATTTAAAGTTGAACATTACTATTAGCTTTGTACAGGTGGCACAACAAGTTTCTATGTTCCATTTTTGCAAATGTCTTCTTATGTGGGGGTTTTTGTGCTGATACAAGATGAGATATGTATGAATGATGTGACATAACCATGATATGAAAGTAACTATGTGAAGGTAATAGGATTAGGTGCAAATGAATTAACCATGTTTGTTTACCTTAGTTCAGGGGCAAAATCCCTGTTAGGGGTTTATAGTTGTAAGTCCCCTGAACTTGATTAATGGGTTGAATGATCTTAATTACCATAATTGAATACTTATAACCCTAATATAACATTTTTATATATTTTTAAATCATAATGCAATATTAAGTTTCAAATTTGGTCCAATTTGGACATTGTTTGAGCAAGTTATGCAATTTTTCTATACATTTTGGACTTTTCTAGAATTTACCCAATTGAGGGGTTTTATTTGCAATTTTTCACATACATTATGTTACTTAGATTTCATATTATCATTCTTGAGATTTTTTAGCCATGGGGCTCGTAGTTGAACCATGGTTTTATGGTGTTTTCATCAAGGGTATTTTAGGGTTTACCCCTTCACGGATGAGCTACTTTTAGTAGCTATCAATTAATGAATTATGTGATTGGCTGAGAATTTCGACAAAGGAAACCTAATAAGGTTTATAGGGATGGTGGGGGATCTTCTTGTGTGTGTTCTTGTATATTCTCAATAGTTTAAGGCCATAAACACATGGGGAAGCTACTTTTACACCTCATGCTTGCTTCTATCCTTATCCATGGGCTATATTTGCCTCTTCCTTGCCCAAATACGAAACTATTCTTGCTTTCTCTTTCCTCTAACCTGGAGAAAAGAATTCAATATGTTTTTCTGCAGAACCAACTGCTCTAAGGCAGAAGACAACCCCTTTTTGGAGAAGAAGGTCTCCTAGGGCTCCATCTAGCCCTACCTAGGGTTTCCAAGGTCATCTTCTAGGGAATTCGACCAAGGCAAGTTGTTTTCTTCCTTCCTTATTCGTTTTTCTTTCTCTTATCCTTCCTTAGACCTTCCTCCAGGTCAGAACCTTGTTGTTGCATGGTTTAATTTGCTTTGAAGCTCTAGAATCCTACCATTCTTGCTCCTTATGCTTAGGGTTTGCTCATTTGATGAAGAAAGGCGCTAGATGGACGAATTCATAGCTTATTCTTGGATTTTATACACTAACTTCTCGAGATGTCTTCTATGTGGGGTTTTGTATTCTCATTAGAGGCAATTTTTATAACTTTCTCCACGTTTATTGCTTACCATATGCTTTCTAGATCATGTTCTTGCTTGAAAATGATGATCCATGCACTAAAAAGCTATGCTTGACTAGGATTTTGATTTTTATAATGTTTCATATTCTGATTTCAGTTATATATGAACCTGTGATCATGTGTACATTATTACTAAGATATTATATGATTTGGATCAGGTTATTTTGACAACCTATGGTGCTAAGAACCTATCAAACAATGGTCAATTTTAGGGTTTAAAGCTGATTTCTTCTATAAACCTTGACCCAATGATGGTACCATTGCAACAACCCTATGGTGTTGTCTTCATAACAACTCATGGTCATGATCAAGGGTGTCAAATTATGGTGACAACCTTAGGTCAGGTTTTGGATTAATTAGAAGTATAATGATCAACCATTAAGTACCCTATTGATGTTATCAATCAATGATGACATCAACTTAATATTTCATGTTGATTAATGAATATATTGTTGATATAGAAACCTATAGTGATTTAATGATCACTAATGATGGTGGATCAGGTCTCTACAATCTATGATGAGTTAATCATATAGTTTTAGCATCAATTAAGCCTTAGACCAATGGTTTCTTGGGTCACTTGATGCAATGGTCAAACCTATACTATAATTGATGGTTTTAATATATGAACTTAACGCAATGGTCAAGATCTAATGTTTATTCCTCCAATAAAGTGGAATGATGGATAATGTAATATGTTGGTCCTAATAATGGGATTTAGATGGTTTCCTTTATATGATCAACTTAATGACCTTACTTGTTGACAACGGATGGCTTGTTTTAACTGAACAGTCGATTGTGGGTTTTACCCTACTCTCAATGGAACCTTTTGTGTTGTTAATCAAGGGATGTCTAGTGTTAGATGGTGACTCTTTCCAGAGAACAAATCAAGAACTTCATAGGTGGTCTATTCAAGGTGTTTACTTATGTAAACAACCTAAGGTCTTGCCTTTTAATCATCCAATGGTTCTGGGTGACATATTGGTATGGTGATACAGGTTGAATGATGATGGAAAAAATGGAGGGTTACCCTTAATAAGGTAGTCTTACCTATTCACTCATATGAATAGAATGGATGATAACCATATTGTGTTAATATGTAACCCTAATGAGGTATAGCATGTTATACCTAGCTTTAATATAACTAAATGATGGTAATTGGGTATGAATAGTCCTTGAATGACTAATGCAAATGCAATCATGGAGTACTCTATTACTGTTGTTGAAACCCTAGTATTCTATAACCCGACGGTTACACTTTGATTTATGTGTGGGTTCATACATGAGAATAGTATGGAATGTGATGGTGATGCTTCACCTTATGCATCCTGTTGGTATGTATGCCCTGAGAGCCAATCATGGGATGATTGGTGGGATACATTAAGATTGATTTGATAAATATCGAAGGCAAGCTTCCAGTTCTTTCTGGTTCAGTCATATCAGATAATGATAGAACAGATTGAATATCTAGAGAATGACAGTAATCAATGACGTATGCTTTTAGGTTAAGGACCTGAACAATGAGATCAGACATATGCTAAGAGTTTGTACATTCTTATTATGTCCCTAGTCGGATGTCATTATGGAAGGTAGATAGACAACAATGACATACAAGACTAGATTGTGGTGTTGGTTGATGACAAAATCTCATTAGTCATGATATGGAGATATCAAACCAAACACATAGGTACTTGTTAGAGAACAAGTGTACCGGACAAACCCACCATGAGATTGACACATGGAACCATGACATGGTACTCACAGTAAGTTCTCACAGTGATGGTGGTGAGTGTGATTCTTTGACCTAAAATCACTACACTCAATACATGTCGTTGGGTACACTTTGACATCATCAAATGCAGTCCTGAAACATGGGTTGTTATAAAGGTGATGATTGGGTAGCTTTGACACATGGGGCTTTTGTGGGGTGATGAGTGATAGATATGGGATTTGTCCCTCCTGAGGGAGTTCGATATCCATGGACACTTGATGAGTAGGATTGAGTGATAATTAAATAAAGTCCTAATTATATCGTAAAACTTTTCAAATCAATAAAATAAGTCAAAATTGAGTTTTGGACTAAATTGCATATATTTCCTTTTTGTAGTACAAATGACAACAAACAACAATCACTTTTCGTTGCGATCGGTCCTTGAAAAGGACAAGCTAAATGGGATGAACTTCCATGATTGGTTTAGGACATTGAGAATTGTTCTCACTCAAGAGTGAAAGCTCTATGTCCTAGATACTCCTCTTCCAGAGGAACCTGCTCCTACCGCACCAAAGGAAGAAAGGGATGCTTATAAGAAGCAATCTAATGATTCCATTGATGCAAAGTTCTTGATGTTGTACTCCATGAACCACAAGTTGCAGAGACAACATGAGAACATGGGTGTCATTTAGATGATTCAGCATCTCAAGAACATGTATGAAGATCAAGCACGGAAAGAGAGATATGATATCTCTAGGGCGTTGTTCAAGTGTGTCATGAAAAAAGGAAATCCAGTTGGTCCTCACAAGCTCAAGATGATTGAGTATGTGGAGAACCTGACGAACTGGGATTTCCCCTGAGCCAAGAGTTGGCTACTGACGTGATACTGCAATCGTTGCCAAAATCCTACAGTTAGTTTGTAATGAACTACAACATGAACAACTTTGACAAGTCATTGACAGAGTTGTTGGTCATTTTGAGGACAACCGAGGCACAGATGAAGAAGGACAAGCCTAAGTCTATGATGATGATCAACGACAAGAAAGGCAAGTCCAAGCGCAAGGGCAAGGGCAAAGCTAAGAAAGGTTCTGATGCTAGCTAGCAGCCCAAGTTATCTTCAACTCTCAAGGCCAAGGGAGGTGTGCCTAAGAGAGGAAATTGCCACCATTGTCAAAACCTAGGACATTGGAAAAGGAATTGTCCACTCTATCTAGAAAAACTAAAGAAGAAGGAGGCGACAGATGTCTCCACCTGAAGGTGTCATGAAATAAACTTGTAACATTTTTGAGGTATATGATACCAAGATATAAAATGTAAAACACTCAATAAATGGGGCAAGTGTTGCCACCATAGATAGGAGTACTTTAGTTTATTTTAAGCCTTGAAAGCATGTAATAGAGTTATGAACATCTATTTCATATTTGCCAATGGATAGAAACACATTATTATTTTTTCATATTGTATGACAATGATGGCAATTAATAACATTGATGTTTCAATCTTTGTGGCAATGCCTTGTTTATCTTGTGGTACTTAGTATGCATAAGTTATAGTGATACCTAAAAGTTATTGATAACTCAAACAATCAAATTAGCATAAATCATGAGAAATTCATTTCTAGTTTCCATATGATGGATAAGTCTAGACTCTTTTGGTTAGAGAACTAGTAAGAGACATGAATCTCTTGGACATGATTAATCAATCTTCACTAAGGTAGTGGGAGAATGATTATCCTATTAGGTATAATACATGTGATGTATTTACATACCTATTATAGTTAATGCTAGTTCTTCAAACAATGTTTAGAGAAAAACCAATATGAATATCTTGAAGTGTTCAAGAATATCATAGATGAGGTACGAATTTGGTAAAGTGTTAATTCTTGATGAGATCAATGAATGAAATACTTGAACCAAATGTTTGAGATACTTATGAGTGATTATGATAGTGTATCATAAAGAACTCATGATTAAGGCATGGTGATGTCTAAATCAACAAGGAGTCATACTCTAAGGAGTTAGAGGATGATTATCAAATAACTTATTTCTTCTTAAATAAAGAACACCCCACACTAATAAAGGACATTAAGAATCACAAGGAGTTATGAGTTCTTATATCCTTGACAGATACACCCCGATCATCTATGTGACAAGTTGGTCATGTGATGAGTCAACTATTTTGATGATGAGGAATCGGATTTTGAGTTATGGTTTATGATCATTACATCCTAAATGACATCCATGTGAACCATAAGGTATGACCTTGATGGTAGCACCCATTGGGATGAAATCCATAAGTGAGAATGAGTCTTAAGCATTAAGACACATGGATAACATTTTGAGAAGGATGATGCTTGTTGATTGCAACTTAATGACTAAGAGATTTGGCATATGGATACTAAAATTACATTCCTATAAGGAATAAAACAAGGATGTGTATGTGAGACAACCTATAAGGTTTATGAATCCATTAATGCAAATAAAGTCTATAAGTTGCAATGGACTAATCAATGTGATTGATTGAGTACAAGCAACTCAGAGCTGGATCTTTACTTTGATGGTATAGTCAAAAGGTTTGACTGATATGTCAAAGATAAAGAAGGGATATGTGATTTAGTGGGAGCATATTCACATTCCACATGATGATGTGAAATGGAAATCCAAAGTGGAAATCCAAAGTGGAAATTATCTTTAAGGAAGATAGAGACGTTTCCTATGTGATAGGAATAAAGATCTATAGAGATAGTTCTCGAAAACCTCTTGACCTGAAAAGAGAGAGCATACATTGGAAATCCATACTGAAGGGTTTAGTATGCACAGATTTAGTTGGAAAAAACTTATCCATGTTCTATGGAGTTAGTATCCCAAGGCCAAGTGTCTAATTGTTATGAAGAATGGGAACACTAAGAATAGATATGGATCTATCATGTACGTAATCATCCCATCATCTTGCATGTATAGGACATAGCAAGAACAAAACAAATTTATCATCTTGTATGTAGGACATGACAATATGATATACTCATCTTGATAACTCATATGTGGGACATGACAAGTGGATGTCTGTCTAGTTCTAGTAAGGGTTACTGGAATACCATAAGAACTTGATAAGTACTGGAGAAGTACTAGTTCTATGGAAATAAGGAAGGGTTCACTGTAAAGAATTACATTGATGCTAACTTCCATAAAAGATAGAAAATTCATCGCAAAATATATATGAGATATATAAAAGTGAATGTTTGTTGATAAATGGAAACGTTCCAATAAAGTGTTTTAAAAGGAAATGTTGAGTATCCATATGTTAGAGAACAACAATGGATATTATATGGATCGGGTAGTTCATGAGATGAACTTTTAGTTATTCTGGTCATTGATGAGAAGTTAGGAGTGCTTGGTCATGAAATGTGGCTAAAGGTTAGCAAAGGGAATAATAGATCGCATATTACGGCAACTCCATCTCATACGTGTGACGTACAACGAAGATATGGGAGACATGAAGTTAATACCGACTTTGGAAAGGTGTTGTCATAACTCACTATGTTATCACTAGAGCACAGTAACATGTGGGACATGTTTAAAGATCACAAAGAATATGATTCAAGGGTGATTGGCTCGCAGTGCAAGTGGGAGTCTGTTGGTATGTATGCCCTGAGAGCCAATCACATGATGATTGGTGGGATACATTAAGATTGATATGATAAACATCGAAGGCAAGCTTCCAATTCTTTCTGGTTCAGTCATATGAGATAATGATAGAACATATTGAATGTCTAGAGAATGACAATACTCATTGACGTATGCTTTCAGGTTACGGACCTGAACGATGGGATCATACAGATGCTAAGAGTTTGTACATTCTTATTATGTCCCTTGTCGGATGTCATTGTGGAAGGTAGATAGACAACAACGACACACAAGACTATATTGTGGTGTTGGTTGATGACATAATCTCATTAGTCATGATATGGAGATATCAAACCAAACACATAAGTACTTGTTAGAGAACAAGTGTAGCAGACAGACCCACTATGAGATTGACACATGGAACCATGACATGGTAGTCACAGTCAGTTCTCACATTGATGGTGGTAAGTGTGATTCTTTGACCTAAAATCACTACACTCAACACATGTCGTTGGGTACACTTTGACATCATCAAACGTAGTCCTGAAGCATGGGTTGTTATAAAGGTGATGATTGGGTGGCTTTGACATATCGGGCTTTTGAGGGGTGAGTGATAGATATGGGTTTTGTCCCTCCTGAGGGAGTTTGATATCCATGGCCACTTGATGAGTAGGATTGAGATAGGCATGCATGCATGTGTGAATCAGTATGTGATATTGATGTCATACATATTTCCTTCAATCTACTCTGAGATCAAGAAAGTGAATGAACGTTGACAGGATGACTGTTCCATGCCTTGAGTTCATTCAGGATGTCAGTGACAAAGGAATTATACATTCACTGTAACACCATTCATGTATTGTAGGATTGAAAGTTGTTCTCCAACTTTCCTTTTCACTTGGGTAGCACCGATGTGCGACTAGGCACTGCTCTTTGCTTATGAAGTCATAAGTGTTATGGACTTTCACTGCCAACGTAAAATGGACCTGTAGGGTCACACACATAGGATTTAACCTGGAAGAGGAGTTTATCCACAAATGATGTTTAGATTGATTACTAAAGGTGTTTAGTAGTTCAATTAAACACTCAATTAATTGATAGCTCAATATCATAGTGTTCAAGATGTTGGACCGATTGATTAGAGTATCAGATTGATTGAAACTGCAATTGATTGATTTGCACAGTCTGCTGCCCCAACCGATCGACTCATAGGGATGAACCGATCGGCTCATGTTGGTGAACTGATCGCCTCAACTGGTGAGACGATCAGATCATGTATCAATGAGACGATCGACTCAATTATTGAACCAGTCAATTCATGTGACCAACCAAGATTGTTTGGAAAGTCATAAGACTATTTTGCAAATACAATTTGTTTTACTTGTACAAATTCTATTTGGACAAGGATTAATATTTTATTAATAAGAAACAAATATGAAAGTCAATTTGAGTTGGATCAGGACCACGAACCGATCGACTCATGCATGAACTGATCGGCTTAGAGCACCAGACGATCGGCTCAGGTCATAAACGATCGGTTCAGGGCCCAAAATGATCATTTCAAGGTGTGAACCGATCGATTCAGCTGGCGTAGATTGGTTGTTTTGTGGAAAACCTCAAACCCTTGTACTCCTACTTTAATCCCGCATTGCCCCGGGTAGAGAACCCTGTCCCATGACCCTCCTATATATATCGGGGTATTGGGGGCTTCTCAGGAACAACAACTCAGAATACCAGTTGCTCTGCAAAATTGTCGTTCTCGCTGGTTGTGGTAACTGAGAGAGCCTGAGCAAGTGTTACCTGATAAGGGAGGCACAACAAGGGAAAGACAACTACAGAAAAGCCACTGATGGCAGGAGAGTTTGTCGGTGACTAGTACGCTAATAGGAGGGTGTGACTCCATCTGATTCCTTGTGGGACAAGGAGATCAAAGTTCTGGGTGGTTTGTGTGGACTACTTCAGAGGCGGGATTCTTCTGCCGCTCGGAGGATAGCTGTCAATCCCGACAGTCCCGGTGAGACCAGGAGCTACACATACATCATCCAAGATAGGAGGTGAAGACCGCACAAGCCGTGAGGTAACATGTTCGAGATAGCCTCGGGACAAGGTATGCCTCTACAAACCATCTTTCCTAATGTATAGACGTTGACGTGATTCCTTTAGACTGGGTTTGGTTGAAGAAAATTTGTGTTTCCGCTACCTTCTCTGTCTCCCCTAAAACCCAACACATCCATGATCCAATGGGGATGCCGTGAGTTAGGGTTTGGGTATAAGTGTTGATCAGTGACATTGATATAATTTATCATGTTGAACCTAACTCTAATGCAAATAGATAAAGATGAGTATTCATGTTTCATATTCTTATATGATGGAATGATGGTGGAACAACCTCCTTAATATGATCATATCCTTCATGTGTTAATTGGTGGTTATCATAGTCACATGGTTGATACTTTCTTATGCTAAACATGTGCATTATGAATATGATGAGGGTTAATCATATCTAGATTCCTTGCATTTTGATGTAATAAAGGAATGTTCTTAATGTTAATATAGCCCTGCTATGATTGTTTATGAATATCTCCTAGCTCATTAATGAAATATTGTGTTGATCTGGTGTATTATATGTAAGTGATGTACTTGAGCCTTGTTATAAGGCATGCAAAGATAATGATGATCTTGCAGGGAATACTGTGATGGTCTTAATGACCTTTGGGCATGATTGAGCCCTAAATGAGGTGTAATCCTCTTGTGTTGATAATGTTTGATACCCTTTGATATTGTGAAAAGGATTTATATCCTATGATAGTATGATGGTCTTAATGACCTTTGGGCATGGTTGAGCCATTAATGAGGTGTAATCCTCTTATGTTGATAAGGGTTGATACCATGTGATATTGTGAAAATGATTTATATCTTGTGATAATATGATGACTAGTGTAGTCTCATGAATGGCAAGTGAATAGTACCATGTGATAATGAGATGAGAAATTATGTTTCATATTTTTTATATCTTTTCATGTTTTGATAATTATATGCTTGTTAGAAGTGAATTAGGGCTTATATGTCCACTTGTTTGATGCAACCTTAATTCACCCAATTGGCATAACTAATCAAGTGCAACTGTAATCATGTAGTGCCCTGTGCCGTAGAACCATCTTCAGTGTCAGAACTTGCTGGATGGTGAAACAAGTTTTCCTAAGGGAAACATGGAGTGGATACTATTGAGTATGCGGGGGTGGCAGGTTGACGATATATCCTTTTCATCCACAATGGAAATTATGGAGGTTGGCTATCGTCATGCCTCATACATCTGATGTGATTGAGAATGACTGCAGTCGTGTCTCAGTGATTATAACACGATGTAATTAGAGGAAAACTGCGGTTATACCTTAGTGATTGGGTTTGAATACCCTGGTTTCTAGTGTTGTGACCTGTACCAAGGTCAAACTAGTGGTTATCAGCTTGACTATATGTCATTGTGGTGGCAGCTTTGACTGATATGTCACTGCCATTTTACTCGTACTAACTGAGGGGAAGATATCTTAGGATACTGACACACCTAGATCTTGTACAAAAATGAATAGCCCTTCGTAGGTGTTAGTTGGACTTTGAATGGTACAATTCAAATTCCCCAGGGCATAATAATAGATGTAATACAACTGTGTAGCATATTTGTTTAGGGTTATACACAACGTTTCACATTGGATGATAACCCTTGTTTGTTCTCTGTACATAAAGATGATGATTCATGTAGTTAAGAGATAGTAGATATGCTTGTGTTGTAGTTATTCTCATGTTGTAAACATGGTTATGTTGTCAAATATACTTCCACTAATGGTAAAGATGCTGCTACTAGCTATGTTTAATACTGCTAGCCACGCCTTTGTAACTAGAAATGTATATACTACTAATCATTCTTATCCAAATAGTTGTGCTTATGTTGTTAGATTTTGTTATAATGTTGATATGTTCAACCAATTAGACATTCTCATGTTGTTAGCTATGCTATGTTACTATACTTGCTCATGATGCTAGATATGCATATGCTACTAAATTGCTTATATTATCAACAAGATAAAGGATGGTAGTCTGGATAATGATAATAGTTATTATCTGCTCCCTTGTGTATTTTTTTAATCATCAGTGCTGCTAATCTTATTTATTATATCTGATTAATTTGCTTGATTTTTTGATTACTTAATAATGTTGTAATCAATAAACATTGTTGGAGGTTATATCTCTTGTTGGGACTGGGTCTCACCCTTGTGGTTCGCCACATTTTTGTAGGTAATCGAAAGTGACGAAAACAAACATATGGCAGCAAGGAGGAGATATATTAATTTATCTTTGAGAAAGTTGATTAGGTGTCTAGTGTGTCCTAGAGTCATCCCTGTCTCTCAGGTCTGAGTGAGAAAAAGTTTGTATATGATGTTTCAAACAAATCAGACTTTTGTTAGCATATTAATGTTTGTTTGTGTGGCATATATGAATATTGTTCTCCTATGTATATATGGGGTGGCTAATATGATAGAACAATTAGTATCAAATTCTTGGCATAGTATGGATATAAGAAAGATTTTGGGCTCTTATGCAAATGTTTCTGAGCGGGTGCTGACATTGAAATCAGTTTTAATTTACCCATATTTTTGGGTATGTGATTAAGTAGTGATTGATTTTGTTTTATGTTTTGAGTAATCTCATTTAGTGTAACAGGTTCTTACAATTGTCCTCTCAGGTTTTGGTAACCAATAGAGAGCCCAAGCAAGTCCAACCTATTAAAGGGAGGGATACCAAGGAAGAAACAATTGTGGGAGAGCAAGTTGGTTACTAGTACAACAACAGGAGGGAAAACTCCTTCCTGTCTATTCTAGTAGAGTGAAAAGAGTTTTAGTTGGTCTGTGTGGACTTCTCTAGAGGTGAGGAGGATATTTTTAGCCGCTAGGATGACAATGACTTCCTTCCGTCCGTGATGGAGCAGATATAAATGTCGTTTGAATCTATTGTTTGTGGTGAAGACCAGGAGACTCATAGATGATGTTCAAGTGCAACTAGGAGTGTTTCACTACTGCAATGAGTTATACTCGGTGGACTTGTTCCAAGACCAGGTGTAAACTCATTAAACCATCCTTTCGTTACATAGTTATTGATGCAATCTTATTGTTCTAGGGGATACATAGAGATAATTTTTTGTTTCCATTGCTTACTATGTTTTTGTATTTCTCTATAGTAATGAATCCTCTTGAAGTCTCATTATTGTAGATAGTGAACTAGGCACCCTTCAAGTGGTTAAGGATCAAATAAACCACCTTAGAATGGAATCCAAATCTACAACTTACTTGTTCAAGAAAATACCATTTGATTCTATCAAAAAACTTTGACATGGCAGCTTTTAGAATGATATTTTCTCGTACAATTCCTTGATCAATATCATGACACAATTCTTGTGTCAGTCAGATGTTACTCCCGATGTCTCTCCCTTTAATAAAATAAATTTTGATCCTCCACAATCATATGATCAAGGATAGAGGCAAACTATATATCCCAAACTTTAGATACAATCCTCAAACACAAATTCCTAATACTGATAAATCTAAAGTCCTATAGTTAGTGGAGTAGGACACACCATGATGTTTCTAATGTTTAATACCAACTTCAACTATCAATTCATTACAAAAATATGAAGTGAAAGAAGAATGTCATCTCGTGATCTTACCATAGTCCTTACTAATATGATTTCCTGAGGCAAAAGGGACATATATAAACTACATATTTGCACATGTTTCACATCATCATCACCACACATATGGCACCCTCTTCATAGTGCATTAGGATGACAATCTAAAAAGTATGTTTTAAAGACATTAACTTGGGAAATAATGGATAATAATGCTTGTAGTATTCTCATCCTTATTATATCTACCTGTATAAACTATCAAATAGATCAAATTCTAAAAATAGTATAGTTCATTCGTTATATGACTAATTTGTTATATGTTCCATGCACATTAAATCATGAATTTTCTATACTTGTATTATCATACATTTATTCATTTAAATATCTTACATACTTTGGATATATTGTGTACATATAAGATTTCTTTTACAAACAATATTAAATTTTAAAATATGTGAGAACAAACTAAAGATATGCTAGAAAAAACTTGATTTTTGTACCGGTTTGATTACGTACATGCAAGACCAAAAAATTGTTAAACTTTTATCACACACATATATGATATGTATTATGATTGTTAATACCCACAACTAATATAATGGTAATATCTTATGATTTTATTCCTCTAATATATTTACATATCAAATTTGTACAATCTTCATCCATATAGAAAATTAAGCATATCACATCTGTATCTAGATTTTGCATGTCACACTATTTCATTGTGGATCATAATTTAAACATACATTCTTCAAGTAACAAATAAATCATGTTATCCATTGGTATTCAAAATTATGCAACATCATAGGCACATGTGAAGTTTGATAATCTTATAATACACTTTACAAAAAAGAAAAAGAAAAAACCATTGAAACTTGCATAGCGGGTGATCCTCAATTTGGTCAACCCATAATAGAATTGTAATGACCTCACTTTTCAGCATCCCCCAATTAAGGAAAGACCCTAAAAGTTGAGAGACATGACCCAAAATTTCCAAGGATCCATATTTAGTGAATAACAAATAATGGTAAATATCTCAAATATGATTTACAACTGTAGAAAGATATTCATCTAAGGAATTACATGAAATTCTACATGAGACTATATGAGAAGAAGTATCTAACTAATCCTCCTTTACATATATTTAATGTCTTTTTGTAGATTTCATCTAATTCATCGAGTCTCAGTATCTTTATAAATTGCATATACCTAAAATGGCTTGAAACAAAAATGTAGATCATAATATAGAAATGTATTGTGTATGTGGGATGAATGAAAATGGGTGCAAGTAATACAAAAACATGTTATACATCAATTACATGCAAATAAGAACTGGTATTTTATTCACATATTCTTATCTTTATGAGAAACTCATAGTGGCCTTATAATTGAATGGAATGTAAGTAAACAACCAACAATTTATTTGAACAATCATTGAGAAACAATAGACAAACGTTGAGAATCAATATTGCAGGATGTCATCTAACGACGTACCTTTTTAGAACCATGCAAATCTTGCAGTCATACTTTAAGCATATTATTCAATAAAGAAATCAATCAACATTTAATCTACATGTATGTAAATCATAAAGTGTCACCATCATATTAATCATATAAAAGCCTACTCAGGTCCTAATCTAGAATTTTGGGTTTGGATAAGAATTATAGGTATAAACCCTAATTCCGACACATATTAAACATTAGGTGAAACCCTAACTATTAGGTTTAGCATGACCTTACTTTAAGATCACTTATAGTTAGTTATCTTGATTAACAACATAGCTTGTTATGATCTTTAACACTAATTCTTCATATACATGATTATTCACTTTAGATACCCTAAGTATCATGATTAAGTTCATGATCATCGTGAATTACTATCTTATTCAACAATATCAGATTACAATAAGGATAAAAGCATTAAATGTATGAAACACCTAAATCATCAATCCTAGATTTTCCATTTAATCACTACTTAATCATATATTACCCAACTTTTGGAAATATGAACAAAATTAGATCTCAATAATATTTTGTTCATCTTCATCTCATTTTCTTGACCAATTTTCTTATATAGCATTCATCAATTTGATAATTGTTGAAATTACTATGATTTTCACAAATTAAAGATAGTTGGACCAATCAAAACATTCCACATCATTAATTAATGTATTACTTACTATATAAATGTGGATTGGTCTTTGGCCAATGGGTATCTACAATCTATGTTTCATTATCCACCAAGGCAACATTGAGGACCATGGTATAAGTATTATGCTACCCTTTCCTTCATGTATGTTGTCTAGGGCATTCATGTCATTCACTCACATATCATCTTCTTCTCATGACCCTTCCTAACCCTATTCTTGGGCGAGTCATCCAATGTGTTGAATTCGAGCTTTGGAGTAGTAGAGATTCGAGCAAAGGTGTGGGCACCTTCACCAGGATTCATTGAACTAATTGGTGATCTCAATTTTTTCAGAAATGGTACATACTAGGAGGACAAAAACTCGACCTGCAATGGAGCATAGGGAGGAGAAAGGACAGAAGAGTAGAGTTTTTCTAAGGAATTGGAGGCAAGGAAAGTTCCTTTGGATCTCACAAAGTCTTACTATGGATTTTGTATTTTTGTAGGGGGTCACTACCCTATTTTATAGTCATAATCTCAAGAACTGGCCTTCGACCAAATCGGAAAATTAGGGAATGGAATTATTACTTTTCGAAGGACACAAAACCAGGGTTGTTGTAACACTTGGGCCACTGCCCTAGGCTCTAGTAGAGTTTCAGGAATGACGACTGGCCCCACAAGACACCACTAGCCTTAACTGTGTGCTTTTTCCTCACTCCCGTGTAAGTCGGGGTCACCTTCCCAACTGGTCACCCGTCCTAGTACTACTCCAAGTTGAGCACGCTTAACTATGGAATTCTTTAGTGATGGACTCCTGAAAAAGAAGGTGCACCTTAGTGATATGGGTAGTCCAATCATTCCTTATAAGATCATTCTATCAGAGGCCTCAAATCCTGGGATGTTACAATCTTCCCCACTTAGACTCTTGATGTCCTTGTCAAGGCTCAACTATATGTCCTCATAATCTATCCCCATTTCAGTGCAGACCCAAATGGCCCATGGGAACTTAGCTCTCAATCATAGAATACCAACACAAGCATGGCTACATCACCATGGACAACCCTTTCCAACATGCATGGTTCGTACGACTCAAGACTGACATGCCACATGTCCATGTGGGCCCCACTTACTAAAGGGGTTATGGTTCTAACAACATTTGTAATACTTGGAACCACTTCTCTAGGTTCTAGTACAGTTTCAATAATTATGACTGGCCCCATAAACCACCACTAGCCTTAACTGCATGCTTTTTCCTCATTTGTACAGAAGTCGGGGTCAACTTCCCGACTAGTCCTGGAAAAAGAGGTGCAACTTGGTGATATGGGTAGTCCAATCATTCCTTATAAGTTCATTCTATCCAAGGCCTCAAATCCTAGGACGTTATAGTTGTCAAGATTTAGAACTTCCTTCCAAATAATTTGGGAGGGGTTAGGAGAGAAAGTGGTTAGGAGAGAGAGGATTGGTCCCCGCTAGAAACGTTGCCTTGTTCACAACATTCCCAAATTGTCCCAAGATAGAAAATGACTGACAACCCTTAGATCCTAGATCCATTGTTAAGATTATGTACATCACCGAAAGGGTTGGGCCCTAAGTTCTCAAATCTGATATAAAACATGACATTTACTAGATTTCTAAAAACCGCTTTCACTTTAGGAAACTCAATTAATTCATATCTCTTTATCCCTTTATCCAAACCACGTCAAATTTTTTGTGAAAAGTTTTAATAATTAAATCTATATGTGGGAAAGTTTTGGGGGTAAAATACTAAAGTTAAAAGGATTTTTATTTGTTTCTAAGTATTCCCATTATGTGAACTATTTAAGGCATCAAACAATCCCTTTTCTCACCTAAACTTGGCAAGAATTCTTATTTCCATAAATTTTCACATTAAGTAAGATTGGACCAAATATAACTTATTACTTGCCTTCAAATTGTCTTTTCTATAATTTCCCCATATGTATTTACAAACTATCCATTACTTTTGGAAATCCCTTTACTATTGAATTGTCCATTCTTTTTTTAGCCAACAACTAGTAATGGATTATTGCAAACCAAAAAATAGATAAACACTCCCTTGATTTTTTTTTAGAGTAAATAGATCCATTCATTACTTAAGCCAAACGACATCTACAAGTAGAGAAGAACAACCACAAGAACAAGCAACAATGATGTACATAGACTTAAAACCACTACCACTCATATTGGAACGAGAATAAAGCACTTCTGCATAGATCTCTCTTCTTCAAGGCTGACTTAAGCAGCTTTTATGAGAGATGCCTTCAACTTGAGCATTAGGCAGCAGTGTAAGGGATGAACCAACCAGTATTCCATCTGATTGTTATCTCTACCATCCATGTCAACAGCTTGAGCAGCAAACGAACCTGAGGCAAAATGAGACCTGCTAGATATCATGATACTCTCACGACAGGAGAGAGAAACAACCCCCTAAGGGACACACAAACACCGAAGAATAGTGAATAGAAGGCAGAGGACCTGCCTAGAACCCAAGAAAACACGAACAAAAGCGAAATCAAGCAGTCTGGATAGTAAGAACACTAAGTAGGGGAGCTATGTGGAAGAAAACGCCATCCCTCGATAGGTACACACCAGACTCTGTAGATTCGGCTGCCTCCACACTACTACCAAGCAATAGCTGCACCAGAGGCGAAGCCACCGCACGGAAGCCACCGCCCCTTCACCCTGCAACTCCCGGATCAGAGGACCGGGAGACCTGACCCCCGACGACCAGAAAGGGGAAAGGAAGAAGGCGATGGAGAGGAGAGAAGAGCGAAACAGACGAGGAGTGTGATATGTAGAGCGGACATGCGCTGACGAAAGCCAAGGGGGAGAGGGTGGCTACGCGTCGACAGCTGACCTCCTCCCCCGAGCCAGAGGGTCGAGCGCTCGGAACCCTAGGTCACCGTCGCGATCGCCAGAGCGGAAGCCAGAGCCGAAAGCGGTATTTTTCTAAGATATCACATATCTTATTTTCTTTTGGAAACATTCATACTATCTCATATTTCAATTATCTAATATTTCAAAAAGCCATTATCTCTTATTATGCATGAGTTCTCTTATTTCATAATATCATGCTCTAAGGACCTATTTTTCCAAAAAATAGTCTCATGTCCATTATGTGGGCCGTGGGTGAACCCATGCTAGAATGACAACTTTAGAAATTCATCAATAATGAAATTAAGGCATTCACTTATCAATTCACACCTTATATTTACTGGCGATATGAGCTCTGGCGACGCCCAATGGCACAATGAGGAAGTCAAAAGTAGCAGTGGGCCTTTCTTGATGTTGGGCACCCTCCTTCATTCTCTTGTATTGATCCTAATTTAGGCTTGTATCAATGTTCGAATGATCAAAATCTATCTGGTAATACCAACTTGTGGGTGGAACTGATGAAGCCAAAGGCTTATGATACATCTTTGGAGAAGTTGGATATAGAGATTCAAAGCCAGAAACTCATCTACCCGGTGGAGGAAGCAAAGAAGAATGGTGAGAGGTGGAAGTGTTGCATTGCAGGATACATCATTGGGTTTAAACCTCACCTTCCAACTCTGGAAAAGTATTTGTCTCAAATTAGGATCTTGAATGGTTCGATCGAAGTCATGACCCATGGATGATGATTCTTTCTTATCAAGTTCTCAGATGATCTGGATCTAGAGAATGTGCTAGACAATGGCATCTACTTCGTCAGAGACAAACCCATGGTTCTAATGAAGTGGAAGCCAGGGGACTCTCTAAAGAGGTTTAGGTTGACTGACAGGCCTATCTAGGTCAGAGTTCATAGCCTACCCCTTGAATTGTGGGACATGAAAATTGTTTCAAGGATTGGGTTGTTTCTTGGGAATCCTTTGTGTGCAGATAGATCTACTTTCAAATTGAGGAACCTTGAGTTTTCTAAGCTTCAAATCCTTATGTCTGCTTCTTTTGGTTTTCCTTCTGAACTGGAGGTGTCTAGCGATAAGGGAGTTTCACACAAAGTTAGGTTTGAGTATGAATGGAGGCCAAAAGCTTGTCTTATGTGTAATCTATTTGGTCATTCGGATTGCAGAGAGCTCGTCAACAGTCCACTTCCTCACACAAAGAAGGTATGGGTCAAGAAAATTAATGCACCTAAGGTTACTATTGTACCTGAGGTGATTGTTGAATCTAAGGTTACTGGAACAAGTCCTGAGAAGATAGAGTTGAGTCTTGAGAAGTTGGAGATTCAAGTTCCCATATAAAAACTATTCCAAGAGGATGAGGAGTTCCATGTGCCTAATGATACTTTTGAGGACAATGGTTCGACCAATTCTGAAGGGGAGGGATCCAGTTCAAAGTAATTGGCTGAAGTTGTTGTGGATTTGTCCACTCCTCCTATTGTTGGTAATTAAGGGGATGATGACGAAGGCTTTGATGTAGTTCTAAAAGGTAATAGAGGGAAGATACCATAGGACAGGAATAACCCAAAAGGTTCCAAAAATGTTGTTCAAACTTCTTTGTCTAATAAGTTTGATAACTTGAAGATTGTGAATGACGAACATAGGAGGGGTGAGCTTCAAACCAGTGAAGTAATGGTCACAACCGGTTCCATTGGATAATCTCAATCTCAATATATTGTCCTAGAATGTAAGGGGACTTAACCTCTAAACAATGGATAATCTCAATATCTTGTCAATCTAACTGGAATAAAAAACCAAGTCCAAAAATGAGTGTCCCGTACATAGTAGAGAGTACAATTCCATGAAAACTAGTAAAAAGGGTGAGAACATGGTGTACACTAGTGTAGATACTCTTGACAATGAGCGCCATATGTCTAGGGTTTATCTTCCCTTGATATACGTCATTTCCAAATAATGCAACATCCCATACCATTGCACTATATGGAAAGAAAGACATCTAAGGACCTGCTATACAACAAGCACCAGTCTATACCTAGTTCTTAGACATCTAGGTGCTAACCTAGAGGCTAGATCAGATCTAGTCTCTAAAAGACAACTAATCTAACCCTAAAGATTTGTTTTAAGTTCAAGGTTCTTTAGTTTGAGTTGCATAATGAGCAAATATCATGCTTTTCTATTGTTCATGCTTTGATACCACCTGTGACGTCCCCAGATTTTCTAAAACTTAATCAAATATGTGATGTACAAATTGAAATCTCACCTCATCGAGAGTCCCAATTCAAACACCTGACACTAGGATAAGAAGAAGAAAATTAGAGGAAGTCAGAAGGAAAAAAAGTAGGACATGCACACGAACAATAATAAAACCATACAAAACATGTTCACCATTCAACATATATCATACATAATGAATTGTTAGAACATTTGATATTACATATTGAACAACAAACTTTTACATATACATGTACTGCCACTAAACAATAAGATCTGAGGACAACATGTCCACTTGTACATTATCTCGCCACACAACTCTCAACTATCCTGGTCTTTCAATTGCATATAACCCCAACCTAAAAAAAGATTACATGTGGTACATGTCAGCAAATTATTCAAGAATATTATACTGCCTACGCCTGTGTGTCTTTTACATACCTCTCATTACTAATCTTGGCAATAAGATAAAACTAATACTTGGCAGTTATAAAGAAATATAACAAAAGGCATATACTTGAACGAAGATGTTTATTAACAAAGAGGACACATATTTTAGCTCATTTTCCATTATATGCTCGTGCATCTGCCTACCAATGGGATAGATGCATTCAAGCCTTATGATCTGCATACCAAAGAGATAGATCATTGTTCATGTGATTTTCTTACCAAAGTGATAGATCTCTCACTAGCACTATGCTTACCAAAAAGATATAATTCTTTCATATAATAGAACAAATATATTATGTTACATGTGTTCCTAACAATAAGTATGGAAAATCAAGCAACATATCATATAAGAACAATCATTTCATCCAATATCATATGACAAGTGTTTACTACACATATAATGCAAGCATATTGTATAATAATCCAAGTAAGAGGTAATGGCGTACCTTGATCAATCTAATCTAAACCACATATTCCTAATGTCAACTACCAAATTGGTCGACACCTGATAAAGATAAGATCGCATATCACCATTTGGTTCTCATCGTCATTAACCCTAGTTATGTCCATTAGGGTTTATCTTAGTCATTAGGATATGTGCAACATTATTTCTTGTCTTACTCTTCTTGTTATTAGGGGTTGATGCTATTGTTGTTGTATTCCATATTATTGCCTAATTAACTAATAATCATGTTTTCCATCATTATGTGTGCATATTAACATAGGACACCTTTATTAATCACATTAGGGTTACATAATATGTGTTCAGAGTCATTTTCATATAACATGAATTCTATGCATCCAACTGATATCAATGCTCCACATTAGCTTCTAATTACTGATATTAGGGTGTTCTATAAGTTCAATCATTTATTGAGTGTGTATGTATTTATTACAATTTATTTAGGGTTATTATCCCTAATCAACCAAATGGAGAAAATTACATGATTTCATGCATCAACATCATAGTCACTGAACTTAAATGGATTATAACCATGAACATGGATTTACTAACATTTTATCATAGTTTTAGGCCACTGTCTGATATTTATTATCTATCCAAAGATCATTTCACAACTTACATGATATAACTAAGATTATTACATCAAAAGACTGAAAATATAGTTCCATGTCATTCTACTCATTTTTCTGAGAATTTTGGTACCTTATTTGTATTTTTCTGATGAGCGGGCTATTTTCTATGATTTATTGAAGAACTGCATATTTTCTTAGTTTTTACCTCTTTGTGGCCAATCAGATGACACCACGTGTCCTATGGGCCTCCTTGGTTAGGCATGGGTGAACCATCTGGTCTAGTGTAGTTCACTTCCACTAGATCCAGTGTGATCTTGGATCGGCCGGTTCAGGTGATTGGACCCAGTTTCCTTCTTTTCCTCATCCCGTGATTATCTGAGTCCTGAGCGGGACTTCGTTCTTTTGCTGTGTGAGGGTCGCTGCCACGGTAAGCACCTTCAAAGTGAGATTTGTGGCCAGGTTCTCCTCTCCTTCTCGTGAATCATGATTCCATGTCTCGTCTAGCCGAGTGCGCGTCACACACGTCTACGTGAGCACCGATTGGTGGTTTTTCTCTCTTCTTTCCAATGCACCTGCTAGAGCATCGCCGTGGAGCAGGGAACCCATGAGGGATTGACATCCTCCTCCTTGCACTAGTTCAAGACTACAAGCCTCCTCCCTTGGAGTTTCATATGTCGATCTCAGCGCTAGCAGCTTCGAATCTCCTCCTCAAGGAGCTCGCCAGTATGCCACCACGATGGGTTAGTAGGGGAAACACCATCCAGAATCTTCACGACAGTGCATCCAAACAAACTACATCCCCAACTCCATCATGATCCAAAACTAAGAACAAACCCACTCATAGTCGTCCCTGACTCCAACTGTAACTACAATAAAGTCTAGTTCATCGTCCATGGAACCCAACCTAGATGAGATCAGAAATGCGCATGGCTTCTCCTCTAGTCTTCCTCATCATTATCCTTACTTTGGTTCCCTCAACGAACTATGTATCTCCATGTTGCACCTTCATTCATCACTTGCTCCTTGCAGTGGAGAAGCACTAGAGAAGGGGAAGTGGATCCCCCCCTTTGTGTCTACTCCAATTGACTCAAAGGAGGGGTCTTCAACTCCTCTAGCTGACACAAGGACAACTCCCAACATACTCTTTGTATCATCCCACATTCACAGATGGTGGTGAGGTAAAACCTCACACCTCACACAGTCTCATGACTTTGAGAGATGGGAAACTTGAAGAAGATAGTACAACCGTTCAAAGCTCACATATAAGGGTTAACAAAGGCCCCACCCTAAGCCGATCTGTAGCTCACTAATGATACATGTTTCTCTACGTAATCAAAGTTGTGAGTGACACAACATTTTTCTCTCAAACTTATCTCAATTCTCATCAATAATGCAAATTATTTCACAAACATCAAGCCTAAATAACTTGACCTAGAATCCTCCAATCTTCTTGAAATTTTCACCATAACTTTATCACAACTAAAGGTACATTATATCCCACTATGGTACCAAAAATCAACTATTTGACCTTTTAATTAATTTTTCCAAAAAGACACATAAATTCTCATCAAATATAATATCAACATCGAACAACTCCTAAACTCTTCCAAACTAAAGGAATCACCTTTCTATGATAAAAAGTACACATATGTATATACTTTCAAAACAATCATTCCAAAATGAAATCCATGAACATGATTATCCAATTGGGCACTCCAGAACATCAAAAGTTCAGTCTATCACATCCTATACACCTTAAAAGAAATTTTGTCCTTGAAATTAGCCAAAATCCAGTCCTTCACATCATATACATCTTAAAAGAAACCAAAAATATTAATTTCAGATTTAGGGCACCACTCTGGGTGCAACATATCCACGCAATATACCTAGAACCATATATATCCAAAACAATTTTAAGAGATTTTCAAAGCATCCTGGGTGCATCATCACTCAATATAAGGTTGAAAAAAAAGGGTTTAGAAATTCTATTTATGTCATGGCATGTTTCATATCTTAGTATATCATCATTATATTTAACCCATGGATTACAGTTTTATTGATACATTTACCATGCTAGTTAGGAGTTAACAATAATTAACCCATTTTATCCATTTATATCATATCAAGGTGCCATCATCATTACGTTGTACTAATCAACATATTCATTAAACACATATATTGACACCTTAGTTAATGAATATCATTAATACAATCACATTTCAGTTTCTCAAATTAGGTTACAAACTTTATTAGTGAATCTATTAATAGATTCACCAACCACATTATGTCATCACTATTCCCGTAACACATATAACTAGTGTCATATTATTGTACTTTCTCATATTAGGTTGTAAAATCTATTAGAGATTCATCATGAGATTAGCCAACTATTCATATTATCATCCTTATTCATGTATATGGTTAACCATTTATACATAAAGAGTTATTAAACCATCTCTAGATTTTCCATCATGTCATATCCATATATCACATCTTGAGATTAGATCACATTCTTACATATATTATATCATGGTTGTGCTATATAAACTTATGTGAGTGTCTTGTTAAACATATATCAAAACTTCATCCAGTCTAACTGAGGTTCTCTTGACCCATATCATGAGGGTAGTGTCGTGCTCAGTCTCTCTGAGCTAAGTCAACTCTATGAGTATCACATACAAAAGCAAAAACTTTATCTTTCCCCTTTGTTCTAGAGTTCTCAGATCTACCTCATTGGAACTAGTAATAAACTTCACAAGCTCTAGCCACATAAGAACAAATCGAAACATGATATGATATTACTACATAGGTCTCTATTCATGAGACATGCTTAAGAAAAACTCTCTTTATATATCAAACCACTAGATTCCTATAAGTTACCATCAACCTGAGCTTGAAGCTTTATAGAAACTAATTTATTACCTCTTGTAGGGTCTTCAGATTCTTTCTCCCTCACCCAAATGGTAGGCACTCATATTCGTGTTCACATGCACATATATAACTAGCCTCTCTCTGGCTCTAGGGTTTGGTTCCATCAAGGACATCTAGGGTTCTATAGGTCTATAGGAATCATGCATAACACAACTCAACTCAATCACTCAGATGTATTCTAGTTTAGGACATATCATCACATTTTTATCATCATTATCATATATTCGAGTTTAGGCTCTCTAACCTTCTCCCAATGGGTCTCACTCTATTTAGAGTTAACCCTGAAACTGATCTTGACACTAGAGCTCCTCCTTTATATAAGAGATTGAGGCACTTGCTGGCTCACAACATTTCTTAGCTTATCTTATCTTAACTTAGAAAAGCACACATACTTGCATAATCAAACTTATCTCAAAACCTCAAATCAGATCTTAGGTCCTCAGGACAAACATATATCATCACAAACTATCTTAAATAATCAATATAAGACTTATGTCATCATCCATCTTATTTTATCTACTCCATCTTTCACATATATATTCCAATAAGGCTCTAGACATCTAATCTAGAGCTATTCACTCTTCTTGACTGATGTCATTCCTTTCACTTAGGTTATATGACCACCTCCTACTCATACATGTGTGGGGAAACATTTTTGTAATACATGTATATAATTAAATATTATATAGTTTTTCTCCGGTAAAACAAGAGTCAAAGAAAACTGTCGAGGTTCGATCTGATTGGAATCAAAAACCAAATCCACAAAATGAGTGTCCCGCACATAGTATAGAGTACAATACCATGAAAACTAGTGAAAAGGGTGAGAACATGGTGTATACTAGTGTAGATACTCTAGACAATGGGTGCCATATGTCTAGGGTTTCTATTCCCTTGATGTATGTCATTTCCAAATAATGCAACATCTCATACCGCTGCACTATAAGGAAAGAACAACATCTAAGGACCTGCTATACAACAAGCACCAGTCTAGACCTAGTTCTCAGACATCTAGATGCTAACCTAGAGGGTAGGTCAGATCTAGTCTCTAAAAGACAACTAATATAAACCTAAATATTTGTTTTAAGTTCAAGGTTCTTTAGTTTGAGTTGCGTAATGAGAAAATATGAGGCTTTTCTATTGTTCATGCTCTGATACCACTTGTATCATCCCCAAATTCTCTAAAACTTAATCTAATATGTGACGTCCAAATTGAAACCTCACCTCAGTGAGTGTCCCAATTTAAACACCTCACACTAGGCTAAGAAGAAGAAAATTAGAGGAAGTAAAAAGGAAACAATAGTAGCACGTGCACATGAACAATAATTAAAACATACAATACATGTTCACCATTCAACATATATCGTACATAATGAATTGTTAAAACATTTGATATTACATATTGAACAAAAAACATCTACATATACATGTACTACCAGTAAACAACATGATCTTAAGACAACATGTCCACTTGTAGATCAGGTTTCCACACAGACTCAACTATCCTGGTCCTTCAAAAGCATATATCCACAACCTAAACAAAAGATTACATGTAGTACACGTCAGCACAATATTGAAGAATATTACACTGAGTATGCCTACGTGTCTTTTACATACCTCTCATTACTAAGATTGGCAATAAGATAAAACTAATACTTAATAGTTATAAAGAAATATAACAAAAGGCTTATACTTGAACAAAGATGTTTATTAAAGAAGAGAACACTTATTTTAGCTCATTTTCCATTATATGCTTGTGCATCTACCTACCAATGCGATAGATGCATTCAAGCCTTATGATCTTCTTACCAAAGAGATAGATCATTTTACATGTGATCTACTTACCAAAGAGATAGATCACTCGGTAGCAATATGCTTACCAAAAGAGATATAGTGCTTTCAAATAATGAAACAGATATATTATGTTTCATGTGTTCCTAACAATAAGCATGTAAAATCAAGCAACATATCATATAAGAACAATTATTTCATCCAATATCATATGCCCAGTGTTTACTACACATATAACGCAAGCATATTGTATAATAAGCCAAGTAAGAGGTAATCACGTACCTTGATCAAGCTAATCTAAACCACATATTCCTGATGTCAACTACCACATTGGTCAACCCCTAATAAAGACAAGATCACATATCACCATTAGGTTCTCATAATCATTAACCCAAGTTATGTCCATTAGGGTTTAGCTTAGTCATTAGGATGTATGCATCATTATTTCTTTTCTTACTCTTATTGTTATCTGGGGTTGATTTTACTGATGTCGTATTTCATAATATTGCCTCATTAATTGATAATCATGTTTTCCATCATTATGTGAGTATATGAACATAGGTCACCTTAATTAATCATATTAGGGTTACATAACATGTGTTAATGGTCATCTTCATATAACATGAATTCTATTCATCCAACTGATATCAATGTTCCACATTAGCTTCCAGTTGTTGATATTAGGGTGTTCTATAAATTCCATCATTTATTGAGTATGTATGTATTTATTACATTTTATTTTGGTTTATTATCCCTAATCAGTTATATGGAGTAAATTACATGATTTCATGCATCAACATCATAATCACTGAACTTAAATGGATTATAACCATGAACATGGATTTATTGACATTTTATCATAATTTTAGGCCATCATGTGATATTTATTATTAATCAAAAGAGAATTTCACAAATTACATGATATCACTGAGATTTGTGCATCAAAATACTAAAAAGATAGATTCATGTCGTTCTACTAATTTTTATGAAAATTTCGGTACCTTATTTGTAATTTTCTAATGTGCAAGCTATTTTCTACAATTGATTGAAGAACTACATATTTTCTAGGTTTTTACCTCTTTGTGGCCAATCCGATAGCGCCACGTGTCTTGTGGGCCTACTCGGTCAGGCGTGGGTGAATTGTCTTATCCAGCATAGCCAGTTTGATCTTGGATCAGTCAGTTCTGGGGATTTGACTTGGTTTCCTTCTTTTCCTCATCCCGTGCTCATTTGAGTCCCGAGCGGGACTCCTTTCTTCTACTACGTGAGGGCAGCTGCCGTGGAAAGCACCTTCGGAGTGAGATTGGTGGCCACATTCTCCTCACTTTCTCTCAAATTTCAATACCAAGTCTCATATAGCCCAACACGCATTGTGCACATCTGTGTGAGTGCCGCCGGGTGGTCCTGCTCTCTTGTTTCCAGTGCTCCTACTAGGGCGCTGCCGTGGAGTAGGGAACCCATGAGGGATCAACATCCCCCTCCTTGCACTTATACAAGATTGGAAGCCTCCTACCTTGGAGTTTTAGATGCCGATCTCAGATCTAGCCGCTTTAGTTCTCCTCCATAGGGATCTCTCCAGCGCATATGCCACCATGGCGGGTTGGAAGGGGGAAACGATATCTAGAAACTTCACAACAGTGCTTCCAAACGAACCGCATCCCCAAATCCATCATGCTAAAAAACTAGGAATGAACCCACTCGTAGCTGTCCCTGACTCCAACTATAACTCTAGCAAAGTCCTATTTATCAGCCATGGAACCCACCCTACAGGAGATCAAAAATGCTCAGGGCTTCTCCTCCAGTCTTCCTCAGCATTCTCCTTACTTTGGTTCCCTCAACGAGCCGTGTATCTCCATGCTACACCTTTAGTCATCACCTGCTCCTCATGGTGGAGAAGCACTGGCGATGAGGAAGTGGATCCCCCCTTCGAGTCTGCTCCAATTGTATTTACATAAGTATTTACTAAACTCTATTGAAATGTTTACAAGTTGTTCGATGTTGATATTATATTTGATGTGATTGAAAAAATTAATTGAAAGGTCAAATAGTTGAGTTTGGAAGAGTTTAGGAGTTGTTCAGAAGAGTCCTTCCTTGGTTTTTTCATGAAAAGTATTTACATAAGCATTCCTTTTGGTCTCTTCCTATAAACAACTCCTTCTCTGGGTTTTTCATAAGAGTCCTTGTAGAGAGGGGATTTTTGAGAAAGTTTGTTACTTTTTTCATAGGTGATGGCAATTGCAATGCTATATGGAATGAACCATGGGTTTATAACTTGAAATTCCTTGTTGAGGTCCTAGGTTGAAATAGTATTATTCAACTTGGCTTTCCAAGTGATGCCAAAGTAAGTCGTCTAATCAGAAATGGCAAGTGGTTTATTGAGAGTTCGAGGCTGCATAACCAATTAGTGGATCTTCTTAACTCTATTCCTTAGCCAAAGAATTGTAGTGATGGTATCCTTTTTGATGATAAGTCTAAAGTGAATTTTAGAGATATTTGGTATTGTCTTATGCCCAAGAATGAGTCGATTCCATTTTTCCAATGGCTTTGGAGCAACAAAAGTCCCTACATTTTTTAAATTTTAGGCTGGAAGACCGGGCACCACAAACTTCCTACCTTCTGATTTGTTAAGCATATTGGAATCAACATGGAATCTATGTGTTTCTTGTGCAGTAGAGAGGAAGAGGAGATGGAACACATTTTGTCTAACTGTGCTTATTGCATGGACATCTAGAGAAGGGCCAGTGAGCATTTAAACTTTCAGATTCCAGGTTCTATCAAGGATGTGTGCAAGCTTAAAGGTTGGAAGATTCATTTGCTATGCCTTTGCATATTCTACGGGGTTTGGAAGGATAGGAATGACTGAGTTCATAGGAGAGTTTCTAAGGATGTTTTTCAGCTTTGGAAGTTCATCCTTAACGATTTTGATATATTCTTGAGCATTTAATTGGGTGCTCTTGTATTTTTTGTATATCTTTTGTTCTGCATTTTCATGCTTGAAAGTACACTTAGGGAAGGTTTTTTTCCTAAGTTGGTACTTCAGTCTTGTACATTCCCAAAATTACAAAAATAGCAATAGATGAGCTGGGTTCACCAAAAAAAGAAAATCAATTTCCTAAAAATTTAAGATACTACATTCACCCATCCTTAAAAGGAACTTCGTCCCTAAAATTTGCACCCATTATGGTCAAGGTGAAAGGTTACTCAATTCAACTTCAAACTTTAGGGTTAGCAATCCTACTTAGATATCTTAACATCTTTCATTGATATCACTGAGATTTGTATTTTATTTGAATTCAAGGTATGTCAACATCCTCAATATTACATGATATCATCTATTTGTTATTACAATTGCATTTGTGGTTTCAATTTCACTTGCCGATTGCTCTTTTCACCTAGGTTTCCAACCTATTTCTCATTTATTTTTCACATAAGTGTGAGGTAACACCTCAAACCCTATTTTATTTCATTAAACTCAACTTAGGGTATTTATTATCATATGTCAATTTTAAGCATATCATGTGCCAAACCCATCTCCCTCACACATAATGATATTAAATAAGAGTTTTACTGTAGCCCAAATACAAATTTCATCCCATCCCAAGAGAGAGATGGTGTACCAACACATTATCTTAAAATTTCGAATTCTAGGTTGAATCACTTTCCACATGAATCCAACCCATGAATACTTTTAATTCCACACTATTCTATTTCATGAAGTCAAGTGCCTTACTCATGCTTGAGTTTGTACACAACTCCTTTAAGATTTTATGATTACATGACTTCTTGTATCTTTTTTATTTACACCTCATGTATTATGAGCCTTAGCCCTTTCCTTGAGATCTCTAGGGGTACATGTACCTTTTGAGAGATCTCATCCTGGCCTTGTGGGCCATAAGGAGTGCCTATCAAATTTACCACTTGGGCCTCATGAACTCATGAAGATGGCCAATCTCCTAACCCATGATCCTTAGGAAAAGATGGATGGCTATATCCTGACCCTGGGGTCTTCTGCATAGGGCACGATCACTTCCTAATCTCAACGGTCTTTTGTACCTTCTATCTTACTGACTTGACCTTAGGATTGTCTTTGGGCTCTACCTTGCCTAGGGTTTATCATGGTCACATTATTTTCATATGTATTTTTTTAACATGGATTTCCATCATCTTTTATGGTGCCCATTCTTCATTTTATGCCCCTTTAGTAGGCTCATGGCTACCTTCCCTTTTGGGCTTGCTCCCATAATGTCAACCACCTCCATAGTGACATTTCCTCATGTTCCTCAGAGATGGAATACTTGGGTTCTATGAATTATACTCAATATATGTTCTCTCATGCTTCATATACTTAATCTTTCAGGTTTTAGGTGATATTTGGAGGTTACCTCAATTCTCAAAGTAATATGTGAATTCACCCTTCTATAGACGGTCCTATCCTAGGTTGTCTTTTGACTTTGAAGGAGGTTAGGATCTTTGAAACACAACCTATACCCATGGGTTTGGGTTTTGCCTCCCCCAGAGGTCCTTTCCCCACTCTTGGGTTGACCCAATCCAGGTCGGGATACCAACCCTAAAAGTTGAAATTTCATTTTTATGTAACGATAATATATTGAACATAAATTTTATATTATATCTTCTCAACATGTATTTATCCAATCTCTGTGGTATACCCATTCTTTGGGGATATTCATGATATCATACTCACTCGTTGGGAGTATTTCAATGATATACTCACTTGCTGGGGGTAATCCCGAATCATACCCACTTGTTGGAGGTGTCCATGATCATACTCACTCACTGGGAGTATTTCAATTGCATGTCCACTCATTGGGGGTAGAATACACACTCTCTGGGGTATATATCAATAGCATACCCACTTTCTGTGGGTATGTTTCAATAGCAAACCCACTCGCTTGGGGTATCATCAATAACATACCCACTCACCGGGGGTAGTATACCCACTAATTGGGAGTTTTGTCATTAACATACCCACTCGCTGGGGGTAGTTTCAATATCACACCCACCCACTTGGGGTATACTTTATCCATACATTCCTATGGAGTCAACATTAGGGCAATGAGAAAGTTATATTCTTATTTCAATTTTATGTATACCATTGATTACTTATGTTTCTCATGTATTTTCAAATTTTGCATCCTGCATGAATTTCTCCCCATTCATTCATGGGAGATTGGGTAACCTAAACTCAATTTTATTTCCTCTTTCTTCTTACCCTAATTAGGGTTCATATGGGTAGGGCCTCTATCTCACCCATACTACTCCCATTTCCCAATATTAGGGTTTGTGTTAGGGTTCAATACTACAACCTAAAACTTAGGGTTTCTATACCCCTTAACCGACTAGGGTTTATGTAAACCAACCCTAGCTCAATCTAGAGTTTAAACTCTCAAGGAAAACCCATAAATTTTCTTTTTTAACTTTATAATTATTTCCAAATTGATTGGTGGAGGATGCATTAATCATACTTCTACTAGAAATTCCTAACTTGGGATGAGGAGAAAGGTACCGTTTAGGGTTTATTAAGTAGGAGGATGAGAAGTGGATGGACTTTGACATGAGAAGACTAAGAGGAAACATTATTTCAAGAAAACCTTAGGTTATGTCTAGGCAAGTATCATTATGTCTAAGGGACTCCTTGTAAATCAACTTAATGGTGTAGGTGAAAATATTGCCATCCCCCAAAGCCATGACCCAT
Organism: Alisma plantago-aquatica; assembly: GCA_963693085.1. Taxonomy (NCBI): domain Eukaryota; kingdom Viridiplantae; phylum Streptophyta; class Magnoliopsida; order Alismatales; family Alismataceae; genus Alisma; species Alisma plantago-aquatica. The sequence continues at coordinate 168,064,545 of OY856413.1, forward strand.
TCTAGAAACTATTACCATCATGTCATGCCTTAATAAGTTTTCTTATATTTCCTTGGATTACTTGAAGTCATAAACTATTACATATTATTTGAAAAATCTGGCACATTGATACCAAATGCAACGACCTCACTTTTCATTATTCCCCAATTAAGAAAAGACCATAAAAGTTTAGAGTCATTACCTAAAATTCCCATGTATCAGATTTAGAAAATAAAAAAAGTAGTAAATAATTTCCATTAATTTTGGATGTTGTTTACCTCTATATAAAGATATTCCTCTAAGGAATAACATGAAATTATTAGATAGGACTTTGTGAGAAGAATTATCTAGCTAATCCACCTTTATATAGAATTAATGTCTTCTAATAGATATTATTTGATTTTTCATGTCTCAATATCTTCATTTATTGCTTATACCTAAAACAGTGTCAAACAAAAACACATACCAATATATCAAAATATACTGCAAACATGGTGTTCATGAAAAAGTGTGCAAGTAATATAACAACATGTAATCCATCAATTACTTGCAAAGAACAATTGACATTTTATTCACATATTCTCATCTCTATGTGATAATCACAGTCGCATTATAATTGAATAAAATGTAAAAAAACAACCAACAATTAATTTGAACAATCATCACTAATTAAACACTCAAAAAACCTTGGCAATCGATATTGTAGGTTGTCAAAATCGTAACCATGCAACTTTTTTAGAACCATACAGACCTTGTAGTCATAATTTAAGCATATTATACAAACAAGCAAGCAATCAACATTTAATCTGCATGTATGTAAATCCTAAAGTGTCACTATCATATTAATCAAATTAAATTCCACTCGGGTCCTAATCTAGGGTTTCATATTTGGATAAGGAATAAGGGTAAAATCCCTAATTCTAATGCATATTAAACATTAGGTGAAACCTTAAGTATTAAATTCATAATATCTCTACATTATGGTCACTTTGATTCAATTATGTTGATTAACAACATAACATGTCAAATCTTTAACCTTAGTTCTTCAGAAGCATGATTATTCACCTTAGGTACTCTAATTATCATAAGTATGATCATGATCATCTTGAATTACTATGTGATTTAGAAATAACATATGACAATAAGAACAAAAGCATTTAGTGTATTAAACACCTAAATCATCAATTCTAGGTTGTCCATTTACTAATTACTACTTAACCATATATCACCCTACTTTTGGATCTATGATGCCCAAACTCTTAACTGGGGTGACATGCATACTCTTACCTATGAAGAGTAGAGTTTCATTAAGTAATTGGAGGCGAGGATTTGTATTTTCATAGTGGTTCTCTACCCTCTTTTATAGTCATGATCTCAAGAACTAGCCTTTGATTGAGCTGGAAAATTGAGGAATGGTATTATTACTTTTCAAAGCACTCAAAACCAATGTTTTATAGATTAAAAATTCCTTCTGAATTGGTTGGGATGGTTTTTAGAAAAGGAGGTGGTCAAGAGAGAGATGATTGGTCCCAAATGGAAACTAGTGCGCTTTTCACATCTTTCCCATATCATTCGAAGCTAGATGATGAATGAGAACTCTTGGATCTCAGATCCATAGTTAAGAGTTGGTGCTTCACCCCAAAGGGCTGGGCCCTAAGTTTCCAAATATGATATAAAACGTGACAATTAAAACATTGCTCAAATCCCGTTTCATATTAGGAAATTCAATTAATTCATATCTCTTTATCCTTTTATCCAAACCACTCCAATTTTGAAAGAAAAACGTTTTATGATTAAATCTCACTGTGGGCATGTTTTGGTGGTAAAATACGAAAGTTAAAAGACGTCCATGGGTTGTACCCATGCCATAAAGATAACCTTATCATTTTATCAATAATTAAATTAGAGAATTCAATGTTTGTATAATTCAAGGGGGTAGAAAGATAACCTTATCATTTCATCAATATTTATATAATTCAATTTCACCAAAATTGAGGATATTACAAGAACCCTTTACTCAAGGGGATGCTCTCAGACCTGTGAATATCTCTTATTTTTGGTGTTTATCAATGGTCGTATACAATCACATTTCGTACCAATATGAAATATTACAAAATAAAATCTAGATGCATGTATATGTGTGTTACAATAAACCTTCATTCTTCCCAAAAGCTGAAGAAATTATATGATTCATCGTTGTTAGTCCTCAGTGTCTTTATATTACAACAATCACACATGACATATTAATTTTCTATTAATTTCACTAAAAATGCTTAACAAATGTCAAAACACATGTAATGGGGATACTAACTTCATTGAAATGAATCATGACATCACATACGACCGATTGTCTTTATTTTGAAATTTTATTTTTGTGATGTCTTTCTGTAGGAATGAAAGGACTTGGTGTGTATGGATGAGAGCTCGTTATGGTGGCTGCCTTGATACTGGAGCTAACATTGCTGGTTCTTCTAGAGCTTGGAGGAGAATGTGTGATGAGTGGAAATTTTGCAAGGCGAATTATGTTGAGATGCACAGGAATTGGAGTGTGATTGCGGGCGGGATGCCTTGGGAGATCAACCGCAATCAACCTCAGGTTCCTTGGTACCAACTGCTTTGGGGGAGCTTCCACTGCCCCAAATAGAGCTTCTGTGCTTACAGGGTGATTTTGGGGAGGCTTCCCACCAGTGACAGAACCAGTAGATGGTTCAATGGCAGCGTGACTGCTTTCCCATTGTGCCATCAGGTCGACGAAACATAGCAACACCTCTTTTTTGAGTGTGACTTCACCAAGTATCTTTGGACCCGATCCTCTCTCAAGCTAATGTGGGGTGGCAACCCCCCCCACGGGTATCAATAACAGCTTGACCCGGATGCTTAGTAGGTCCAGAGGGGACATACATCATAGGAGGTTTGCCGGCCTGGTGTGGACCGACCTCATGTTCCATATATGGCAGGAGAGGAACATTAGAACTCATGGTAAGAGTGGGAGTGATAAATACCACATGTTTGATGCTTTTGTAAATAGGTTGGCTTGGCATTGTAAAGTGAACCCGGGGTGCCCGTTGAAGGTTAATTCTAAGGTCATTTTGAGGTGGGGTCTTAAGTGACCTTGTATAGTATATGGGGTGGTTTACCCCTATACGCTCTTTTTGATGATCTAGTAATATTTTACCTTATCCAAAAAAAAAGGACTTGGTGTTGGTATGATCAAGTTCCATCTAGTCAATTATGGGATTTTTTCCTCTATTCTACCTCTTCTTGAGAAACGATTACCTCAAACTAAACTTGCATTTCAAGACCTCTCATTTCAGCATTTGCACATTTGTGGTTTGAGGATTGTACACTAGTACAGATAACACCTTTAGCATCGGTTAAATAAGTCTTTTGACGCCAGTTTCGAAGCGACACCCAAGTGGGTGACACTAAAAGTAGACACCTTCAGTGTTTGTTACATAATCGATGACAGAAAGCCTTCTCTGATTGCAACCCAAATGAAAAGCACGAGCAGTGGGATCATAGATGTCGATTATTAGTTCCAAAATCGACACCACTTCCCATAGATGTCAGTTTTCTAAAAATAACCGATGCATATGTTTTTTTTGTTATCATCTTGCAGGCCTACTGTCTAGCTAGCCAGTAGGATGCAGAACCTACAGTTCAGTTCTGAACTACAGGTTTACATCATCCTTTGATTTCAGCCAACAACATGCCACAAACCTACAATATTAACAAGATGGACAATATTATAATATGGATCATGTGATTCACACACATGTATAGGCACATTTAATTCAATATTCATCACACACATGTAGAAACTTGTAGTTCCATCATCGTCATCATCATCATATGAGACTATATAATATATGTTGTATGGTATATATCGATTTCCAGTGTTGCATACCTATTTTTTGCAAACAGATTTCAATTCAAATATGTTTGGTTACACAACAAAAATTAACTTCAATAGTATAAAAATATAGGCTTACTTAAGTCACGGTTAGTTTGATTTTGTAATACAAACGCAAAATGAAAATGAAAATGACATAGTTATGAACATGCAACAGTGTTGTTGTCCAAAATAGTAACTAAACAAGGGCGTTGTTTTACCTCTAAAAATGCACATAAGTATAATAACTGGGAAGAGAGAGACACAACTACACTAGATACACAACTTAAACAACAACAACATGGTCCAAAATCAGCAATTGTGAGGGCCTTTTTCATTGTGGTGGTCTTCCCCTGCAGTTTTAACAACAAAAAATAGCTATGAAGTTTTATTTTAATACAAAAAGTGGAAACAAAAAATAAGACATGAAAGTAAATTTGTTTCTTGGACCTACCTTGGTTTTTTTGTTGATGTTGAGGCGGTGCGGAGCTCATCATTGTCTTTAGATGAATCTAAATTGATGGTTTTAGGGAAATCTACGGTGCCAAAAGTAATAAAAGAATCGGGTGTGTTCTCATCATCATCATCATCATCATTGCTATCCTCTATCGAGTACTCAAATCGTTTGAGATAATCGGGCATCTCATTGTTGATGTTGGTTATCCAAACCTTGATGGTATTATGGTCAACCGAACAAAGAAAAATCCTGTCACTACGGCCCAATAGCATCTTCCTAACCCACTCACACCAACTGGATGTGAATATAAGATTTTCAATATCATAATAGTTAACCTCGATAACAAATGTTGAATTCCCAAAATTTAAGTACACTTCACTAGCCTTGTTGTGTCTTCCGTTTAGATAATGCCAATGTTTTGGTATAGTGAGTTGTGCTAAGGAAACTCATCTAGGATGATGTCCAAATATTCTTCATCAAGGAATAGTAACATTGGGGTAGAGGCCCAGGCCATTGTGACTATTGAAGATCTAGATGTTATGCCTACAACAATGTAAAATAATGTTGAGAAAAATTAATATAAAAAGTACTAACAACAGACAACAACATGGGTTATTTCATATTCATGATAGAGAAATAATTGTTTCATACGAATCATAACATATTTTCTGTGTAGTTAACTACAAACAAAGCAAACATAGTCAATCAAATACAAATTGTCATTCATTGCACTAACTTATTCATTGTATCTATTAAATTGAATAATAAATGTGTTGTTGGTAGTACTAGTGAAATAAACATGGGGGTAGAGGCCCATACCATGGTGAAATAAACTAAAAAACCAATTATACATTACTTTTTGAAATTACTTCGCATCATCACCATCATCATTGGAATTACTTAGCATACAAATCCTTGAATCAAATATTCAATTACATGAAAATCACAAATAAGTTTTTGTTGTTTACATATTTGAAACAAGCAACTAAAGATGTTTTCATTAGCCAACTATAGATGTAACCATTTTGCATGAGATAGGTTACATATTTGCATGAGATAGGTTAAATGCCATATTTGTCAAACTAGGGCACCCTATAAGAAATACTAATGAAAGCTACCTCTACTAATCCCTTCTACCTCAAGAGCACAACTTTTCACAATAATGTATCACATCCATCTTATTTAATTACTTAGCAACATAGAATTTAGGTTCAAATCTTACTTAATTGCTTAGGAAATGATGAAAGTTACATTTGTACACATGGAAAAGAATGATTACATGTGTGTCAATGAATTATGCATGGATATGTGTGCATATGTGCATGAGGATGGAATGAAGAATCAATGTGGATTGTTATATGTGTTTGATATTGTAGGTTAAGTAGGTGTTGCTGACCTATTTCTTAGAGGAACACTTGCATAGCTTGTAATTATAATGAACTATGGGCTTCATCCTTCTAAATAGTCAAATAATGGGTCTATAAACCAACCATAAATAATTGTAACCTCAATTGTATTAAAAAAATTATGATATTATCAATATATATATGAAAATTGACAACACACCTATCTTTATCAATTAAAATTTTCATTGAAACCATGGTTGTGGCAATCTCTCTATATATAAGTGGGACATAAAGGTAATTTTATGGTTGTGCTATATTTAGGTTCTTCCTTGTCACTCATCAGGCAACATACATTAGTGTACTAGTACACAAGTGGCCTTCAATGTCGGTTAATTAATCCCTTCAATGTTAGTTTTGAATTGCTATATTTAAATTTTATATACTAAAAAATAGTCTGAATAAGTAACTAAAATATGTTACACATACAAAATGGAGCAAAGGAACTTGATGTTCACATAATAGGATCATTCTAAAACAAATAATATGAATGGAGATGTAAGAGCATCCATAGAGCATATAGATGAATTGTATGCATTTTATTTTGTATTATAGTTTGTGCAGGATACTTTCTACTTACAAGGTAGATGTTATAATTTATTTTCATCATGTAATAGTTACCTTTTAGAAAAAATAGTTAATAGAGTGATGGAATAGTTACTTATAATATCCAATGGTTACAATTTAGACACCATTGTTACACTTCAAACACACTAGTCATTTTTTATATATAATAGTTACAATTTAGACACATTTGTTACAATCAAACCTAGAAGTTAATATTTGATCACAACAAATACTTTTCTAAAACAAATGTCTACATTTGTGATATAATGGAAAATTTATATTGTATTATGTTTACATTTAATGCAAAGTAGCAAAGTAATGATGTTTTATAAAAAAATCATATTTCCTAATTACTTTTTTGGTAATTGCTCTCCTCTCTAGTCCCTTCTTTGATCTCTCTCTAGGATCGGACTCCACCATGTGGGAGATCGTGCCTTAGTTGTAGTTTCATCAAATTCTATCACTACCACAACCATATTTTCCAAACCTCCCACGCTTCTGCCCCACCTCCCCTTGACAAGGTTTGGAATGACCCCAACACTGACATCACTATTAGGCATGCGTCAGGAATCTTCAAAAGCCCATGTAGGTCCCACATAATTGTAGATATGTGTACATACCTACAAACTGAAAACCCCGTTTTTAAAGAGGGAGAAAGAAGACCTCATATAAAGTTTTATGAGCTAGTACTTGAGGATATGGTTGATTTCTACAAGTTCTCCATCATGGTCTAGGTCCTAGGTAAGAGGTACCAAATCGAGAAACTATATGGGTGGATGTTGAGATTATGGTGACCTCAGGGTGAACTCTATATATACGTTCTCAATGACAAATATAAGATGTTGTGTATAATTGAGTTGACATACTCATCATCATCATCATCATCATCATCAATCATCATCATCATCATCATCATCATCATCAATCAATCATCATCATCATCATCATCATCATCAATCAATCATCATCATCATCATCATCATCATCATCATCATCATCATCATCATCATCATCATCATCATCATCATCATCATCATCATCATCATCATCATCATCATCATCATCATCTCTATTAGGGGACAAGCAACACAGATCTTTCTTTTCCATCATCAATCATCATCCATCATCATATCATCATCATCATCATTGTTTCATCATTCATATCCTAGGTTTTGTGTAACATCAATTTCAATTCATTCTTCCATTTTGTGTTCATTCATTCATCATTAACACTAATTAATCATTATTAATAAACTACACAAGCATGAAGAACAATTATTGAACTATGTTAAATCAATCACTAATAAGAGAGAAAGAAAGCAATATCAATTAATTAAATTCATTCATGCATCATTAACCATGATTATTCAATATTAATCAACTACACACTTGATAATGGTAGTTCTTTTCTGAATGAACTAGAAAGCTTCTTTTCTAATTATGTTCATTAATGCATCATTAACCCCAATTAGTCAATAGTAATCAACTATATGGTGGCATCATTAACCCTACATTCAAATCTAGTACTGATTAACCACTCACTGCACTGGTGCATCGAGTAGGATGTGGTGGTGGCAGCCGAAGGTGGAGGTGGTTGACCTAGAGGTGAAGGTATCCATCACTGGAGGTGAAGCAGAGGAGGTACTGGAGGTGGCCAGTGGCAGCGAATGGAGCAACTGAAGGCGGCTAGAGGAAGGCTCCTCACTCCGCCTGGAGTAGGTGGTGGTAGTGACGGGAGCAGTTGGTGGTGGTCGGTGATTGGATAGCATCTTTAGCACTGACGGTGAGCAACTTCAAGTTCCTCGTGGCGGTGACTAGTGGTGTGTGGAGGCAATGAGCAGCTTCAAGCTACTCGCGACACTAGGTGGCCGGTGAGAAGGGAAGGGGAGGCGGCGGAACAAATCGCCAGACCTATTTCAGTATGCTCAGTTAAACTGGGGAAGAGTCGATCTAGCTCATGTGGGTGTGCTATTAAGTTAACTATCGACATCGGTTAACAAAATAATCCAACACCTAAAGGAACAGATGTCAGTTACAAAACTAAACTGATATCTATTTGTAATTTTTTATTATAAAAAAAAAATCATGGGGACAACACGCGAACACTGATGTGGACTTTTTGAATGCACTAACAAATTCACTCGGGGTTTATATCCCCGAGCTTTTACCAAAACCAAGTGCAACAATACCACCCGCAAGCGGACGGATCTTATCGCAGTATAGTTTAGGATCGAACCCAATGGACAACGTTTTTAAGAATCCTTGTCAGTTAGATCTAGCTCAAGTAAAACTAATATTTAGAAAAATAGGTTGATTTTGGTTTGATTAAACTAATTGCAAGAAAGTAAACGTGGAATAAAAGATAGGTTTAGATTAATGATACGAAATCGCTGGGATGGTACCGGGTTTGACCACCACTACACACACAATCATACTCTCTCGCGAACAATCCAGGCACGAAATAACACTCCAAGTAGAGCTGCTGCAGAACCCCCCTTACGGGCGTCAGGTCCGCGTAAGCGTCACCATAGGCAGCCGATTTCTCATCGCCATCCGGATCATACGTCTTACGGCTCTGAAGATACAGAAATCCACGGAAGCTGTGAACCCCCCTTACGGGCGTTAGGCGCACAGAAGTGTCACCGAAGGATAGGCGGACCGTCCCCTCGCGGATCATACACTTACGACCTCGATGAAATCCCATCCTATTTCTAATCAGGGAGTCAACCGCGCAAACCGCAAAGCAAACAAGCGACTATTGTACGTGTAAACATCGACGAAAAGCACGAAGATACAAAATCCAACTAAGGCTGTGAACCCCCCTCGCGGGCGTCAGGCGCACACAAGTGTCACCGAAGGTTAGGCGGACCGTCCCCTCGCGGATCCTACACCTACTACCTCAAGGAATCCTATCGGAAGTTCTCGTCAAGGAGTCTAACATGGTAAACGACATTCATACCTATGCATTGAAGTTCTCGCAACATAGGGAGCACAAAGATGGAAACACGCACATAACCAACTCACAAGCTTAACGATAAACGACAAAATGAAGAGTTATATACATTGCCATGGAAAGTTTAACAAGAGAACATGGTTTGCATGGGCAGCGGGGCTAGTCCCCGCACCCCAGCGAAAGAGGACTACTCGCTCATGATGCGAGGTACAAGAAAGATAGAAGAAGAAGATAGATCCGCCATGAGCTCGGTGTAGAAGGTGGACGCAGCCCGGTGAAGAAGATGCGCTCTTTGCTCCGTCTTCTTCTCCTTCTTAGCCTCCTTGGACGCAACACCAGCTGTAGGTGGAGTGGAACTTGATCGGGATGGTGCTCTGGCAGCCTTTCGGCGTCCGGAACCGATACCTCAAATGGGGACCCTGGGGGTCTATTTATAGTTTCAGATCTGACGCCAAACGGTCTGGAGACCGTTTGGGCGCCAAACGGTCTTGAGACCGTTTGGGCGCCAAACGGTCTTGAGACCGTTTGGGCGCCAAACGGTTTGGAGGTCGTTTGAGCGCCAAACGGTCTTTCTTTGATCGGTCTGGCTTTGGCATGGTCGCGCGGCTTTAGTTCTTCAATCGTTCCTTGCGCTCGCATCGAACGGTCTTAGGACCGCGCGGGACCAAACGGTCTTGGGACCGCACGACCAAACGGTCTTGGGACCGCGTGGGACCAAACGGTCTTGGGACCGCGTGGGACCAAACGGTCTTGGGACCGCATGGGACCAAACGGTCTTGGGACCGCACGACCAAACGGTCTTGGGACCGCATGGGACCAAACGGTCTTGGGACCGCATGGGACCAAACGGTCTTGAGACCGCATGGGACCAAACGGTCTTGGGACCGCATGGGACCAAACGGTCTTGAGACCGCATGGGACCAAACAGTCTTGGGACCGCATGGACTTCTTAGGCAACTGGTTTCGTCTTGTTCTTTGTGTATTCCAGCAAACGATCTTGAGACCGCATGGATCCAAACGGTCTTGAGACCGTTTGCCTGGAGTTGCCTGCTATACCTACATAAAATGAAAGATATTTAGTTAAAACCTTGATTATTGAATCACTTAGTAGTTTTGTGCGTTATGATTCATATTAGGGTGAAAAGATATGGAAAAGATATTAAATTGTTCCAAAAAGGTAATTGAAAATTATGATGAGTATGCACTCATAAAAACACCCCGAACTTAAACCGTTGCTCGTCCTCGAGTAACATAAAATTTGAAACTGTTGCCTGATGGAATACTTTCGATCCGTGTGATTTCTTCATCTTCACATCATAAATGTTTTCTTTCTGCTCAGTATATATGAGTACCATAACTTCCTGGGACCACTAAACACGTCTTTCCATAGCTTCGCTCCTGAGTTCGTTTCCCAACAACGCTTCCTCCCCGCCTTTTCCAACACCAAGCATGTCAAAGAGTGTCGTAGGAGTTCTGAGATACCCGCAGAATCAACAAGTATGCATTTGATCTGACATTGGTGTTGTTTAGGATGGTAGGGCATGTATTGTGCCCTTAGGTAGAAAAAGGAGTGAAAGGTGGTATGAAAGGAAGAAGAAAATCTCTCCTCTATTCGACTCGAGATTTTTATTTGTTTTGCAATATTTATTGCATATATATATTTTTTTTGTGTGCGCTATGGCATCTTTTGTTGCAGATCTCTCCTCTATTCGACTCGAGATTGCATTTATTTTGTGTGCACTTTGGCATCTTTTTACTTGCAAATCTCTCCTCTATTCGACTCGAGATTGCATTTTTGGTGGTACGCCCCTATTTGTTGGAAGGGGTATGGAAGAAGCGGATATGAGGGAAGTGGTGTGCCACCCCGAACTTAGGGTTTGGCACAAGTTTGGCTATTTTGGTGGTATTTGTGGATGGAGGGATACGAAGATGATAGAAGAAGTGTAGAAGAGAGTTCAGATCAGGATGCAATTTGATTTACAATTCAAAACCGGGTTATTCTCTTTGTCATACTCTGCTCAAATAATGACTTGATGCGGATCCGGTGGGGTTTCTGAGCCATTGTTCCACTAGTCAGTTAGGAAGCGCGACGTGTTTGATCCCTATCAGTTTGACAGATACTTATCATTATGTAAAAGGAATTATGATGTTAGGAATCATAAGTTTCACAGGATGATTTCAGGCAAGTTTCAAAAGTCAGCCTTCTGGAGGATTTGCTTCGACTAAGGAGGATGTTATGATAGAAGATGCATAGCAAAAAGTTAGTTACATTTTTATCAACAAAAGTCAAAATTTCATCAGGTATCTGTTCAAAATTTGAAAAATTTTATGATAGAGACATATTGAGTATAAAAAAGGGTGTGTATGTGGAAGTGGAATACGTACCACCCACCCTCCACCCCGAACTTAGAGATTTGCTCGTCCTCGAGCAAACCCTAAATTCAAGATGGAGGGGAAAGGAAACACCAGGTATGACTGCCGAGAATGAATTCGTTGTGATCAGCACCAATCCGATCTTGTATCCTGAAAGAAAACTATCCATAAGGCAAATTTTATTTAAGGAAAATTAACTATAACACAAAATTGGGAAAAGAAAGGTAAAACAGATTTATTGGTCGGGTTGCCTCCCGACAAGCGCCTTTGTTTTATGTCGATGGCTCGACAGAGTCCTTCGTCGTCATGTGGGATCCTTAGGATCGGTGAGTTCCAGCGTTGATTTGGTGCCTATGTCTGTTGTGGTGAAATATCTCTTCAGGCGGTGGCCATTGGTTATGAATTCACCCGACTCTGCACTCCATAAAGAGAAAGTGCCCTGAGGAGAGATGCTTTTGACAATGTATGGTCCAGACCAGCGTGAGCGAAGTTTGCCTGGGAATATCCTTAATCTTGAGTTAAAAACCAGAACTTGGTCTCCCACTTGAATGTCTTTTCTTTTCAGATGTCCATCGTGCCAAAGTTTTGTATGTTCCTTGTAGATTCGAGCATTTTCATAGGCCGTCATTCTAAGTTCATCCAGCTCGTTGAGTTGCAGAATCCTGGCTTGTCCTGCTTCCTTTATATCGAAATTTAATTGTTGAATTGCCCACCATGCCATATGTTCTAATTTGACCGGAAGGTGACAAGCTTTCCCATATATCAAACGAAAAGGAGTAGTACCAAGGGGAGTTTTATAAGCAGTGCGATAAGCCCATAGGGCATCGTTGATTTTTGTCGCCCAATCTTTTCGATTACGCCCGACGGTTTTCTCAAGGATAGCCTTTAGTTGTCGATTAGAGACTTCTACCTGTCCACTGGTCTGTGGATGGTAAGGAGAAGCTACCTTGTGTGAGACGCCATATTTTTTTAATAGAGCTTCGAAGCTTCTTTCGATGAAATGGGAGCCTCCATCAGAAATCACGGTTCTCGGCACTCCGAACCGTGGGAAGATAATATCTTTGAATAGTTTGATGACTGGTTTCGAATCACAAGTGACGGTTGGTATAGCTTCAACCCATTTGGAGACGTAGTCCACCGCCACAAGGATGTAAGAGAATCCATTAGAAGATGGGAATGGCCCCATATAGTCTACTCCCCAGACGTCAAATATCTCTACTTCTTGCCATAGATTCAGTGGCATTTCATCTCTCTTGGTTATATTCCCAGCTCTTTGACACTTATCACATGATATGACAAAATCATAACAGTCCTTGGATAAAGTTGGCCAGAAAAATCCACATTGCAAAACTTTTAAGGCAGTCTTTTTAGAGCTCATATGCCCACCCACGGGTCCTGAGTGGCATTGTTCCAAAATGGAATGGGCTTCTTCTTTGGCGACGCAACGTCTATACAATCCATCCGCGCAGAGTTTGAAGAGATATGGTTCATCCCAATAGTAATGCTTCACATCATGCATAAATTTCTTCAGACCGTTCCCTGTGTATTGAGGATGGATGACTCCGGCGGCAAGGTAGTTTACTAAGTCTGAATACCATGGTTCAGATTCTGAGACTCTCATAAGGTGATCGTCTGGTAGAGAGTCGTTTATCGGAATTCCTTCAGCATCCAGAGTGTGGATGCGACTCAGGTGATCTGCTACGACATTCTCCGTTCCTTTCTTATCTCGTATTTCTAGGTCAAATTCTTGTAGAAGGAGTATCCATCTGATCAGCCTTGGCTTAGCATCCTTCTTTGCCATAAGGTAACGGATGGCAGCATGGTCTATGTAAACGATTACCTTTGAACCAGTAAGGTAGGATCTGAATTTATCGAAGGCATAGATGACTGCCAAAAGTTCCTTTTCAGTAGTGGCATAGTTCCTTTGAGCTTCGTCGAGGGTTTTCGATGCATAATAGATAACATAATGTTTCTTCTCAATGCATTGTCCTAAGACTGCACCCACTGCGTAGTCACTGGCATCACACATAATTTCAAAGGGGTGCTCCCAATTTGGAGCTCTAATAATGGGGGTAGTCGTAAGGGCTTTCTTCAGCGTATCGAAACTTTTGATGCATTCCTTATTGAAATTGAAATTAGCATCTTTGAGAAGTAAATTGGTCATCGGCTTTGTTATCTTAGAAAAATCATGTATAAACCTTCTATAGAATCCAGCGTGACCGAGAAAAGCACGAACTTCTTTCACATTTGTGGGTACTGCCAATTTAGATATGACTTCTATCTTGGCTTTATCAAATTCAATTCCTTTGTTGCTAACCTTGTGGCCCAAAACTATGCCTTCCTTTACCATAAAGTGGCATTTCTCCCAATTTAGCACCAGATGTGCTTCTTCACAGAGTTTGAGTACCATGGAGAGGTGCTTAAGACAAGAATCAAAGGAGTCACCATATACAGAAAAGTCGTCCATGAAAACCTCCATAACTGTTTCAGTAAGCCCTGCAAAAATGGCAGTCATGCAACGTTGAAAAGTTGCAGGGGCATTACACAAGCCAAATGGCATCCTTTTAAAAGCATATGTCCCAAAGGGACAGGTGAAAGTTGTTTTCTCTTGATCATCTGGATGTATGGGGATCTGATAGAATCCAGAGTAACCGTCCAGGTAACAGAAGTATTCTTGGTGAGCCAATCTTTCCAAAACCTGATCGAGGAAGGGCATAGGAAAATGATCCTTCCGAGTGGCCTTGTTTAATTTTCTATAATCAATACACATCCTCCACCCAGTCACTGTTCGGGTGGGGATGAGCTCATTGTTTTCATTTCTTGTGACAGTGGTACCTCCTTTCTTGGGTACAACATGAACTGGGCTCACCCATGGTGAGTCCGATATCGGGTATATTATTCCAGCTGTAAGGAGTTTGATGATCTCACGACGGACCACTTCCTTCATATTCGGGTTTAATTTTCGTTGATGCTCGATTGTTGGCTTATGGTCTTCCATCATGGGAATTCTGTGCATGCAAAAAGCTTGACTGACCCCTGTGAGGTCACTCATTCTGTAGCCTATGGCTTTCTTGCTATCCTTTAATATTTCCAGAAGTTGCTCTTCTTGTTTGGTTGTTAAACCATAGTTTATAATGACAGGACAAACTTTGAGATTGTCTAAAAACATATACTTCAGCCCTTCAGGTAGGGGCTTCATTTCAGGAGGTTCTGGTTTTTTACTGATTTCTTCTGGGGTTTCGGTAACCTTTAATTCCTCATAGGTAGCTTCATGATTCTCCTCAGCAGAGTCGGGAGGTTTGGTGCAATCCTTATCTTGTTGGTCAGTAGGTTCATCATTAAAAAGGTCATATAGAGAAGTTTCCAAAGGATCGCATGACTCGTGATATTCTTGAGTAAGTTGTGACATCTGCTCAACACAATCTATCAGATAGACTTCCTCCTGTATACTTGGTCTTCTCATGCTTTCAAAGACCTTGAATTCCAGAGTTTCTTTTCCTAACCTGAGCAGTAAGGTTCCGGCTTCAACATCGATAAGAGCTCTAGCAGTAGCGAGAAATGGACGACCGAAGATAATAGGGTATTTGGTGTCTTCTTTTATGTCCATGATAACAAAATCACATGGGACATATGCGTCCTTGCCTACCTTGACCGGGATGTCTTCGAGAATTCCTAGCGGTCTTTTTACTGAATTGTCCGCAAGTTGGATTGTCATAGCAGTTGGAAGCAATTCTTCGAATCCTAATCTCTTGCATAGACTCAGCGGCATAATAGAAATACTTGCGCCAAGATCTGCCAATCCTTTCTTACATGATGAATCACCAATGTGGCATGAGATTCCGAAGGATCCTGGATCTTTTTGTTTCTTCGGCATCTTGCTTAATATGATATCTGATGTAGTTGCAGCCAATTTCACAGTTTCACACTCTTCCGTGATGTACTTCTTGGTGAGAAGCGACTTTAGATATTTGGTCCAGGCTGGTATCTCATTAAGAGCATCCAAGAATGGTATATCAACATGGAGCTTCTTCATAGCTTCTTTGAATTTGATGAATCTAGTATCAAACTTGGTTTCCCTCAGACGGGATGGGAAAGGGACACGAGGCTTATATACAGGAATTTTTGGTTCAGGAGTCTCTACTTCTTCATTGGTAGGTTTCTCAGAAATCCCCTTATCATTATTTCTCTCATTCGGTTGCGATTCTGATGTTGTTGAGTTTTGATCAGTCAAGGGTTCATTCTCCTCAGGGATATCCATAGTTGTTTTCGCTGGTGGATCCGAATAACTTTTCCCTGATCTTGTGGCGATAACCTTCAGATGCTCCGGATGTTTCGGATTGTTCTCAGGTTGTCCAGCGAAGATCCCAGCTTGTGGCTTAATACTAGCAGCAAGTTGAGCTAGTTGAGTTTCAATAGCCTTCTGCTGGGCTTGTTGATTGGCTATCATCGTTTGTTGTGTTTGCAATAACTTCTCGATGGTAGATAGCTTGTCATCAGAAGGGATAGGTCCTATTTGGCCCTGTTGTTGGTTCAAGTTTTGATACTGAGAGTTGTTCTGATAATTGTTATAGTTTCTGTTCTGAAAGTTACCCTTGAAGTTTCCTTGATTCCCAAAGTTCTGTTGCTGATTAAACTGATACCCAGATGGGCCTCTTGGTTGATTATTTGGAACAAATTGATGTGAGTTCATAGCTCCTGAAGGATTTCCGTACTGGAAGCCTGGGTGATTCCTATTTTGATTTGGATTGTAAAAGTTCTGCCCAGGGTTGGTGTTAATAGCATTAAGATTTTCCATCTGGCAACTATCTCCTTGTCCACAGGCATTGCTTAAAACGACATCATAGAGAACATTGCATGATAGTGTTGAATGGTCAGTGCCTTTGCACGCTTCACAAAACAAAGAAGTGGACTTGACTTGTTCTGGTTGCCTAGTTGGAGAATGTCCTCTTCCAATTGCAGCAAGGGATGATTCTATGTGATCTTGCTTTGCGACCAAGACTTTCAAAGTTTCAGCTATAGATTTGTATTCTGGGATAGCATCAACCATAGCTACCTTTAGGACTCCTTTACCAACAGATCTACCCCAGTTGGCTTGGTTTTCTGCTCCCAGGGTGACAACTCTCCATGCGCTGTCGTAACTTTGCCGCATGAAGTTCCCTCCGGATGAGGAATCAAGGAACATCTTAACATCATCTTCCACACCCCTATAGAATATCTCAATCAGCTGGTTCTTAGGAATTCCATGGTGTGGGCATTTTCGTAGGAGCTCCTTGTACCTATCCCAAGCTTCGGAAAGAGTTTCACCTGGGACTTGAGTGAAATTTGTGATTCGTCCCCTGATTTCGTATGTAAGAGATGGGGGGTAGAATTTTTCCAGAAAGGCGTTTTGAAGCTGCTCCCAGGTGGTGATGGGTACATCACTCTGCAGTGAGTTGTACCAACTAATGGCTTTGTCAGCCAAAGAGTACTTGAAGAGACGGAGTCGAATAGCATCATCAGAGACTCCATTTTGCTTCGTCATAGCACACAGGTCAATGAATCTGAGAAGATGACCTTGGCTGTCTTCAACTTGTTTACCGTAGAAAGGGTTGTTTTGAAGCAAGGTGATCCAATGTGCTCTAATCTCAAAGTTGGCAGCTTTGATGGGAGGAGGTTGTACCGGATGATAGACATTCGCGGCCTTTGGGATAGAGAACTCTCTAAGATCCTTCTGAAGTTCTGCTGCCTGTGCTGCTGCTTGTGCTGCTAAGATCTCCTGTTGAACTGCAGCTCTAGCTTCTTGCATGAACCTTTCTCTCTGCGCATTGATGGCTTGAGCCACCCTACGGGCTACTTCTTCTTCTTGCGCCATTCTGGCTTGATTCTCTCGGATCTGACGATGGAAGGTTCTATCGATCTCGGGATCAAAGCTCGCAGTCAGTCCGAGACTATCCGAACGGTGCATACACTAATCGTCAAGAGCACCTGAAACTTAAAAAGGTTTGAAAGTGAGATCCTTGGAGTAGAATAAAGATCAAGTAGATAAGCGATAGTTTCAAAAAGAAAAAAAAAACAAAATCCTAGATTAGTCTTAAAAGAACTTGATTTGACTGACTGATTCCGTTGTCCCCGGCAACGGCGCCAGAATTTGATGTGGACTTTTTGAATGCACTAACAAATTCACTCGGGGTTTATATCCCCGAGCTTTTACCAAAACCAAGTGCAACAATACCACCCGCAAGCGGACGGATCTTATCGCAGTATAGTTTAGGATCGAACCCAATGGACAACGTTTTTAAGAATCCTTGTCAGTTAGATCTAGCTCAAGTAAAACTAATATTTAGAACAATAGGTTGATTTTGGTTTGATTAAACTAATTGCAAGAAAGTAAACGTGGAATAAAAGATGGGTTTAGATTAATGATACGAAATCGCTGGGATGGTACCGGGTTTGACCACCACTACACACACAATCATACTCTCTCGCGAACAATCCAGGCACGAAATAACACTCCAAGTAGAGCTGCTGCAGAACCCCCCTTACGGGCGTCAGGTCCGCGTAAGCGTCACCATAGGCAGCCGATTTCTCATCGCCATCCGGATCATACGTCTTACGGCTCTGAAGATACAGAAATCCACGGAAGCTGTGAACCGCCCTTACGGGCGTTAGGCGCACAGAAGTGTCACCGAAGGTTAGGCGGACCGTCCCCTCGCGGATCATACACTTACGACCTCGATGAAATCCCATCCTATTTCTAATCAGGGAGTCAACCGTGCAAACCGCAAAGCAAACAAGCGACTATTGTACGTGTAAACATCGACGAAAAGCACGAAGATACAAAATCCAACTAAGGCTGTGAACCCCCCTCGCGGGCGTCAGGCGCACACAAGTGTCACCGAAGGTTAGGCGGACCGTCCCCTCGCGGATCCTACACCTACTACCTCAAGGAATCCTATCGGAAGTTCTCGTCAAGGAGTCTAACATGCTAAACGACATTCATACCTATGCATTGAAGTTCTCGCAACATAGGGAGCACAAAGATGGAAACACGCACATAACCAACTCACAAGCTTAACGATAAACGACAAAATGAAGAGTTATATACATTGCCATGGAAAGTTTAACAAGAGAACATGGTTTGCATGGGCAGCGGGGCTAGTCCCCGCACCCCAGCGAAAGAGGACTACTCGCTCATGATGCGAGGTACAAGAAAGATAGAAGAAGAAGATAGATCCGCCATGAGCTCGGTGTAGAAGGTGGACGCAGCCCGGTGAAGAAGATTCGCTCTTTGCTCCGTCTTCTTCTCCTTCTTAGCCTCCTTGGACGCAACACCAGCTGTAGGTGGAGTGGAACTTGATCGGGATGGTGCTCTGGCAGCCTTTCGGCGTCCGGAACTGATACCTCAAATGGGGACCCTGGGGGTCTATTTATAGTTTCAGATCTGACGCCAAACGGTTTGGAGACCGTTTGGGCGCCAAACGGTCTTGAGACCGTTTGGGCGCCAAACGGTCTTGAGACCGCTTGGGCACCAAACGGTCTTGAGACCGTTTGGGCGCCAAACGGTTTGGAGGTCGTTTGAGCGCCAAACGGTCTTGCTTTGATCGGTCTGGCTTTGGCATGGTCGTGCGGCTTTAGTTCTTCAATCGTTCCTTGCGCTCGCATCGAACGGTCTTAGGACCGCGCGGGACCAAACGGTCTTGGGACCGCACGACCAAACGGTCTTGGGACCGCGTGGGACCAAACGGTCTTGGGACCGCGTGGGACCAAACGGTCTTGGGACCGCACGACCAAACGGTCTTGGGACCGCATGGGACCAAACGGTCTTGGGACCGCATGGGACCAAACGGTCTTGGGACCGCATGGGACCAAACGGTCTTGAGACCGCATGGGACCAAACGGTCTTGGGACCGCATGGGACCAAACGGTCTTGAGACCGCATGGGACCAAACGGTCTTGGGACCGCATGGGACCAAACGGTCTTGAGACCGCATGGGACCAAACGGTCTTGGGACCGCATGGGACCAAACGGTCTTGAGACCGCATGGGACCAAACGGTCTTGGGACCGCATGGGACCAAACGGTCTTGGGACCGCATGGACTTCTTAGGCAACTGGTTTCGTCTTGTTCTTTGTGTATTCCAGCAAACGATCTTGAGACCGCATGGATCCAAACGGTCTTGAGACCGTTTGCCTGGAGTTGCCTGCTATACCTACATAAAATGAAAGATATTTAGTTAAAACCTTGATTATTGAATCACTTAGTAGTTTTGTGCGTTATGATTCATATTAGGGTGAAAAGATATGGAAAAGATATTAAATTGTTCCAAAAAGGTAATTGAAAATTATGATGAGTATGCACTCATCAAACACACAACCTCATCAAATTTTTTATGAAAAATGATGCCAAATAAGTGAATGAATTTTTCCTCGTGAAGGATATTTAGTTATCAGTTATTTGAGAAAAAACTGATGACCAATTAGTGGATAAAAACTTTCTTGAGTCTTGGCGTGGAACATTTGTCGTTGGTGTTTGTAATACTGACGCCGAATTGAATTTTTTTGGAGGTAATTTTTTCCCAAAAAATTTGTATCTTGTGGGTGATTTTGGATGTCGGTTTTTATGTCAAAAAATCGACGTTAAAGGAAAAGTGATACCCATGTCTTTTGTAAATCGGACGACCTTCACATAAAGGTGTCAGATGTCATTTTAAGCTGATGTTGTAGCATATTGGCATCAATTTTTACTTTCCAACCGATGGCATCAAATGTGATGTTATACGTCATTTCTATACTAGTGGTACTTGGATGTATTTGAGTTCATGGAGTAGCCTCATATTTTTACATTGTTTTCATTTAGTATGATTGGAGTCCCACACCATTTTCTTTGAATGGAACAACTTTAATGACTCAAAGAAAGACTTCTTACATAAGTATGAATTATATATGTTCCATCCTTTTTTCTTTAACATTGAGCATGGTTTGATATTACACATCAATAATTCTCTCCAGATTTACTTTCTTGTAGTGGGACTTGGGCTTCTTCATACGATTGTCAAGTGTTGGCAACCATCCACATATCAATTTATATACTTTCAATGGTTAGTGATGACTTCAATGTTACATTGATAGTCGTCCCATGGTAGCAAGATACCACCAGAGTAACCCAACACGTCAATACAATGTGAAGATTGATGCACTTCTATTTTAGGGATTCATTCTTTCTCCTTCTTGCACTTCAATCACATCTAGACATGTTAGATTGCAAATATTTCCCCGATAAATGGTTTTCTATCAAATGCAATAATTGACACTTTTTGCATATTTTTTAGGTACTTGGACCATAGCTTGGATGGATGGGAGAGACGGAAGACATTCTAGGGTCCCCCAACTCATGCAAGAGACTAAAGGAAGGTTCAAGAGCTCCCCCAACCTCCCTCTTATGGCCTATGGTCAAGATAAAAGCAAAGAATTCCATGGATCATGAAGTTTGAAGCTCAAAGTGCAAGCAAAGCCCCCAACACAACAACAGTGGCATAGAACGACCAAGCTGCAAATACAAGAAAACTCCATATAATCTAGGTCGAGGAGCATCCAGAATAACCTAAGCACCATGTCCATGCAAGGATTTCCCATAATGGCCATGGAAGAGACCATGGCCGCATTCCCAAAAATTAGAATGATTGTGTTAAAGAGAACAACTCCAAACCAAGTACCCCACCATGGATGTGCTATCCAACACTGTCATGCCACATATCACCCACCATGGTCGTGCCACCTAGCACGGCCATGCCACCTGGGCTCCACCAAAATCTTTCTTTCTAGCATGACTATGATACCAAGCCTCCAAACCCCAATTTTTAACTTTAAAATGCAACTCCACTAGCATTATTGTTCCATCTCATCATGATCGTGCTACCTCTTACCCACTACGGTCGTACTGCCACAAAAATCATATCTTTTTATGCACTGCATTTTCACTTTTTCCCCCAACTTAACCTAGTGATTCCCTACCACCTATATAGATTGTAGCATGGGGTGAGACATCCTCATCCACCCTTGACATTCATTTCTACCTAACTAGTCCATTCAAGGAGCTCCTACCTACTCCCACCTACCTCCACCTCATTTCCACATTCCTTAACCTCAAAGCCCTAGTTTTCTAGGATTTTGACCATTTCCATCCACCATTCCATTTTTTCCATCCATCTTGGAAGAAGGAGGATCTTCTCTTGTTGTTGGAGGTGAAAAGGAGAAGAGTGCTTCCATGAACTTCATCATCATTTCTTCTTGTTTTTCTTTTTCTCTTTTTTGTACTATGAGTATCAAAGTCCCTCTAGATGGGCCATTTGGAGAAAAATGTTACTTTGATACCATGTTACAAAAATAACTTGTAAACACTATAAATTTATTTTATGATGATTGTCTTCTACTTTTATCTTATTTCCCTATTTCTTCTTGAGTTTTGTTCTTAAAAACAAGGATTTCTTATTGATTTGTGCTTGAAACCACTTACACTCTAGGATAGAATGTCTTGTATGTGGCTATTTTAGGATTTCTCTTAGGTCCAACTACTGGATCCCTATCTTGCACCCCATATTCCCATATACATATCCCCTCTCTTACTTCTAAGTGGTAGATTCAAGTATCTAGTGTAGTAGTACTTAGTTCGATTGCCTAGGAGTTTTGTAAATGTTATATGTTGAGTGATGTCAGGTGAAATACCCTCACATTCACTTTTTGTGCCTACCCTTAACTCCCAATTTCCCAAGGACACCAAATCTAGAAACCTAGACTTGCTAGATCCTATTATAATTTCACCTAAGGGCTTGTCCAATTGAGCCTCCTATGGTTGGATAGGGTGTGGAAGGGTGTAGTTCCCCTTCATGCTCCTTATACCATCCATGGCCAACTAGTATCTTACAGTAATTTTATAACATTTATCTTGTTTTTTTGTTTAACATAGAATGAATGAATGAATAGAATTTGCATGTTATAACCCTCTAACTTGGATTTTAGTTACATTCCCCCAAATCGCCCACTCCTCATTAACTTGATAAAACCGCAATTGTCTTACATTGTAGTTGACGCTTTTGTAATTGGTAGATTTAATTACTATCTAGTTAATTGCCTTGTTCTTGATAGCTAGGTATTGTTACAATATTTAGTGCATATTTTTGCTTGCTTGTGTCGATCTTAGCTAGTTAGAGCTAGACTTCATCCCTTGCTTGCATTGGTTGTCAATTTCTGGTCTAGTGTAGAGTTAGATCATGATTTTTCCACTTAAGTTTGCTCATTCTATTTCTTACTTAGTTATCTTTCTTGCTAATTAAGATTAACTTGTCTAGGGTTAACTTGGGTTTTGATTGCTTGTCCCCTTTAATTGATTTCTTTTTTCCTTTAGTGTAATCGAACAAACCCCAATCAAACCCATGAACCCTAGACTCCACTTTAGGAACCTACTTAACATTATTGTAGCTATAGTGCCCCTCTCTCCCTAAGGTTTGATCTCGAACTTTCTTCTATCCTACACTATAACACGACCCAATGCATTTACGGATAAAGTGTGTTAGTCTTTGTGAGTGTGCCTATTATATACTTATAAATATTGAAAGATCTTGTTGTGTGTGGTAAAATTACATGTAATTAAATTTCAACTTATTAGGTGTACAATAAGTGAGAATATGCCAAGTTTTCTGAGTCCATTATCGGGGATAGAAAGTGCTATAGCTCCGTAGTATATGTGTTGTGACTCTCCCCTTAGGCAAATTCTTATGCTAGTTTTCTTGACTACATTTTGAGAACACACCAAGCTTTCTGGTGCCATTTATACAGATATAAAGTGCCATAGCTCCCTAATAGTTTTCGTGTGACTTTCACCTAAAGCTCCATATTTTTCTATCCTTGTTGACTGCATTAGGGAAACACAACAAGATCTACTCGATTTCTAAGTTGACTTAAATGTGAAGGCACATCGCCTCATATAGACAAAGGGAGAACAAGAAAGTTTGTGAGACTTGGTGAGATTCCAAAAGATGTTGTGAGATTGCCACATCACGAGGTTCCCATATGGAAGTGGCCCAATCTTTGTCGATCCAATGTTTTTAAAATGGGTTAAACAGTTGTTGACTCAACTTGTGGCGGAGCTTTGATGGCCAAGCCTCCAGAATAATAATGACCCCTCTTTGAGCACGTGGAGGAAAATTCTCAACATTGAGCCTCTAGTGTTGGACCGTACTATGATAGAAACTAGTCATCTCCCCATCCTAATTCCAAGGATGATGCAAATATGTATGTAATGAAGATTTTGGTGGATGTGTTAAATCTAATGAAGTCCCATGTGGGAGGTTCTTCTAGCCACTCCACCAACTCTATGGAGGCTCTTTGTGAATAAGTGCAATCTCTCCAATATTATGGAAAATCGAACAACCAAGGCCCTATGTCAAATTCTTACACTCTGGAATGAAGGAGTATGGAATTTTGTTTACTCACTTGAAATTTAATATCCACTTCCCTCCTTTTCCTTCTAGGATTGGAAATCTTGTATTTGACACATCCATACGATCAAATCCTTGGGTTTTCAAAATAGTGTAATGTCAAAAGATTCAAATTGTTGCTATTTGACTCAGACCTATTCTAATTCTAAAAAATTCGAGGTATTTCAAATTGTTTATTGATAAGGACAAAGTTAGGGAAAACCTCAGAAATGATTTCAAACCATCCAAACTTCTCTATAATGTAAGGAGAAAGGACAAGGGAAGAATAGGCAGAACCAAGGACCAAGGAATAGTTCAATATTTGAAGAGAATGTTCTTGGGAGATTGAAGAATCTAGATGAAGTGAGGAAGAATGTGTCCTCCCATGAACAAACAATCAACTGTCTGGAACAAAGGTTGCATCATATTTCCATATCACATGTCCATCATGAGGGGGAAGACTCCCTTTCCAAACCATGTAAATGCAAATAATGATATTGGTTCCATGGGTTCCACTTAAGTTGCCTATATTCCACCACAAAGTAAAGTTCAGCAATATCAAGGACCCTCCAAACCCATATGGTCCTTTACCACCACAACCTCTATCCAACCTCTAATACACCCAACAATCACAACCACAATGCCAACGACCTCCACAACAACAACCTTCACAATAACCACTCTATATCCTCCAAAACCAAAACCCACCATCACTATCATCACGATCTCCCCCTCCTCCCCATGAACAAGTGAACATGATGTCTAACATATGGGGTAACAAGGTTTTTGAGGAATCCATGAAGGGGGAGGAGAAATGGATAAAGTTTATGATGGAAAATCACTACTATAAAGTTCTAGTGAAGGTTTCAAGAGCACCGAAAGCCCTATTATCTCACCATTGTATGAGAGTTCCAAGTGCACTTGAGTTCTTTCTGTCCCACCTTTGTTGGAAAAGATAGTTCCTCTATCCAACCATATAGAGATGATAATACTCACTGTCCCACCTTTGTTGGAGAAGATCACACATTTTGTCTTGCCCTTTCTTGATGAGATAACACCAAATGTCCCGCCAATTTATGAAACGATAATGTAATGTGTCTCACCATAATTTGAGATAACACCACCAAGTACTCCAACCCATGATCTAATACTTCCTGATGTGATTGTTCGAGGTTATCAAGTTTTCACTATGATTGAACTCCCTCTCATGGACACCTAAGAAGACTGTTTCCTCAAGGGAAGGAAAGGGTATAGGATGAAAATTATGAAGGTCTTAAGGTGGATCAATGTGACCACTCATTTGATTGACATCATCAAGAAAAGTCCAACTTTTGTGAAGTTCCATAAGTGTATGTACACCTTAAAGAATCAGATAAAGAGGAGGCTACTCAAAGGAATCATGTTCAATGAGCTGAAATATTTTGTTGATGAGGACCATTGTTGTGAGATGTTTGATGATGATCTTAAAGGGGATAAAGGTTATCAAGTGAAAGCTTTTGAGAAGGTTACTGATGATGATGATGACTGGAGCACCTTCCTAGTGAATGAATGATAAATGGAGGAACACCAAGCCTAGATGAAGACAATAAACTTAAAGCTAGTTGGAGGAAACCCACCTTAGTATGAGATTCTTGTTCTAAAACCCCCTTTATTTTGGTACACTTTTGTTTTTCCAAGAAACACACACACACACTATACTAGATGGTTTTATGGTTTGTGAATAATTTTAGTGTAGCCAAATAGGAGGAAAGATGATGCATAGAGGATCCAGCCAAATAGAAGATCAAAATTGAAGAGAAAATTACAAATAATAGAAAAGCTACAAGAAGCGACCAACATGACCGTTCTACAAAACATGACCTTGGTGCTGGCAAGACAAAATGATACTTTTGCGTAGATTGACCATGGTAGCATTAACATCCAAAATTTTGGAAATAATTTAAAATTAGAATTTGGTTTTTTAAATAAATATAGTTTAGGGGATTATTTTCAAAAGTCTATGAAATGAAATTTCTTATAAAAAATGAAGTAAGAAAAACAAAAAGGGAACTCAAATACAGATCTCTTTCATATATGCCATAATGTCTCACAATAAAATAAAAAACATAAATATTAGTTTCCCCTTTTTTCCTCTCTCCTACCATGAAGGATGCTTGACAAAAATAAAAGATGAACATAAAAGGATTAGAATTTAAAAATATGGAGTAGGTACCTTGGGCAAGAACCTTTCCTATTACTTTTGATAAATTTTAACATAAAAAGAAAATATCATTGATCTCTTTCTCCTCCTCCTTGGATTAAAAATAGGAATGACAACCACTCCTTCTATGCACTACTTTTGAAAATATGAGATAAGTTACTCACTTGGACACACAATAAATGACCTCCTCTTTTCTTTTGTATACATATGATGAGAATACCATTATCTTTCATTCTCTCCAAGAAAGTTTTCTGAAAAGGAATAAATAATACAAGACATAACTATTGAATTGATAATAAGTGTTCATCTTGAATTTTTGCTCAAAGGATCACAAAGGAAAGTGAAAGTCTTTTCACATTATATCATCCTTTAATGAACAAAAATCAATATTACACCAATGAAAAATTATAGACGAAACATTTGAAAAAACCAAATTTTATTGACTAGAAAGGATATAGGCTACCTAATTAGCTTATGGTCAAATTTTGGTTTTGTTTTGACTTGGTTTGACCCCTCAAATCAATTAGGAAATGTTTTCAGATAGTTTAACTATGATTGAATCAACATTCATTTAATGTAATGAATTAAATCTATAGTCCATTTGTTTTTCCACTATCACACACATTACTGATATCTCCTTTCCTTTTTCATTAATGTGATCTGATGGTTCATGGGTCACACTTATTTCCTTTTTCTTGATCCAATGCCTTGAAAGTCATCCTTTTCCTCTAATGTTTTTCACATTGAACTTAGTTTCACAGTGTTTCCTTCAGACATCCCTCTATCCCTCATCTCTCCACCCCACATCGAGATTCTTTCACCGTAGATCTCATCCATCTCTCATATTTCATTTGATGCATAAGTCACCCACTCTCTTGCTTTGTTGATGAAATTCCCAATTAGGGCCTTCCTTTTCTAACTACCTCTATTTCATAGACACCACAAGAGAATCCCCCCCCCCCTTTTCTATATAATGGAATACTAAGAATTGTCTCTGCATCCTCCTCACTCATCCACATTTCACCAAGTTGCTACTCCCAACTCGATCGTCATCTCTGGCGACCTTTGATGTGTCCTCGACCTCTCTACCTTGCCCTACACAATTGACAAACCAATGAGCATTCATGACAACCTTCCAACATTTCCTAGTCATTGGTTTGCTTTGCTTCTACCTCAGTTTCGGTGATTGTAGCTTGCTTCTTGGTCCATTGTCAACATTTGCCACCATTGAGGTTGAGGTGTTTCTCTTCTATTGTGAGACATCATACAAGATTGCCTAACCTTCATGAGCATTTTTCCAGGTTTTGGTTGGAGCTTTCTGGCTCTAAAGTCATGGTTTTGGATCTCAAACCTTCCTCCCCTATTATCTGTATTTCTAAAGAACACCAGGGCCATGATGGTTCATTCACCCTCATGTTTTCTTCTTTAAATCCACCAGACTCCTAGACAATAGTTCACACTCTTCTTTCTCTACTCTATTTGAGATCTAGGGAGTTTCTACCTTCTATCAGCCTCACCATGGATGTACCATGGATCTTTTTGTTCCAACACACCCCAGGGCCCAAGCTTTATCTCATTGCCTTTGGCTTGGTGCAACGGAGCCACTGGAGATCCCAGATGCTCATGGATGGCTATCCACATCATTTTATTCATACAATAATATACACATGAGTATTTACAACTTTCTAGACGTGCTTTTATTTTATCATCCTTGAAATATGTTTCATGTTAAAAGATGTTTATGCCCCCAGTGTTCTAATTAAATGTAAAACACACTATAGTATTCTCAGTCTTTCCACATTTCATAATTTTCCACTTAAATTGATGTCACACTATGGTTTCTTGTGTTCTGATTGGTTCATATTACAAAAATCATACAAATTTCATATGACCTCAGATAATGATAAAAAAATATGCATTGGAAAGCTCTTTTGATTTTTTGTCGACCTATTTTCAAATTGTATTTTGTACAAACAAGCCCTTTAATGAACAAAAATTAGGGTTTATTTATTATCAACTAATGTAGATATCATGTTTTTAATTGAATTACAGGTGTTTAAGGACTCAATCAAAACAAAGGACTTGACTTAAGGTGGTTTGCTCAAGGTGAGAGGGCCATCTAATCTTGGAGTAATTAAATTTGGTTTGATTGTATATTTATGATTATGCACATTATTCAGCTCCTTGAAATTATAAATTCTTTCTAAGATGACATCATATTATAGTGTCACTAACTGCTTATGTTCTGTTGTAAAACACCAACCATGACTATGATTTATGATTAGTGAATTATGTTTAGGAAGGGAAAAATACCATTAAGACATTATGAGGGAGAATCTCCATTATGTTCAAGAAGGGAGGAATCCAATATAGAAATTATGAGGGAGAAATCCCATTATGTCAGTAAGAGGGAAAAAAACATGCTTTGGTTCAAGAAGGGAGAAAACCCATTAAGACATTATGAGGGTGAAATTCAAAAATACCATTTTTATAGTTATAGAAATCCCATTATGGTCAAGATTAATATGAAATACATTAATGATTATGTCAAGGTCTAAGAAAAAGAATAAAGAAATTATAGGGCAAAGAAAAAGAAAAAGAAATTACAGATGGCTTATTGGGAAATATGGCATCACATAAGGTAGTGAAAATTAAAATTTAACTTTCCATATCCCCTTAAATATTATATCACGTCAATAACTATGTAATGGGAAAGAGGGTTGCAAGGTTTATACTTGTTTCTAGAGAAATTCTAGTGACAATCCCATGCAGAAAATGGTGATTTTTTTCAAGTTGCACCTAGACGACAATAGTAGTGGCTTCTTGGTTGATCACCATGAACATCGATTGTATTTTTCCTAATAGCAGGTGGAACCAACGCCCTCACCTCTGTAGTAGTCCATATGGACCTGCAACAACTCTTATCATTCTAGATGAACTGATAAGAAGGAGTTTTCCCTTCTAGTCAGCATGCTAGTGCCAACTTTCTCTCCCAATAGTCTCTCCCTTGCTATCCCTTCCTTTGATAGGTAGGACTTACTTGGTCTCTTTTGGTTACCACAACCAGAGAGGACAACAATTCCCAAGGATTATTCCTATGTCCATAGAAAGCCTCGACTACTCCTCTATTTATAAGAGGGTCAAAGTAAGGAGTTTTTGTCTAAGTGGGAGTCTAAGAGATGGAATTTCATGAATTTTCTAGAACCTACAAACATTGAACTGGCTGATTCATTACTGAACTGGTCCGTTCACATGGGAGCTTCTTGGTTCAATACTCGAACTAGTCTTTTCACAATGTTTCCCAATCAAAATTGTATTGGAAATTAATAATTAATTAATGCACAACATGATGTCAACATCAATACTTTATCCAGTCACATTGATCAACCAAAGGGTCAGTCACAACTTGAATCGATTGGCACAGACATATGAGCCGATTGGTTGAGTTGATGAACTGCTAGTTTTAGAATACTGATTGCCAATCTTGGTTCACATTGACCTAAAACTTGAATCGATGAGTTCAACACTTGAACTGGTCGATTCACAATCAAGTTAGTCAATTTTCCAACAATAGTTGTTTAAATTGAATACATAAACACTTCAGTAATCAAGTTAAACATCATTCATGAATAATTTCCTATTCCAAGTGTATCCTATGTGTGTGACCCTAAAGGTTCCAAGTTATGTTGGCAATGAATGTCCATAACTGATTTATGACATCACAAGCAACGAGTGGTATCTAGAAAGATATCATTGCTACCCAAGTAATTGGAATGTTGGAGAACAACTTCAACATACAATATGTTATTGGTGTTATAGTTATAATATATATCTTTTATCTCTCATTTCAAGATTGAAATCAAGGTATGGAATCATCATCTTCTTCAGCATATGATCTATGTTCCTTGAACTGGAGCAGACTGTCTAAGATATATGTAAGCTCAATATCATATATTGACTTACATGAGCGTAGACATGCATTTCTCAGTCTCACTTATCAAATGGCCAGGATATCAAACTCCTTTAGGAGGGAGAAATCCCATCTAAATCACTCACACTCATTTCCATATGTCACAATGAACCTGCGCGTCACCTTTATGGCAACCCTTATTCATGGTCATAGTGAATGATGTCAAAGTACACCAAATGACAAGTGATGAGTGTAGTGACTTCAGCTCTAACAACCAAAATCACCAATATCACTATGAGAGCTGATTCTGACAACCAATCATGGTGTTTTCATGTATCGCTGTCAAGGTGGGTCTATCCGATACACTATTCTCTAACAAATATCTATGTGTTTGATTTGATATCACTTATCATGACTAATGAGATTATGTCATCAACCAATACACACTCTAGTCATAAGATTTATTGTTGACTATTAGCCTTCCATAATAACATCTGACTAGAGACATAACAAGATTCTATATATTCTTAACATCCATATGATCTCATTATTTAGGTCCTCAACCTGAAGACGTACGTCATGAAGTAATATTATTCTTTATACATTTTTATGTTACATCATTATTTCATAATTGAATAAAACATAATAAATTGGAAGATTGTCTTTATTATTAATCAAATTTTACAAGATATACAATTATGATCATCATATGATTGGCTTTCTGGGAATCCATTCCAGCATGGCTCCATGTAATACACTCTCAAGAAAAGAATACAAAAATGAGTTCTCCGGTATAATAGAACTCAAATCCCTTTCATAATCTTTCATTCACTTTTTATACCCGATGGGGATATGGTAAACAACTCTATACCTCACACCTATAAACATGCCAAGTGGGTTATGATCAGTGAGATGAAGTGTATGATGTAGTTCTAGAAAGTGAAACAACAATTCTAATCTTTTGAATGTATGCCATGCATGATACAGTTTATCGATAGCTCTATGAAAATTACATCACTTCCATGTGTGGATGGTATCCCATATTTGAAGCTTTTATGCTTGATTCACACTTGAATACGGTAAATGAATAAATATTTGTGGATTGCATGCCTAATTTCACATGTGAACTCATTATAGCCATATAACATCATGATCATGTTTTTCTTGAATGATTTGAAAGAGAGATTATGTTGGAGTATACTTGAGGACACGTATGTTTTTAGTTTGGGGTGGTGATGTAGCTCTATTTTAGGGCTTCATAATGTTCCTTCTTGCATTTAAGTTACATCTAGACAAGTTCGATTGCAAGATATTTCCCCTAATAAATGGTTTTTTCTTGAATGTTCTTACAAACAATCTTTGCATGTATTTTCAAGTACTTGGACCATGCCTGGGATGGACAAGAGAGAAGTAAAATTTTCTAGGTTCCTCCACTCATGAAGGAGTCCAAAGAAGGTCCAAGGACTCCAACAATGTACCCCAAGTTGCCAATGGTCAAGCTAAATAAAATAGGTCCATGGATCATGAAGTTTGAAACTCAAAGTACAGACAAAGCCCCAACATGGCCGTGGTGACACAGAACAACTATTCTACAATACTGAGAAATAATAATAGAGTCTAGTTCTAGGAGTTTCTATAATAACCTCAGCACTATGGCCATGCCAGCTGGCACGACCATACAAATGATCTCCCCGAATTATCGTGGTAGCTACCACAACCATGTTTCCAAATATCAGAATAATTATGTTAAAAATAGAATGATTCCAAACCAAGTAGCCCACCACAGACGTGCTATCCTGCATGCTCATACCACATATCACCTACAATCATGCTACATGGCAAGGACATGCCACCTAGCCTCCACCATGGACTTACTACTTAGCCTCTAAACCCCACTTTATAACTATAAAACTCCCCTCCACTAGCAAGACCATTCCACCTCAACATGATTGTGCTACCTCTTACACACCATGACCGTTTTTCCACAAAACCCTTTATTTTTCTGGACTGCATTTCCACCTAGACCCCTACTAAACCTAGTGCTTCCCTACCACCTATATATACTTGGTTTGAGACTATAGCATGGGGACATCCATCCTTATCCCACCTTAGCATTCATTTCTACCTACCTAGTTCTTTCAATGAGCTCCTATCTACTCCCATCTACCTCCACCTAATTTCCACCTTCCCTTACCTCAAAACCCCAATTTTATATGGTTTTGACCATTTCAAACCACCATTGAATGCTTTCCATCTATCATGGAGTAAGGAGGAGCTTCTCTTACTTTTGGATTCGAAAGAGAAGAGTGCTTCCAAGACCTTCATGGTTATTTCTTCTTCTTTTTCTCTTTTTCTCTGTTTTGTACTACAAGTATCTAAGCTCCTCTAGGTAGTATATTTGGG
The DNA here is from genome assembly GCA_963693085.1 of Alisma plantago-aquatica. Classification (NCBI taxonomy): domain Eukaryota; kingdom Viridiplantae; phylum Streptophyta; class Magnoliopsida; order Alismatales; family Alismataceae; genus Alisma; species Alisma plantago-aquatica. Next base: position 168,097,133 of record OY856413.1, read on the forward strand.
GCCAAAATGTTATTTTTAAACCATGTTGGGGGAAAACAACTTGTAAACACTATAAACTTGTTTTATGATGTGTTTCTTCTACTTCTGCCTTATTCCCATATTTCTTCTTGTGGTTTGTGCTTAAAAATATGGATTGCTTGTTGATTTGCGCTTGAAACTACTTATACTCTAGGGGAGAATGGCTTATATGTGGCTATTTTAGGATTGCTCCTAGGTCCAACTAGTGGATCCCTATCTAGCACCCAATCTTCTCACATATATATCCCCTCTATTACTTCTAAGTGGTAAATCTAGGTAACTAGTGTAGGCGTACTTAGTTTAATCACCAATGAGTTTCCTAAATTCTAGATAGTGAGTGATGTGAGGTGAAATACCCTCACCTCCACTCTCCATTCCTACCCTTGACTCCCAATTTCCCTAAGTACACCTTCTATAAATACATGGACTTGCTAGATCCTATTACATTTTCTCCTAATACATAGTTTAATTGAGCCTAGTAAGGTTGGATAGGTTGTGCAAGTGTTTAGTTCCCCTTCACACACCTTATACCACCCATGGACAAGTAGTAGATTAGGGTAATTATATAGCGTTTATCTTTTTGTTTGGTATAACAGTTTAGAATGAAATAATAGATTTTGCATGTTATGCCTCCCCAACTTGGATTCTAGATACATTCCCCCAAATGGTCCGCACATCATTAACTTATTAAAACCCCAATTGTCTTCATTTCTAGTTGACACTTTCTTAGTTAGTTGAAATAATTGCTTGGTATTTAATTACCTTGTTCTTGATAGTTAGGTATTTTAAGACTAGTTAGTGTACCTTTTTGCTTGCTTGTGGTAATCTTAGTTAGTTAGTGCTAGTCTTAGTCTCTTTCTTGCATTGGTTGTCAATTGTAGTCTAGTGTAGAGTTAGATCTTTCTTTGTTGCTTTCGTCTAATCATTCTCTCTCTTGCTTTGTTACCTTGCTTGCTAATTAGAATTAACTTGTATAGGGCTAACTTATGTTTTGATTTCTTATTCCCTTTAATTTCTTTCTCATCCAACTTTAATGTAATCAAACAAAACCCAATCAAATACTTGAACCCTAGACTCTTCTTTAGGAACCTATCAAAAAATAATCTAGCTCTAGTACCCCCTCTCTCACTAGGGATCAACACCTAACTTGTCTCTCTCCTATATTATAACACGACCCCATGTATTTGTGGATAAAATGTATTAGTCTGTGTGAGTGTGCCTAGTAGGGCCTTATAAATGTTGAAAGATTCCATTGTGTGTTCTAAAAGAACATCTAATAAAATTTCAATTGGTTAGGTTTACCATAAGTGAGAACACATCAAGCTTTTTAGCACCATTTTTGGGGATAGAAAGTGCTATATCTCCCTAGTAGTTGTGATGTGACTCTCCCCTTAAGCATCGTCTATTTCCAACTTTATTGGCTACATTTGGAAAACACACTAAGATTTCTAGTACCGTTTCCTAGGATAGAAAGCAACATAGCTCCGTAGTATTTGTGGTGTGAATCTCCCCTCAAGCACCATCTTTGACCAACTTTCTTGGCTGCATTAGGGAAACACATTGACGATGAACAAACAATTTTCTTGATGGTCATTGTGTCTTTGTCCCTATGCACCTTGTCTAAAGAATTAGTAATATTATTATTTTGTGTGATTCCATTACACACTACATGTAAATAATCATTCTGAATGTCAAGTACCTTTATTGTTCTAACATATGATAAAAAGTGAGGTTTTGAAACACATGGGCCCACTTCCCAAGCCACTAGTAGCGTTTCAGGATGCGACTGACCCCACTAACCACCATGGCCTCAACTTTGTTCTTTGTCCATACTGATGAACAATTTGGTATCAACTTCTTGATAGGTCACCATATATCCTAGTACTACACTTTGCGAAGCATGCCTAATCGCAAAGTTCTTAGTGATGGTCTCCTTGAAAAGGAGGTGCACCTGGATGATCCAGTGAATCCAATCATTCCCACTTAAGATCATTTATTTGAGGATATTTTTTTTTTGATGTTATAATATCCATCACACAAATTTTTGGCATCCCCATTAAGGCTCAACTATAGGGTCATAATCTTTTACTATTTTAGTGCAAACCCAAGCAACCCATGTACACCCATCTCTTGATCATGGCTACTAGTGAAAGGAATACTCTATCTATAGATATCCCTTTCTGACATGACTAGACTATACTAATCAAATGCTAACTAGACACAGTCCCATGTGAGCCCCACCTACAGGATGATAGTAGGCTTTAGTACTATTTCTAACATCTAGACCCACACCACAATCCTTTATTAGAGTTTCAAGAATGATAAATGGACCCATAGAGCACAACTGGCCTCAAATACATGGTCTATCCTCACTCATGAATTGCTTTGGGATTAACATCCCGACATGTCATCCATCCTAGTATTACTTTGGGCTGAGCATGCTTTGTCATAGAGTTACTTCTTAGTGATGGGATCCCTGAAAAGAAGGTGTGTTCACCTTAATGAAATGGGTAGTTCAATCATTCCCATTAAGATCATTTTATCTGAGGCCTCAAATCCTAGAATGTTATAGGTTTGAGGAAGACTAGGTTGCCTAATTGGAGTGAATATTTAGCCCCTATGTCTCTCAGTCCTCCTATTCTAATGCATTAGCTTCTTAATTATTAAAATTCATGCTTCTATCTACTATTTGTGATGCAACCTTCTTGTCGATCTTTAAGAATTGATCTGGATAGTGGTTATCACTTGATGGACCACCTTCAGGGTCCTTACTGTGAAGGATAGTTGGCCACATTCCATATGCATGAAACAATGCATGGAAAGTAAGCAAGGGCATGGAATGGATTCTCCTCCATTCATTGGGATGTGATATATTCCTTTAACATTTTCATTTAAAACTATGTGTACATCAAAAACATTGGAAGGTAGAACCTTCTTACTTTCACTTGACTGGATGGTGATGGTTGTAAGCTTAATTCCTTTTTTCTACCTAAAATTTAAATTTGTATTCTAGGAGTTTTTTCCTTAGTATTTTAATTGGCCTAAGTCCCCTTGTCAAGTCATTTTGTGTTGGCGAGGGTGGTTTCTTGATTTTCCTTTTCCTTCATAGATTCTTCGGCACCACCCTCCTTCGGTTGGGAGTTCATTGCTCTAGTTTGTTAGCTTGTATTGCAACCTTGTCAGTAGTAGTTGATAACTATTGTGAGTCAACACCTGATGAGTTTTTGGTCGCCACAATAGTGTACGTGCATGATACTTTAGTGTGCCCCATCCTTCCACACTTCATTCAGATGTATCGAAGGTTTTAATACTCTAATTTGTACTTCTCACCATTGACATATATTGGAGGAAGGAAATGTTTAGAGGTATTAATCTCCATCAACAATACAGAAAATTTTCCTTGATTCCCTTAGGTTGTGGTTGCATAAATCTTTATGGTATTTCTAGTTTCATCTTTGATACTCTCCAGTAGGCTTGTTTGGTAGTGATGGATTAGGATGTTACGAATCCAAACCCAGATTACCAATTTTTTTGGTAGGATAGGAAACAAACGGAAGGTTCATTCCCATGATTGAATAGACAAGTAGTGTACACTGACTTACTAGGGACCATCTTTCACAATCACCTTTTCTTGAAAGTTGTACAACATAGTACCCTTCATTGAGATTGATAATATGGTAAACATATTTGAGACTTCAAAGCACATGGATACAATTAACTAGGGCTTGATACCCTACATTAATGAGAATCACCCTAATGATAATTACAAACCACCATGGTTCTAGTAGTGGTTGTAGTGATTATTTCTTTGAGGTGAAAGTCAAAAGATCACTGATAAATGTGTATTTATGCTTTTTAATTTAATCTTTTAGATATCTTTTTAGGATTGTTTTGTTATTTATTTTCTTAGTTTTGTAATTAATTGTATTAGTTTAAATTTTCTCTCTTTACTTGGAGTTTTGATCAGATTTTGTGGATTTTTGTAGGAAAATGGCCTAATCACTCCAATCAGTAATCTCTCTTGGAAGATATTTTGCACCATTCTCGCAGTTCCTGAAATTCATGAATAGACAACACCAAAATAGTTATAAATCGCACATAAAAATTCCAAAATTTATAGTTTAGATATTTTTTTGAAAGATAATTTTAGTTTCTATAGGAAAAATATATTTCTCGATGACTTCGATAGTCATTTGACTGTCCAACAAACTAGTGAACGTGTCTATTCGTTTTCCCACAGTGCCTGATTTAAATATATACCTTGCACCAAAATAGGCATAACTCTCACATCCTAAGGCAGAAGTTAATGTTTAAATATGAGTTAGAAAGAGAATTCAATATCCTATAAGAAAAATATTTTTGGTTGCACAATTTAAAGCTTATTATCAGCCTAAATGCATACGAAACTTCTGAAATGGGATTCTACAGAGAGATAGTCAGAATTTGAAGGGTTAAAAGAAGGCATTCAACACTTCTCTTTATTTCCTATTGAGGAAGAGATTTCTCTTGATCAAGACAAATAAAAGCTACCTCTTCCATTTCTTCTCCAACCCTTTTAGGGTTTCCACCCCTCCTTCCCCTATAAAAGGAGGGGGGACTCCACAAGAAAAATCATCGAGTTTTAGTTGTAAATTGAGTCTTACTTGTAATGGAGTGTTAGTTTGCAATCCTCAATTTTGTACTCGGTTTTTCTTTCATAGTTGTAATCTTTTATTTTTGCAATACAAATTCGATTCCTCATCTATGGATCTTGGTTATTCTCATTCTTTACTTCTCATTCTTTTCTCTTGGAATAAAAGATTAAGGGATGAAATCATTTAACTATCACCACCTAGATCTCCATTGGAATTTTCTTCCTATGGTCTATGAATTCTTTCCTTCTTCATTTTGCTTCCCCTCCTATGGATAGTGAGTAGTTTTCTTACTGGGGCAAGGGGTGAATTCCCTTAACTATGTGATGATTAGATCAAAGTTTTACATGATTTTTTAGATAAATGATTTTTTGTTTGTATATTGATGATTTTAACGAATTGATCTCTCATTTTCATCGCTTGTTAATCTTGGAAGATGCGACCATGGAACCCAAGATCTAGAACAACTAAATTGATTTCATGGGAATTTAATGAGGTCTCACAAAAGTCCACATTTGGAAGATTGAACTAGGATCCGTGATTGCTAGGACCAATGGGTTCATGGGAAGTTCACCTTTTGTGAATCATTTACGAATGTTTCACATACCTCCCTTTATCTTTCTTATCGTGTAATTTCTTCATCTCATTTCACATCGACTAGGGTGATGTAATCCCTTAGTTTTTGGTATTTCTTTGTTTTGATTAGTTGATCTTTAATTCAACATCATTATTTTATTTTGTTTTAGTTTTAACAAACTCTTAGAATGGATTTTACATTCTAGTTCTTGCAATCGGATTTGAAAATCAACCATCTTCATCGACATCATTGTAGATCAACCATTCTATACTAGCCTTTATCGAAAAGTAGAAAAGGATAAACTCTAGGATAATTTTCTTAGTGATTGGTGTGTTAAACGACCCGCATCAATTTGGCATCGTTGCTAGGGACGACACGATTATTTTTCAGATTTGGTTGCTTGTATATCTTGTATAATTATGTTTCATATTCATTAACTTGTATAAATTAATCTTTTTTATAATTTCTTCTAGATTTTTGTAGTTTTTCTTTTTACCTTCTGAGCACTATTCTGGAAGTGTATCTCCTCTTTATGCTGAGTTTCCATTCCAATGATACTACTTTCTAGTTTTTTTTTTGTAATTTTAGTTTATTCTATAAATTTTTTTAGCTTTATAATTTTTAGTTCTCTTTGTAATTTTGACTAACCCATTATCTTGTAATCTCTCTTCTCTTGTGCATTTATTGAAAAATCTTTCAAGAACTTTTTAAAGGGAGTGGGCATCCCAATATCCCCCACAATGTTATTATTGTGGTCTTTACCACCATGCATGTCTTGCATGTCTAACTTTATCCCATAGCACCCCTCTTTAGGAGCCCTTTCATCCTGGTGGATACAATGTGAATCCATATTTTTCTGAGAACCATTATGGGGAACCTTTCTATCCATATTTTGAGGGGGGGTATGATCTACATAATTTTGAAGGGTATCACCAGCAAAACTTTTGGGGAAAAGGACATATTTATGATACCCAATATAATCCTCAGCAAGAAGAGAAACTTAGGTCCCTAGAGAAGATGGCCGCAAAATTGATAACTAGCAAAACCTTGTTAGCCACTTTGTTGAAAGCCCCATCCCAAAATCCAAATGTTCCAAATGTGTTCCCGCATGATTCAGTGATTCCTTGTAATAATGAATCTTCCCACCATGATGGATGCAATGGAAATTACAATCCATCATCTTCTAAATATTATTATGAGGAGCAATACCACAAGCAACATGTTGAGCATCAGGCCCAAGATCATTATGGGGGGTATGGTGAGGATGGCCAAAATTTTAGGGAACCCAGTTATGAAACTAAGTTCACTCCCCTACAAGAAGAGAGACTTAAGGCCCTAGAGAAGATGGAAGTAGAAGGACAAGAAAAACTTCAATCCAGTCAGGCCATGTTAGCTACCTTACTAGTTGCTCAATCACAGGCTCCCTTTATAGATCTTGAACAACCCAAGATAGTTCTTTTCAATAATGACGGTGATGATCCTATTTTTGTGTCATATATGTTAGATCCTAAAGAAATAGAACAAACCATGGAGCCATATTTTACATGTGATAAGGACGCTGGTATCCCTATATTTCCTTTAGAAACTCTATTACTTGAATATAAAATGTTGAAGAAGGAGAGTCATTCTGAAGATGAAACAACTCCTCCCATGTTTAACATAAACCCAATTGATATTAGAGACCAAATCCCTTTTTTGAGTCTATTTTGGATAATGAGCATCCAACCCCCTTTGATGAAACAATTCCTCCCATTTTGACACATTCCATTCTCATTCTTCATAAGGTTGATTTAGAAGGAGAGACACCCTTGGAAGAAGCACATATATCCACTTATGTTGTTTTTAAGGAATACATCCTCATCCCTCCTAAATCCTTGGGGACCCCTTGTACAAAATAATTAGATCCATATGTTATATCAACAATGAAACTTATTAAACCCAATGTTGATGGAATTATTTTTAAGGAGAAATAAAATTTTGAAAATAATTTTATATCTTTTGTATGAGCATCAATTCGCCCATATACATGTCATTGTGATGGTGGAAAACCTATGTCAGATCCTCCACCTAAATCTATACATCCTTCTCTACCAACATTACTGGTCGGGTACCCGCCATCCTACCCCAATCCACATCCATCTTCAACACTTCCCTTGCTATCAAAGGAAGATTTATGGATATTACTGGATGGAATGTGAGGTGAAAGAAAATATGAACACCCCATTGAGATTCTACGACTGCCCTATCATTGGGTACACTATGAATCTTCTTTGATGAAGGTCCCAACCCTCATACAAATCCCCTTTAGATGGACATTCTTCGAGCTACCAGGGCCACCTAGAAATCCTCACTCTTCTCTTCCCTCCGTCTCGAGTTTTGGTTTTTCTCAGGACAAGCAAAAATCTAAGTTTGGGGTGGAGGTGGGTGGTATGTTTCAATTCCACCCCCTTATCTTTTTTATTCCTACATTATTTCAACCTTTTTATTTGTTTTGCATATAGTTGCTTTGTTCATGGTCGTTATCTAGTCGGCCATGTTTTATTTCTTTTGCTGCAAAATGGCCTTTATCTAGTCAGCCAATATAAATAGATGTTTATCATTGTACCCCTTGAATTCAGTAAATCATTTGCAAAAAAATTCACAAATTGCCATGTCTGAAACCATCAAGTCACCTAGGACCCCAAAATACCATCACTCCATGGAAAAGTTGGCGAGTTGTATGGAATCAATCAAAACCAAACACAATTTTTCTCAAATTTTAAATTATGAATGAACTTGATATAAATCTTGTATAATGTGATTGACATGAATATTCTTTCTGATGTAATGACACTTTCAAAAAATAAAAAATGAGAAAATAAATGTGTGAAGTTATAAGCACAAGGACACCTTTTGTTTCCCCCTTATTTTCTTACTATAAAATAAAGCAAAGAATCACCACCAGAAAAAAATCAAGTCCAGAGTGTCATGCTTCCCAAATCAAAAGTTCCGTACCCCACAAAGGGGCGTACCATAAAAAGATGCCAAAAATGCACATAAAAATAATTGTGACCAATGTAACCACAACTCCACAAATTCAAACCCAGAGTTGAATAGAGGAGGGACAAAAAAAATTCACTTCCTTCTTTGTTTTCACACCCCCAATTTTATCCTGTTCTTGTGCAACAACTCACATAAAAAATTACAGTAATAAATATGAGAGTGTCAATGTAAAGTAAGATGAAGCATGTTTTTATGCAAAGTCTTGATTTAGAAACCAGATATGATATTTGTTTGTTATAGGGAACATAGAATTTTGTGATTTGTGATTTTAAGAGATTGAGTTGCTTGGCCAAATTTTGAGGTAAGGAATAAAATGATGTTACAAGGGTGAGGATAGACATGTTGTAAGTATAAATAAGAATTATTTTTAATTTTATTTTTTTGGGGACAAATAAAGATTAAAGTCTGAGGTATTTTGATAAATGTGTATTTATCTTTTTTAATTAATATTTATATATCATTTTAGGGTTGTTTTGTTATTTATTTTCTTTGTTTTGTAATTCTTTGTATTAGTTTAGATTTTCTCTCTTTAAATGGAGTTTTGATTATATTTTTTGGATTTTTGTAGGAAAATGGCCTAATCACTCCAATCATTAATCTCTCTTGGAAGATGTTTTGCACAATTCCTATAGTTCCTAAAATTTATGAATAGATAACACCAAAACAATTATAACTCCCACATAAAAATTCCAAATTTGGAGTTTAGATATATTTTGGAAAGATGATTTCAATTTCTTTAAGAAAAAATATATTTTTTTACGACTTTGGTAGTCATTTTACTGTCCAACAAATTAGTGAACGTGCTTGTTTGTTTTCCCGTAGTGTCTGATTTAAATATATACCTTAGACCAAAATAGTCATAACTCTCACATCTGAAGGCAGAAGTTAACGTTTAAATACGTACTGGAAAGAAAATTCATAGACCTACATAAAACAATATTTTTGGGGGAACTTTAATCTTTTTACCAGCCTAAATATGCATGAAAATTCTAAAATGGCGATCAATGATTTTCTGTGTTGCCTATTGAGGAAGAGATTTCTCTTGACCAAGACAAAAATCAGTTGCCTCTTCCATTCCTTCTCCTCCCCTTTTTGGGTTTCCATCCCTTCTTCCCCTATAAATGGAGGGGGGACTCCACAGGAAAAATCATCAAGTCTTGGTTGTGAATCGAGTCTTACTTGTAATGGAGTCGTAGTTTGCTCAATTTTGTACTCACATTTTCTTTCATAATTCTAATCTTAATTTTTGCAATAAAAATTCGATTCGTCATACCTAGATCTTGGTTATTCTCATTCTTTACTTCTCATTTTTTTCTCTTGGAATGAAGGATTAAGGGATCAAGCCATTTAAGTGGCACCACCTAGATCTCCTTGGAGATTCTTCTTCCTGTGGTATATGGCTTCTTTCCTTCTTCCTTTTTCTTCCCCTCTTATGGCTAGTGAGTCATTTTCATATCGAGGCGAGGGGATCAACCCCTTAGCCATGTGATGATTAGATCAAAGTTCTACATGATTTTTTAAATAAATGGTTTTCAGTTTGGATATCAATGATTTTAACGAAGTGATCTCTCATTTTCATCGCTTGTTAATCATGGCGGATGTGACCTTGGAAACCAAGATTTAAAACAACTAAATTGTTGTCATGAGAATTTGGATGAGACCTCAGAAAAATCCCCATTAGTGATCGCCAGGACCAATGGGTTCACCGAGAGTTCATCTTTTGTGATTCATTTATGAATGTTTCACATACCTTTTTCTATCTTTCTTATCATGTAATTTCTTTGGTCTCATTTCACATAAACTAGGTTGGTGATATTCCTTAGCTTAGGTATTTCTTTATTTTGATTAGTTGATCTTTAATTCAACATCTTTATTTTATTTTGTTTTAGTTTTAAGAAACTCTTAAAATGGATTTTACATTCTTATTCCCGCAATTGGATTTGAAACTCAACCATCTTCATCGCCGTCTCTGTGGATTGAACCTTCTACACTAGCCTTTATCTAAAAGTAGAAAAGGATAAACTCTAGGATAATTTTCCTAGTCATTGGTGTGCTAAACGACATGTATCAATCACCACTTTGATAAAAATGTAAATCTTTAGTTTTCAGGGTTTCAACTATCGATGTGTGTATATTGGTGAAGTTGTAGTTGGTGTTCTTTCCCATGTTTGCATTCTTATATGAATTATCTCTATTAACAGTCTCCTAGGTTTCCATATTAGTGTTTCCACTCAGTGCCACTTTACTTCTGTGTCTAACGTTTGGTTAGTTTTTCACGTGGCATAAGATTTGTCCCCTTAGGTTTCATTCGGGATAGGCGGGGGATCATGGCTAAGGTTACCTTGATTGTCACCTCTCCCTCCCTAGAGACTTCTACCAAACCCAAGCAAAAACATGTATGCTAACTATAAATGGACCAAAATTTCTTGAAATATTAAAATCCATAGAAATATTTAGAAGAAGAAAACTATGTTACCATCAAATTCACATCTTTTAACAATGTATACATTATCATGAGAGGGTGGCTTTTTTGTAAGTCAATAGGATATTTATTCTTCACTCCCTCCTTCACAATACGTTATAGAAATTAAATGAATAAAAATGGTAGTACTAGTATAATTCCACAATGCATCAACTAAGTATTGTCTATTTTGTTAGGTTTTTAACAATCCATTATCTAGTCTACCCGATATTCTTTCAAAAAGTGTGAAATCATGAAAAATGTCAATTCATAATGATAAAATGCATCAAAAAGTATTTGTGTACAAAACTCAAAATTAGATTATAGTTTTCAATAAATGATAGGCAAACTGTAGTCATTAAATTTTTCAACAACATGCTTAAAGATCCACATAGAATGAGAGGAAGAAATACAACCATTTTAAATCTATAAGTATCATCATTCAAGATGTCAGGTAGTGAAAAGATGATCCAATGTCGAACTCAACAACTCCAATTTGATCACAATAATTGTGACTATCTTAGGTGCCAGTTATCAAAATAGGATTTGAAGATTAATACAATTGAAACAATTTAGTGAATTAGTCAATATGGTGATACAAATTCACTAGAGGTGATATTTAAAAATATTTTGACATAAAATTCTCACAAGTGCAATGTTTTCTAACCAAAAAGGGCATCCAACTAATGGAGGATCAACATCTGACTACCATTTTTGTCAATTTCCATGGTGGCCCCAACACGAGATAGATCCATAACCTAGTCCCAATAAACTAAAATGGGCTCTGTATCTCCAAACATGTGCAATGTACCCCCAATTTACATGATCCATAATTTGATCTTGACTTGCAAGCCCCCATAGCCTAACAAAAAACCCTATGGGGATTGAGGTCATGTGGGGCACCCACTAGGCTTGTGCTACACTTTAGGGGTTGAACCTCACTATGATCAATCTTTGATATAATACAGTGTAGGCCTACTTGAAATCTAGGAGATGAGGTATCTAATAATCACACATATCCTCTTTTTTAGTTGACATGCCCATGAAATGACATTCAAAACCATCTAAAAAAACTACTAGGTGAGGCACACACCTAAAAAAATGCCCGTATTTACTAGATTTTACAAGTAAATAAAACACAATTAAATGCTCCTAAAATCCTATTGAAGGTGAGGGTGTGCACCAAACATGATCTCCTCTTGTTGGTTGTATGCCATGACAGCCATCATGTGTTGACTTTAATAGCGGTACATTATACATGATTTACTTATTTATATATGAAATTCCACTTATTATTTTTTTCACTATTCATACACCAAATATATTTAATAATCTACTAAGAATGTTTTTCCTCTCTAACATATGGTTTGGGTTGAGGACTTTAATATGAGATCATATGTATACTCAAGAATATTTCTTGTCATGTCCCTAGTTATTTATTACTGCGGATATTATAATTCAAAATAATACATATAACTATTTTGTATGTTGAATGATGACTATGTATCTTTATTCATGGTATTGGATATCAATTCAAATGCTTTAATACTTGTTAGAAAACAAGTTGTATTGGACATATCCAATTTGATAATGACACATGGAATCTATGTCATAGCATTCATAATCATATATCAACAAGATAGTGTCGAGTGTGATCCTTAGACCTAAATACATTGCAATAATCACATGTTGTTCGGTGTACTTTAACAACAAACAATGTGGATCTAAATAAAGGTTTATATATAGATAGAGATTGGATCCATTCTGGCACTTATGAAAATTTTTTATTTATGTATATGGAATTTGTTCCTCCATCAGATTGGTATCTTGACCACTTGATAAGTTTAACTATGAATTGCATAGCCATTCTAATATGAGTTGATATGTGATATCGAGAAGTGATAGATGCAATAGTCTTTCCTAGTTCAAGAAACATAGATTAAATGTTAAGGTGATGACAAAGTACATGCCTAAATTTCAATCTAGATATTTGTGACAAATGGAATATACAATCATGGTAGTATAGGTTGCTTTACACGTTTACGCTGTTCTCCAACTTATTACTATTACTTGGGTAGCAATGATGTGTTGCTAAATACCAACCCTTTCTTGTGATGTTGTGTACCACACCATTAATGTAATAGGAAACCTACAACACAACACACATATGGTCTCTTAAATAAGTGAAGTTTGCAATCACACATACAATTAGAATAGTTTTGGATCATGTATCTGCTGATTTCTATCAAATCGAGTGACTAAGAAATTGCAATTGTCTATTGGATGGTTTAAATCAGCTGGTTAGTTTGAAGGTCAACCGGTTGATTGATCACCAAATGTGCAAGTGACCAATTTCCTGACTGGATAGTCCAATTAGGTGGTCGGGTAAAATTAGGGATGAATAATAAATGGAATGTCTTAATTGATTTGGAATCTACATGAGCAACTCAAATCAGAATATGACTTACTTACTATATAAATTGTTTGACTGGATGGTCCTATCGGCTGATTGGGTTTGCAAGTCAACCAATTAATTAATGAACCACCGACTGGGATGCTTCTCTAATTTTTCCAATTTGATTCTCATTGTGAGTTGCAATTAGGAAAAAGTTTGGATTAATAGAAAATCCAAGCCCATGATTATCCTATACAAAAGGGTGGAAGTCCAAGGGGATACACACATTGTGAGATAAGTTGTTGAAGAGTTTCACCACTTGGAGAGAGAAAACTCACCCTTAGGACAACAACCCACTATAGTAGGAGAAGGAGAATGAGACATGGTATACTAGAACATTGACAACTCTAGTTTCTATTGTGTCCTGGCCACTAAGGTGGTGCACCATGAGTTCCTTCATCTGTCTGGATGAAGTACAAGCTGAGCCCCTTGGGCAGACTCATTAGGAGAGTGAACTTCTTTAAGAGAATGAATTTCTTCTTTGAGAATACAAGGTATTGAGGTAAGTAAAAGGCAAATATAGTAACAATCACTTCAGATCTAGATTCTGATGTGAAGGTTCTACACCAACATAAGACATGCCTTGTTGTTGGATAGTTGTACTGTGACACTGTATATTTGATATTCCTTCTATATTAATGTTATATGGCGACTACAGATCAATTGGCTAAAAGTCTTGTTGTGAGAAGATTTTAATCTATTGTGCTCCTTTCCCTAAAGTCTTGAAATGCAAGTGATTCATTGGACAAATATTATGCAATTGTATCCATGTTAATCACCAATGATTGTATATGATATGATATATTTATACTAAATAACCCAATACAACACCCCTTGAAATCATTTTATTTGGAATACATGGATATGAAAACTAGATTGTTATGGTGATTTCTTGTGATAAAAAATATGTATTAGAGTCATTTTATGTTGTGATCAAAATATGTAGCATGTATTTGTGTTAAATTCCATGCATCTCTCTCTACATTCTCTGTGTAAAATTTGATTCTTGCAATTATAATAGGATGATGTATTGAAATAATTGGTGGATAGTGGTGGAGACAATCAAAAGCCCACACTAACAACGAAGGTCCTTTAATGGTTTGTGATGAAGATGAAGGATGAATACATCATCAACTGAAGAACTTCCCATGAAGGAAATAAAGTCAAGTGAGTGGCTCTCTAGTCAGCCAAATGGAATACTCTATAAAGGGAGATTTCAGTTTTATGGGATGTGAATACTTTGGTTGTTTATTTACAAATTTTGCAACTTTTGTTAGCTCAATATATTGTACTAGTTTCCACATCTTGTTTTATATGTTGTGCTAATTGTCACAGAATATGATGCATACAATATAGTATACATAATGTTGATTGAATACATATATTTTTTATATCAAATTCCTCAACATAAATATTAAAATTTAAATTAACTTTTAATCTACAATACAAATGAAAACATTTCAACTATGTGTGGGCATGCCAAAGCATGGTGAACTATCTATCTTGGAGAATTGTGGTAATGAGTATTTTAGTCTACCAAAGTAGGGTGCATAGTTTTATGTACTAACCTTTGGGTTGGACTTGAATAGGTTATCATAATAGGATTATGCACCTATAGGCATAAAGATGGAATATACTTCATAAGATGATTTATGAAAATAAGTTGTGCAACCATCTATCCAACAGTTGCATAGCATGTAGTTGGTAATTATTTCCTATAGAAATAGTTTAATTGTGAGTGGTCAGTCAAAGTTGACTGATAAGTTCATATATTATGTTCTTGTCTCACAATGTTTTATGGTAATCATCCAAATTAATAGTGATGGCTGTTAATTTTATCAAAATAGTGGAAACATTATTTAAATATTAAGTCAACATCATCAAATTAGATTAGTTTGTAAATCTAATTGCTTACTTGTGCTAATATGTTCATTGTAAATCTAATGCCAAATACACATATGCACTTATTATTGTAATAAATAATTGAGCAAAAAAAGTTCCATGGGAACAACTTCCATGAAGGGTATAGGATATCGATAATTATTCTCACTCTAGAGAATAATATCCATCTCTTGTAAAAACCAAAACTAGAGAAACCAACTCCAATCACACCTAGGGCACAAAATTAAGCTTATTGTAAGCATATTGCTGACACTATTGACATCCAATTTCTTATTCTATGTTCCATGAATCATGAACTTTAATAGGAACATGAGGACATGTAAGATCTAGAGATGGACATACATCTCATGAATATTTTCCAAGCGAAAGCATCACTAGAGATGTATGATTTATCCAAGGCCCTATTTAAGTACAACATGGGTGAAGTTGATCGAGTTGGGACCCATGTACTCAAGTTGATAGGGTATTTGGATAGCCTAGAGATACTATGATTACCCTTGGGCCAAGAGTTTTCTACTGATATAATCTTGAAATTGGTGTTGAATCTTACAATCATTTTGTCATGAAGTACAATATTAACAATTTTCTTTATATGTTGTCTAATTTTTTTGGCATTTTGAGAATCGATGAGACTCAAATTAAGAAAGGAAAGACAAAATTAGTGTTGAAGGTGAATCAAGGAAAGGGAAATTTAAAGGGAAAAGGAAAAGCTAAAAAAAGTTCTAAACTTTTCTTGGAGCCCAAGTCTCTTGCTTTTGAAGATAAAGGAGGAGTAGGCAAGGAAGGAAATGTCGCCATTGCAACGAGGTTGGACATGGGAAAAGAAATTTCCCTCTTGACCTTGAGTAATTAATAACGAATAAGAAGGATATGATAGAGATATTCAATCCATGTATATATGTTATAGAGATAAACTTATCTACTTATTCATATTGGGTATTGGATACCAGATATGGAGAAAAATATACTCTAATTTGTGGGATCTAAAAAGATGTAAATCCTTAATAAAGGGAGAGGTGAATCCATCAGTTGCTAATTGATGTAGTGATTCTGAAACACTTTTCCCAAGATGTTTTCCTAGCTTTTTAAGCATGGATTATCACTATCAGTTGTTTTTTTTTACTTTGTTTTCCATTTATTATCCTATTATTCACTTATGTAGCGATGATCTCACATTTATATTGAAATACATGATTTTAAAATCATTTTATCAAACTTATGTTGTTGTTCATCTTATTTTAGGAAATTTGAGTATATATTTGACAATTTGGTGCTTCGAACACTTGTATCAGTACTATCGATATCTCACGTCCAACAATAGTATATGGAGAGTAGCATCATTTATATGGAGAGATAACTTGGTGCTAGTGAGAAGTGGGTTGATGCTATTGTTGTTGGTTATGTATGCCTAAAGAGACAATCATGTGATGATTGTAATGGCATATAATGTCAAACGATTTGATTATTAATAAAAGGCAACCTTCCAATTTATTCTGTTTAATTTATTTATGAGATAATGATGTAACATTATAAATGTCTAGAGAATTATATTACTCAATGATGTATCTATTCAAGTTACTATCCTTATGGATGTTAAGAGTACATATACATATTCTCAGTATGTCCCTGATAAGTTCTTATTGTGGAAGGTTGATAGACAGCAATGACACTTAAGCTCAGAGTGTGAGTTGGTTGATGACTAAATCTCATTAGTCATGCTATGGTGATATCAAACCAAGCATATATATACATTTTAGAGAACAATGTATCTGGTAAACCCACAGTGATTCTGACACATGGAAGCCAACATCATGGAAGTCATAGTCAGGTCTCACAACAATTGTGGTGGTTGTGGTTCTTAGACCTGAAATCAATACACTCTTCACATGTCATTAGGTACACTTTGACATCATCAAATGTACTCCTGAAACATGGGTTGTTATAACGCTGGTGATTGGGTGACGTTGACACATGGGGATTGATTGTGAGGGATAGATATGGGATTTGTCTCTCCTATTGGAGCCTGACGTCCTAAGCCTCTTGATTAGTGAAATTGAGAAAAGCATGACCATGCACATGTGAGTCAATATTTGATATTGAGCTTACATATATCTGAGACAGTCAACTCTTTGTTCAAGAAACAAGACTGAATAATAATTAGGGTGACTGGTCCATGCCTCTAGTTCAATCTGGACATCAGTGACAACAGAACTATACAAACACTATAACACCTTACACATATTGTAAGTTGAAGTTGTTCCCAAACTTTCCATTTACTTGGGTAGCATTGATGTGCGACTAGGCACCACTCATTGCTTGTTATGTAATAAGTTGTTATGGACACTCACTACCAATGTAATATGGGACCTATAGGGTCACACAAATAGCTCTCGACCTAGAAGAGGAGTTCAGATCTCAAGTGTTGAGAGAGTCTTCTGGAAGTGCCAAATGGCCATCTCAATTGTTGAGATGGGCGTTCAGGGAGTCAAGCCTATTATGAGTTTTAATTGGCTAAGGAAGTTAACTGATCAAATAGACTTGCTCGACTCGGGTCATAAGATGACCATCTGGGTGAACTGAGATAGACATCTTGCATGGGTGAGATAGTCCAGCTTGGCTGAGGTAAGGTTCTAGATATTTCCTAATTCATTTGAGTTGCACATTACTTGTTGTGTAAGGAAATTAATATGGGATATTAATTGGAAACAAATTGCAAAATTCATATACAAATAGGAAATAGCCAAACGACTGTCTAGGTTGTTCCTAACAACCGTCTGACATGCCAAATGATCGAAAGGGTTTCCAGACAACCGTCTGGATTATCAACGGTTGCTCGATTTCCAAAATTATTGGGAAAACTTGAGATCTTCCGATCCTTTCCACTCCCACATCGACTGGGAACCTTAGTAAAACCCCCGCTTATAAATAGATGGGTAGTAGGGGATTTCCAGAACACAACACAACCAATTGAGAAACAATTTCTCCAAAAAATGCTCTCCTCTCTAGTTTTGGTAACAACAAAAGCCCAGGCAAGTCCTACCTGACTAGGGAGGGATAGCCAAGGAGAGAGCAACTGAGATCATTGTCGTGGGAGATCAAGTTGGTGACTAGTACACCAACGGAAGGGTCGACTCCTTCATGTCTGTGTGGACTACCATAGAGTCATGAGGTCTTTGTCTTCAACTAGGAGCACAACGTCAACAAGCAGTCTGTGACAAGAGGAGATGCTAAAGAAGATGAGGTTCGTGGTTGCAGTCTGTGGTGTAGATCAGAAGGCGCACCAGTCTGACGGGTCCCAGTTCAACCAAGATTCAGAGTTGCACATATACGACGATGAGGATTGTAATTGAACTTGCTCTAGGACTAGGTATATCCTCCAAACCATCTTTCTTGTATTATAATAATTGTTGCAATCTAATGATATGAGGAATATGGTACATAAATTTTTGTTTTTGTTGCCTACTCTATAGCCATTTTTCCTATAGTGGTATCAGAACCAATGTCAATTTACTATATGATGGGATATTTGGTATGATCAAATTTTTGTTTTTTTGTTCTATTATTGCATGCGATGTGAATAATATCTTATCAAATCCAATACAATGATAATCCCAGACTAATATATATATACATACACATATATATATATATATATATATATATATATATATAATGTATACATATATATATATGCTATTCATCAAATGTCATTGGGGTACGATTTGACATCATCAAACATAGTACTAAAACATGGGTTGTTATAACAATGATGATTGGGTGACTTTGACACATGGGGATTGACTGTGTGTGATATATATGGGATTTGTCCATCCTACCAGAGTGTGATGTCCATGGCCATGCACATGTGAGTCAATATGTGATGTTGAGCTTATATATACCTCAAACAGTCTTGTCTTGGTTCAAGAAACAAGATCGAATAATAATGAGTGTGACAATTCCATGCCTCTAGTTCAATCTGGACATCAGTTACAAAGGAACTATACAAACACTATAACACCATACACACATTGTAGGTTGAAGTTGCTCCCCAACTTTCCATTTACTTTGGTAGCATTGATGTGTGACTAGACATCACTCAATGTTTGTGATGTCATAAGGTTTTATGGACATTCACTGCCAATGTAATATGGGACATATAGGGTCATACACATAGGTGTTGAAAGAGAAGAGGAATTTAGATCTCAAGTGACAGTTGAATTAAGTTCTAAAGTGTTTAGGTATTTGATTCATGCAACAAATAGGTTAATGGAACTGCCAAACGCCCATCTCAAGTGTTGAGATAGCTGTCAAGAAGTGCCAAATGTTTTTCTCAATTGTTGAGATGGGCGTCTGGGGAGTTAGGCCTGTTATGAATTTGAATTGGCTAAGAAAGTGAACCGACCAAACAGACTGGCTCGACTCGGGTCACCAGACGATCGTATGGGTGAACTAGATGGACGTCTCGCTTGGGAGAGATGATCTGGTTCATTCAAGGGAAGGTTCTACGTATTTCCTAATTCATTTGAGTTACACATTACTTGTTTTGCAAACAAATTAATATGAGATATTAATTGGAAATGAATTGCCAAATTCGTGTACAATTGGGAAACATTCAAGCAGCCATCTGGGCTATGTTAAACAACCATCTGGCAGGCCATACGACCGTCTAGGTTGCCAAATGACCATCTGGGTTGTCGTAGGTTGCAAGATATCCAAAATTGTTGTGAAAATTTGAGATCTTTCGATCCCTTCCACTCCCGCATCGACTCGAAATCTAGACCCAAATCTCACCTATAAATAGAGGGATATTGGGGGATTTCCCGAACACAACACAAAAAATTGAAAAATAGTTGCTCTGGCATATGTTGTCCTCTCTGGTTGTGGTAACTATGAGAACCCAAGTAAGTCCTACTCGACTAGGGAGGGATAGACAAGGGAGAGATCAATTGAGAACATTGACGTGGGAGAGCAAGTTGGTGACTAGTATACCAACAGAAGGGATGACTCCTTCCTATATGTTCTAGAAGGAAGAAATGAGTTCTAGGCGGTTCGTATTGACTACCATAGAGGCGGGAGGCCATTTTCTGTCACTAGGAGGACAACATCAACCAAAAGTCCGTGAGAAGAGGAGCTACTGAAGAAGACGAGGTTCACGACTGTAGTCCATGGTGTAGACCAAGAGGCACTACATTTAGACGAGTCCCAGTGCAACCAAGATTCAGAGTTGCACATCTAGAGTGATGAGGATTGTCACTGGACTTTCTCTAGGACCAAGTATATCCTCCAAACCATCTGTCCTGCATTATAGTAATTGATGTGGTCTACTGATTACATACATTTTTGTTTTTTCTTCCTGCTCAGTAGACATATTTCCCTACAATTACAACTCATACTCAATGGTACTTATTGAGGGTATAGAGAGCATGTATGATGGAGATTTATTATCTCAGTGCCACTGACAAACAAGTCAATGGTACCAAATTCAACATCTAGACTCCAACGGGAATCAACTCAGTGCTAACAATGTGTCTGTCAATACTGCTAATACAGATCAAGGAGGCATAAGAGGCCAACCGACTCAGTGCCACTGACACCCTATTTGTGGTACCGAAGCAACACAACCATGGTAGATATGAAATTCAGTCAGATCCAACAACCATAAACTAAGTGGGGGTTAGGCCTCACTTATGACCTAAGGAGTGTGGTCACAACCCAGGTACCATCCAAATTTTGGAAGCAAAGCTGAGAGGATAGGAAAAGAAGGAGACAGCCACCAACTGGACAATCCAGAAACCTCTAGAGGATATATTTCTAGTAAAAAAGAAGCAAATCAGGTGTTTGTTGGAGAGGATTGCCGAGAGGACTTCTCAAGGAGTTTTGACATTAGTTTTCCAATTTTTAGCTTCTCTTTCCTTCTTTTATTCCTATTGTGATTGTGATGGAAATCATTCTAGGTTAAACCCCTTTATTCCTTTGGACTTAGGATTAGCCTAGCATAATAACATTGTATTCATATTCAATGTGTTTATAATCACTACAGGAAATGTAACTTTTTGTGAATGATGATTCCTTCACAAATGTACATTAATTCCTTCAATAAAAAATTCAGTTGAAGGCCATTCCTTCACAAAAAGTCCTACTCTAAAAGCCTCTTCACAAATACTTTGATGAGAGACTCTAGCCTTCACAAATACTATTTTGAAGGACTATTTGACCTTCACAAAAAAACTACCCAGGCCTCCCAAATACATTTTGAAGGCTAATTGCACAACTTTCAATGAGGTTCTAGGGCCTTCACAAATACTTTTTTTGAAGGATTATTTGACCTTCACAAAAACAATTCCCAGGCCTCCCAAATACATTTGTGAAGGCTAATTTCACAACATTCAATGAGGTTATAGGGCCTTCATAAATATACTTATTTTATCATGAATTACAATTGTGATCTATATTTTCCTATTTGTCAATGAGGTTTTAACTTTCTTATATTTCATTAAGTAATATTTTTGTGGCTTCTATCAGGCACAAAGAATATTTTAATAAACTAATTTAGTTAATAAGACACAACAACCATAACAAATCACTCTTTTGAAACATTCCTTTTTATTTCACATAGAAAAATTGTTCATTACATAGGGGAGGACATCGGCCTTTTCCCCTTAATCGATACACATTTCAATGTAAGTATATATCGACATTTTGACTTTATCACTCATTTAGCCAATGACCAACTTTGATAATGTTGAGAGGAAGCTTGGACATCAAGCCTCTGTCCTACATAGAGTTCATGCTCCACTACGATGTCAATGTGGTGGCATGCATATGTTTTTCCTGTGTGACAAATGCTTGCAACTTGAAGTGTAAGGGTGAAGAGGATTGCTGAAGAAGGTGTGAAATGGGCATTAACATTGAAAGGTATTGTGCTTTCTTCACTACGTAGATCAACTGGATTCTTTGTAGGTGTGTGGTCGTGCTATTTTTGGAAGATGTTATTTCCTCCAAAATGCTTAGCATTGGAGTCATGCCTGATCCTCCAGCAATTAGGACCAAACTGACATAGCTGAAATGCCACCAAGTTATACGTAAGCTCAAAATAATCTATAAAATAAAAACCACATTATCATAGTTAACTTACTCATTTAGCATTTTTAAAATATGTTCATTAATTGATAGCTTTACACTTCGAATTTATAATCACAGTTCAAAAAATCATGTTTTATTGCATGTTCTGTACAAGATATACATACCTCAGGAAGAGATTTGTCGAAGGTCCATATGGACCTTCCATTGCGATGAGAAAAGACTTTCTATGACTATAACCTGAAGTCAGCAATGATTGAAGGTTATCATAAAGTGTGCTAGTCCACCAACCTTGGCACTTGATCGTGATGGACATAGTTTCATTGTTTGCTGCTGCGCTAGAAGTTATGCTGAAAGGGTGCTATTGAAACCTCGATATACTTGGCACCTTTATGAACATCATGTTGGTTGCATTGTACCTCAAACCTGCAATCACATATATCAAATTCCAATGAATAAATTTGACAATGAAACCTTTTAAATTAGCATGCTCAATTACATACTTGGGTACTTTGCAAGAGTGAGCTGCACTGCTCTACATGACAATATTAGGTAATTTTTCTTGATTGGTGCCCTCATACTCATGTTTTCTGCTACTCTTTTTCTTCTTTTTGGTTATAGTAGCATTCTTCTGCAGCTCAGCGCGCTGATCTACTAACTCAATAGTTTCCATGGACTTTGCTTGAACAACAGAACTATTCCATCTTTTTCGATGGAAACAGAGTCCATCATCGTGTGCGCCACATCTAACACGTTCTGCGATCCACCAATGGTTTCTACTTCCAGCATCACATCTTCTGGTTTCTCAACCGTATCAATAGAGACAGGATGGGGACACCGACTCTTCAACTCACAAGGCAACGAAGATTCCTCAACTAGTTTTCTAACATCACTAGAAATTTCATTGGAAGCAGATGAGGTATCAAACTTACCATGCCTACCACTTAAGCTCTTTTGGGTATGTGAAGTCTTATTTTTGCGCTGACAAGTTTCAAGATTCAGTCCTTCAGGATTTGAAGAGATGCCAACAACATCCACATATTGTGTTGCTTTTGGTACGTCAGCAAGCTTAACTTTCAAAATTTCTACAGGGACCTCAGAGTTATTATCAAGATCATTGTCATTCGGGGAGAAACCAGGTGCAGTTGCAGAGATGGGTTTCTCGGAAACATTAAAGTTTGTTACACCACCATGTGAAGAATCAAATAACCCATCTGCATCTTTGCACTTTTCAGATGCAGTACCTAGCTCGCAATATTTACTACACTGTCTCGACTACTTTTCCAGTTGGTCTGGATTCAGTAGTGGTTCACCATTAGCCAACTTAGTAGTAGAAGTAGAGTTAACATGAATGTCAGATTTATCTCCACCTATCTCCACTGCAACAGAGGCACTTGTTGGCTGAAGAACTTTCATGTTTACAGATGCCTGAATCGTTTCTCCTGCTAGAATTATATCTTTTGATACCTCAACAATCTTGTGCCTGGAAATAGATTGATCATGTTGATGGTGTTGAGAATCAGGTGATTTGCTCCTTCCAATGGCGGTATCTGGAGAATAATTGATGACACATGACATGCATAATCAATGAACATATGAGATTAGAATATTGTTTGCAATAACTTACATAGATGGCCCTTCAAGTTACCTTGATCATTAGTGTAATGACAAGATGGGGACCAAAAGCATCATCATTATAGTATTTTGAAGAAATCTTGAAAGAGCCTGTATTTTTACCTCCATTTGAGACCATTGGATAGTTTGTGGATGTCACCACCATATTCCTAGTAGGGGCAGTACTGACAGTATCAAAGTCAGTTTCAAGATTCTGTTGAGGAATTTGAATTCCTAGAGAAGATTTATTCTCAAACTCAACTTGGTTTAAATTAGTTGCCTTGCACTTTTTCCTATCTTGCCCTTTTCCCTGCCGTTTTTTATCTACTCGATCAGTCAGTGTAGTAGATTCTTCTGGAGCCAACTTACTATTGTTAACATTCTCAGTGGCAGTAGAGGCGACATCAATCTTTCTATGATTGCTAACTTTGTTTTGATGGTTTGAGCTATTCCTTTTGTGTTTATGTTGAGAATAACTTTTCTAGTTTTGTAACAAATATTATTAGAAACATGTCAACCAATGGAAGATTATCAATAGCAATTTAGTAGGCTGAAAAATCTATGAAGAGATGCAAAGAACATCACAACACCACTATAGCCCAAAGCAATCAAAGAAACTGACCTTTATTATAGAATAAAAAAAGCATTGAACCAGGTGTGCTAATAAATAGATAACCATTTCAGAACTACCATGTGCCAACTACAAGTGAGTGTGACTAAAAAACAAATATGAGAGATAGAACGATATACAAACTATGTGCAGAATGTCATGGAACTATCTATCCCTTTGATAATTCAAGAGCATCTTTTAAGTCCTTGCAATCATAATCACAAATTCGGGAATTGGGATTCATATGTCAAGGTACCATGTGCCAACCATGAGTGAGGATGACTACAAAATCAATATCAGAGATAAGAACAATATCCAAATTATTTGCAGAAATTTCGTGCAAATACCTACTCGTTCAAATATTCACGAGGATCTTTAAAGTCCTTGCAATCATAGTCACATATTCGAGAATTGGGATTCATTCGTAGAGGTTGAAAATACACTAGAGCAAAAAAGGGTAAAGTCTGTCAAAAGATTTGGTGAATGATTGGTCAAAACAGTTAGGAAGAAGTCGGATGTAATACAGAAAATTTAATGTGTATATAAATACAAATATTACACACACACAGATATATATATATATATATATATATGTATATATATATATATACACACACTAACATTTATACAAATGAAATTGAACAAGCTTTGCACTTCTGATTATTTAAGGAGAAATGGTATTTCTATAGTGTCCATGTGTTTTCTCTGTCGTGGAAATTATGAAAATACAATCCACATTTGTTTTGACTATCCTTTCACTCGAAATATCTGGAATTATGTCGTTGATAATAGTCTTATTGATTCTGTTCCCGAAGGTTGGGATGATCTTATCCAATTCAAAGATAAGAAGGCTAGAATTATTAGCACACTAATTCCTTATCATGTATGGATTGAAAGAAATAGGCGGCTACATCATAGTATTAGCAGTAATGTTATTGCTCTTTGGCAAAAGATTATGGCTGAATTTGAGATCCTTTCAAACTAAGTGGTGGTTTCTTTACTCTGGTCTTCTTATTGTTTAAGTATCTCATGGAATTCTTTTCTGGGTTCTCTGGAGTATCTGGGTTGAGAGCAGGTTTACCCTCCATGTGTGTTTCTTTCTTGGGCGATGCTATGGAGTTACAGAGTTTATATATGCAGATTTGATGAGTTTTGATGGGTGGTTTTTTCTGTGTATGCTAAGTTGGATGTTGAAGTTGTTTCTTGTGTTTGTTGAGATCCCATGTCCCTATGAGTATCTTTGCTTTCCTATCTCTACTATGCTTCCCTCTCACTTCTTCTGTTGATGGATGGTGCTGAACTTCTTGAGGGTGTTGAGTTTCTCTTTGTTTGTTGTTGAATGATGGTTGGCTGTTGATGTTGTTGTGTTTGAGTTGTTGATGTATGTGGTCTACTTGCTGAAGGAATTAGGTTCCTATCTCTGAGGCTACCTATTCTGTTTAGCTTAGTAGGTTGATGGCCCCCTCATCCTGTGCCTTGTGAGTTTGTTGTTCAAGTGATGGTAGTTCTACCCTGGTCCCTTCCTGCTACTAGGATGTTGATGTGGAGATACAATTGTTGATGGGTCTACTTTTTCATCCTTTATAAAGATGGGTTGAAGCTACTGCTTTTGTTGGTTGAGTTCCCAAGTCTCCTTGGGTATCTATGCTCCTCTTTTTGCTTTGATCCTTGTTTGTTGTTGAAGTGTTTCTTGTGATGGTTAGTCCCCATATCTATATGGGTGTCAATGTCCCCTTCTCACTTCTATGTTCTATTGAAGTTGGAAGGCTTTGGGCCTTCATGAAAGTGTGAGGCTTTCTCACACGTTTTTTTGTGGTTTTCTGTTATGGTTCTCAATCGCCAGATCTAGAAAAGATGGCTTCTTAAAGGGTTTTTCTTATAACTATTTGGGGGATCAGTGGAGCTGTTAGTTCTTTCATGGTGTGTTGTTTGGGCGGGGATGAAGATCACAATATTCTTGCTTGCTTTAAGCCTGTTTGGAGCTAGGTCTCCTGTCCTGAAGATGATTTCTGTCTGGTTTATCTTTTTGGTTCTCGTTTGAGGTTGGTTGAAGATTATGCTTGCTGGGGAGATTGGACTTGTGACAATTCCCGAAGTTTAACGCCCCAATGATTTTTTTTCCTCCTGCTCTTAAGTCTTGTGGTCTTTGTTTCAAATCCTTAATGACTTCTTAGAGGTTCTACCATTTTTGCTTTATTCTTTGTTTCCTAGACAAAATACTATGTACAGTCTGCTTCTTCTCGTCATTTCCATAATTTGGGAATGAATGCATTATAAATACCATTTTTACAAAAATGAAAAAAAGCAACACAAGTTAACCTCTCACATTCAAAAGCAGATCAACAAAGCCAGACTAAAACTCAAGGCAATAAGCTGCATCAGCTTCAAGTAAGAGCACAGTGAGAGGGGAGCGTCAACAACTCAACCATCACTAGTAGGGAACAGTAGATACCAGAACATAGCATCTTCAGACCAAATCAACAAGCAAAATTAGAACCTTCTGCAGAAAAACTCAACCATCACCCTGAGGTGAGAGGGGAGCACCATCGAAAAGGCAGATCAACCAAGCAGACCAAGGATAAGAGAGATCCATATCCATAAATTACGGACTAGGGTTATATATGCTGGACACTAGTATAGAGAAGATTGTTAAACTATAAACTTGTATGCATAATTTATCTTGAGAATTGATAAGCATTACCTTGGTATTTGGGATGTCAACTTTCAGAGACTGAAGCCCAGCTCGCTGCAGTTTGGTGTCTGATTGTCCTTGCTAAGAAATGGGTGCATCAGTCTTCTGAGATAACAAGATATGAGAATTATGAGCACCAAGTCCATACAACTTCAACAACTGGCAAGAAACAACAATGACGGCTGCTATTAGTTCCTTGGGAGATAAAAAGTTATATAGGAAACATTTCTTCATTTATATCAATGCCTGATCAAGAGACAACCCATCAATCTTAACAAAAACCTATAAAAGACAATGTGGAAGAACCAATACCTCAAGAAAAGTTGAATGTTTACACCAGCTTCCATTTGATATGGATGCATCATACGAGGTTGTAAAAGCAGATGACTGGTAACATACTACAAAAATGGTTGAGGAAGTATATTCAGAGTCAAAATCATTTATATAAATGTTGTGTTTCAAACCTGCCGTAGTACTAGCATGTACTATTGTCATGCTTACCAGGGCACTTGCACTGAAGAATGAGAGAGGTGCAAAGCAAAATATTTATTGCTAGTGTGTGGCTTATATATGGAACTATGAAGCATGTAAACCATTACCAGCTATGGCTTTACAAACTCTCATAAGAATTCAAATATACCAAGCATTGGCCTCACTTCTGCTATTGACTGGGTTCTGGGTTCATTCTCATGAATATTCTTCTTAACCTTGCCTACTAGATCAGCAACAACATCAATAGAGTTGGTATAGATACCACCGCAACTCTCCCAAACACAATCATTGAGAACCCACCAATTCCATATGGCAGCTACTACACACACAAGTCTTCTCTTCTATATCATGTCATGATAGCAGTAGCAATTACATGGAAAGAACAGCTAGAAAACAAATTTAAAATGTGGATCTCATGGAATCCATGGAAGCTTCACATGTTGATAAACATCAATTAAAATGTCAAGAAAATACCAAATAATATGAAAAACTAAGAATGAACTATGTGAGTAAGTAAAAAAAAAAGAATGGTAAGAAGAAACATTTAGTATATGATAAAGAAGAAGAATACAAAGAATGAGGTGAATGAGTATTCTGATAGATTGACAATGGTTAACTAGACGGTGGAACATATGATCTAATGCCCTATGGATCTCAAACACATTTCTAAATACTATCTATATCCATGGAATTGTGAGGCTTCATAACAATTAAAAACTCTATTGTAAATTGTTGAAAATTCTTCAAGCATTATGAATGTCTTCCGTTGCAGTATCCCTTGCATGATTTTCTCCACTTGTACCACCATGAGCCGGAAACGCACCAGTACGAGTTCAAGTTGGAAAATATTGAGGCTGACAAAGAATTTAATTTTTCAATTTAAGATGATCATAAATAAACACACATTTGATAATACATTTATATAAATACCTATGATCCACTTGTACCACCGTGAGCGGGAAACACACCAATAGGATGACCATTTGGGAAATATTGATGCTTGAAAAGAATTTAATTTTTCAATAAAGTTGAACATGAATAGGAAAATATTAGTAATATATTTTATATTTATACCTGAGATCCACTCACACCACCTTGAGCGGGAAACAAAACAGTAGGAGGTCCATTTTGAAAAAAACAATGTGGCTTCAAAAAAAAATTGATAGCATGAGAAGGAGTTTATTTCAGATAAGCCGTTATAAATAATGTATGTAATGTCATACATGTTATTGAAATGTAAGCCCTGGCCCATTGATACCATTTGAGGTAGCTTGAGTAGAAAACACACCATGAGAAGCCCCGTTTGAAAACATTTGAGCCTTTAAAGCAAAATTCTCATTTTCAACTTCTGTTATTTATAAAAATTTAAAATTCTTTAATTTTGTGAATATGTACATGTGCTCCAAATTTTGACGATTTTGTACCAACACTAGATTGAAGTACTCCAGAAGGGGGAAGATTTGGAAACACACTCGTCGGGCCAAACTGTGTACTTCTAGCTGATTCCGCCTATTGAAAATATAGAAGAGAATAAAACAAATTCTATTTATGTTGCAATATTATATCAATAAGTTTAATCTGATACTCGATTGTTGCTATCAAATAACCTAATTTTGTTGTACCCATGTTATAAATTGGGACTAAGATTTTTTCATATTTTTCATTTCTTAGGTATCCTCTTTTAATTTATCCTACAATGAAATATATTTTTAGAAGACAATAATGACAATATCATATGATACTTACAAATTTGTTAAATTACTTACATCTTTCGCAATACTTTCTCTCAATAACATTTCATACCGACTTTTGGCAGCTTTCCCAGTATTCCCTTCTGCGGCATGTCCGAGTGCAATACCACGAACCCTATTCTTTTTTACGGGGTTGACTACACACAAGAAGGCACAACATGTCACCTCATCGATTTGTGTTGGATCAATTACTTCACCATTTGTAACTTCATTTTCAACAATATCAGTTATCTCATCATGTCATTATTTGACCAAAGTCAATGTACAAACTAGACAAGTTTTATTTGAAAATTTAATATATTATTGATTTAAAATATTTAATAAATTACCACCAACGGTTTGTTCTCATATACTTTCTTAAAAAATTCTTTTTGAGTTGGCCCCCCTTCCACAATTTTCTTTCATAAATCAAATAATAGGATTATTACTACTAGCTAAACAATTTCTTATTTAGAACTCATTGGAAATAAATACAAAGTGAAAGGTGATACCATTTCCTCCCTATAACAACTCCATGGTTTGGATCCTGTCGTATGATGCATTTGTTTTTTTTACCTGTTAACCTTATTTGTGGCAGCAATTTTCTATACAAAAAGAAATTTAGTTACTAGATACTATAAATGAAAGATAAATGATTATATATTAATTTGATATTACCTCAAACTTCTCAGAAGACCATTGTTTAACAAGATTGTCAAACTGACGAATATCTAATGATGCATTCTTCTCAACCTTTTTCCTCATCAAATCTGGATTATCCTTATACTTTAGATAGTAATCTTTCCTAACCTGTGACTTCCAACTTTGTAAAGCTTTGTGAATGTAAGCATCTACATAGTTCCATGCATTTGGATGATCTCCCAAATCAAAGAATTTCTAGAAAATATTTGGAGATGTTAGAAAACAATAAAAAACTCTTAAAATATATAGTAAGTCTAGACTAAAAGAAATTTTGTAATTACTTAAGTACCTCAATGCATGATTTTCTATCTTCAGATGCTAGTTTTGGTTGCTCTCTCCATTGTAGATCTAAACTCCATATTTGTGGTTTTCTAGCTAATATGCCACATTAACTATTCAACTTTATACTATTCTTTCCAACTGCATTACTTGTTGCATTCCATTCCACCTTGTGTCACTACTCTCCTAGTTTTGGAATTAGATTAACCTCACTTGCAGGGCCCCTTCCATATCTATGATGGTCATGTTCATCCTCAAGTTCCTCATGCTCATCTCCTACTTCAGTTGAAGGAGAGGAGACTGTAGGTGAAGTAGTAGTGGGTTGTGGCGGGGTTGTAGAAGCTCTCATAGTTGACCTTGTGTTCCTCATCCGACATAAGATGAAAATATAACAATTGTAGCAATGAATAAGAGGTTAGTCCAACAGTTTATGGAATAAATGTTCAACATTGTAAGCACATAATAATCCACAAAGAAAAAGGGACAAATGTTAATGCAATATCTTTGCACCAATACATAATAATCCACAAAGAAAAATATTATATCAACACAAAATATTCCTCGTCCTACATAAGATCAAAAAAGGGACAAATGACAAGGCAATATCCTTGAACCAAAACATAATAATCGACAAAGAAAAATATTGCAAGCACGATCATTCACTAAGGTTTGCAACAACTAATCAAAACAGCTTTATTCCTCAGGCTCCCTAGCAACAAATGATCCATGCATATCATTCCTTGACCAGGAGATATCATAACTTGTGTGGTTGTTACCACTATGAACTTGTGTCCCACTCATATAATCCTCAATGATAGGTACTTCAGAATAATTTTGAGGTGGAAGTTTCAAAATAGTGAACCAATTATCATCATCAGGATCTTTTACATAAAAGCATTACATTGCTTGTGATGCAAGAGTGAATGTCTCATCTTGATTGTGTCTCCTTGAGAAATTGAGCTGTGTGAAACCATATTTGTCAATGCGCAAACCGTTAGAAGAACTTTCATCAAACCAAGCACACCGAAACAATGGTATTTTTATGTATGGACCATAACATAGCTCAATGACCTCCTCCAATTGTCCATAATATGTAATTGTAGCCGTAATAAGATTTTTATCCCTCCCACTTGCATAACTAGATGTATCTGCCACCAAGTAGACCCCACTATTTTGTATAGTAGAAGTACTTTCAACATGTTTTGAGCGGAATCGGTATCCATTTACTGAATAGCCTTCATATGACATTCCATCTATAGAAGGACCCTACGATATCCATCTCAACTCCTCACTAACATCCTTTGGATGATCCATTCACATACGTATTACCTAATTTATCAACAAAAAAATAAGAAGGGATTAAATACTCTTTCAAAATAAAATTTTATTAATTTTATAAATTACTTACATGCTCTCTCAACCACCTAGCAAACTGTGTTGCGTGTTTTTTTTCTAAAGCATGTAGTGTGATATTTGGTTCAACCTATTGAAGCTTTATCATGTGTTCACTAGTTATTGGAAAAATTCAAAAGTTGTGGTTAGTCTATATTAGAAACTATTTAACATTGAAAAAAAAATTGATTATCTTCTATAATCATCAAACATGTTAGTATTAAATAGTACATTTCGATGGGCTTGTTCTAAAATTTGCACATCAAAGTGTTTCGGTACTCCCACTCTAATAGGAGAGTCATCAACATTACGAGGAGGACGAGTAAATTTTGTGTCAAAATCAGGTAGATATCTAGCACAAAATGTCAAACATTCTTCTGCCAAATAGCCTCTAACAATAGAACCGGTAGGCTGAGCTTTATTTCTGACATAATTCTTGAGTTTCTTCAAGTACCTCTCAATGGGGTACATCCACCTATACCGTATAGAATTGGAAACCCTTGCTTCATAAGCTAAATGGATAGGCAAATACATCATAATGGTAAAGAATGATGGAGGAAAAACTCTCTCTAACTGGCATAGTGTGACAACAATGTCATCTTCAAGCTTCTTAAATTCTTCTACATCAATAGCATCTGAACAAAGTTTATTGAAAAATAAACATAGGCTTGCAATAGGTTTATAAACATCTAGGCCTATGCAGTTCCGCAAGGCAATAGGAAGAATTTGTTGCATTAAAATATGACAATCATGGCTCTTCAATGCCAATAGTTTTTTCTCTCTCATGTTGACACACCTAGATATGTTAGAAGAATATCCATCAGGAACCTTCAATGTTTTGTAAAATAGATAGAAACTTCTCTTTCTTCGTACTACTCATTGTGAAAGATGATGGAGGTAAGTAATAATGGCTCCCTGAATCGACTGGCCACAAATTCCTTCGGATACCCCATTGTTTTAGATCTTGATGAGCTTATAAGTTGTCCTTACTTTTCTTCGAGTCGCCCAACAAAGTGTTCGAGATGTTCTCACAGACATTTTTTTCCATGTGCATTACATCCATATTATGTCTCAGCAACATATATTTCCAATATGGGAGTCGAAAAAAAATGCTTATTTTATTCCATCCAGGCGGCAATGGTTGATGTCCATTTGTAGAGATTTTATGTTTATTAGTTTTTCCAAATGTAATGTTTGTTCATCCCTGAACTTGTTGTAGTATATCATCACCTGACTAGCGCCTAGGCGGTAAATGGAAATCTTGTTCTCCATTGAAACTTTTTTTATCACGCCTATAAATATGATTGTTTTTCAAGAAATGTCGATGGAAACCATAACATTGTTTCTTGCCAAATTCAAGCCACTTGGATAAGGTGTCTACATTACAAGATGGGAAACCTAAATCCTTTTTCCCTTTGGTGCTCCAACCAGAAAGGTCACCATAAGCCGGAAAATCATTTATGGTCCATAAGATCATTGCCCGCATAGTGAAGTTTTTCTTGTTATAAGCATCATATACTTTAACTCCCAGACCCCAAAGTTTTTGAAGCTCATAAATTAATGTCTCTAAGTAAATATCAATATCATTGCCAACCATATGAGGACCTGGGATCAGCAAATACATCATTATGTATGGCTCCTTTAGAAGAAGCCAAGGCGGGAGATTGAGAGGGGTTAATAGTACAGACTATGTGCTGTTTGAAGCACTCATAAGTCCAAACAGATTGAATCCGTCTGTAGGTAGAGCAAGTCTGACATTTCGTGGTTCAACAACAATGTCTGGAAATTCTCTATCTATTCAGATCCATTCTTCTGTGTCAGAGGGATCATGAATAAGACCATCATTTCCTTTTTCTTTAAATGGCCACATCATATCTTTTGTAACTGAAGGGCACATGTAAAGTCTCTCTAGACAAGGGATAATAGGAAAGTGATACATCACCTTTTCAGCTACCTTCTTGCCTTTTGTTTTATATGTCTTTTCGTTCCATCTAGACTCACCACAAGTATCACACATGTCTTTCTTTGATGAACCTTTACGAAAGAGCATGCAACCATTTCGACAAACAACAATTTTAACTTTTTTGAGACAAGGTCTTTTACAACTTTATTTGCTTCATAATAAGTCTCAGGAAACATACTACCTTCTTTTGGGAAGGCTGAGATTGTCAACTTCAGCAACTTTGTAAAAGAATTATTTGACCATCCAGACTACTCCTTCAGATAAAATAGAGGCACCAAAAAGGACAACTTGGAGTGAGTTTTACAACCTTCATACAATGGCAGATCGGCCTCTTTGAGAAGCTTGAAAAAGCATTGGGCGTTAAGATTTGCAGGCTCCTCCTCGAGTTCAAACTCATTCGCATGACTTGTATCGCCCATTCCAAATATATCTCCCAACATTTGATGCATATTTCTAGATGTAGGTCTAGTAGACGTTGCACTTATTGTATTCCTCCTGATCATCTCCCCATGATATGTCCATACATCATAGTTGCAGACAAATCCTTTTTGTAAAACATGTAAGAATACATCATCCTCTGATTTAATGTATCAATTTGAGCATGTTTTACAAGGGCAAATTAAATTTCCCGGTCTGGGTGGTATTTGATGGGTACGTGCAAATTCAATGAATTTTTGTAAACCATACTGGAATACTTCACTTTGCATCCTATTAGCAATATACATCCAATTTCTATCCCCTAAGAAATCCATCTACATACAAATACATAAGAAGTTAACAGTCACATTACAACTAAAAAACAAAACTGAACAAGAGAAAAATAAAAGATAAAAGTTTAGATTGTAGTATCATTGATTCATAGATTGTGTATAAAAGAAAATTGCCTGACACATGATTTGATAGATAGAAAAATTTGATTAGGATTTCACTGACTCATGAATTTTGTGAAAACATGAGAATCAAAGCAAAGACTGGAACATGCAACAATGAAAAGTAATGCTATTCAGTCAAGCACGGTTAAATGAAGATGAGGCTGGCAGAAATGAACTAATTAAGAGTTTACAAGGATAGAGTTTGAATCTTTAAATCTTGATTGGAATATAACCAATCACATAGCTGATCAAAATAAAAGGATCCATGTAGCTGACCCCAACATGGTTGGATTTAAAGCTTTTAGATGATGATGATGATCGGAGGATGAAAACCAAGAAATTCATGACTGTTTGAATACAAGCATACAATGTTATAACTGGAATTGGGAATTTTCAGAGGACTTCAAGTGAAGTCAGTCGTATAGCTAACTGAACCAACATGTCTTTTTTAGGGAGCTCAAACAATTGAGTGACTCATGGAAAAATGTTTTCAAAAGCAAACAAAAACCAGTCTGAGTCAAATGTGTTTCAATTGCCCCAGAATAATTTCATACATGTGGATCTAGGAAGCACATACACTTCCCGGAGGTTGCCGTGTTCGTGTCCAACGTGTGTCCAACATGGACACACCTTGGATACGCCTAGACATGTGGCAGACACGCCTCTGACATGTCCACTTTTTAAAAAAAAATATTCAAGTGTTGCACACAGCTTGGACACTCCATGGACACATCCAAGACACACCATCACTACCCACATAAGCTTAAGCATACGAGAAAACCCAAACCTTGCCCAAATCCCTACCTCATGTTCTAGACTGCTCTTGCCCTACCATTATTAGTTAGTTAAGCTTCAGTAGTTGCCATAATGTTCCTTTGCCTCCTCTTTTTCCTACTCCATGTCTGCTTCTCATCTCCCTTCTCTTATTTCATGTTGGTCTTTCATGTGTCTCCTTCTTCTTATCTTACCACTCCTCCCCTACTTTTCTTCTTGCTTTTTGAGATAAAGGTAGCAAAATATTGCCCTCCCTACTTATACTCTTTTTCTTGCTTCTCTACATCTACATCTTCCATCCTCTTCTCTTACCCATCCATCTTAAGTAGCTCTCCATGTATTCCACTTCCTTTTCTTCCCTCTCAACCTCAAAGACACCTTCATTTGGAAGATGAAGATGTAAGAATGTTTCGTAGAGTGTTCATGTTTTGGCTTGTATAGGGAAATCCTAACTAATGTATTAAAATATTTATTAAAATAATGTAGGCTGAAAAGAACAATGGGCTAGTTCCTAGCCACTTGAGGATGTTCGAACTGACAAGGATTAGAAAAGACAAAACCCTTGTTGATATTGTAGTCGAGTAAAAGATAGTAACTCCCTCTTTTTGATTTAGCGATCAATAACAGCCAACAATTCTTTTAAATAAAATAATTATTGGACATGAACAAATTATAGAGTTGATATCTCAACGTGATGAAGGGAAAATTGACATGGATGATGAAGAAATTTGTTGCAAAGTTTTTGGACTTGAAAGATTAGGACATATTCGCATAAGAGGAAGTAATGTGGCAAGATCTCACGACAGAAATTTCAGTCATATCATAGAACTGGAGAAGTATAAACAAGCAACTGAAGAAGCACGTGCTAGAGCTGAACAAGCTGAAAAACCAGCCGAGAAAACCCAAACATACATGAAGGAAATATATGATATGTTGCAGTCTCGTGGGGGTGTGAATATTATGGAACATGATGATGCCACTAGCCAGGTACTATATTATGTATACTTGTAAATTTTCTAGTTCTCATGTTTAGATTTTATAACCATCTTTTGAATATACGAATTTGATTTTATAGGTCCGAAATGAAGGTATTGAACAATATGCAAGGCAAGTTCATCAGACTAACACGCCTTGGAAAATAAGCTTGTGGACTAATGATTAGAACTGGATCTTATAACTATTGAATTCATAGCCATTAAGAATATGATTATAGAGGTATGTGGCCTATCACATAAATCTATTTGTTCATGCTTAATTACCTAGCATGCACTGATGCCTAAAGATGGTGTTTAACTCAAGTTTTACTTAATGAACTAAAATAATAAACTGCGAGATACTCCAAGTAATGGAGAATGAGGTTATTTATAGTAGGGGTCTTGTCCCGGTTATCTTTAGGGATAACTATGTTTATATCTTTTTGTGAAATTTTGGAGGTGATTTAAGAAAATTTTCTTTGCCATGTTTAGCGAAGGTCCAATCCCTTTTCTGCTGACGTATCACTCCCTGATTTTGGTTGAAGGGGGTTGAATAGTAGTCTCTAGTGTGCTTCTTTATGAGTCATGCATCGTGTTCATTATAGTCCTTGATAAATTATGTGTAAATGAAATACGAAATCTCCTAAATTTTAAGGAAGTGTTTATGTGTAAATGGAATACGAAATCTCCTAGATTTGAAGGAAGTGTAGAAGAATTATGTATACTTATCCTCATGCTTTAATCATAGAGTTGTACATTTTTGACAACTGAGAGTTTCCTGTCAAAGTATATGTTTGATAACAACTATTTATTCTTTAGCTTGTTATTGTAGTGATGATTGGTAGGGACATCATCTACAAAAACTAGAAATGAAATTCTTGTTTCTCTAAGCTCAGAACTATCAAGAAGGTTTCTCACATTGACTTTGCTCTATTTGATTAGATTATGATTAACTTTTAACAGCTTCTTTGTAACTCTAACCATGACATTCTATTGTGTGTCTTTGACCATCTTTTTAGAGTCTGTAAATTGTTGAACCTACCAACTAATGAACGTAGGATCTTGATACGAACAAGGATCAATTATCTTAGTTTCTTAAGCTTATCTCAGGAACTGAATGAAGTAGATTTTGGCTATCTTCTTATTATTTAGGTCTGAATCAAGAAGATTCTAAAAAGAGGATATTAAAAGATGCACACATTGTGAAGGAACCTAGTGAGAGGCTAGAAAGCTTGACTTTCTTGCACGTGAGGGTGAGCAAACTCTCATCAGAACTTTCTTGAAGAAGAGTATTGAGGAAGAGGACATGTAAGGGAAATTCAGAACATAAAGGGGCGGGGGTTGTTGGGATCATGATATTTTGGACGTGAGATAACCATATGATGATATATTAGTGTAAGACTAGATATGCCTTTGGGTACAAGAGCAATATTTTTCAAGATATTGGGTGAGTGCATCTCCTCCCATATGTTTATAACGATAGTTTACAAAGTATAAACTCAAGTTCAATTTTGAGCATGTTGCCTTTGGTGATTTCATTAGCCTATGACATATACGATTATCCTAGAAAGTCAGAAAATAGCTGGAAGAAAAGGAGAAGGACATAATATGTGGACGTGGTATATGATTGTCAACCAAATTTTATTGCAACACTTAAGATATTTCATGCTGTAATTATGTTATTTTATTACTTATTGATGTTTGATTTTTGTTCTAGTAAGTTTTCATAGAAAGTTTGCATCAAGTGTTATTTTTTTCTTAATCAATGTTATTGTTTTCTTTCATGATTTCTATCGAATAAAGAACTATAAAAGATGTGTACAAACAGGATGATCAAATTCACTCGAGAATATAGATAGTTATGTACTTAGCTATAGATTTGGATTAAGTTATTTTTGGCATCAAAAGTTTTCTTTCCAAGTGTATGAACGAGGATGCAACTTCTTGTATGGATATTCCATTATTGAATAATACATGATGTTTTAAAGCAATGATCGATTCATTCAGTGTGTTTTGTATATAGGTCAAATATACAGGATATTTAAAAGCCAACAAACAATTCAAACGCTCCTTGTGTATGTTTATGACTTAATGTCTCGTTTGAGAAAACTCAGATACGTAGTAATTTTTTAAAAATGGCAATACAAAAATATAATTAATTGTTATTCAAGTGATCGAATAGTTTCTCCAACATGACCATTGTCGGCATGGTAGAGATGTCAGCAAAATTAGTACAAAGTAAATAAGCACATGCCTTTTCCAACACTATAAACTTGTTTTCTGGCATACATATATTTTTGTTAATCGTACCCCTCCCGGCATATTAAAAGATGTTATTTTTTTCTAAAATGGCATGGGATCTAGCGGCATCTTTTTGGAATTTTATAAATAGCTGAAAATTGTTATTTCCGACAGAGAAGCTGGCCATATTAGGCATTTTGACGTGTCGGATTAGATGGAATTTCCTATAGTGTTTCTTGACAGATGCAGAGTTCACCCATTATATATGGAAATGTCGCAACAAACGAACCGGTAGCCAAAACAAGAAGATCGATGTCTTTGTAATCAAACAAATTGGGTAAACCTTAAAATCACCTTGTGATACTTTCTCACGTCACTCTGGGCGATCAAATAGACTGGTAGCCAATGCAGGGTGATCAACTAAAATTGGAGGATGACAAATCACGAACCATGTTGGCAAGAAATCACGTTGCTCCTCACGCCAGCGACAACTCTCCTTTCTGTGTCGGGCAAAGTTGCAAGGTGGTTTATCATTCCACAATTTAGGAGAAGGGGATGAGAACTTTGGACAATGCAGGACAATGAAAGGAGAATGAGTGGAGTAAGACGGATAGCAAACAAGGTTTTCAAGAGATCTTACAGTTACTCAGTCCACCGACGGCGCTCCATTGCGCGCTGGGAAGGCTCTTCCGCAATGATCGGCCAAATATGAAGGCAGCAAGAGGAGAGGGAACGATTACAAGTTCTATGTATGCTAATTGTCGTCTCTGATTACTAATTAGCAGGGTGGGAAATTGTGGTGGGAAACCCTGGGTGAAGGAAAATTCACAGTTAAGTAGGATCTAAAGCCTTCACTAATAAATTTGTTTTTAAGCTTCTCGGCTGAAGGTAAGTTACTTATTAGTGTAGGCTGGGCCTTAACAAACAACTGCTTTTTTTGAGGGCTATTAATCCTTCACAAATATCCTACACTAAAAACCCATATTTTTGTAGTGAATATATATCCTTTGTTTTAAATGTAAATCTATGATATATTTAATGATTTGCTGATGAACAATTAACATAATCATTGTAACCAACTTCTAAATGATTTAGGAGAGGGATTATGAGCTAAAAATTATAGATTTACATATCTTGTGCATTATGTTGTGGGAGTAGACAATGATATTGTTGTAGTTAATAATATCCAGTCAACCTGTCTAGGTGGTGTATTACGTTGTCGGAGAAGACAATGCTATATAGATTTCATTAGTTCATAAAAAGGGTGAATAACTATAGATAAAAAGTATATCTAAAAAGGGTGAATAACCATAAGTTCTAAGGAATTAATTATATCTTGCTTACGACCACCTTAATTTAGATTTTCAATCTCTATTTGTAGTTAATAATAACCAATAAACCTTTTCTTAGGCCTAGCTAATTAGGTCATAGAAATAGTAGTTTCTGGTGAATGATTCCTTTAGTTTGACACTTGGAGCTCATTGGTCATCATTACACAACACATAAACTTGCGTATCACAAGCATGCCTTACACATGTTAAGTTTTTGGTGATGTTGTTGGTGAATCAGCAAACCCAACACAATGCTAGTTGTGACTGACCACTCTAGTCCATTTTTATTTATTTTTTAATCTATCTTTTCATAAGAGCACAATTATAAATATTTTTCGTCAGATTACAAGTAATCAGTGTTCTTACAACGTCGATTGCATTTTCAAGTTCTAGTGTATGGTTCACACTCAAAATGCAAATTGTAGAGGTTTAATTCCATAGTATCTAGATAGAGAGGAGATTTTATAGAAATCATGTTAATTTGGATCCTCATCTGAGACACTCATTCAAATTCCTCCACCATAGGAAGATCAGGAACAAGCATTTGACATATTGCAAAATGGTGATAATGAGGTGAATGACTTGCAAAATTCAGATGAGAAGTAGGTCTAGAAGAAAATGAAGGTGTCATCAATGGAAACTCAGTTTGGACCAATTAAGTGTCATGCACTAAATGTGAAAGGTTATACAATTGATCTAGGACTGGTTGCACTAATTAAATCTCAGGGATTCCATGGGCATAGCTGTGAGGATCCAATGGCACACATAAATATCTTTGTGGAAAGCTATAACATCCCTGACCTGGGTTGTGCTTAAACCTATATGTTTTGCTTAATAAAGTTTATTATATGCTTTCTATTATCTTTTGAAAAGTAATTAAGGCTCAAGAGAAACTTATATTTCAATTTTATCCCTTTTTGAATAATGTTGAAATAATTTTTTACTTGTTTTGGGATAAAGTACAAATTACCCAAGTTGAGAGGTTAAATTGCAAATTGTGCATTATAAGATGGTCCTCATGTGTTGAGGCATCATGAGAATGAAGATGATGCAGAGGTATGGCTTGTGGTAGCCTGAGTACCAAGAAAGAGCTGATAAAGCAATGTTTGTGCATTAAAACCCAGTTTTGGAGTAATGTGTAATTTACCCAAAACCTAGAGTTCAATATGCAAATTACCACTTCAAAATAGTCCCTAATGTTTGTTGTCATCATGTAGAGAAAATAAAATAATTATGTTAAATGGATTGCCCTTCAACCAAAATTGTGTTGGTTGAAAATCCACATATATGGACGTCCTTGTGCCTTGAAAAGGCAATGAAAATATCTTAAGTAGTTGAAGAACCCACTCACATTATTATAAGAAAAAGAAATATCCACTCACTTATGGATATTATTATAATATGTTTTAAGATGCTTAGTTTCTTTTCCTTTAAATCATGGATAATTGAGAGGAAAATTAGGAAAGTAAGATATCCTCGTATCTAAGGAAGGGAAGGGAGCAAGTAGCAAGGAAATGGAGGAGATAATCCCTACATTATCTCTCTTAAATGAATTTTCAATAAATTTCATATATATGCTCTTTTATCCATGAGTTGAAAGGGTAACTTCGAATCCACATTCACCCTTGCTTGCAAAAAACGACCAAGGGAGCTTGGAGCAATAGGAGGACGACCCCCAACCTTTTGATAAGCTTCTTGACCCTCGTTCACCTTGATTTCATGGTGGAAATCACAAATCAATGCTTGATTTCTAACTTTCTTCAATCAATCTTCAACTCTAGCCAATCCTTTTCACTGAAAAGCTTGAGGAACGAACCTTGTGGTTTGAGAAAGATTCTTCCACCATTGTTGAAGTGAAGCTTGGAGCTTTGGAGATCAATTGAAGGCGGGTTATATAACTTGAAACCTTGAACTTTGTTATTGATTCCATATCCTAATCAATTGTTAATTCCTTCTTTATTCCTGAAATTTTATTTGATTGATTGATGCAATCACCATGAAAATCACAGAAAGATTCGTGGGTCTATAGCTTGATGATGATGACATCATCATAAGAACACACCTCCACAAATATCTATTGCAAATGTTTTCATAATTTTGGTCGAATCAGTTTCACCAAACCATTTGGAGATCAAACGGTTTGCAAACTGTTTGGAGGTTTGGGTTCCAAACTGTTTGGAGTGGTTGACTGAATGGAGGGGGTTGACCATTTGAGGGGGGTTGATGATGTGTTGAATAATGATATAATATATTTAATTGATTGGTTTCTAAAGGTTCCATGATTGGATAATCTACCAAATGCAAACCCTAATCGAGTTGAGTGCTGAAATTCTCAATTGATTAGTTTAATTTTCTTGGGTTGACTAACCCAAACGGTCTCAAGACCATTTGGAGGTCACCCAAATGGTCTCAAGACTGTTTGGAGGTCAACCAAGACCGTTCGGAAGTCTATGATGAAGTATGATTGGATGGTTGAAGATCCAGTGATATCAAATTGAAATACAATCAATAGCTCATTTGATGATTGATTCAATGATGCAAATCCTATTTGAATTTCATAGATTTCAATGATGGTTTGAGTCAAACAGTCTCAAGACCATTTGGAGCTCATCCAAATGACCTCAAGACCATTTGAGGTCAGATCATGTCATAGTTTGATGATGATCCAATGATTTCAATTGAATTAGTTCCACAATGTCAACCATTGATGGTTCCTCGATTTCAAAACCCTAATTGGTGGTTTGTTGATTATAAACCCTAGTTCAATTGGGTTCAAAACCCTAATGGAAGGTCCAATTGACGGGTGGTTCAATGGTTCAATTGAAGAATAAATCAGTGGTTCAATTGATAGATGGTTAAATCATTGAAACCTTGAATTGACTAAGTGATGGAAGACCCTTTTGGTCCATTCGGTTTTGAGAGAGTTTGGATCAAACGGTATTAAGACCGTTTGAGTCCAAACGTTATCAAGACCATTTGGGATCAAATGGTCTCAAGAACGTTTGGGACCAAATTGTCTCAAACCGTTTGGATACCCAAGTTCATTCAGTTTCAAATGTTTTGTCTAAATGATTTAATATGTCCAATCGGTTTCAACTTGATTCGAATAAACGGTTTCAGGAACCAACCTTATTAAACAGTTTCAAACCATTTGAACTTAAGTGACCAAGACCGTTTGTGATCTATGTGACCAAGACCGTTTGAGATTCAACAAGTCAAACCATTTGGACACCTAATGCGAATAAAGGTCAATTAGATACTTGATTATTAATGATGTAAATCAAAGGTGATTATAATGGTTACACCTTTGAGGTACTTGGGTAATTAGTACCTTTTGAGGGGTTAACTATTGATGCTTATGAAAGCAATGACATAATATGTTGTGATAACCCTTCATTCAAGTTGATTAGACCTAATCCAATTAAGATTGAAATAGTTGACATTCTAGAGAGGATGAAAGAGAGAGGAATTCCTACATGAATGTCAATCATGTAATGGTTAAACCTCAACACTTTCAACATGAATGGAGTATGTAATTAGGGTATGATCCTTAATAAAGAGATCATGAAACCCTGATTGAGAAGGTTGATGAGCCCTGACCCTAATTTAGGGCAAACCTGAGTGAAACCCTAATCCAGGGTGATGATGTAACCCTAATTTGGTAATGAGATATGAGAAACCCTATTCGGATGTGAGTGGTAAACCCTATTCCCTAAAATAGGGTAAAGATATATGAAACCCTAATACAGGGTAATGCTACGTGAAGCCCTATCATTGGGTGATGTGATATGAAACCCAAATTTCAGGTAGTTCTATGTGAAACCCTGATATAGAAGGATATTATGTGAAACTCTAAAGATCATAAGGTTCATGCACATTTTTTTACTTTTACTAAGCAACAACAACATTAGGCACATAAGGCCATACAACATGTTTATCATATGAAAGTCATAGCTCATATCTGGCTATGTTCATCATCTCATGATGTCTACATGATTAATACACATGATAACAATCATGTGAGTCATTTGTCACATCATATGAAACATTAGTAACACCACCATCCTTTATCAGGATTAGGGTTATCTATCAATTAGGGTTTTTCATTCCCTTTACCCAAAATTAGGGTTAGGGCTTCCCATCATGCTTTAATTAGGGTTTCATGCTCGCATTATTAGTTCAACCCT
Source organism: Alisma plantago-aquatica (assembly GCA_963693085.1). Lineage (NCBI taxonomy): Eukaryota > Viridiplantae > Streptophyta > Magnoliopsida > Alismatales > Alismataceae > Alisma > Alisma plantago-aquatica. The sequence goes on from OY856413.1 coordinate 168,141,152, forward strand.
AATGTATTTCTCCACGCCTCTGGGAATATTTAAGGATATCATAAGTATTTGCTTATGATCAATATTCTCATCATATATCATTAATGATTATCAATTCAAGTTATGAGTTCATTTCTCATCCTTGTCATGGTATGATTGCATCACACTCATTGATTTGTCTTAGTCCCATTCTCAAGTTTTATTCATCAACATTTATCAAAGTACATTGAGTTCATTACATCTTTATTGTAACAATTATATATATTAAACACTCCATGTGTTTCTTATCTAAGGATATTGGATTAGAGGTTCATCAAGGAATGTCTACCCTAAAATGTTGAATGTGATATCTATCATGTCATAATGTATCACTTTCTTCTCATTTACATCTTACTTAAATAGATCAACTAACCTTATATTAATGTATTTCCCTCTTAATACTTTATCCTCTAACTTGTTACTTTCTTCATACGGTGTATATATATTACTCATTGGAATTGTCCAACTATCTTTAATGATATGGACTTATCCAATGGTTAGGCATTGTTGATATGGAATAAATCATTATCAACCACTTTAGGTATCTCAACCCATAGGATGTTATTCACTCCATTGTATAATATTGCGTACATCAGTCCTAAGAGTTTCATATCCTTATATTTGTAAGATGTATATGATTGTTACACATACATGAAATTAGATATTTAATGATCTAGGCATCATCTCGTCCTTTAGACCCTTATTCATTAGGGTATCAACACTATCATTCATGTTGTTCATCAACTTTACCCTTCATGGTTATAACATCCTCATCTTATTTGATTATAAATACCACTTCCTACTTTACTATATTGGCCATTAATCCATGACTATGGTTGCACATATCACTATATGGAAACATCCTGGATTTAAGTCTCACTTCACATCATTCTTCAGGGTTTCCATAGTATTACTCTTAATTAGGGTTTCACATAACATTACCCTAGATTAAGGTTTCTCATCACATTAATATTAATTAAGGATTCTCATAGAATTACCCTCAATTAGGATTTATCATGGATTCACCCTCAATTAGGGTTTATATTCAATGACCCACGATTAGGGTTTACTATTCACATCACTTCACCCTATATTAGGGTTTATTACCAACATTCCATATTTAAGGTTTACTATTCATGTTACATCACCCTAGAATAGGGTTTATTACCAACAACCCATAATTAGGGTTTATTATTCACCCCAAGTAGGAGTGATCATCAAAGTACCTTGAATTATGGCTTGTCATGTCATCACTATGAATTAGGATCATACCATCATCATGTATTGGGATTACTTCCACGAATTCCCTCAATTAGGGTTATGATTCATTATCCTTCATAATTAGGGTTTCATGATCTCACTATTATGTATCATACCCTAATTAGATATTCATCTATAATATAAGTCCATTACATGATTAACATTCATGTAGGAAGTCCTTTCTCTCTCATCCTCTATAAGATGATGTTCACTTCAGCCTTGATTAGGCTAAGTCAACTCAATCTTGAAGAAGAATTGACATCATGGGTTATGTCATCATCCCCATGATCATTAATGCTTGATTATTTAAAGGGTACTAATCACCCTATCTTATTAGGATACAAACACTATAATCCTCTTTGATTACATCATGTATTAGTCAATTGATCAACTTGTCCTTTGACCTCTTTAAGTACTCATGCGATTTCGGTTGATTATCCACCAAACAGTCTTGGCTACATAGGCCCCAAACGGTCTTGCACAAAAAGCTTCCAAATGGTCTAACACCATTTAGACCTCCAAACGGTATTGCACAAACCACTGAGACCGTTTTCCAAAGCTGGGGTTGAAATCGTTTAGTAAAGTAGGTGGTGAAGACCGTTTGCCTAAAGTTGACTTTTGAAACCACATGAACTCAACCGGTTTTGAAACCGCATGCACCTAAACGGTTTGGGATCGTTTGGTCCCAAACGGTCTTGAGACCATTTTGACTCAAACGGTCTTGAGACCATTTGGTCCAAACCTCCTCAAAACCGCAAGGACCAAAAAGGGTCTCAACCATTCCAATTAAATTCGGGTTTCCAAGATTGATTCCTTCATTCATTGTAATCATGTTATCACTCATCAAATGGACCTATCACCATACCTAAATTGAGTTAATTAGGTCAACCTTCAACTGATTTGACCTCCTATTGACCCTCAATTGATCATCAATTAGGGTTTGAATCAATTGGTTTAGGGTTTAGAATCGTTGATCCTTCAACATTAATCAATGTGAGATTGGTTACTTTGAAACCATTGAACCTTCATCCAAATTTGGCATGAATTGACCCCAAAAGGTCTTGAGGTCATTTGGATGACCTCCAAATGGTCTTGAGATTGTTGGCCCATGTCAAGATCAAAATCCAAGTCAACCCATTAGGGTTTGGACCATTGGATTGATCACCAAATCAGACATTGATTGCACTTCAACTTAGTACCTTTAGATCTTCAAACAACTAACCATAGTCAACCCTAGACCTCCAAACGGTCTTGGGTGACCCCCAAACGATCTTGGGATGATTTGGATGACCTCCAAACGGTCTTGAGACCGTTTGCCCATCACATCATCATTAATCATGCCATTCTATTAGGGTTTGGATCCTAGGATTGGACACCAAATCAGCAATTGATTATACTTCAAATTAGTATCTTTGGACCTTAAATTGCTCAACCATACCTAACCCTAGACCTCCAAACGGTCTTGGGTGATACCAAACGGTCTTGAGACCGTTTGGGTGATCCCCAAACAGTTTTGAAACCATTTGGGTCAATCAACCCAAAGCATCAACTTATTCAATTACAAAATCAGCAGTTAGCCGATTAGGGTTTATACCATATGTTTGAATCTTTAAATACCTAACCATACTCAAACCTAGACCTCCAAACGGTCTTGGTTGACCTCCAAATGGGTCAATCAACCCAAGTTTCAAACTCAATCACTTATGAAATCAGCACTCAACCCGATTAGGGTTTAGGTGATTGATAGACCTTCAACTCATGAACCAATTGGAGATAATCAAATATAATTGATGGGCCATTAACCTAGATCATTATGAATAAATCCCCAAATGGTCAATCCTGGTCAACATCACCAAACGGTATGAAACCATTTTCCCTCATGCGGTTTGGTGAAACTGTTTCCCCTCAAACGGTTTGAAACCATTTGCTCCCAAATGGTTTGGTAAGCCGTTTGAGATGATCAAATGAAACAGTTTGGACAGGGATTTCTTTGGATAAACATCTATGATGATGTCATCATTGTCCTCCTTAGAACAACCAAGAACATCAACCGTTTTTCGTGGGAATTTCAGCAATGAACCAAAAGAGTATCAAATAGAAAAGAATAACCAACGATTATTGTAGGAATGGATGCAGTAGCAATGATTAAGGGTTTTAGTTATAAAACCCACATCAAAATGAGCTCCAAATCTCCAAGCTCATGCCAACAATGGTAGATGAAGCTTTTGCAACTCCCCCTAACCTCGTCCTCAAGATTTTGATTGAAAATATTAGCTAGGGTTGAAGAGGAGATCAGATTAAGAAGAAATCCATAATTTATTTTCTATTGTCACCATGGAATCAAGGGGAAAAGAGTTCAAGAATCTTACCAACAGGTTGGGGTCGTCCTCCTCCTGTTCCTGAGCATCTCTTGTGGTCGGCCAAGGCAAAGAAAGAAAGGAAATTCGAAAAGAAGTCCTGAAGTGAGTGGAAAAAGGGATATGTATAAGGAAATCCCAAGGAAAGAGAAAATGTGATTATTTCCTTTAATTCCCAAAATAATTTCCACCAAATCCCCCTCCATTTCTTGGTCACGAAGCCATCTTCATGTTCTTGCAAAACCTCTTCATTATCCAAGAATAAAGGGAAAAGAAATTAAGCACCTTAACCCTTATAATATCAATATCCATTTTTGAGTGGGATTTCTTTTTCTTATAATAATGGTGAGTGGAATTTCACCTCCTTAGTATATGATCGTGCCTTTGCAAGGATTAAGGATGTACACACACATAAGAATCCAACCATATTAATTTTGGTTGAAGGCCCCTTCAATTATTTTATTTATTTCTGCATTAAATTGAATTAGGGTTCCAAATAGGCTTAAATCTTGATTATTTTAATATCAAGATTATCTCTCCTCCAACTTAATTCAAATGAGGCGCCCCTCTCATTTTATTTGATATAGATGATGTAAAGAAACATTAGGGACCTTATTGAAGTGGTAATTGGCATATTGAACCCCAGGTTTTGGGTAAATTACACATCACACCAAAACTGGGTTTTAGTGCATAAGGATTGCTATACAAGCTTTATCTTGGTGCCCAAGCCTGTGGAAACCATACCACTACATCATATTCATTCTTACGATGTCTCAACATCATAAGAACATTTTATCATGTGAAATTTGCAAGTTAACCCCTCAACTTGGGTAATTTGCACTTTAGTCCTGAATAAGCAAACATTGCTTCAACATTATTGAAACATGACCAAAATTGAAACATAAGTTCCTCATGAGTGCTAATTAATTTTTACAAGATATAGTTAAGCATATAATCATCTTTCATAATCAAAACACCCAGGGTTAAAGCATAACCCATGTCAGGGATGTTACAATTATGGTGGGACCAACAAATCAAGGACCTCAAATATGTAGTTTGGAAAGTCAACTTTTACAGAGAGAAGCACATGTGGCTGCTATGAATAAGCATACTCAGTAGGGATTTCCAAGATACAGTGACATTCCACATCATAACCAACAAGCTTAGGGAGTGATTTACATAGTGGGAGAGTGTTTAAGAAAGAGCAGACATGGATTTCGGACTTGAGTGCACCATCATTTACAAATGTGGTTTTTATACGAAATGTACTTCCTATGTAGCCAATTGACTCTAAACTGCATGAAGAAGTTACAAAGAAGAGTATATGAGGCAAACCAAAATTCAAAAATAGACCTATATTTTGCCTCACTAGTGAAGGAAAGTGATTCCAATGTCATTTCCCAATAACTTGAAGGTCAAAATGGTTGATAAGAAGTTCAAAAAGTTTCTTGATGTTTTTAGGGAACTCCACACCAACCTACCTCTATAAGATGTCATTGAACATACTCCTTCCTATGGAAAATAGTTGAAATACATCGTTAACAAGAAGAGGAGGATAGGTGATTCATATGTTGTGATGGTGCGGAAAAAGCTTAGTGCATTGATACAAAAGAAACTATCATAAAAAAGACAAGATCATGGGTGTTTTAATATGTTATGTTTCATAGGCAATATCAAATTTGGTGAAGCACTATGTGATTCAGGAGAAATCATTAACCTCATTCCATTGACAACATTGAAGATGTTTGGGCTCATGGAATATGGGAAAAGTAATATGATAATTCAACTATCAGACAATTCAGTTATGAGACCAATAGGCATATGTGAGGATATCCTAGTGAAGGTTGATCAGTTCATCTTTCAAGAAGATTTTGTGGTTATGTAAATGTATGCTAATTAAGGAAATGAATTAATCCTAAGCATGTCATGTTAGGCCACAACTGATGCAATCTTGGATATGGGTAGAGGCATATTGACTTTCAGAATCTAGGATGACTAGCTTGACATAAAGTTTCCCTACCAACAATTGAAAACTCCAAAGCAAGAGTAGTGTCATGTGGTACAACATATTGATAATGAGGTATCCCTTATTCTTAAGAAACCATTTTTGGACATGGAAGATATCATGACATAAGTGGAATAGGGCACCCTGGAGGTGGACATTATAGAATAGATGAAGCAAATCTCTTTGGCAAAGGGTATGAAATACACTAAGGAACCAAAGGATGATTTTTAGCTAATAACAATTATAGATGCAGTCTCTTCTACTATGACTCATGCTTATCCTCAATTCTCTATAGTAGATTGTGGCATGAATCTAGTGGATGATGGCATAATATATCATCTCATGGGTGAGTGTGCCTTGTTTCTGTATGCATTATTGTGCTTTTATACAAAACATTTTGATGATCCAGGCCCACCATCACTTCCACTGGTGCAATTTCTTTGAAATTGTCTTGAGCTAGAATTGAATCCTCAACCTCACCTTTTGAAGTACACATTTTTGGTGGTATCCCCCAAGCCTATACTGATATTTTCTACATCACTGAGTCTTAAAGAAGAAGAACAGTTGTGTGTCATTCTGAAGAACTAAGGGGATGCATATGGGTCGTATGTTGCTGATATCAACAAATTTATCATATCTTGTCCCAACACAATATCCACATCGAAGAAGGACCAAAGCCGGTGGCACCATTGTAAAGGTGTATAAATCCCATCATGGCATAGGTGATAAAGAAGGAGGAAGTAAAACTTTTATCAACACATCTAATCTATACCATTTTTTATTCCAATTGAGTTAGTTTTATTCAAGTAGTCCTTAAAAAGAGGGGAATAATTGTCTCCACTAATCCCTATGGTATACTGGTTTCAACTACATTAGTGACAAGATGGTGAGTTTGCTGAGATTATTGTTGTTTAAATGTTGTCAAGTTGAAAGACCATTTTCCCCTACCCTTTATTGACTAAATTCTTGATAGGCTTGTTGGCCGCTCCCACTTTTTCTTTTTAGACATATTTTTAAGATATAATTAGATTTCCATAGAAGCACATGATTAAGAGAAGTTAGCCTTCACTTGGCGCTATGGTACTTTTTCTTACTATTGCATGCCTTTCGATCTTTGTCATCATTCGGTAGACTTCTAAGGGATGTATGCTCACCTTTATTCCCAATATGGTTGAACATTGTCTTGAAATGTAATGACTCCACCCATCAGCAACCTCCAATTAAGGAAGTCCAAGAAGCTAGTTCCGTTATTCCAAAATAGGATAATATGATTTTGCAGATAATAAAAAATAAATAATAAATTCTACCACAACTATGATTAAAGCAGGATAAAAAATTTCTTTTCACATACCTTTCAAAATAGGAGTTTGAAACTTTACCTGAAGAAATAATATAATTCTCCAAACACTATTTTGCCTTGTTATTTTTCAATGTCACTTTCATTGAACATTCAGTTTTGATAATTGTAACTGCATATTTCCCTAAAATGTTGACAAACAAGATGTCTTTCAGTATAACGAATTATACTGGTATGTGGGGGGAAAGCAAAAGTTTGTACATATAATGGTAACAAGATAACCACAACAATTATGTGTTACAATACAAAATTTATGTTTTCTCATTAACCCCTCAACCATTTTAACTCAACCTCTAGTATACCCCTCTAGGGTATTGTTTATGTCATGGACAAAAAGGCCACCTTCTCAAATTGGAGCCCAGGTGCCGTGTTGGTCATCCCAATCTGGGGCCTGACCTAGATGTCCTTCCCAATATGGGGCCTAGTATGATCTCATGCGACTTTCCCAATCTGGGGCCTGGTCTGACCTCATATGACCTTCCCAATCTAGAGCCTGGTTTGAGCTTCCCAATCTAGGGCCTAGTCTGACCTTCTCAATCTTGGGCCTGGTCTGACCTTCCCAATCTAGAGCCTGGCCTTTGGTCCTAGCCATGACTCTTCTTTTTCTTGCATTCAAACATCCAAATGTGGTATGCCAGATTCGAGAAGGTTATAATCATAATTTGGCATAGTCATAGTAACTTTATAGATTGTAAGTATTAAAGTTCATCCAATCATTTAATTTAAAGCAATCGATAAAACCTCAAAAATGATTGTGAAATTAGAGAAATTAGCCATAAGTGTAACCACATACCTAATTTGGTAGTCTCAAAACCAACCAAGATAGCTAATCCAATCAAGTAGTCCAATCAACCAAGCCAATCAATAAATCAAGAAATTTGATCCTTAAAAGCATTTATAGCACTTAACTATTTTAATCGCATCCAAACATCTCTTATTGACTTGGAATTCCATTCTACGGTTTCTAAGCCTTACTAGTGTTTCCTTAGTGTTTCTTGGTTTTACTTTCCAATTTTACGATCAACAAATCCTAAAAGCACCTTTCCACATAGAAAAACCCTAATTACTCAAATAATTCAAATTAATGGTCTTTATCCATAAATTAGATCAAGAACGTAATTTTCATGCCTTCTTTATTGTTTTCCTCAATTAAAACTATTAAGACTCACAATGATCAAAATTAGGGGTTTTAAGTCTACCATTGCACTTTTATCATTATGAAACCCTAATTAGGTAAATTATGCACAATTATTATCCAATTTGACCTAATCCATATTTTAAAGTCAAAAGGCTAAACTTTTCTTAACAAAAATCATAGAACACCATTAAATCCTTTAATCTTCAAAACTTAGGGTTTTAAATTAATTAAAACCATTAAGGATAGCAACTTTATGCACTTTTCAAACTAGAAGCATTTTTTTATCCTAATCATATTTTTATTGGATTCCACACATCTTTCTAATCAAAATTCATATATAACATGTCTTGATACGGGCTACGGACAACTAGTTATGATTATTCCAAATTATTTACCTTTGGACCAATGGGGAAGAGCCACGTCAGCAAATTGTTTATATTCTCTCCCCTCCACTTGAGTCAGTGATCAGCAAATAAGGGTTGACTACCTAGGAGATGCACTCCACATGAGCCTAGGGCTAGGTCGAGGTAGAAAGTCACATCAACCTTCGTGAATTGTGTTTAGAGACTTGCGCCAGTAGGGACTAGAGTGTACTTTTATCCTTCCTCGTCTTCAACCCCTAGCTTGCCTTCCATTGCGTGATCTCAATCCCTGGGGTGGTCAACGTAGTCATTGACCCCGCCCTTCTAGGTGATTGATGGTAAGCCAGTATTAAGGAAGCCTTTGTGAGACCTCCACAAACTTGCTAGCGGTGTCACCTTTCGTCGAACGAGTAGAGAAAAGGATGGAATAGACTAGGTTGTTGGTAGTAGAACAGGGGATCAAAGTAGGGTGGTGTAAGGAGTCGTGCATTGATTTCTCATGCCTTGGGTGTACAGGATCCTCCCTGGGGTTCTTTGGATGAACCTAGCCCTTTTATAGGTAGTAAGGTCGAGGGAAGAGAGGGTTGCTTCACCTCTCAGAGACCTGCCTCTTCGTAGAAATTGGGGAAAGTCCCCGTTCTGATCTACATCCAACAAATCTAGGGTCAGTTGTGTTTGAATTTACATCTCAAACTTGATGGAAGAGTTATTTCTATCCATATTGGTCAGGGGGAGAGAGATATATGTGGGAAGGTTGCCATTATTGATCATGTCTTCCAAATTGGGCTGAAGGTAGGAGATAACTATGCATCATTGGATTTCAGATCCAACGGTCCACATCAGTGTGCTAATTAAAAGGAAATTCTAATTTGATTCAAAAATCATGACATTTAATGATATTCCTCTCACTTTAGATATTTTTCAAAAATCCATATCTCCTAAACCCTGCATCCTTTTAATCCCAAATTTTAAGGGAAACTCTTTAGTGGGTAAGCTACTTGTGTGCAAAGTTCAAAACCAAAAATCAAATATAAAAGATACTTTTCTTCATATGTAAGTCATGCACTTTTAAGGCATTGCTATTCATTCAAACAAATATTTTTTTTTCTTCTTTCTATTCTATTCTCTTCATTTTGAATCATTTTCTTATTAAAGACATTATGGAACTAAACACTAATCAATTGTGGTCATCCATACCTTTTTCTAGATAATTCTACATAATTCTTTCACATGAACACAATTTACTTTTATTTCATTTCCCTTTTCCTATTGTAGGATTTATTTTATTTCTTTTTCCCTTTTCATCATTATTGGGTTTATCCAATCAGTATGAATCATGAAATCATGCATCCAAGGGAAATATTGCAAAAGAATCCATTCTTTGGAAACAAACCATACAATTTTCCATTCAAATCCCTTTTTGTTTGAAATTTTCCATTTTGGTTTATACAAGCAAAATTTAGGTTATAAAATCCTTTCCCCCATATAGGGATTTTGCCCTCAAAATTCAACCAATTAAACAAACAATTCATGGTAATCCTTTTCAATGTCCATCTTCCACTCTCATGTGGCTTCACTCTCTCCATGGTGCTTCCAAAGAACCTTTACCATCTCTATTCTTTTACTCCTGATCTCTTTCACCTTGATATCCAGTACCCTCATAGGTAACTCAGGGTAAGTGAGCTTCCCTTGGATTTCAATAGGTTCAATGCTCAACACATGGCTCAGATCCTTCACATAGTGCTTAAATTGGACACATGGAACACATCACACATCATACTATATAGAGGGGTAAGGTTAAATGATAATCATCTTCACCGTTCCATTCCAAAAACTCAAATGTATCCACTTATCAGGGACTCAGGTTTCCTCTATTCTTATCCATATCTTGGAGAGGTAGAATTTTTAGAAACACATGGTCACCCACAGTGAGGTGCAAGTCAATATACAATTGTGGTTCCTTTGACCTCAACAAGGTCCTCTCACCGACATCATTATAGTGAAACAGTGACCGACACGACCTCCCATATAGAGCTTCATATAGAGGCATCCCTATACTGGCCTGGTAGTTGTTATTAAAATCAAACTCAACTAGGGACAACTACTACTCCCATGATCCACCCCAATCGAGCACACTTGCTCTCAACAGACACTCTAAAATCTATATCAACATTTCTTGAATGTCCATCATTCTAGGGGGGGTGATAAGTTGTACTAAACTTTAGGCTAGTGTCGAGTCCTTCTTGCACTTACTTCCACAACTTGGAAGTGAACTTTGGATCACATTCAGAAATAATCAAACTCAGAACACCATGTAGTCAAATTATCTCTCTAATATATAGTTTAGACAGATCTTTTACCTTGACAGGGATGCTTAAGGTAAGGAAATGTTTCGACTTGCTAAAGAAATCAACCACAACCCATATTGAAACATTGACCTTTCTTGGTCTTGGGGCGACCCACCACAAAGTCCATGGTGATCTGCTCCCATTTTTACTCAAGATTTCAATTAACTGTAGCAATCCACTGGGTCACTGGTGTTTAGCCTTCACCATCTAGCACGTGAGACAACTGACCACATATGCCACTATCTCTCTCTTCATCCCAGGGCACAAAAGTATCATTGTGAATCTTTAAACATATTGGTAGTGCCAGGGTGTACCGTGTACTTAGAACAACGAGCTTCTTGCCAGATATGATTCATCAAGGGTGAATCTCCAGGAACCCAAATATGACTCTTGTAGAGGATTCCACCATCTACTTACACTAAAATATGGGTCTGAGGTTTCGCTAACAGACCTTTCATCTTGTTAAGATTTGGGCTGGCTAACTGGATAACTATCGATTCGGTCAACATGTCTGGTTTAATCTAGATGTTAGCCACATAGATCCGGTCCTCTGATGGTTGTGGAGTCCACCTAGAAAACACTTCCAGTTCTCTCCACTAGATAGACAAGACAACTACACTCATGAGCTATTTCCAACTAAGTGGATCTTCTACTATATTAGTCTTCCTAGGTTGATTGGCGATGGTGAAATCATAAACTTGTATATACTCCACCCATCGTCTTTGTCTCATGTTTAGGTCCATCTGAGTTAGGAGATACTTTAAGCTTTTGCATCCATTGTTTTGGTTACCAGATCCAGTATTAAGTCATAGAATTCAAACTATGGTTGATAATTATATTCTCATATGATATTTCAATTTGGTGATTACCCTACTCACCTAGGTTTCTAAAACATTTATTCAATATTCTCTAATGAGGGTATGGTAATGACTCCAATTCTCAATTATGATAAAAAGATAACTTAAGTATTTATTCCTCATATCATATGTATTCCTAGTATGGTGTGCGTCTATCTCATCTCTCAAACTCATAACAAGATGAAATAAGCATGTGGCTACAGTCCACACACAGAGTTCATCCCATTCTAAGAGTAGAGACGGTGCATCACATATCACTATTTTACTTTCTAGTCTCGGTTAAATCATTTTCCACATGACTCCAAATTATGAATACCACCATTCCCTCAATTCCACATATACACATATATGAATACCTTTCTCATAACATTTGAATCTTATCATACTCCTATTTACGATCCTTATTCATTTCCTCATGGTCTCAAGGGTGCCGGTACTTTTGGGATGATCTTACCCTCATGCATCTAGGGAGTGCCTCTCACATTTACCCCTCAGGCCCCATAAACTTGTGGAGGTTTCCAACCTCCTAACTGATGAGCCTCGAGCAAACATAGTTTCTACCTCCTGACCCTATGGTCTTGTGCATTCAGGGAATAATAAACTCCTACTTCCAACAACCTTATACCTACTTGACCTTAGGATAGACTTAGGTATCTATCATAACTTTATACATTTTACATGTGGTTCCTTAGATGTTATTCAAGCACATTGCATCCTTTAGAATCATCACATGAATTTCTGCCATCTCTTTGGGTACTCATAGATTTCGTTATATCCCTTCATGGGAAACATGGCGACCTACCTATCTAGGCCTGGCCCAATTCAATTGGTCACTTCCATAGTGACTTTCGTTTATGTCCCTTAGAGATGGTTATACTTGGGTCTAAATGATCATACTCAATATATGCACTTATTTCTCAAGTTCCTTTAAGTGACCTATAATGTTACCTCCATTCTTAGACAAATTTTTGTACTCACTCCATTACGAGGGTTCCTTTCCTAGGATGGAAGAAAACTATCACTTAATAGTAGCAAGGGTCACACAAACTTTCTTGAATCCAAAGTTTACATCATCACATGTAGGCATACATCCTATCATTCCACCCATGCATGTGGCTAGCAAGTAGACAACTTATTAGACCATTCCTAAGTTTTCCATCATGTCACACTTGTTTGTCATTTCTAAATGTTGGACCAGTTTGTTACGTACAAATGACACCAACTTGTGCGAGTGGCTAAATAAACATATACCTCAGTCCAAGTGGGGGTTTCCTTTTATTCAAAACTTGAGGGGCGTGTCATGCTTAATCCCAATGAACTCACTCAACCTTGTGAGAATTCTATGCACCAGATACCTCTACTTCCCTCTTTTATCTAGGAACCTCAGGTTTATCTCCCTGTTTGTATAACAAATTATATTGATATGTAGGGAGAAAACCAAAAGTTTGCACATATAATGGTAACAATATAACCACAACAATTATTTGTCACAAAACAAACTTTACATTTTCTTATTAACTCCTCAACCATTTTTACACAACCTCTGGTATACCCTTCTAGGGTCTTTTCCATTTAATGGACAAACAAGCCACCTTATCAATCTGGAGCCCAGGTCCCACATTGGTCTTCCCAATCTGGGGCCTGACCTAGATGTCCTTTCCAATCTAGGGTCTGGTACGATGTCATGTGAGCTTCCCAATCTAGGGCCTAGTCTAACCTCATATGACCTTCCCAATATGGGGCTTGGTCTTTGGTCCTAGCCATGACTCTTCTTTTCCTTTCATTAAAACATCCTGTGGTGGTATGCCAGATTCAACTAGGTTATCATCATACTTTGTCATAGTCATAGTCACTTTATAGATTGTAAGAATTTAAGTTCATCCAAGAATTTAATTTCAAGCAATCGATAAAACCTCAAAAATCACCGTGAAACTAGAGAGATTACCCATAAGTGTAACCACATACCTGATTTGGCAGTCTCAAAACCAAGCAAGATAGCGAATCCAATCAAATAGACCAATCAACCAAGCTAATCAATAAATCAAGCAACATGATCCAGAAAAACATTTATAACACCTAACTATTATAATCACACGCAAACATCTTTTATTGACTTGGGATTCCATTCTAGGGTTTCTAATCCTTATTAGGGTTTCTTGGTTTTACTTTCCAATTTTACCCTTTTTAGGTCAACAAACCCTAAAAGCAATTTTCCACTTAGAAAAACCCTAATTACTCAAATCATCCAAATTAAGTGTCTTTATCTGAAAAATAGATCAAGAACATAAGTTTCATGCCCTCTTGATTGTTTTCCTCAATTAAAACAATTAAACCTCACAATTGTCAAAATTAGGGTTTTTAACTCCATTAATGTGCTTTTGTCATTATGAAATCGTAATTAGGAAAATTATGCACAATTATCATCCAATTGACCTAATCCATATTTTTAAGACAAAAGGATAAACTTTACTTCACAACAATCAAGGAACACCGTTAAATCGTTTAATCTTCAAAATTTAGGGTTTTAAATTTATTAAAACCATTAAGGATACCATCTTTATGCACTTTTCAAACTAGAAGCATACTTTGATCCTAATCATTTTCTTATTGGATTCTACGCATCTTCCTTATCAAAAGTCATATATAACATGCCTTGATACGAGCTACCAACAATTAATTACGATTATTCCAAATTATTTATGTTTGGACCAATGGGGAAGAGCCTCATCAACAAATTGTTTATATTCTTCCCCCTCCATGTGGGTCTGTGCACTACAAATTAGTGTCAGACGCATAGTCAACGCACTCCATACGAGCATGGGGATGGGTCGAGGCAGAAAGTCACATCTGCCATTGTGACTTGGGTTTGCAGCCTTGCTCCAGTAGGGGCATGAGAGTACTTTCCTCCTTCCTCATCTTCAACCCCCCACTTGCCTTCCGCTACATGATCTCAATCCCTGGGGTGGTCAAAGTAGTCATTAACCCCACCCTTCTGGGCAATTGAGGGTAAGCCAGTAGTAAGGAAGCCTTTGTGGTACCTCCACAAACTTGCTAGTAGTGTCACCTTTCGTCGGGCGAGTAGAGAAAGGGATGGAGGAGACCAGGTTGTCGATGACAGAATAGGGATCAAAGTGGGGTAGTGTATGGAGGAGTGCATGAATTTCTCATGCCTTGGGTGCAAAGGCTCCTCGCTGGGGTTCTCCAGATGAACCTAGCCCTTTTTTAGGCAGTAAGGTTGAGGGAAGAGAGGGTTGCTTCCCCTCTGAGAGACCTGCCTCTCTGGAGAAATTAGGGAAAGTCCATGTTCTGATCTATAACCAACAAATCTAGGGTCAGACGTGTTAGAATTTACTTCCCGAACTCGATGGAAGAGTTTAAATCTATCCATATTTATCTGGGGGAGAGAGATATATGTGGGAAGGTTTCCATTAGCGTTCTTGTCTTCCAAATTGGGTTGAAGGTAGGAAATAACCTTGCATCGTTAGATCTCAAATCCAACGGTCCACATCCATGTGCCTACTAATAGGAAATTCTAATTCGATTAAAAAATCATGACATTTAATGATATTCCTCTCACTCTAGGGATTTTTCAAAAATCCATATCTCCTAAACCATGCATCCTTTTAATCCCTAATTTTAAGAAACTCTTTAATGAGTTGGACTACTTGTTTGCAAAGTTTGGAACCTAAACTAAAAATTAAAAGAAACCTTTCTTCATATGCAAGTCATGCACTATTAAGACATGTATTATTCATTAAAACATATATTTTCTCTTTTTTATATTATATTTTCTTCATTTTGATTCCTTTTCTTATTAAATATATTGTGGAACCGAACACTAATCAATAGTTGTCATCCATACCTTTTTCTAGAAAATTCTAGATAACTCTCTCTTATGCATACAATTTACTTTTATTTCTTTTCCCTTTTCCTATAATAGGATTTCTTTTATTTCTTTTTCCCTTTATATCATTATTGGAATTATTCAATCAGTATTAATCATAAAATCATTCATACAAGGGAAATATTGCAAAATAATCCATTCTTTGGAAACAAATCATACAATTTTCCATTCAAATCCCTTTTAATTTGAAAAATTGCATTTCGATTTATACAAGAAAAATTGAGGTTATAACATGAAATATGTATGGATAATTTTTTAGTATATAAAGAGTCATTTGATGTCTGCCTTTCTGGTCATTATAAGGCATTGCAGAGAAGTGAGAACACTCATATTCTTTTCAATTGGGAGAAGTGTCACATGATGGTAAGTGAAGGGATTGTGCTTGTACATGAAGTGTCCAACAAGGGGATGGAAGTCAGTCCTTTAAATATTTAGGTGATATCCAAAATTTCTCCACCATCTTTGGTGAAGGAGGTTAGGAGTTTTCTTTGGGTCACATAGGTTTTTAATGAAATTCATAAAACATTTCTTTGAAATAGAAAATTTCTATCAAAATTATTAGAAAAGGACACTGGATTTTATTTCATTGATTGTTGTTTGAAAGCATTTGGGGTTTTATAGGAGATGCTAAACTTTGCACCCATGGTTGTGGCCCCACACTGGCTTTTGAGATGATGTGTGATGCGTCATATTATGTATTTGGATCCATTTTGAGCCAACATAAGGATGATTCCATTTTGGTCATATATTATGCTATTAGGACTTTGAATGATGCTCATCTTAATATGGCCACCACTACTAAAGAGTTATTTGATGTTTTATTTTCTTTTGTCAAATTTAGGAAATATTTAATAGGATAAAAGGTGATAGTTTAGACTGATCATGCAGCCATTAGGTATGTCTTGCAGAA
Organism: Alisma plantago-aquatica; assembly: GCA_963693085.1. Lineage (NCBI taxonomy): Eukaryota > Viridiplantae > Streptophyta > Magnoliopsida > Alismatales > Alismataceae > Alisma > Alisma plantago-aquatica. The sequence goes on from OY856413.1 coordinate 168,157,668, forward strand.
CAAATATGTAAAGTCAAGATTAACATGATGGATTCTGGTGCTATAAGAATTTGACATGGAGGTGGGAAGCAAATTTGGGGCAAAGAATGTAGTGGCAGATCACTAGTCTTGTCTAGAATGGGTGAATGAGTTTGGCTTGGATATACCAATTTTTAAGTAATTTCATAATGATAATCTCTTTATGGTTGAAGAGAAGGATATATGATGTATGAATGTTGTTAATTATAGAATGTGTAAAATTACACAGAGATTGGGGATATTAGGGAAAGAATTGATTCTTTCTTTCCTTTAGGTATTACATTTGGGATGACCCCATTTTGCTTAGGAAGTGCCAAGATGGGATATTAAGGTGATACATTCCTAAAAGTAACTATGAGAGCATACTTTCTCATTGTCACTCCAGGCACTAAGCTAGCTTAAGGACGGCTTCCAAAGTGTTGGAAGATAGATTTTATTGGCCGTCTTTGTTTAAGAATGTCAAATAAATTTGCCAGGAGGGGTGATGTGTGTCAACAAACATGCAATATTTCTAGGAGACATGAAATTCCCATAAGTATGTTTTGAGAAGTTGAGGTATTATACCTTTGGGGAATCAATTTCATGGGTCCATTTGTGTCTTGTAATTATAACCTATATATTATACTTTTCATTAAATACTTTTCAAAGGGGGTGGAAGGAATTCATACCTACACCAATTGGGCACATGTGGTATCTCATTTTGTGAAAGATAACATTTTCTACAAGTTTGGAGTGCCCATGATCAGTAATAGTGATGGTAGCTCCCATTTTACAAATCAGAAATTTGGAGCGCTGGTAAAAAATATGGAGTTAATCATAGGGTAGAAAATCCATACTACAATTAGACCCAAGGCCAAGTAGATTTGTCAAATAGGGAAAATAAAATGACCTTAGAAATGACCATCTCTAGTAGTAGAACAAAATAGGGCATACAATTGAATGATTCTCTTTTGGATTATAGGACAACTAATTAAACATTTATTGGAACAACCCCTTGTAGATTTGTCTATGATAGGGCATGTCATTTGCACACAAAAATTCAGATAGGGTCAAATGGGCTTTATAGAAGTTAAATTTTGACCTATCTATTGGAGGGATAAGCTCATACTAGAGAGAATGAATTGGATGAGAGTAGTCTTGACGCTTATGACAAGTCAAGGATCTACAAGTATATAACTAAAAGGAACCATTATAACCACATTTTGCATCAAACATTAATACTGGGGAAACATATTTTATTGTTCAATTCTAGATTGAAGTTGCACCCAAAAGAATTGAGATCTTGATTGTGTGGACCATATTTGGTGCTCTAGGATTCCCTCATGGGGAAATTCAAATAAGAGATGGTGCTAAGGTATTTAAGACCAATGAACAACTTCTTAAACACTATTTTGTGGGATAATTCGTCCATGACCAGGACAATTTGAAGTTGATGGAGATTCCTAGATTAGATTTATTTTGTTCAGCCTATGAAATTAAACAAGGGAGCTTATGAAAGGAAACCCACATTAGATCTCATCATCTCTCATGATTTAGTTAGTTGTTTTCATTTATACTTCATACAAGTAGTAATATTTGTATGCAAATAACAAAGGAGACTTGATGAGTTTGTGTAGTGTGCATGACAACACTACATTACTACTACCAACACCTCTATTAGTAGAACCGACTGCTTATCTAGAGAGGGACACATTTAGTACCACCTATAGGTGAGTCGGTGGCACCAAACCCTTACTAGTTAGAGGCATCAAGAGGCGACACATGTCGGTAGCACCTAATCCATTTTCAGTAGCACAGACTACTTTGATACCTTTGAGTGGAAACTCCATGGTACCAAATCATCAAGATCGCTACTACAGAACCTACCTTTAGTGTCGGTTATTTAAAGCCTTTAGTGTCGGTTTCTAAGCGACACCTATGTGGGCGACACTAAAAGTCCACCCATTAGGCGTCGGTTCCAAAACAGACGCCCAAACACTTCGCGCGCCACTGAAAATGCGTCATCATGGGACTATAGGCGTCGGTTATTAGGTAAGAAACCGACACCCAAACCCTTCGCGCCACAGAAAGGGCGCCATCTTGGGCACTATCAGTGTCGGTTATTTACAAATAACCGACACCATATATCTTCGCGCCACACGAAATAGACGCCGGTTATTTGTAAAAAACTGACACTATATCATTATGTGTCGGTTATTTACAAATAATCGACGCCTATTGGTTTTTTTTTTTGACATCAGTCTGCAGACTTGCTGTGGCTGGTCGCAGGATGAGAAACCTGTTCAGTTCAGTTATGAACTGTAGGTTTTACGACATCCATTGATATCAACCGACAACAGGCCGCAAACCTGCAAAATTAACAATAAAAAAGTAGCACATGCATTTAGCAATGCAACCTGCAGTTCCATTTTATTTTCACACATTTATAAACATTCACAAATGCTAGCAATTTGTAGTTCCATTCATTCACATTCACACATGTAGAAACATTCATATAGAAACCAACACTTTCATTCATTTTCACTCAGACACATGTAGAAACATCCAGACATGTAGAAACATTCACACATATATTATAATTTAGAAATTCATTTACAAAGTATCATTGTTTAGTCATTATTCGCTATCAGGATCCCAATTATATGTTAAACCCCCCACTAATTGTATGGCTATTGCCCATTCTTCTCTTACTTCATTTAATTCTCCCATTGTATAGGGATCATTAACATTTGGTAAGTCCTTTCCTGTAATGGGGTCAGCTTTAAACACCTGTAAAGAGAATGATGTATATATATAATTAATGAGCTATAAATAAGATTGATATATTTCGATCATATTATATAATGAGACTATATAATACCTGAGCAATACATTCGATATCCAGTACGGCATGTTTGATAATCATGTGCATATATCGCATGACATAGTATCCACGTGCCCATCCGTTGTCTTGTGTAGCACACTATAAATTCAAACATACAAAATATTAAAAAATACAACTAATTAAGCATTGTTCACATAAATAATATATACATATATTGCAGTCGGGAACTTACTTGCACGTTCTTCCAAATTATTGGCTGGTTCTTTTTGGTGGGGACCTTTCTTCCCGCCTTTTTGTACTCCTCAAAACCCCTACATGTTAATGTAACACAGAACATTGCAATTAAATAGTAATGTAATAACATATGTTAACGGATATGAAAAATGAAATATTTCTCACCGAAATATTGCCATTTTCATTATGTGTCCAAATCTTGTATTCAATTTACCCCCCTTAGGATCTAGATAATACACAGTGAATGTCTCGGGGGAAATAACCAATAACTCCCAATGCCTACCCCTAGAGGAAAAAAAGTTATAATTAATAACTCAAAATCCACAATAAAATGTAATTTTCTTAAGTCCAAATTATAATAAGCAAAGTAAACTTACTCTACATTGAATGGAGCCATTATCACTGTCTTCTTTTTTACAGCAAAATTTCAAAAAGACTCACAGCAGTATTGTTGAACTGATGTACGGTCTTTAGCTACTAGACTAATCAAGGATGGAATCAAAAACCCTACATGTTCGAATCCAAAATCTGCACATATGTTGTCTAAGTAGCTGCAAAATATGTATTAATTACGCATGCATTAATAAATAAGAAACCATATCACCAGATCATACACAAGGTATATGGATGTATAAAGAATATCTCACCTTATCCATAGCTCTATCACAGATGTATTTAGCCAATCATATCGAAACAACTCCAATATATCTTGTATAAATAGTTTTGTTTCGTATGACTGACCTGTAGAATCTGAATCAGAAGAAAAAGTTATAGGGGAGTTTATATCATGTTCCCCTAACCATACTGCCATACCCCTACAGTTAGGACCTAACGGGACAGGTAGGTCCTGTGGAACCCAACTAGGTAATGCAGGAGGTGGAAGTGGAGGCCTAGATGCTGTGGATGTCTTCTTTTTAACCTGTATATATATATAATTTTAGATCAACTGCCAGCATATTCACACACTAACAATTGAACGTAATGTAAATTTACCATACCTTATCAGTAAATAAGACATCCGCTTTTAGCCACAATATCACTCTGCCTAGTGCCTCACCAAGCATTTCACAATCTGGGTGGGCATATGGTAGTGGAAGTTCCAGAAATTGGGGGAATATATGTATCGGGCTCACCCGAATCCAACCAGCTGGTACTGGAGACCCGTGACACGTTTCCCCTGGTAGGGATGGGTAAGCCGACGCCTCTGCCACGACATATTCTTTACTTTTTAGACGGCATGGCTTCAACCCCTACAAATGTTTGTGTAAAGAATGTTATATACATATATACATATCATCTTTTTTTGAAACGACTACAATTTCATATATACGTATCATCTTGAATTAAAAAACTAATTACTATGTCATAAAAATACTTACAGTGGATGTGCTAGGTGGTGGTTCTACAAGATTACTCCCAACCTCTGCAGTAGGAGTAGGAGTAGAGTCTGCAGTAGGTATTGTCTGGTAAGTGGCAGTCTGAGATGCCTGCCACTTTTTCATTGCTTCTTCAAGTTTCCTGTCAAATAGCTTATCCACCTATACATGGATAAAAGAAACGTCAAATTCTAATTTTTGAATTCTCTTTTACAGTAACATTATAAAGAAATAATATGTTACCTCTTCTTGTGAAAGTCCCGCTTTTGGGACATGTTTGCGCTGTAACTGTAATCCTTGAGGCATTACAACTATATTTCAGAGAGTATAAAATGAGTTACCCGCTTCTCTTATTTTTCAGAATAAATAAAGCACATACTATCCTACATGCTCAAAAATATGTTCAAATGCAACTACATGAGATCAGTTATGCAACTATGATGACATGCACTCAGGAATGTATGCATGCATGATTTATCTACAAATTTTCCCATTTTCCATTTTGTATGCACAATCTACTAAAATGCAATCCTACCTAAATGCTATGCAATCAAAAGATGAAAACCGTAATGTGCTTCCAGTTCTTATAGTGGAGTATGAAAACAATGGGGTGGATAGATCACAAGATTAATTGATTGAACCATTGGAAAATATTATATGTCCCTCCTTACTGACCTATGTAATAATTAAGAGTGTTCTCTCTCTTTTTTCAAACTAAGGTCTCATTATCATTTGGTCAGTTTAGGCTCAAACAACCAATTCCGTCCACTTTTTGTGAATCATAGGAATGTACAATTATGGTTCTCTATTTTAAAGTTGACAAACCCAATTATTTTCTTAAGTCATGTGCTCAGGGTTGAACAAAACAAGCTTGCAAAATCACTAAATTTTTTAAATTGACCCCAGATTCCCATGTACAAACACAGAGATGACACATGACATTAGACATCCACAATTACACTAGATAGAGTGTGGATCCTAAAAAAAACTAAGAACTAAGAAAAATAAATGATAAAAGACAAATCAATAATTGAGAAAAACTGAGAAAACTAAAGGATAGAAGATGTTCCAACTCCCCCCCTAAGCTTGAATTTGACTATGGCCTCATAGTCAAAAACAACATTAAAAGGTCGAACAGTGATACCAATCATTGGTCAGGTGGTTGGGGGTACTGCGGGGCTGTGGGGTCCCATGATGGATACTTCCCCTGAAAATTTGGATCATACTGGGGCATCAGCGGAGGTTGAGGATACCCTCCGAAATAGATCTGGCTCTAGTAGTTGTCGTAGAAGGGTTGTTGCATCTCCATCCTATGCAACCTATCATGGATACTCTGTTGGTTGTCGAGGAGGAGGCGCTCATTCTCGTAGATGGCCTGCTGGTTAACATAGAGCCGATTGGTAGTCTCCTGAATATCCACAAATGACGCTGTGTGTCGCTGTTGCGTCTGCTGGATATCCTACAACCCTGACCCAAAAAAAGACTTGATGCCCACACCAGTGCCTGCAGCCCTAACACATCCAGGATGCTCTGGGTTACCCAGAGCAACTGTCAATTCATCCTTTGTTCCCTCAGGGATGAAATTTCCTTGTTTCCTCAGCTCGTGCAGCTCTCGCTAATCGCCAAAACAAAAATTTGTACTTAAGTAAACAACACAAATAATCAATATTCGAATGATTGTTGTAAGAGTTGTATTTTACCATTTTTGTAGCCGCCTCAGCAGTTGCGGCCTTAGTTATTTCTCCCTTCTTATTTTTCCTCCCAGCTATCCAGACATCATGGGGAGGCAGAGGTGTGCTACCTATGGTAAAGGACTCCTGAGTAGCAGCAGACTGAGTAGCAGTAGCCTCAGCCTGTAGTCTTTGGCGAATGCCTGCAAACCCCTTTGGACCCATTCTGTGGTCATGCACATTCAGTGCACGCCTTGATCTTTGTGCCTCACTGAGGGCCTAGTTAGTATGCAAATTAATGATTTGGTTAGTAACACTAAATGTTAATCTTGAATAAGTGAATACAACATATATTAATTAATGAGATTGAGACTGATGCCTAATACCTTGAATTCATCAGTTTGTCTTGAAGCGACAAACGCATCCCATTCTTCTTTGTCCAGGAAGTTCCACTGTTCAGTGGCTGTCTTCTTCCTCTTGTCGGCTTCTTTTATGTATTCTTTGGTGAGATTTGTCCTATAGTTCTTTAGGACTCTCCCACAGCGTTGCATCACGCATTTACGATGCAAATTTTCATCCAATTCAAATATACTCTGCAAAATAGAATTGCTATTAACTAGTATCCAAAAATTTAGTAATCTACAAAATAGAATTGCAAATTAATAATAACTCACACATAAATCCCTCCATATTAAATTTTTCTTCTCCTTAGAAACTTTATGCCAAGAATCTAAGAGACAACCGCAATGGCTACGAGTAACAAACCCAAGATATGAAATAAATGAATTGCGATTCACACCACATGCATTTCCTGCATTATCGAAATCCATAACAAGTTTGGGTCCATTGCCCTTTTGCGCAATTAACTTCTTCATCATAGTGATGCCCCTTCTCTTGTCAACTGTTTGGTGTTGTTGATCAAGTGCCTCAAGTGCTTCAGATGGTACCTGTGCATCATCAACCTAAAATTTGACAAAATAATTCACATTTACAAGATATAACTATAAATGGACATATAGATATAAATATATGATATATTTTTAAAACTTACATTGTGAGGCGGCGCATTGATGTCCTCACCCTCACGGTAGTCATCAGCACGGTCATCAAGAGAATGGTCAGCCATCTACAAATTCACATTCAAATTGTAAAGTTCACATTGTAAAGTAGTAATTCAAAGTGTAAATCTCACATTGTAAAGTTCACATTATTACAACAAAGTATATATCACAACAAAATTGTAAAGCTCTATGATCAAAGAGAAAACAAGTATATATTACAACAAGATTACGGTCTAGGGTTAACAAATACATGTGATGTCATTCTTATATATAATAAATGTACATGTACCACCTATCCCATCCTTGAACACCTAATCTCACTAGTAAGTGTATAATGTGTATTGGGTTTTCAAGAAAATTTCGGCAGCATTTCCCCACTGTTCTCCTAGTACATATGTACTTAGAGAACAAACGGGGAAATGCTGTCGAAATTTTCTTGAAAACCCAATACACATTATACACTTACATCCTAAGCGAGATTAGGTGTTCAAGAACAGTCACAAACTGGGGACTATCTAAGATTTAATCATAATGAGTAAATCTTGGACGGGTTTCTAGGCCAACAAATACATGTGTTGTCATTCTTATATATAATAAATGTGTACCACCTATCCCATTCTTGACCACCTAATCTCACTAGTAAGTGTATAATGTGTATTGGGTTTTCGACAAAATTTCGGCAGCATTTCCCTGCTGTTCTCTAAGTACATATGTACTTAGAGAACAAACGGGGAAATGCTACCAAAATTTTCTCAAAAACCCAATACACATTATACACTTACATCCTAAGTGAGATTAGGTGTTCAAGAACAGTCCCAAACCGGGGAATATCCAAGATTTACTCCTAATGAGTAAATCTTGGACGGGTTTCTAGGCCAACAAATACGTGTGCTGTCATTCTTATACCTACAATCCTAGTTTCATCATTCATATCCTAGTTCTTCAAGTTAGGTGATTAACATTGTCAATATACTCAAAAAGGAAACAAGTTACCAATTTCATAGTTAGGATGGTAGAGATACCCTAAGATCTAGAGATACCCTAAGATCTAGGCAATTTAGGGAAAAGTTCATCATTTACATTCCAAGCATGTCACATGTGTGCATTACAGTTAATCATTAAGCAAGAAGGGTGATTAGGATTCTCAATATACTCAACAATGAAACAAGTTAAACATGTGTGCATTACAGTTCATCATTTACATTCCAAGCATGTCACATGTGTGCATTGTAGTTCATCATCAAGATATCTATAACTTACTTAAACATTCAATTATGAAGTAAATATACACTTAATTCAGAATAGCATGACGCACAAAGTTGCAGTCAACATCATTATGCTTTGTTCTATCATGGACTATCGGATTGGTATAGCACATATGTATCAGTACATAATTAAATAAACACAATCAGTAAATAACTTTAAAAAAAATTCACTAGCTTGGTGAAATCAGTACATAAATAAACACAATCAGAATATTTTTTATGGCTTTTGGGGTTACTTGGTGAAATCAGTGCATGTTTTGGGCATCCAGTAGATGAATCCAAACCCCAACAACAGCCTAAACGTGCCCTGGCGCCACCCAAGCATCCGCCCAGAGGCCTAGCTAGGCAGGGCACCTGGGCTTGGGACCCTAGGCGTGCCCTGGCACCTACTTAGGCGCCGCCTGGGTGAGTTCCAGGTCGGCGGCGGCAGAGAAAAGCAAGGCAGAGGAGAAAAGGGGGTGAAGCTTTTGTGGGTTACCTTGCAGGAAGCTGGCGGAGGAGACAAGTTGCTTCTACCGGTGGGGGCGGCGGTGACGAGGAGAGCACCGTAGCTGCTTCTACCGGCGGCGGCGAGGGCGTCGAGGAGACCAGCAACCGGTGGCGCAGAAACCTGCGGCGACGGTGACGGCAGCGACGGAGACGGCGGCGAGCGGCGTGCGACGGCGGGAGCAAGCAGGGGAAATCGCCAGACCCTAGCACACGGCAATGAAACAGAGACAATGGGGAAAAGTTCTGTTCGCGGGGCTATTAAGTTGACAATATGTGTCGGTTATTTAACAAAACCGACAACTAAACCAACAATGTCAGCTCTTTGACAAAAACCGACAACTATACTACTTAATATTCGTCGGTTTATAAATAAAAGACAACCGACAACTATTCCTGTCTCGCGCATACCCTTTAGTTGTCGATTATTTATTAAAAAACCGAAGACATATGTCCAATTTTGAAGGTAATTGTTTCGCTGGAATTTTGGTTTTGGCGGTTGATTTTAAGTGTCGGTTTTTTATTAAATAACCGACACATATTGAAAGAGGTACTCGTGTCTGGTCGACCTTCACATATTGGATGTCGGTTTATGTTAACAACCGACATAGTAGGTTTTATGTGTCAGTTTTTGTATACAACTGACACCTTGAAAACTGACTTTATAAGCCATTTCTGTAGTAGTATATCATGGGTGGTAAACAAACGAATTAGCTCGATGTTGTTGACCTCTATGTCACGGTTACGACAATTTTCAATGAATACACTGAAGCTACATGAAATATCAACTTGGTACCACCAAGTTTCATCACTGTGGAACTGGCATATGACATGGGAGCACCAAAACAAGCTATGGGTAGCAGAAAATGGCATGTTAGAGTGATCCAATAGTTTGCTTGATACCATCGACACATGTGTGTAACACAAACTCATGAAGACCATGTATGTGGTATAGACATTGATAATTGAGATCATCCCAATCAAGCAATCAGATGCACAAATCTAAAAGTGTTAATTGAGCATCGGTACAACCACACACATCGATACCACTAACTCTTGATGATACACAGGTTAGTACATTGATGACCCTTACTGATAGTATCATCAAACAATATGGATGATCACATAGATAGCTAGATATATCTGTACTACTAATTGAAAGTCAGTGGCACCAACCCAACATGAGCAGCACACCTTTCAACTTTGAAAGGGGAGGCATGGGGTTATCTAACATCACACTCAAACACCCCAAATACTCCAACATGTGCCCAACAACCCCGAGTAGTGACAACAACAATATGGCAATTAGAAGATTCTCATACATCTTTACTTGTCTTCCATCTTCTATTATTCCAAGTAGTGGCATCTAGGCATCAAGATCAATCCATCTCCCTTGTTCCACATCACTTGGTTCCAATGCCAACGAGTGTGGCCTTCTCCGATGAAGCTCATAAGATGCATTATTTGGTGCTACAAAAGAGGGAGGCCATACTCATGCATTACGGGGACTCAACATTCCTTCCTATAGTTGGGTTAATGAAGAGCCTCAAGTGAGCTTGGAGTAGGAAAACCATGGTGGGAGAACATCCATTCTTGGCGATTCACCAACGTATCCAGCCACAAATTCTTTGCCATACTTAAGGTGTGTTGCATCCCCAAGCATTTGGAAGGATGGTAGGTCATCTTGGTGAAATTTTTTCTATTCAATATTGAACACTACCTAATGTTAGTGGGTCAATGCCATATAAATCTATGGATGGCCCATGCATGATGTGCGCTTCACCCCCAACATCTTTGAATACAAGACGGTATAGATATATATGACTCCACTTCCATAGGGCTTCATCATCAAATGTCATCTACCTTTAGTGATTGACGTCAAGAATCCTTTTTCCTAAATTCTTCATTGATACATGACAGACACCAACTTCTCCAGGTTGAAGTAGGGGCAAAGGATTGTCCAAAAGACAAAAATATATGTCCCATGGTCTCTCTTAACCATGGAAAAGGAGAGGGTTAATCTTGGTTCATTCTCCCTACTTCAATTCATTCTTCCTCCATTACATGGTGGTTGTGAAAAGACAACTTAGAGAGGAAACCCCATTCATTTTGGGGACTTTCTCAGACCTCTCATTATAGATCTACCACTTGATCTGTTAATGACCAACCATCTCTCGATATTGACCAAGCTTGATTTCAAGCACTTCAAGTTGGCCCACCTTGTCTCCATAGATGAAGGAAGTGAGTATACTTGCTACAGTCCAGATGGAAAGATGTGGGAGAGGGATCTCCATGACACCATCTTCCATTTCGGAGGTGTGCACCACCTTCGTTGAGAAGTAGAGGGAGTGGAAATCATTATAGTCAGAGAGGAAGAAGACACTGGGTCTAAGATTGAAGAAGAAGAAAAGAAGAGGAGGAAAAAGAGGAGGCATCCACTCCTTTTATACCACACTAGTGCATGCACCAAAACCCTCACTGACATGTAGCTTTAATCTCCTTAGCCCCAATCACCTCCATTGCCAGGGGATCCCTTATCATGGAAGGCATGTATTTGATGTTATAGTCCATTCAGTAGGGACATAAACAATAATCAACCACCCTAACTTAGGTCTAGGATATTTTGGAGCAACTACTCCATCAGTAGTAGGTGATATATGTAATGAACATCTTCTCCTAATCAACTTGGAGAACATTCACATGCACATGCAACACATTGAATATTGTCAAGAGCCACTCTATTGTCATTACTAGTCACATAAACTTTCCTAGCTACCCACAGTCATGATACATGCCTGCCCAACTTCCACAGTGCACCAACACCTACTACCCACTATATCTACATATCCCCCCAGGAACATTCCCTCCACCACCTTTCTAATCATCTAGTACCCTCGTTTGACCTATTTGTTTGATTTTCAACTATGAGGAGATGGTAAGATTTAAGATTAGGGGGTCATGGAATGGGTTTCTATTGCATCACCTTTTATCTATCTTACTTAGTACATATTTCTTTTCTATTTTCTTTCCATCATGTTAGTAGGATGTACATATGTGAAGTGTAATTGTGGAGCTCAATTAGTCATGATTGCATCTTTCCAGTAAGAAGAGTATTCTCAATGTTTCTAAAATGAAATAAAAAATTTCAAAAGCCTAATTCTATTTTAATGCCTTATCTCTTTAAATAATGTTCTAAGTATAAGAAGGAACTAATTAAAGGAATTGTTTGGGTTAGTTAGCTTAGAGACCTACTATATGAATGAAAACCTTAACTCAACTTAAAAGTTTGGGTAATGCAGAGGATGTTTGAACCTAGACCAACAAAACAATAACATGGTCTCTTATGTGAATCTTAGAAATAAAATCTAAGGTTATGTTGTTACAGAAGTCTGTAGGAGAGGGACATATCATGGTTGGGAAAGGCATTGTCTCTTAGTCAAGTGATCTCATTTGTCTTCCATTTATTTTCATTCACCGCCATAGGATGATCAACTTTATTTCAAATTAAATTCCTCTTGATTGCATTTTATGGCATGTTATGCATCATTCATAGTAGTTAATCTTTGGTTGCATTGTGCAAGAATACCAAAATTTATGTGTCATATTATTTGATTAATTTTAGTTGCATAGAATAATTTCATATAGATTGCATTTATCATTTCATGTTTTCATAAAGTGTAGCTTTAATCCACTTTAGTTTTCTCCATTAATAAGGAGAGAAAATAAGTATGCATCCTAACTCCCTCTCCAAATAAAAAATATATATAATGAAAAAGCCTAGGCATGAATCATTTATCTTTCTAATATATGGGACACAAAGAAAAAATGACAATCATAAAAGAAATAAAGAAGGGAGAAATGGACGAAAAGGATTTCTAAAATCCATTCTCATAATATCTTTATGAAATAAATAAATAGAACGTGAAATATTCTACATTAACACCCCTTTTCATTCATAGTCATGGATATGATTATTCTTTGAATTCATGTTTCATATCCACCCATTGTTTGCATCAATCACTCGACATGATAGGTTACTTATATTATTATTTCCATCATCCATTTTTATATGAACGCCATTCAACTTAGTTTATCCAAGAAGATCAAAGCAATGTAGATAGGAAGATCACATGATGCATCAAGCATGTTCTACATACATTGATATTAATTGTTCCACATTGATAATGTTTTCATTAACCTTGTTGTGGACATACTTAATGAAAATGATTGATCTATTTAGAGTAGTTACCTATTCAGTGGTTGGCGAGGGAAAGTTTGGGACAGATATGCGGGGTGATTAAGAAAAGTGATTGATAAGTATTTGTATTCTTGTTGAGTCTTTCAAACAAATCTAATAATAACATTACTCGAGATGGGAAACATTCAAGTTTTGGCTATTTTCATGCAGTTAATTTGGCTCACTTTTCACAAGCTTTTTTTCTGACGTTTCAGCAAGAATATTCACTGTTAGATTTTTTTTCTTAGTTCTCCATTTAATTTTCCCGTGAATCATTTATGCAATATTTCACATTTATAGAAAAATATGATTTTAAAATTATTTTCTTGGACTTATGTTTCTATTTGTCTTATATCAGGAAATTTGAGTATACATTTGACAAGTCGGCACTACCAACACTTGTGTCGGTGGTGTAAACAACTCATTAATAATAGAACATATGGATAATAGCATCGATGTTACCAAGAAGTGGGTTGATGCTACTGAGATTCATACTCACTGGTAATGACCGAGGGTCTAGAGAACATCAGAGATGGATATTTATTATTCTTAAGCTACCAATGTCCCAATCGATTGTACTAACTTCAGTATCTAGACTCCAAGGAGAATCATATCGATACTACTAACGTATATTTTGGTAGTACTGATAGAGATCAAGGAGGCACAAAAGGCCAACTGACTCGGTGCCACCAAAACCTCATCGGTGGTACAAATGCAATGAAATTGGTGCATATTCAAAATTAAGTCTGATCGAATGACCACAAATTAAGTAGGGGTAGACCTCACTCATGACCTGAGGAGGGTATTAATAACCCTAGTATCATGCACATTTTGGAAGCAAAGTTGATAAGAGAGGATAAAGAGAGAGAGAGATGCCAACTACATGACCCGAGGACTTTTAGAGAAGGGATTTTCCACCGAAAAAGTTGTAGATTTGGGTGTTCATACAAGGGGATTGCTGAGACAACTTCTCCAATATTTTTTAAATTAGTTTCCTTATGTTTTATATTCTCCTATCCCTTTCTTATTTCTATGATTTGATGACAATCATGTGGGGTTGAACCCCTTTGTTCCTTACTACCCGGGAGTAGCCTGACATAAAGTAGATGAGATTATATCATATTTCCTCTATTATAAACATAAATCTATGATATCATTATTGATTTACATATGCCTTCTCAACACAATCTAAGTATCAAACTGCTAATGCTTTACGGGAGGGATTAGAAGTCACAAAAATCATAAATTTACATACCTTTTATAACACTTTTGGAGAAGGATTACAATTATTAAAAGAATTACCCAGAGGGATTTTACTAATCATGTAGACTATGTTAATAAAATGCTACTGGAGTGGGGTTTGTCTTAGTCTAGGCAGTGCATTACGCTACATGAGTAAGTAATAGTACCTACATGTCTTTAGTTCATAACAAGGGTTATTAATTATATATAAGAAGGATTTGAATGTGGTGTGTGCCGTGGTGAAAACACAACTCCTAAGGAACTCATTAAATCTTTCTTGCAACCACCTTAGTTTAGCTTTTCGATCTATGTTTGTAGTTAATAACAACCAATCAACCATTTCTTTGGCTTAGTTGATTATGTCTCATTTAATAGTAGTTTTTGATGAACAATTCCTTGAGTTTGATACTTGGGCATCACTGACCTTTATTACATGACATTTACACTTGTGTATGGAATGCACATCTTACGTGTGTCACTAATGGGGCAATATTTTTTCCATTGCTGTAGGAACCTATAGTTTATCTCTTCCCAATGGACTTGTACTAGAGTTAGAGAGATCCTATCATGTATTTTCCATAACTAGTGTTAGATAAATGCTATTGTGTACCTACCATAATTACAATCTTTGATTATATATCTTGTTTGAACAAGAACAATCTTAAATTTCTACTAAATAATGGTCAAATTTCTATCTTAATAGATGACATATTCTATGATAGTGATCAATGTTTGTGGTCTTTACTTTTTGGATCTTGAGTCAAGTGTTAATAACATGAATAAATTAAATTTCAATGACTCAAACAAAACATACCTAAGGCATTTTCATATCGGTCACACTTATGAGAAACACATTTCTAGGCTCCTTAAAAATTGTTATCTAGACTCTTTTGATTTTGTAGAGACATGCAAATCTTATTTGCTACACAAGAGGACAAGAGAACCCTTCATAGGTTATAGTTGGAGGGAAAGTGACTTATTAAGACTCATACATACTTATGAGTATGTACCTATTAGCACAAGTACTAGAGGTGATAATTAGTACTTCATTACATTTAGTAATGACTTTAGTAGATAAGGATGTATGTATGGTATGAAACACAAATCTGAATCTCTTGAAAAGTCCAATGAGTTCAATAATGAAGTAGAGAATCAACTAGTTAAGAATATGGAAATATTTTGATCTGATTGTGGAGGAGAATATCTAAGGCAATAGTTTGAGGCTCTCTAGAAAGATTGTGGTATTATATCATAGTTGACTCCAACTAGAACACCACAATTTGACGATGTGCTAGAAAGAAGGATTCCCACCTTGTTGCACATGGTACAATCAATGATGAGTTTCACTAATCTTCAAATTTCCTAATGGAAATATACTCTTTAATATGTTTCAAATATACTTAACTAGGTAGATTCCAAATCAATTAAAAAACACCATATGACATATGGGATGGGATGATGTAAGAAGTCTTTTAAGAATTTTTTGGGCTGTGAATCTTATGCTAAGTAACAATTATGTGGAAATTTTGGGTCCAAATGTAAAAGTGTTTTTTTTTGGATGCCCAGAGTGTTTGTTGATAGAATTGTTGTATTACTTGTAAAGAATTTATTTCCAAAGAAACCAGTTGATGGAAAATAAATCTTGAGGAAGTTAGAGGCCAACAAGAAAATACTAAACCTATGTAGCTAGATGAGGAACAAAGAGAATCAAAAGAAATTTTGGAATTTTAAATTCTTCATGTAACACAAGAACCTTGAATGTCTACTAGGACGCATATGGTGCCAGAGATATTGGGATTTCCATGTGACTCAATAAAATGATCTATTGGTCATGAATAATGATGCATTAACAACCTAAAATTAGGCTATTGAGGGACCAAATTTTTTTATATGTATTGAGCTCATGAGATATCAGATGGGACTCCAAGTATGCCAATAAAGTATAGACTTTGGTTGATGCATCTAAAGGGTTAAAACCCATAGTGCACAAGTGGGTCTCATAGAAGAAGACTGAAATAGATGGTAATGCACAAACCTATCAAGGACAATTGGTTGCCAAAGGATTTTAACAAGTTGATGGTGTTTAATATGATGAACTTTTATACCAGTTTTCATGGCTAGATCTATTTTGATCATGATTGTAAGTGCAACTTATCATAACTATGAGATTTAGAAAACATATGTTACAATTTATTTCCTTAACAAAAATCTTCTTGGAGATGTGTAGGTGGAAGGGTCCAAAGGTTTAATCAATCCACATGGAGATAATATAGTCAATAATTTATGAAAGTCAATATAAGGATTTAAGAAAGCATATAGAAGCTATAATCCTCATTTTTAAGACATAGTCAAAGAGTTTGACTTATTACAAATGAAGATGAACCATGTTTTTACAAAACAGTTAGTGGGAGCATAATTCTATTTTTCATATTATATATGGATGACAAATTATTGAGGGGAAATGACATACCCACTCCACAATTGGTTAAAATTTGATTCATCAATACCTTCATGATGAAGCACCAAGACAAACCATCCTATATTCTGACAATAAATATTTATATATATAAATCTAGAAAGCTTCTTGGAATATGAATACATAAATCGACTAAGTGATGAAGAGGTTGAATATGAATGATTATAAGAGAGGAAATTCACCCGTGTCACACGGAATAAGTCTCTCTAAATCCTAATGTCTTAGTTATATGGAAGGGAGGGCATGCATGAGTAAGATTCCATATGCATTGCAAATAGAATATATCATGTATTCAATTCATGCACACAAAAAAAGGTCATTTATGCTTTTAGTATGATGAGCTACCAGTCAAATCATAATGAAGGTCACTAAATTTCCTTGAAGAATATTCTAATGTAATGAGAGGTAAGGATCAATTGTTAATATATGATGGTGAGGAAAAAACTAGTTGTAAGGGATTATACCAATGCAAGCTTCCAAATGATGACAATTACCAATCAAGATCTGTGATTTTCTTAAGCGGCAAAGTAGTAAGATGGAATATTTCCAAGCAAGAGAAAATGATTGATTTTTTTTTGGGAAAATGTCAGTAGGACTGACTACATGAAACCAGGGCTATAGATAGAAACAAAAAAAGATTATAGGTCCTTGAGATACAAGGGTATTAAGAAGTCTGGACAATGAACCCATCGTCCTTCCCGATTTGGTTGATTGAGGTGTCTTTTGGCAAACTGATCTGCAAGCTTTTTTTGGTCTCGATGCTTGTATATGATATCTGATGAGCATTTCTGAAGAGCATCCTTGATAGTTTGTGTTTGAAGCCTATATTTATGAGGGGGCTGTTTCTTTCCTGTGAACTAGGAGACTGCATTGCTTAAGTCACTTACCACAAAGTAATGAAAGAGATTTCTAAATTTTGCAAAGCGGAGATCATCCAAGATGGCTCTCAGTTCCCCATCCATAAAATCAGTAGCTTTGTATTTAGTTACCCACCCCGTTAGCCTGTGTCTCGAGGTGTCTCGCAAAATCATGCGTGTAGCCTTGATGCTTCTATTTGAATCCACAAAAGTGTCATCTTGAATGATTGTTGATGGATTGTTAACTGCTATGGGAGAGAAGGTAGGTGAGGTTTGGGAGCATTTGACCTGAGAAGGTTTGGAGAAGGTTGCCTTTGCACTGGCGAGGCTCACCTTGGAGTTTAAGGCAAGGATTGTCGAGGGGATCGTTTGGCCTTCAAAAATTGTTTGATTTTGAGCCCTCCATAGCCACCAACATGTTGTGGCAAATAGGGCCTTCCAATCTTCCGTATGGAAAGTAGTTGTGAGGTTATATTCCACTCACTCCTTTGTAGAATACTACTGAAAGAAAGAGGTAGCAACATTTGGTAGCACCTGCTTCCAGGACTGTAATGCGTCTAGGTAGTCTCTCAAGGTGTGAAGCACCATTTCCTCTTGGTGTTGACATCTTAAGCATCTTGGGTCCTCCGTCATCTTCTGTCGAAACCTCATGGAGTTCGTGAAGAGTTAGTCATGGAAGATGAGCCACGCAGTTGTTTTCATGCGCTGCTGAATAGGAAGCTTCCACAAGACGGATAAGCACTTAGAGTGTTCCTCACTTTACAAGTTTAACATGCGGTTGTAGGCTGAGCTGGTCATGAACTCTCCATCAGTTGAAAGTAGTCAGACCCTACCGTCTTCACCGAGGTCCATCTTAGGCGTTGGCATACTGATAATGCTATTTGTAGATTCATTGTTAAACCAGGCTTGAAGAAATTCCCTATCCCAGTTCCCATCATCCAATACCAGGCTGGACACCTACATGTCTTTGATCTCATTAGGTATTTGGAGCCCCATTTGCAACTCTGGGATTAAGCCTTCGCCGACCCACGTGTACGTATAGACGTTAGTTTGTATCCCCAACATTAGAGTCATGCACGAGTTCGCCCATATAAAAGGAATTGTTGAATTGATACTCCTCCATGTATGCGAGCCTAATGAAATGCTGATGTGATTATTGGGGTATTTTGCCCGCATTGGGCTCACCCATGGGACCTTCCTATTTTGTACAAAATCCTAGGCTAACTTCATAATAAGTGTTGCGTTGAATAGACATGCTCTTTTGATACCCAATCCACCCTGTGGTTGCAGTTTGGTGATGTGTTTCCACGCAACCTGGTTGGTACCTTTATTTGTAGAGGAACAAGACCAGATGAAGTTCCACGTCATCTGCTCGATGCGGTCAGTGATCGAAAATGGCAGCTGGGCTAGCTGCATTGTGTAACATGGTAGCAAGAGCAGGACTGAGTTAACCAAGGTAACTCTTCCTGCCAGTGACAAGTATCTATTCTGCCAATTTGTCACATGTTGATGGATCTTATCGACTAGATATTGGAAGTGTGATTTGCTCTTCCACTTGTGGATGATTAGAATGCCAAGATGACATTCTAGATCCTCAGTTTCTTGGATTCCAAGCTTATGACTCACTTGTGTTTTGACGACCCTTGGGGTATTGTAAGAGAAGAAGATGGAGGACTTCTCATGGGACAAGAAATGCTCTGATGCTTTGCTAAATTTCTTCAGGCATCGATTAATTGTCATTGCTTGTCTAACTGATGCCTCCCCAAACAAGATTGTATCATCTGCGAAGCTAACATGAGAGAATTTAAGCTTTTGTTTGGATAGGATCAACGGTTTCTAGGAATCCTTAGAGATTTCTTCATTGATGAGCTGACTGAATCTGTCCATACATAAGACAAAGATGTAGGGCGAGAGTGGGTCTCCTTGCTTGATTCCACATGAAGGTTTAAAGGATCCAATCATCTCCCCATTCCAAAGAACCGAATTATTTCCTGACCTGATGAGATTCATAATAACAGTGGTGATGTTTCTAGGAATTGATGTTTTGCTAAGAGTATCCTTGATGAAAGGCCAGCTAAGTTTGTCAAATGCTTTCATCAGGTCCAGCTTAATTTGCATAGTGTGCTTCCTGCTTTATTTTGATTCCATTGAATGGACAATCGCTTGAACCAGGACGATATTATCACCTATTTTCCTGCCTGGGATGAAGCTTGATTGAAAGGGGGAGATCCAACCATTCATATATGGCTTGATTTTGGTTGCAATCACCTTCGATATAAGCTTAGTGTAGACGTTGTTGAGAGAGATGGGCTTGAGATGTGAGCAAGTCTCCGACGCATCCACTTTGGGGATGAGCACTAGGGAAGAGTTTGCGTAGCCCTGTACGAGAGAAGAACTTGTGAAGGTTTCAGTAATAAAGTCACACACATGAGTTTAGAGCAGCACCCAGTTCCTTTGTAAGAAGAAAGCATCCACTCTGTTAGGCCCATGTGCCTTGAGGGGTGCCATGGCATGAAGATTGGCCCATACCTCATCTGGTGAAGGCGTTTGCCCTAGCCGATGCATATGGTCAGCGTTTAGAGTGGGGAAGGCTCCGATGAAATGTCTTCTTGCATGTTGATGCTCAATTTGATTTGGATCCTGGTAAACATTTGAGAAGAAGGAGATGACGAGATTCTTGAGCTGATCCTCGTCCTCCACCCAGCGGCCGTTTGAATCTTTCAATTTCACGATTATGTTGGCTCGTCTTCCGGCTTTAACCATTGAATGAAAGTATCTAGTATTGATGTCCCCCAACTTGATCCATTCGCAATGGGCTTTTTTATGCAATTCAAGATCCTCTTGCCTCAGGATATTATCGAGTTCAACTTGTAAAGTAACTATATCTCTCTCTATTAAGTTGTTAAAATTGAGAGCCAGTTGAAGTTGGTTCCATTTGATTTTATTACTCAGTTGATCCTTCCTTGTGTGGTTGTTCTTCCTTTCATGTTGATCCCATACATCTGCCTTAGTTGGGAAAGCAGAGCTTGCCTAATTAAAGGGAACGCTAGTGTTCCATTGTATTGAGAGGAATCATTTAAAGCTGACATTTTCCTCCCATCTTGCTGAGGTTCTCAGGTTGTGAGTATTTCTCCTTTTGGTAGCAGATTCTGAAATAAGGAGGGGTGCGTGATCGGAGTTGTTCCTTTCAAGCACCTGAATTGGGTTGAGGCTTATTCTTTATAACCAGCGTTCATTTCCCATAGCTCGGTCAAGTCATTCATGTAGCATACCTCTTATGATGGTGGTACGGGCACCATTATACCCGAGGTCATAGAGCTTGCAATGTGTCATGGCATCAATGGAATCTTTTCTATTTGCTTTGTCAAAAGTATGGCTTCCAAATTTCTAGGATTGGTACATGACCACATTAAAGTCACCCACTATGATCCATAGGCATGTGATAGAAGTGGACATACCTTATAGATGATGCCAAAGAAAGCGTCTGTTATTTCGAGTTGTGCCCCCATAGACGAAGGTGCAGAGAAATTGTTGATCTATCTTGCAATGTATGAATTGTTTGTGGGAAACAAGGATATCAAGATTGACACCTGCTTTCCACAATACCCAAATGTCATCTGTAAAACCTACATCCTCAACTCTGTGAGATTGATGAAAACCAAGCTGCTTGATGATAGAAACCGCTCTAGCTCCACTGCAATGGGTTTCATATAACCCAATGACAAATGCCCCATATTTCCTGATGATCTGCTTAATAGAGTTTTGGGTATCTTCGTCATAGATACCCTGAACATTCCAACTTATGATGTTCATTTATCCTCTTCTTCTAGGGTGGAGGAGCCCATAGCCTACGCTTCCTTCTCAAGATCCTGGGTTAGGGACGTTTTGTCATGTTTTTTGGTAGAGGCTCTCCCTCGATCCCCAGCCTGTGGAACCTTGCAGTTACGAAGGTGGATTCCCTATGAACCCTTGGTTGGACTTTTGTATTTGGTGTAATTTAGGTTGGGTGCGGCATTGGCTCCTAAATTAAAGGTAGTAGTAAGACTGGGTTGTTGCTGCTCATCTCTGCATGCAATGACTTCGTCTCCCGAAGGTGTGGTTGTAGTGTGGTTGGTTTCTTTTCGGGCAGTCATGGTGGGTATCCTAGTTGGGATAGGTTGTGGTCTGTCTTGTTCCGTCTGTGCTGCCGGTGACATGTTCTAAGAAGCTTTAACAGCCTTGCTCTGCTTCTTCCGTAGGTTCCAGTCTATGCCGAAAACATGTTCTGTGATTTTGTCCACATCCAGTATTTCTACAGTGTCTTCTTCCTCCCCTTGATTTTGCACCCCTCTAAAGTGATTGCCTCCCTAGGTGGTTTTCCATAGAAGCCCTCCTGCAGGTTGCTTCCTTTGGTGCCTTAGGATTGGTTGGGCATGGATGGCCTCCAAACAACCTTCACGGCATTGGGGGTTCTCGGGGACAATTCTGTTGGCTTCCATGCTTTCTCTTCTCAGTATGTTCTCTTCTTCGATCTTCTTCTTGCATTCTTTTTCGAGATGTCCCGCTCTCCCATAGTGAAGACAGATAAAAGGGATATTCTCATACTCTACTTTATATTTAAAACTATCTATTATGATGAGGGGCACTAGAGGTATCTGCATGTCTAGTTCAACAGCGAGCCATGCAAATCATCCTCATTGTTGTTGTGTGGTGTTCATATCCACCTTAATAGTCTTCCTTAGGCAATACCCGATCTCTTTGAGAAGGACTTCTGAGTAGATGTGGATGGGAAGATTGGGAATTCTGACCCAAGCCACCAACTTAGGCAGCATGGAGAGGTCTGACGAGAAACTGGGTGTCCAGTGCTGGACGATCAGGTATGAACCAAAGATGGGCCACAGCCCTCCTGCTAGCGCGTTGATGTAATCATCTTCCGATTGAAGTTCGACCACGAAGAAATCGTTAGCAACATCTATAAGATTAAATCCACCCACTGACTTCCATAGCTTGGAAATACAATCGCGGAGCGTCATGTACCCGATCTCTCTCGAGAGAAGCTTGACGATTACAGTAAATTTCCATGGCTGAAGTAGTATCCCCATGGCTTCATTTTGTACTTGGAAAGCTGGGAAGCCATGTTCCGATGAGCATTTGATGCCCGACGGTTGTAGTTTAACACCATTGGTTTTAGCGTCGATCATGATGAAATTATGAGGATTGTCCGGTGGTCCTCTTCATAGTGAATCACGGTATGATATTACAGGGGTTCCTTGTTGAGCATTCTGCTCCCTGCCATCACTTCCGAGCAGCGGAAAGATGCACGACGGTTCAGCATTGTACACGTCCATGGAGTTTTGAGATTGTGCCATGGCCTGGCCGCTCCGTCAGCTATTAGTATAAGTGAGGCTGAAGCCTGAGGTGACAATGTGGATGGTGTCCCGCCGGCGGGTAGGGTCCCCATCTCTGTCTTCATTGGGATCGCCTCCTGTCGCCCTTGGTGAAACCCTAGCCACCATGTTCAAGAAAAAATGATTGATTTTAGAATAGAAGAAAAGTATACTATCACATCCAATTTATCAAAGGAAGCAGTATGGATCGAGAATTTCATTAGTGACTTGTGGTGGTTCCAACTATTGAGGACAAAATAGAGATTTGTAGTGAAAATGATGGAGCCATCACTCATGCTAAGGAACCCAAGTATCATTCACATATGAAGCACATATTATTGCAATATCATCTCATATGAGAGAAAGTATAATGAGGAAATGTAAAGCTTTGTAAAGTACCAACTGAAAGTGATGTTGTTGGTCCCTTCTTAAAAACACATTCACAACACAAGCATGATGGTCATGTTAATCACATGCAGTACATTCATGATTGATTGGATATAGTGCAAGTGTGAGATTGTTGGTTGTATTCGTTGAGAGCTATCATATGATGATTGTAATAGGGATATGATGTTAAAGGTTTGATTATTGATAAAGGAAATTCCATCTATTATGTTTATTTTAAGTATTAAGATAATGAATTACATGTAATAATGCCCTACGAATTTTTTGAATCAATGACATATGGTTTATGTTAAGGACCTAAAAATGAGATGATATATGTAGTCAAGAGTATTCATTTATATTATGTCCTTAGTCGATTATTGTTGTGAATATTATAGGAAACAACAATACATAATACTAGCATGTATGATTAATGATGACTATGTCTCTTTATTCTTGATATTGGATATCAATTAAGTTAAATGGGTTCTTGTTAGAGAACAAGTTGCACAAGAAATTGACTTAGAGAATGACACATAGAGGCCATATCATGGAAGTCAGAGTCACATGCTAATGTGATAGTGGTGACAATGATCCTAGACATAAATTCACTACAATAGTCTCATATTATTCAATGTACTTTAACACTACCAAACATGCCATTGAATGAGGGTTTCCATACAAGTAGTTATTCAATGTATTGTGACACTTGTGGAATATTATGAGTGATGTAGATGGAACTTGTCCCTCCATAAGAATGGTAATAAATCCACATGATACATTTGATAATGAAACATATGGAAGTGGTCATGTAAGTAAATATGTGATATCAAGCTCTCACATTCCCAAACTTTTTCTCTAGTTCAAGAAATATAAACTAACTATGAAGATGATGACAACTTCATGCCTTGGTTTCAATCTAGATATTTGTGACTAAGGGATTATACAATCATGGTAAAGCTGATCAGTTTATAGGTTCAAGTTGTTCTCCAACTTATTCCTATTCATTGGGTAGCAATAATTTCTAGTTAGATATGAAACATTAGTTTTTGATGTTGTGAACATCACTATCAATGTAATAAGGAACCTATGCGGGCATATGCATCTGGATTTTTTAAACAACTAAAGTTCACAATCACACATATGATTAAAATAGTTCTAAATTGTTTACATGTTGATTCATGCCCAATTGAGGTGACTGGGTAAGGCATTCAACTGATGTGATGGTTTGGATAAGATGGTTAGATTGAATGTCAATTGGCTAAGCAATCACCACTTGGGAAAGTCATAAGTTGGCCAAATAGATAGTGCACTCAAGAGAATGGGTGAAATTAACGTTGAACAAGAACTGAAAAGATAGAAAATATTTGGAATTGGATTGACCAACTCAAATCCTAATATGACTTACTAGCTAAACAAACCAGGTGACTACATGCTCCACTTGGCTGAATAGGTTAGTGAGGTAGATGATTCACTAATATGTAGTTTGACTGGGTAGTTTCTCTAAGTTTTCTAGTTTGATTCAAATTTTGTGTTTTGATTAGGAACATGATTGAATTTTTAGGAAATTCAAACCCATGACTCTCCTATATATAGGGGTGGGATTCGAAGGGTAGACACATCATGATGAGATAGGTTACCAAAATAGTTCTTCCTCTTAGAGAGAAAAAAAATCACTATAAGCACAATAGTTTTCTATAGAATGGGACTAAGAATGAGTGATCCTATAATGTAGATGACTCTAAGTTCTCTTCCTCTTGGAAACTACCTCTTGGAAACAATGGTGGTACACCAATAGTTCATGCATCTATTTAAATGGTGTTGAGGATAAATCCATTGGGCATTCACTTGAGAACAAGAAATTTCTTCAAAGATAAGATAAGGTTTGTTATGTCAAAAAGGCAGTAACAACAACTATTTTGAATATGGATTTAGAAGTGCAAGTTCTGCACCAACATAAGATGTGTCTAGTTTTTAGACAACTAGTATACACCAAGGTATACTTGATATCCCTTCTATGCATTTAATATATTAATGTTTTACAGCTATGATTGGTTCATTGGGTAAAAGTTTTGTTGGGAAAAAATGTATTTTCCATTGTTCCCCTTACTCTAAAACCCTACACCCCTTTCTTTGTATTATTTGTCAATGAAACACCAACCAAACAAACCTAGAAGGCTCCAATAGGCAATGTAGCTACTTGATGTGTGTTCCACCTTCAACGGGTCCTCCGGGTTTATGAGAGGCTCCACGTAGGTCCCAACCATTGGTAACCCCCTAGACTCTATAAATATAGCCACCTGATGAATATTTTAGAGGAATTTGGTCCCTAGTGTATCATTTTAAAAGGGACTAGCCACCCCAAAATTTGATTCGCAACCTATATTCAAAGGCTAGAGAGCCCATAAACTAGTTGAATCTTAGTGTTTGTCATTTGAGTGATTGAGGCCCTCTGAAAGAGTATATCCTTATAAATCCAAATAAGCATCTTTCTCTCATAAGTGGAAAACAAGCCACCCTCCCTAAGTTTGGATATCCTCCATTTCCAGCTTTTTTACCAAAGAGAGAAAAGAGAGGAAAAACCAATCTCCACAAGCAATATGTAAGCAATGTATTATATATATATATATATATATATATATATATATATATATATATATATATATATATATATATATATATATATATATTTGTTTGTGTACTATTATATATAAAAATTAATAAAATGTAGCATAGTAATGACATATTTGAAAAAAATCGAATATCTTTTATGACTAATAATGCTCTTATTAGAGAAATATAAATATTTTGATGAGAAAATATGATACATAAAACACGCCTAATAGTATTTAAAAATACAATTAACAAAACTAAAAAAATATTTACAATGCACATTTTCAAATGACGATTAGGAAAATTTTATAAAAGTTATAGAAGTTAAGGTAGTGATGTTGTTTATGACTTTAAGTTGTCTTGTGAGACATTTTCCTTATATTAAATAAATGTGTAAATTGTATAGAAAAGCTTAAATATGATTGGTTCCCCTTGAACTCATTTGCAAATTCATCAAGGAACATGCAAAATCTATCATGAAGCTACAATCGTCCATCACAAACCTTGGATGTAGGAATAACCTTCCAAATCCCATTTTCCCTATACATTGTGAGTCATTTCACTTTGAGAATGATGCTTTTGAAATTTCTAGATGGTAAAAAACAATGGGGTTACATGTTATCGAACTAGTAGGACAATGTATTCAGTCTAAAACTTTGTCACCACTTCTACCACTACCCCCAAAGTGGAAATAAATGTCCTTCATGAAGCTATGATGTAACGACCCCCCTTTATCCTCTATTCAGGCATATCGGGAGGGCAAGGGCCATTATCATATTTATAGGATTAAGGATTAGCAATAAACCAAAAATAATTAAAAATATAATTGAATGGAAAAAGGGTTGTTAACAAAATGAAGATATATTTTGTAGTAAGGAGTTGCATGAAACATAAATCTAATGTTTGAAATCGGAAATAATTTTAACTATCTAAATCCTCCAGAATAACTTTAGATCTTTTTTTGGTGTCTTCTTCTCTAGACAACCATCTTTCTTTTACTTTAACCTATAACAACGTGAAACTAAAACATAGTCTGAATATCGAGATGTATTGGTATCTGGGAAAACCAAAATATATGCACTTATGTGTAACAAAACATTAACTTATAGAAGAAATTATTGTTTCAAAATCAAAATTGCATTTTATTATATAAAATATGAACCCACACTTATTCTATCTCTGTGTATACCCACTCTAGGGGTATTCACACTATCATACTCACCCGATTGAAGTATTATAATGATGTACCCACTCGTTGGGGGTAATCTCTACTCACAACCACTTACTAGGGGAGTTCATCACATCATACTCAACCTCTATGAGTATTTGTTTGCCAACCCAGTCCCTAACGGTAATTTATATAATTTGCATGCAACCATTTTTCAGAGATATATCTTGGGATTGAGCAAGTTATGTTTATAAGAAGTGAGACTCATATTGGCATTATAGATTGTAGGAATTAAATAAACAACAAAAGTTTAATTGCAATCCATTTGGGAAACTAGGTAAACCACATAATTTGATAAGTCAATTATTCATAGTGTAACCACATACATTTCTCAGAGATGACTTAAAGTCCAAGTAAATAAGTGTAGTTGTGGTCAACCAAGAAATCACCCGAAAACTAATGCATGACATCCAAGTATTACTTTTTTATCCACAAATTTTCATCAAGACTGACTTGGATTCCAAGTTAGGGTTTAGGGGTCAACTTAGGATTTCATGAGGATTTTGGATTTCCAAACCCGAATCAACACATTTAATGTTTTTTAAATTACAAATCCTAATCTTGTTAACAAATGATTTCTTTAACTAAAATTAGATTAAGTTTTCCCTTTTTTTCAATAAGATTAAACTTTATCTATAAAAATAATTTAAGCAAGTTATGATCATTATAACTAAGAAATTAGGGATTTCAAGCATTTAATGCATTCAAGTTAAAACTTTGTGAACTTTTGGAATTTGGGGTATAGTTAGGTCATTAAACTAATTTTATTGAATTCTTTGTATTTTATAATCAACTTTCATGTATAATTCACGATCATTGAATGATCCTATGATTTTCTATGATTTTTATAAAATTAATATATCTAGCCAATCATAGCTTGCCAAGACAATAGTTGACTAAGAAGAGCCTGCATGTCATGGGCCATGACCAAGCCAATTGGCTCGTGCCGTGTCAGTGGCCTGCACCACATTTTTAGTGAGAGAGACAATGCGATAAAAGAATGAAAGAGTGAGAATACCCCTTATGTTTTTGAAGGTGATGGGGGTTAAAGAGGACTTTCGTCCTCCGGTTGTCTTCATCCTTTGCTTGCTTGTAAGCAAGCTTCGGTGAGTCACAAGGAAGTTGACTATGAGCTTCGTGTCTTCTGCACAATAGGTAAAGACATTGATGCCTTTGCCTCGACTTGTCAAACCTTTTGAGGGCTTCGATTTCCCTTGGGAACGACCAGAGTAGGGAGAACGGTGAGGAGGTTTCCCTAGTTACATAGAAACAAATTGATGGAGAGAGAGAAGGGATGGATAGAAAATTATAGGTAGGGAGACGATTTGGAAGTCTATAAGTGCCACATTGTGTGTGCGGTCTTGTAGAGGGACTCTAGCCTTCCTTTTATAGTCTTTGCCTTAGGAGTTGAGCACCATCCAGGGTGGAAATTGGGGAAACCATCAATTTCTTTCTAAAGGTGCCCAACCCTGTGATGGATCGTTGCAGATTCATCTCCTGATCTTAATGGGACGAATTTTAGGAACTCATAAGTACTAACAAGAGAGAGATGTGAAAAGGGTGATTGGAATTACTGTGTTAGTTTCCCAAACCAGTCAAAGGTAGGAGATAAAATCCTAATGCTTGAACCCTGATCAGACGGTCCATAAGACATGTGCATATCAAAGAAATGGAGTCTGATTTCCTTTTTGTAAAGAAAATTGTGGCATTTAATTCATATTTGGTAATATCTTTCACTTTTAGAAAACTAATTAAATTCATATATCTCTTTCCTTTTATCCTTTTAATCTCAAATTTTAAACAAAAATCTTAATCACTTTTATCTATGTGTGGGAGAGAGTTTAGACCAATATACAAAAGTTAAAGATACTTTTCTTTGTCTCTAAGTTTCACTTTTATTTCAAATATTTAAAGCATCAAATAAATCCTTTTCTCTCCTAGTTTTTGCAAGATTTCTTATTTTGATATCTTTTCTCGTTAGATACAACATGGAACCGAATCTAATTCATTATTTTCCATTATCCTATTCTTTTCTAGAAAACAACACACAATTCCATATATAAGATTCCAATTGCCCATTACTTTTGTAATTCATTTATCATTGGATTTCCTCTTTTCTTTATCCAATATCAATTAATGATTTATTGAAAAAAGTTAAATGATAGAAATCATTCCAAAGGGAAATTGAAAATTAAATCCATACTTTTAAAACAAGGCATGCCATGTTTTCTAATACATTTTAAACAATCAAATATTTTTCATTTCAACTATGTAAATACATGTGAAAAATCTTGTTGTAGCATTGTTTCCCTCTTATAGGATTTTAGTCCTCAAAATCTAACTAGTCTTATCAAAACGTTCAAGGTGAGACTTTTCCATGTTTGTCTTTAGCTCCCATATGAATGCATCCTCACCATGGTGCTTCCAAAGAACCTTTACCATCTCAATCTTTTTATTTTAGAGCTCTTTCACCTTGGAATCCAAGATCCTCAGAGGAGACTCAGGGTATGAGAACCTTCCTTGGATCTCTATAGGTTTGATGTTCAACACATGGGTAGGATCCTTCACATAGTGCTTCATATTGGACACATGGAACATATTATGCATCATACTACATTGTGGAGGTAAATCTAGATCATAAGTGGCCTTGCCAATCCATGCTAGTACCTCAAACACACTCACATATTGGTGACTCACTTTTCCTCTATTTTGAGCTATAGCTCAGAGGGGTTAAATTTTTAGAAACACATGATCACCTACAATAAAGTGCAAATCAGTCCACTTTGCATTAGATTACGACTTCTGTCAATCTTGGATTCACTTTAGCCTTTTCTTGATCAAGTCAACCTTGTCATTATATAATTGTAGTTCCTCTAACCTAAGAAAGGTCCTCTCACCAACATCATCCCAATGAAGTGATGACCAACACAGCCTCCCATAAAGAGCTACATATGGAGGCATCCCAATACTAGCTTGGTAATGGTTGTTGAAGGCAAACTCAAGTAAGGGTAGGTATTGCTCCCAAGATCCACCACAATATAGCACACATACTCTGAATAGATCTTCTAAGGTCTAGATTGTTCTTTCCAACTATCCATGAGTCTAAGCATGATAAGTTGTGCTAAATTTCAGCCTCGTACCAAGTTCATCTTGAGCTTGTTTCGATAACTTTGAAGTGAAATTAGGGTCACAATCAGAGGTAATTGAAGATGAAACAACATGCAAAAAAATATATCTCTCTAATGTAAAGTCTCACCTAAGTAAGACACCTTGGAAATGGTCTTCAAGACAAGGAAGTTTGCTAAATTGGCTAGGCGGTCCACCACAACCCATATCACATCATATCTTTTCCTTGTCTTGGGAAGACCCATCACAAAATCTATGGAGATTTGGTCCCATTTTTCACTCAATAATCTCAATCAATCGTAGTAACCAACGGGGATGTTGGCTTTCATCCTTTACCATCTGACACACAAGACAACTAGCCACATACGAGGCTATGTCTATCTTCATTCCTAACCATCAAAGGTATTCTTGTAGGCCTTTAGACATTTTAGTGGTGCCTAAGAGTACAATATACTTAGACCCATGAGCCTCTTGCAAGATATGATTCTTCAAAGGGGAATACTCATGAACCCAAATATGACCTTATATCAGACTCTAACATCCACACCCACTCAGAGGTGTGTTTAAGGCTTTTCCATCAAACCCTTCACCTTTTCTAACTGTAGACTGGAAAACTGGGCTACTATACATTTGGTTAACAGGTCAGGCATGATCTGGATGTTGGCAAGATGAATCATATTTTTTGTAGGTTGTAGAATCCATCGAGAAAAGTCCTCAAGTATCTTCCACTAGTTAACTAAATTAGCTTCACAACTGAGATGTTACTTGCTGAAGGTATCAACTACCACATTGGCCTTACCGAGATGGTTGGATATGGTGAAATCAAAATCTTTCAGATACTCCATCCAACATTTTATCACAATTTTAGGTCCTTTTAAGTCAACAAGTACTTTAGACTCTTATGGTTGATGAAGATGTCAAAGGTAGCCCCATACAGATAATGTTGCCAAATCTTTAAGGAATAGACAATAGTCACAAGTTCCAGATCATAGGTTGGGTAATTCAACTCATTAGGCTTGGGTTGTCTAGAAGAAAAGGTGACCACATGGCTTGTTCTTCTCTAACATGCATATTACGTTTTGTCTTTGATGTGTTGGTGAAGATGATGAAACCATCAATACATGAAGGTATGGTCAAAATAGGAGTTGAGGTAAGATTTTCCTTTAACTCCTAGAATTGTGCCTCACACAGGTAAGACCAGATGAACTCTTGTCCTACGGAGTGATCTTGGTCAAGTGAAAATTATTATTCTAGAAATCCTTTATGAATCATCGGTGTTACTCGGTGAATCTCAGGACGTTTTGAATATCTGATGCATTCTTCCATTCCCAAACAGTCACTACTTTGGTTGGGTCCACCGAAATGGTTCCCCCATTTATAATGTGCTTACGGAACATAACTTGGTCTATCCAAAACTCACACTTTGAGAATTTCACATAGAACTTCTACTTTCTCAAGATATTGAGGACCTTAGATAGGTTCTGACAGTGTTGTTCTAGGTCATCAGAGTAAACTAGGATGTCATCTATGAATATTATGAAAAATATATGGAGGAAGGGACGAAACACACCATGTTCATGATAATCATGAACACACTTGGATCATTGTACAACCCAAATGGCATAACCAAAAACTCATAGTGGCCATAGCGAGTTCATAAAGCAATTTTTGGAATATCTTCACTCATAAATCGCAACTGGTGGTACCCGGATCTCAGGTCAATTATCGAGAAAACTCAAGAAATTTTGTATTGGTCAAACATGTCATCCATGCGAGGTAGGGGATACTTATTCTTAATGGTAGCTTTATTTGTCATTCTATAGTCTATGCACATGTAGAGTGATCTTCCCTTCTTCTTGACATAGAGGAGTAATTCTCCCCATGGAGATGTGTGAAAGACCGAGGGAGGTTGAATAGAGCTTTTAGTAATTTTAAAATTAATTTAAAACATAAATTTCATGAAGGAAAGGGACACAAGGAAGAGGCTTGTAATTTAGAGTGGTTCCACCCTTCGAATCGAAGGATGTCGGTTTACTATCCAATTGTCACCAATTGGAATTTTGCAAGTTATCAATTTTATTAACTCTTAAGGAACTACAACAAAATATAATCACTTCACCTCAACCTCTTCTTTATTGGGACACAGAAGAGAACCCAAGGATAGGATGATGATCCACCTCCACCACCTTTACGTAGCCTTCACCTCCTTGAAGTAGAGCCAATTACCTTGGAGAAACCTTCACGCCTTGAAGTAGCTCCAATTTCCTATGAGAAGCCTCAAAGTAGCTCCAATCACCTATGAGCATCCTTCCCACCTTGAAGTAGCTCCGAGCAAGCTCCCTCAGACAGCCTCCCACACTTGCAGTAGTCAAGGATCACAATCACAACAACTTTGAGAAGTAGATTGGAAGAAGGAAAGTTACACCAATGTAGTGCAATACTTTGATCCTATATCAAGCGTTAGACCTCCTCACCACTTAAGATGGACATTTCTAGATGGCGGCTAGGTGATTATAACTATAGGACACTAACTAACATCTCAAGGAAGAAGATAGAAAGTGTATTTATGCTATGTTGCTCTCTCACTACTACAGAATACGCCTTTGGCATCGGTTGTTTAACCCCCTTTGGAGACGGTTTTCAAGCGACGCCTATGTGGGCGCCGCTAAAGGTCAAACTCTTCAGCGTCGGTTTTCTAACCGACGCCTATATGATCTATAGGTGTCTGTTATATATAGTTGGCCAAATTCTATAGGGTTTGCACCACAAAAAAGGGCACCACCTAGGACACTTTCTGCGTCGGTTAACAACTGAACAATTGATGCCATACTCCCAGACGACACGGCCATGCTTCGTTGCACGGCCGTGTTTAGTACTATAGGCGTCAATTTTATACAAATAAGCGACGCCTTTTCCACCACGGCCATGCTTTCCTGCACGGTCGGGTTGTTTGTCATATTAGGCGTCGCTTTTTATCTAATAACCGACGTTGTAGGCCTTTGATGACGGTGTTCTATAAATAACCGATGCCTATACTTTATTTTTTTTTCTTATCAGTTTGCAGGCCTGCTGTGGCTGGTCAGCGGGATGAGAACCTACAGTTCAGTTTTCTAAACTGCAGGTTTACGACATCCATTGATATTAGCCTACAAACAGGCCACAAACCTACAAAATCAACAAATATGTTTTCACACAAGTAGATACATTCAGACATCAATTCAATTCTCACATTCACACATGTAGAAACATTCAAATACATGTAGAAACATTCAGACATGTATAAACATTCAGAAATATTCATTTACAAAATATCATTCAGCATCGCTATCAGCATCCCAATTATATCTTACAATCGCCACTGCTTGTATGGCTTTTGCCCATTCTTCTCTTACTTCATTTAATGCTTCCATCGTATATGGAGCATGTACATTTTTAAGCATTTACCTATAGTGTGGTCAGTTTTAAACACCTACAAAGAGAATGATGTATATATAAGTAATAATATAAAAATAAGATTGATATATTTCATACTAACTAATGAGACTATATATAATACCTCATGTATGGTATTAATATCCAATGCGGCATGTCGGATAATCATCTGCATAAATCACATCACATAGTATGTGCATGCCCAACCGTTGTCTTGTGTAGTGCACTATAAATTGAAACATACAAAATATTAAAAAATACAACTAAGCACAGTTCACATAAATAATATATACATTGGATTTGAGAACTTACTTTTACATTCTCCCAAATTATTGGCTGGTTCTTTCTCCTTGGGAAATTTCCTCCATCATTTTTGAATGCATCTAAACCCCTACATGTTAATGTAACACAGTAAATTGCATAATTAAATAGTAATGTAATAACAAATGTTAACAGATATAAAAATGAAATATTTCTCACCAGAATAATGGCATTCTCAATATGTGTCCAATTTTAGTGTTCAATGTACTTCCCGCAGGATCTAGATAATAAATAGTGAACGTCCCGGGGACAATAACTAGTAACTCCCAATGTCTACCGCTAGAGGTAAAAAGGTTAAAAATTAATAACTCAAAATGCACAATAAAAATGGAATTTTCTTAAGTCCAAATTATATATAAAGTAAACTTACTTGACATTGAATGGAGCTATTATTATCGTCTTCTTTTGCTGAAAAAAAATTGTAAAAGCATCTATACAGTATTGTTGAACACTATCAGGGTCTTTAGCTACCATACTAATCAATGATGGAATCAAAAAACCCACATGATCAAATGCAAATTGTTTGCATTGATCTTCGACTAAGTAGCTGCAAAACATGTATTATGTATGCATTAATATATACGAAACCAGATCACCAGATCTTACACAAGGTATATGGATGTATAAATAAGATCTCACCTTATCCATGTCTCTATCATTGATGTATTCAACCAATCATACATAAACAGCTCAATAATATCTTGTATAAATAAAGAGCTATCGTATGATTGACCTGTATAATCTGCTTCTAAAGAAACAATTATAGGGCAATGTATATTATGTGCTCGAAGCCAACATGCCATTCCCCTACAAGAAGGACCTAACGGGTATTTTGGGTCAGTTGGAACCCAACTTGGTAATGCAGGAAGTGGAGGTGGAGGCCTAGGTGCTCCAGGTGTCTTCTTTTTAACCTATATATATAATTTAAGATTAGTTGACCTCATATATACATATTAACAATCTAAAGTAATATACATTTATCTTACAATTTCAGTAGTGTAGACGACATCTGCTTTGGGCCACAATATCACCCCGCCTTCTACCTCACCAAGTGTATCAATATCTGGGTGGGCATATGGCAATGCAGCTTCCCTCCAATCGCGTAATACACATATCGGGCTCACACGAACGTAGCCATGCGACATTGGAGTCCCATGAAATGTTGCCCCAGGAAGGGATTGGTAAGCCTGCACCTCTGCAACAACATATTCTTGCAATCTTAAGAGGCATGGCTTCAATGCCTACAAATTTATGTAAAGAATGTTATACATATATACATATCATCTTGAAAACATATCATCTTGAAAAGACTAGCTACAATGTCATAAACAATACTTACAGCAGACGTGTTTGGCAATGGGTCTCCAGGATTACTCGCAGTCTGTGCATCAGGAGAAGAGTGGGTCGCCATAGGCTGATTGGAAGCCTGAGATGCCTACCACCACACTATTTCTTCCTTGACCTTCTCAGTAACTATATCATTGACCTTCTTAGCAACTATATCCTCGACTCTCTTATTCTCCTATACATGGATAAAAGAAACATTAGCTTCTTATTATTGAATTCCCTTTTGCAGTAACATTCTAAAAAAAGAATAGGTTACCTCTTCTTGTGAAAGTCCCACTCTGTGTTTGCGTTGGGATGGCCCAAAGAATGCTTTGATGCCCACACCAGTTCATGCACCCCTAACACGTCTAGGATGCTCTGGGTTACCCAAAGCAACTGTCAATTCATCCCTTGTGCCCTGACGGATGAATGTGCCTTATTTCCTCTGCTCGTGCAGCTCCCGCTAATCACCATCAACAGAAATTGGTAAGTTAACACCACAAATAATCAATATTCAAACAATTGCTCTAAGAGTTGTATTTTACCATTTTTGCAGCCGCCTCAGAAGTTACAGGCTTCTTTATTTCACCCTTCTTGTTTTGCCTCCTAGCTATCCAGATATCATGGTGAGACATTGGTGTGGCAGGCTCCTGAGTAGCAGCAGACTCCTGAGTAGCCGCAGACTCCGCCTGTAGTCTTTGGTGAATGCTTGCATAGCCTTTGGACCCATAGTGTGGTCATGCACATGCAGTGCACGCCTTGCTTTTTGCGCGTCACTGAGGGCCTAGTTAGTATGCACATTAATGATTTTACCATGAAGAACAATCGACCATTTATCATTTGCAGGATCATCGATATAGAATATTTGTTTCGCCAGTGATGCCAATATGAATGGTTCACCCTTCTCGCCAATCTTTTCAAAGTTCACCAAAGTGAAACCCAATTCATCCACTATAACTCCTTTGGTGTTATCAACCCAATTACATTTAATGAGCGGAATTCTGAAATCTATGTAGTCAAACTCCCATATGTCTTCAATGACACCGTAATACGACATTTTAGCTTCACGTGGACTCTTATCCTTTGCACTTGAAAAATACATTGTTGACGCTTGAACAGTGACCCCACTGTTTTGGACGACACTCGTATCATCTTGGCGCTTTGTGTAATATGTGAACCCATTAATGTCAAACCCTTCATAAGACATAACATTCAGTTTTGGTTTAAAGGCGAGGCATTTGATAGTTTCTGTAATATCATTTAGTGTTTGAGATAGTTGATGTAAGACTTTATCTTCAAACCACTTAGTAAAAGTCTTATTATGCTCTCTAGCAAGCCACATTGAACTTGCTCGAGGATGTTGTCTCTTGATGAAATTGGTATGTTCCTCGATATAAACACTCACTTCATCCATGTTGTGTAAAATATACAAATGAGCTTGTTCCAACTGCTCACGGCTGATTACTTTCACCCGTGATCCCAAAATTCCTTTGCCCTCCTCAATATTCTTGTCATTAACAGGAGTGTTATTACCACTCAGAAAGTCATTGCAAAAATCCATAACCTCTCTCGCCACATAACCTTCAATAATACTCCCTTCTGGTCGATAACGGTTTCGAACATCACCTTTAAAAATGCTCATGTATCGTTCAAAGGGATACATCCATAGCAAGAAAACTGGTCCCAACATTTTCACTTCCCTAGTCAAGTGGACAACAAGATGTACCATGATATCAAAGAACGAAGGAGGGAAATACATCTCAAGTTGACATAGGGTAACAACCACTTCTCTTTGCAAATTATCGAGAGTATCAGGGTCAATAACTTTGCTGCATAGACTGTTGAAAAAGAAACAAAGTCTGGTGATTGCAAACCTTACATGCTTCGGCAATATAGATCAAATTGCCATGGGCAATATTTTTTGCATTAGAGTGTGACAATCATGAGATTTAAGACCTATCAACTTCATATCTTTCATTGATACCAATCTACGGATGTTGGATGAGTAACCATGTGGCACCTTAACATTTACCAAGCATTCACAAAAAGCTTTCTTCTCCTTTCTAGACAACGTGTAACAAGCGGGAGGTAAGCATGTTCTTTTATTACCCATTTCACGTAATTCTATTAATTCTGACCTTATTCCCATTTCACGTAGGTCCAGTCTGGATTTTATCCCATCTTTAGTCTTACCTGGTATATTTAACAGAGTACCAATGATGCTATCACAGACATTTTTCTCAATGTGCATTACATCGATACAATGCCTGACTGTCAAAAAACTCCAATAAGGAAGATCCCAAAATATTGACTTCTTCTTGAATGAAGAATTGTCACTCTGTGTGGCCATACAACATTGTGATTTCTTACCAAATTCATTGACAATGTCTTTTACTCTTTCATAAACAACATCCCCTGGTATACGTTTAGGTGCACTACGTTCATCATTCCATCCATTGAATTCTTTGCACTTCCTATGATACAGATGGAATTTTGAAAGAAACCTTCGATGACCAAGATATACAGTCTTGCCGCCATGTTTTAGTCTTATTGAATCAGTGTTTTCTTCACATATAGGACGTGCTTTAGATCCTTTGGCACTATATCCAGACAAATTCCCATATGTTGGAAAGTCATTAATAGTGCAAAACAACATAGCGTGCAAAAGAAATGTCTCTCTTCCTTAAGCATCATAGGTCATCACACCTTCAGCCCAAAGTTTCTTTAAGTCATCAATCAGAGGTTCAAGATAAACATCGATATCATTTCCGAGTTATTTAGGGCTCGATATCAACAATGGTAGCATAACGTACTTATTTTTCATACACAGCCAGGGAGGAAGATTGTATATAACAAGCATGACTAGCCAAGTGCTATTTTGGCTGCTCAATGTCCCGTACGGATTCATCCCATCTATACAAAGCCCAAGTCTTAGATTCCTATCTTCTTCATCAAATTTGGGGTACAATAGATCAATCTTCTTCCACTGTGGAGAATCAAACACATGTTGTAGGATCCCATCATTATTTTTCTTAACATATGCATGCCACCTCAAATTCTTTGCATCTTTCAGATTTGCAAACAAGCGTTGAAACTGTGCTATTATAGGTAGATACCACAACACCTTGGTAGGAGAACCAGTTTTGGACTCCCCCGAAGTTGTCAATTTATACCGTGACGCACCACATTTTGGACAATCTTTCAAATCTACATAGTCCTTTTGAAATAATACACAATCATTCGAGCATGTGTGTATCTTCTTTGCCTCTATTCCCATTGGGCACAACATTTTCTTTACCCGATATGTTGCGATTGGCAGCTCGTTTCCTTCAGGAAGCATTTCTTTCAACAAAGTCAACAATGAAGTGAAGCTTTTGTCGCTCCATCTATTGTTAGCTTTCAACTTATACAATCTCAACACAGCTCTAAGCTTCGTAAACTTAGCACAGCCTGTGTATAACAGTATCTCAGCATCATGCACAATGTTTTTAAAGATAAGAGGTGGATCGGTGTCCTCTACCCTACAACTATCCAACATCGCATCAACAATGTCTACTGGAACTGGTTCGTTCACATCTACGTCATCAGAGGAAATTTCTTCTTCCACCCAAGCATTGCTATCGACATCTACTAGTTTCGAGTTTGAAATCTCTCCATGCCAGTGCCATTCTGTATAGCCTTGTACAATCTCGTTGCACATGACATGACTTTTGATTTCCTCACCAGTGTTGACTTTCAAGTTGTTACCGCAATGCCTACATGGATAGTAGAACCTATCTGTAGGTTTTTTCCAATGTTCCTCAGCAAATCTAATAAATTGATCAAGACCAGATATAAACTCTGGGGTGCAGCGATTGCGAATGGACATCCATGATCTATCCATTCTATGATCAAAGAGAAAACAAGTATATATTAGGACAAGATTAGGGTATACACTTAAATCCTATCCAATATTTACTCCTATTATCTACAATGAAGTCGGACTCCATACAAACAATATATATATTAGTGATTGTTCATTCTAATTTATACCAATGTAAAAGTAATATAAAGAATAATGATTGTTCAATTTCTAGGCCAACACACACATGTGATGTCATTCTTATATATAATAAATATGTACCACCTATCCCATCCTTGAACACCTAATCTCACTAGTAAGTGTATAATGTGTTTTGGGTTTTCAAGAAAATTTCGGCAGCATTTCCCCGTTGTTCTCTAAGTACATATGTACTTAGAGAACAAATGGGGAAATGCTGCCGAAATTTTCTTGAAAACCCAATACACATTATACACTTATATCCTAAGTGAGATTAGGTGTTCAAGAACAGTCCCAAACCGGAGACTATCCAAGATTTACTCCTAATGAGTAAATCTTGGACAGGTTTCTAGGCCAACAAACACATGTGATGTCATTCTTATATATAATAAATGTGTACCACCTATCCCATCCTTGAACACCTAACCTCACTAGTAAGTGTATAATGTGTATTGGGTTTTCAAGAAAATTTCAGCAGCATTTCCCCGCTGTTCTCTAAGTACATATGTACTTAAAGAACAAACGGGGAAATGCTACCGAAATTTTCTCAAAAACCCAATACACATTATACACTTACATCCTAAGTGAGATTAGGTGTTCAAGAATAGTCCCAAACCGGGGACTATCCAAGATTTACTCCTAATGAGTGAATCTTGGATGGGTTTCTATGCCAACAAACACAATAATAGATATGTACATGTTAGGGTTTCATCACAGTTAATGTTAGGGTTTCATCACAATTGATGTTAAGGTTTCATCAATGTTAGGTTTAATCAAATCAAATTAGGATGCTAGAATTGACAAGTTTAAATCTTATTTAAACATGCATCAAAATTTACTAAATTAAGTCAAACATTAGGATTAGAAGCACAAATATATGCAAGCAAAAATTTTGTTCATATCCTAGAATTTACATAAAGCATTACATCAAAATTTGTTCATATCCTTACCAACAGCAAGCACGACCGTGGCTGTGTTGGCCTACCACGGCCGTGGCTGTGTTGCCCTACCACAGCTGTGTTGTCCAGCACAGCCGTGGTAGGCCAACACAACCATGGTCGTGCTTGCTGTTGGTAAATAGCTAGGGAGAAGGAAGCAAAGAGGTAGGGCTACCTGGAGCTAGTGTGGAAAGCACGGCGGCAAGCGGCGGCAACAGTGGCGGTGGAAGAAGAGAGAGCAGAGCAGCGGGCGGTGAACAACAGTGGCACCGGGAACGAGCAAAGCACATGTGGCACGCCAGCAACAGCGGCGACGGTGAGTAGAGGTGCACCACCAGCAGCGGCGCACCAGCAGCAGTGGCGGCGGCGAGCAGATAGCACCAGCAGTAGCGACGGCGAGCAACAGTAGGGTCGGCGAGCAATTTCAGGAGAGCGGCGGTGAGCACCAACACAACAATATCGTGATGAAACAGGAAGAAAGGGGGAAGAGCTGGGTGATCAGGTTTTTTAAGTTGGTCAACGGTGTTGGTTATCTACATAACCGACGCCTATTATGCTTTAGCATCGGTTGATAGTAAAACATCGACGCCCAACTAGACAACCTTTACCCTAAATTATTTGGTAGAAACCATTATCAGCGTCGGTTATCGAAGGATAACTGACACTGAATGTGGGACTTTTTGCGCAAATTTTCATTTTAAATAGGCGTCGGTGAATCGTTAAAAAACCGACGTTGTAGGTGACCTAAAATGTTTTTGCTCGAAAATTGGATTTCGTGAGCAATTTTAGGCGTCGGTCTGTTATAACTAGCCGATGCTGAATACAAAGCGGTACCCGTGTCTGGCTGGTCTTCGAATATAGATGTCAGTTTGCATTAATAACTGACGTCTAATATTATAGGCGTCGGTTTTCCTAAATAACTGACGCCCAGAAAAGTGACACTGAATGTTGTTTCTGTAGTAGTGTCTACAATGATTGCTCAAGTGTAGCTTGTGTGTTTTAGGTGTCCTAAGGCCTATCCTATTTATAAGAATGGTTTACAATTTACTATGGACGTTTTAGGGAGAGTTTAGAGTGTTCTTAGTGCTTAACTAGTCATTAGGTATAAAGTAGATGGGTTGCAATGCCTAAAATGATCGTTAATAGGCCAGTTTCTAGAACTTTTCTTGGTCAACAATATTGTCGATCGAATGACTTTTGATCCACAAACTCATCAACTAGAAAACTAACTTGGTTTAGCTGGCTCTAACAGATATATGTTGTTACAAAAACTGTATCTTGGTCAACAATATTTTTGACTGATTTGACTCAAAACTAAAGATTTGAAATGTTATTTTGTGATTTATTGAGTCTTCGATTGGGTGTTTCTCTATCATAATTTTTTTTCATCTGAGAAGGACTCTTTGCAAAGATTTGCAATATATGTGAGGTCCTATTGATGACTCATATGAAACCTATCAACCCTAAAGTCTTCATGCGAGTGTAAGATAGGGTTTTGGGTGGATAGGGAAAATCTAACAGTTGATTCTTCATGACTTCTAGGTACTTACATTATACACTTGATAAGCTATTACAAGTTGTACGAACATGAAAATACAAGCATTTTAATATTTTTACATCATCTATCCATTTAGTGTGATCTCCTTGAACCCTGGAACACTTAAAAAGCAAGTTAGATCCACAAGAATGAAATATTTGTCATCAGCAAAATAGAGGATAAGATAATGTCCAATTTAGCCAACAATGTGTTGGGCTGGATGAAGCCCTTGTCTAGTAGTTCATGTAGTTTCTTCTTTAATGAAGCAACTTGGCAGAAGCCAATTTGTAAGGTGACCTAGAAATCAGGTTTGTCCCAAGAGCTAACTCTATTGAGAAGTCCACTTTTCTCTCCAGAGGTATGCCTGGCAAATCATCTAGGAACCCATCAACATACTCCCTATCTACCTCTATTTCCTTTAAGGGCAGCACCTTCTGCTCTGGCTCAGTCACAACAACTAGGAATTCTAGACAACCTTTATCTACCATTAGTTCTTCTTTAACGGATAACATATACAGGCTGGCAGTTTCATCTTTCCTATCTATAGTGATAAAGGGTGCATGAGCTGACTTCTCTATTCTTATTTTCTTTTCCCTATAGTGTATCCTTACATCATAGGTATGAAGCCAATCCATTCCTATCATGGGATCAAAATCATTCATATCACGATGGATAAAGTCGGTGGGGAGTTCACTATTAATATATTTGATTGGGATGACCGGTGTCTTTAAGAGGGAAGAGAAGATATGACTACTAGGAGTGTAGACTTTTAAGACATATCCTAAGTCCTTGAAGTCCAAACAAAGCATAGTTGTGAGATTTCATGAAATGAAAGTATTTGTAGAGCCAGAGTCAAATAAAGCTTTAATATTATGGCCCATTATATCAAACATTCCTACATTTGATTCATGGCAGTCAAAACAGTTATGTACCTCATGGTGAAGTATAAAAAAATAGGATTTTAGGGATGTTTACCTTCTTTGAATTAGTTGGCATTATCTTGAGCTTCATCATTATCAATGACAAAGACTCGGGCCTGCCACTGCTCTCTAGAAGGTGGGGATGATCCTTGAGGTGCTACAACCACTGGTTGAGCTACTACTGGGCCTGGCCCTAAAGGGGCAGGGAGGGGACAATTAGTTATGCAATGCTTCTCTTGCTGATAGCAAAACACACTCACTTATCATAGCGACATTTACTACGGTGCCTCTTCTTGCAGGTGCCATATTTAGGATGATGATTCTCTTAATGTTGTTTTCCTTTTCCTCCATTCCTACCTTATCATTGTTATGACCTTGGTCCTTTCTATAATCATTCCTTAGGATAAAAGTTCCTTCAATGAACCCTAGATAGCCCTTGGGTGGGTTTTGAGCCCTTGGGCGGGTTATGAGTAGTCTTCTCCATGTCTAAGGCAGAGTTGAGGGCCTCAGTGAAGTTCACAAGATTATCACATGGGTCTTCAGAAGAGGATGCATGTGATCCATGAAATGCTCCACTAGCCTTTCCTCTACAAGCATATAGGCGAAGCTTTCTGAGAGGAGGAATTTCTGAGCATAGTTTACCAATGAATATTGCTTTGATAAATGATCATGAACTACTTTTCCTTCTCTTTCTTAGTAGAACTATGGATGAGTCTTGTAGAAAAGATGGTCTACAAAGTTGTATTGGCCATTTGTTCCATGAACAAGATTCAGTCAGTGATGTAATTCTCCCACCATAGCTTTGATGCTCCTTCCCGAAGGTTACTGTAAAAGAGAACCTTCTTGCTTGATTTCACCTCCACAATGTGGAAACCATTTTCTATGATAATGAGCCAGGCATTTGCCTTGTCAAGGACCTCACTTTTATATTCACCCTAGAACTTTTCTATATTCAACTTGATGAAGTCGTGGACGGTGACTCCAAGATGATGGAAAATAGGAAGGGGTTCACCATTCTCTTATCTGGTGGCATCCTTGAAAGACAAGGCACTACTGGCCATATCTTCTTTTATTGCTCTAGTCAGAGCACATATGGGGTGTGAACTACTACTTCCCCAAATGTTGGTGTAGAATTAGTAGCATAGTCAGAGTCATCGTTGGGCTTGGTCTCATACTCTAAAATAAGCATTTTTTTGGGTCATCTTCCGAGTTTGGTTGTCAAAGGGGATAGGCTTGGGCTCAGATCCTCCCTCAACAGAGGCCTCCTCTTGCCTCTTATACTTCTTGGAGGACTAGTCCTCCATATACCTTCTCTTTTTCTCTGAGGACCTCCTCCTCCTGAGGGAGGACCTTCTTTCTTAGTGGTCCTAGGGAGTTTCATCAAGTATGGAGGTGGTCTTGGTGCGGTCCATGTTGTTTAACATAAACTGATTAATTCTCAAATTTATGTTTATGGGATTTAAGGCATCATAAAACTTATGTTTTTTACTTCTTGGTCGCATTAATTTTATGATTTGGTGAAGGATGCCTTAACCCTAATACTCATAATCCTAATTCTCATAAGGGTATAGGCAAAACAATTATGTCCCTAGGGTTGTGTGAGTGAAGCAAGGGGGTAAAGGAGGGATGAATTTAGTTGAGAAAAAAATCTAGAGGTATTTTATTTTAGAAAAAAATCTTATGACTCTTTCCAAGAAGGATGCATGGCCCTGGGAGTCCTCGTAAGATGACTATCAGTGAGGAGGAAAGGTTTTCCAACCCCCGGGTCCTGGTCCATTCTAGACACCATTGTGTTTAGAAAATATACTAATAATTTTGTTGGGATATAAAGAACTTTAAAATTAAATAACTATTAAAGGTTAAATGGTACAACAGGATC
Organism: Alisma plantago-aquatica; assembly: GCA_963693085.1. Classification (NCBI taxonomy): domain Eukaryota; kingdom Viridiplantae; phylum Streptophyta; class Magnoliopsida; order Alismatales; family Alismataceae; genus Alisma; species Alisma plantago-aquatica. The sequence goes on from OY856413.1 coordinate 168,202,523, forward strand.
TGATACCAAATGTTACGACCCCCTACCCCTATTGTCCCCTATTCAATGGGACTGAAAGGGAAAGGGACTTTATCATATTTACAGGATTGAGGTTTGGAAATTAACCAAAAATATTTATAAATTTCATTGAATAGAAAGAGAATTTATAAAAAATTGAAGATAGATTCTCCACTAAGTATTTACATGAAATGGAAATCTAATGTTTGCAGAAGGAAATAGACCTAACTATCTAAATCCTCTAAATTAACTTTATATCTTTTTTTTTGGTGTCTTCTTCTCTTAATATCTGTCTTTCTTCATTACTTGGAGTTTAACCTCAAACAGCTTGAAACCAAAATGTAATCCATATATTTAGATATACTGGGAAACAAAATATTTGCATTTAATTGTAACAACATATTCAACCATAGAAGCAATTATTTCTATATAATCAAAATTGCATTTTTATGATATAACTTCTCAACCAACACTTATTCAATCTTTGTGTATACCCACTCTGGGGTATTCATAATGTCATAATCACTTGTTGAGAGTATTATAATGATTTACCCACATATGGGAGTAATTGTTGGTAGAGCCAATAATGTGATTATTTTAATGTCATAATTTGTAAATTGTTACAACCTAGTTTTTCCCATGTAATTATATAATTCAAATACAATTATTTGAATAAATAGGCCATATTGGCAGTTTGTATGTTTTTCTTTAAAAGGATGGTTTTCCCTTGTAAAATTCCCTTTGCTATGAATTTTGTGGTTTCTTAGTGTTTTGTAAACTCAATAATGGATATAAGGGAAAAGGAAGAGACAAAAATACAATATTAAGAAAAAGGCAAAAAATAATGGATAATAAATAATGTACGTGTCAGAATTGTGTGTAATTCTCTAGAAAGTGGTACAGATGACCACTAATGGTTATATTTTAATTTCACATGATTAATAATGGAAAACATTATCAAAGTAAAGAGAACAGAAAAGATAAGAATGACAAAAGGATTGTTTTAATGCATAAAATATTCCTTATAAGAGGAAGATTTACATATTAAGAAAAGCCTATTTTCTTTATTATTTTTGGTCTTAAACTTTTCCCACCATTTGATAAAGTCACAATGGACTTTTCCATAAAATTTGGTATTAAAAGGAATTAATGGGAGAGAGAGATGGATTTTAAGAAATTCCTAAAGTGGAAAGGAAAATGAGAAATACAATAAATGTCACATTTTATACTCAATTTTGGAAACTATACTCCGCCCCTTTAATGATCTCACACAAATTGGCAGTCCTATGATCAGGACCGGATGGTCAGGGTATCTTCTCCTACTTCCAACCTTTTTAGGCAACTCAACTACAGTAAGTAGCTCTCCTTCTTTTTATGTTCTCCTCTCTCTAGGCCATCTCTTCTCCTAAATAGAATGCCACAAAAATTGTAATGTGAAAAAAAACTCGACCATCCCTAAAAGTATCTATTTCCATAAGAATAGGGGGCATTCCCCAAAGTGATAATTGAGTTTTACTCCATTAAAGGCTATATTTATAGCCACTCCTATGTAAGGAGGGGTACTCCCTTCAGAAGACTAGGATATGATAAAAAAGTGCATAGGTACTCGAGGGAGTTTCCTTGCCACTGATTGCATGATGGTGCCTTTTATTTCTCTCCCCTTGCACCATTGTACCCCACCTCCAACCTCCCATCTCGTCCTCCCAGTTAGGTTTTCCTCTGATGAAATTGAAGACACTGATGGCTTCGGTAGGGTCTGGTAGAGACGCTGCCACCTTCGCTCATCTCCCCGACATCCTGGAGCTTGAGGTCAACTTGTCAATTGACTGAGCCCTGGCCTTAGTTTGCAAATAGTAGCAAGGTGGAGGTTGAATGAGAAACATGCTATAATGATGACCTTGCCCCTTGATTCTCTGCTGCAAAGGTGATGACAATATTGTCCTTTCATCACTTTTGTTCCAACACCTGCACCTAGACATGCAAACGCAGGCCGCCATGAAGGCATAAGCCTATTTGCTGCACTAAGCCCACGTGGACCAAATAGGTAAATATGTTTTGTGATGTGGACTCCTCTGGTTGGTCAAATTAATGTTTATCATATAAAATCATAACTAATTATTGGTAGATATGATTTTGACAAATTATATATGAAAGTTGATAGGAGAATGCAAGGAATGTGATAAAAATAAAGTCCAGACCTAGATCTGACTCTAGTTCAAAAAGTACCTAAAGATTCCATCTTTTTTTTTTGGTAAACCGAGATCTTGTGTTCCTTTTTTTATGTTTTGTAATTATAAGTATAGTCAGATTCTAAAGAAAAGACTATTTACAGAGAGAATAAAATCAATAAGGCAAAGGAAAACTCCCTCAGCCATTAACTAAATGCTTGATAGCAGCAACTCAGGAGAGAAAAAACAAACACACCACTCTCTAACTCTCATCAGGAAGAGGCCTTCTCCACTGTACCACCAAGACAGAGAGAAAGAACTATTCAACCAACTTGAAAGCAAGAACATCCCCTAAGTCTTGATGGATCTAATCAGCTCAGGACATGAGTTAAGTGGCCATACCATTTTCCAAAATACGAAAGTCTTTCTGAATAGACTCCCAAACCATCTTCCAATCTTCATCTCTATTAGAATGAACTCTTGTGATTCTCTCTCCCCAAAGCCAGTGAAGGTGCACATTGTAAGAAGATGGCTTCTCCTATTACCAGAATGATCCAAATCAGGAGCACTACTCAGGAACATGGGTAAACCAAAGATCACAGCTGCATTCTAGATTTCTGTAGAAAAATCATAGATAAACATGCAATGAGGGGTGTCTTCTTCACTCTTCTTACAAAGAAAGCAGAAAGAGGGGGTAGTGATTCCCATTCTTCTTATATAGTTAATAGTTAACAACATCACATGCCCCACCTTCTAGGCATGAACAACAAACCTATGTGGGACTTTGTATCTCCAAATCCACTCAAACACCCGATTTAGGATACCTTTAGTACAAACATCCTCCCATACATTTTCTAGTTTGATTGTGTCTAAACCTTCAAACAAAAACATGTCATCTTGAGAAGAAGGTTTATCTAGATTGTTCAATAGAAAATTAAGGTCCTTGTGGAGTCTAGATTGATCTCGACTCCATTCTCCATTTCTGATCAGAATATCCAACTTGCAGTTCATCTTGAAACCAAGCTTAATAAAACTTTGTCTATCCAGACCATCAATCACAAACTTTCTACCAGGAAGCCAAGAATCACCCTAGAGAAAAAATTATTTTTACCATTTCCAATAGAGAATCTGATGTGATTCTTGAGGATCTTTCTTTCTTTAATAATTTTGTTAAGATGCCAAGAAATACCATTATTTTCATTGACCAACCAGAAAAAGCTCTTATTGAAGTATCTTTCTTGGATCCACTTTACCCATAGAGAATCAAATTCATTGGTTATGTCCCAAGCTTGGAAAACCATTAAAGAAGTATTAATATCTATAACTGAGTGTATACCTAAACCTCCTTCATTTTTTGGTTTAGTAACATATTCCCATTTAATAAGGTGGACATTGGAGTGATTTTCAGAATGCCCCCAGATGAAATATCTAATATGTTTTTCAATCTCATCAATGACAGTGCAAGGGAGAGGAAAACAACTTGTCCAGTATAAGTGAATTAAGGATAAAGTAGATTGAGCCAATTCTAATCTGTCTGCCATTGAGAGTTGCTTGCACTTCCATCCGTCCAACTTAGAATTAATTTTGTGTAATAAAGAACGACAATGTTTCCTTAATAATTTACTAGTGAACAAAGGAAAGCTAATATAGTTTTCACCAAGATTACCTTCATTGATCCCCAGGATGTTACTAATCGACTCTCTGTGAGCATTAATACTAAATAGGATAGAACTTTTATCTACATTTACCTTCAGACTAGTAGCAGCATAAAAATCTTCAAGAATTTTCTTGAGGGCTCTTGCATTATCCACATCTGCCTCCATGAAAACCATGAGGTCATCAGAAAAAATCAAATGAGAAACCACAACATTACCCAAGGCTCTTAGAGATTTGATACTCCCATCACTAATTGCTTTCTCCATAAGGTACGAAAAAACCTACATCACCATTACAAACATATAAGGTGCTAAAGGATCGCCTTGCCATATACCATTATTACGGCTGATGCAATGATTTTGAGTCGCATTTATAGACTTGTTTGATATGTGTTTTATGCATTTATTAGTCATTTTCATGGTTAATGTTGCAGAATTCATCTACTTTGGTCTACGCTACTTCTCTATGTCAAATTTCCCTTATTTCAGCATTTTGAGTAAAATTTATCAAGAGAATACATTTTGTGTAGATTTATGTGGTTTCGTGGGTTAATTACAGGAAAAACAAGTACTTTCTACTGTCGATACCATCGAAAGTGGTCGATACCATCGACCAGACCACAGGTTGCCAGCCACAAGGACCAGAAGAAAGTCGATACTATCGACAGGGATGTCGATGGTATCGAGAGACCATCAGGTTGTTGGCGAGAAGTGAGTCGATACTATCGACACATATGTCGATACTATCGACTAGTGGAGCTACAACGACGGTGAAAGGACAAAACCAACGCCTATGAATGTCGATACCATCGACCCGCATCGATGGTATCGAGATGACATCAGGCACAAAGACAAAAGAAAAGAAGAACTGTCGATATCGCGCTAGGTCGATACCATTGACCCGCGTCGATGGTATCGACACTGTCAGATATGAGTTTGCTTCAGATTGATCTTAATCCGATGGCTGCGATTAATTGGTGACCTAACTTGGGAAATATACCTATTGACAGTGGCCAAGAGGGAATCATCACGTCATTAGCTGCAGCACACGTCCCGAGAAGGTGTGGAGAGAAGAACGGAGCCCAGAAGCATGCCCCAGCCGATCCGAATGCTGAAGAAGATGATTTCCACCACCGAAAGGCGGGAGAACGCGTATTCCACGCCAAGGATCGCTTGGATCTTCTCCGTTCAGGGGTTTCACCACTCAATCACATTTTTCTCCATGTTTCCCTTTTTCTACTCCACGTTTTGCTCTGAGATGAACATGCGGGGCTAATCCCCTTTGTCTTTAGGACCGGGAGTAGCCTGAGAATTCATTGTATGACAATTTTATCATAGTAATTCATATCTTATCTCTTAAATCCGTGGTATAATTTCGTTTTCTCAATTATATTGTTATGCTTGATCACCATAATAGTAATCTAATGCCCTTAGTTTCATTGAAAGAAGAATTAATGGTTGAAAAGAGACGGAATTTACATAAATTGACAAATCCCTTGAACAAGGTGGTGTAAGGTTAATGGTGGATACTGAGAGATCATTTTTAATGCACCTAGTTTAGGGTATAGGTTACTACGACAGTGGAACCGACCTAGACGTAGGTAGTGAATTGTACCATGACAGTGGGCAATTCTGATTTCAGGCCACTACCCGGATAGAGAGATAAGATTGAGTGACTGCATAGAATTTAATACAATGAAAACCCACGGTGAAACTGCAATCCTAAAGATCTCATTTTGAATTGATTAAACCAAACATTTAATCGATTGCTTTGTTTTATTTTATTTTTATTTTCTTTCAATTTTAACAACAACTCTCAACTATTTAATCGGTCTAGTTGATCGCGAGTAGTTAGTAGGAGTCTCCAACAATTTCACGTATCCCTGAGTTCGACTCAGGCCTCACAAAGGCCTATATTACATTGACGCGTACACTTGCGTTTCTACGCACGGTAAATTCGTGTCAAGTTTTTGGCGCCGTTGTCGGGGATACGGCAAGTTGTCGGGACTACGAGTGTTGCAAGCGGCCACTCTAGGCCACGTTTTATTTTTTTTATCATTTTAAAAATTCATAGTCTATTTTCTAAATATTTGCAATCGTCAAGCATTGTACTGAAATTAAATTTTTCTATTTGCAGGTATTGTGCATGGTGCAGACGCGTAGTACCGACTACACACAACAAGCACCAGAGGTTCCACTGATGGGACCTGACGACGAGGAAGGCCACAATCAAGACCATTTAGAAGAAACAGATTCAGAATCTCAACAAGAAGAAATGGAAGAGCCACAGATAATATGGGAGAAGATCAAGGCTTCTTCCTCATTTGCTTGCAAGGGGCCGATCAAGAAGCAGGCGGTTAATATTCTGACATACAAGATTGATCCAGCTCTAATCAACTTGGTGAAGTCGAATGCTTTCTATGGGCTCAAGAATGAAGACCCCGTCGTGCATATAAGTCAATTTGTGGAGAATTGTGATATGATAAAAATACACAGATTTCCATAAGATGTGCTCTACTTGAAGCTCTTCCCGAGTTCTCTAGAGGGAAATGCGCGAGAGTGGTTACATAACCTGGATGATGAATATGTGGAATCTTGGGACCACATGGTGGAGGTTTTCTTTGAACGGTTCTTCCCGCCCGAGAAGACCAACGACATGATCAGGAAGATCCACAACTTCACCCAAAAAGTAGGAGAGACCTACTCTGAGACCTGGGAAAGGTTTCAGATCATGCTCAGGCGGTGCCCGCATCACAAGCTTGACAAGGAGACATAGGTCAAGATCTTCTATTTTGCTCTCTCCGAGCATGATAGAAGCAACCTCGATTTAGTCGGCTTAGGATTCCTCTTGAACAACATAGACACCAGGTGTTGGGAAATCCTAAAGAACATGGCCAAGAAGCAATCGTGGGGAGAAAGAGACGCTGTGGAGCATGTTCGAGTGGCAGGGGAATCTAAAGCAATCAAAGAGATGAATGAGAAGATGGATCTTCTCGCAAAGAAACTGCTTGCAAAGGAGGATACTGAGTCCGAGGATGAGGCTCAAGTTAAATTCATGAGGCAGCAGCAAGGCTACAGGAATAATGACTATTCATGGAGGAAAGACAAGAAGTTCTCTTGGAAGGATCCAAATAACTTCTTGCAGGATCTAGATGCAAAACCCCATCCAGTAGCAGAGGATAAGAGCACAGAGCTGCTCAATCAAGTGATAAAGCAAAATCAAGAACTCATGACTACTTTCGGCCAGCAAATAAAGCAACAAGGGGAATTTATGAACCAATTTGGGCAGACACTGTAGAGCCATGGGGCTCAAATTAGGACCAGGTTTTCCGGGTAATACTAATGTTCCAGGAGGAAACCAGCAGGTGAAGGCCATCTTGCTAAGAAGTGGCAAGAAACTGTTAAACCCCTGAGCCGATGAACCAAGCAAACCCTAAGCAGAATTTGAAGGGGAGGCCACTGAGGAGCTGCCCATACCGATCACAGAACCAGTTGCAGACATAGCAGAGGATGCTACTGACAATCCTATTTCATAGGAGGAGGAGCCTTCGAGAAGGACACCTTATGTTCCACCGCATCAAAGGGCACAGGATGTCCCGGTCCCATATCCGAACAGTGCTAAGGCATGGAACATGGATGCTCAATTTAAAAAGTTTCTAGACAATTTTAGAAAGCTTTCAGTCAACATCCCTTTATTGGAAGCTATTGACCAAATCCCTTCTTATAGGAAATTTCTGAAAGACATCATCACCAAGAAGAGAAAAATCCCAGACACAGAGGTTGTTGTTCTTAAGGAGAAGGTGAGTGCCTTCATCATGGGCACATTGCCACCAAAGAGGCAAGATCTGGGTTGTTTCAACATCTCATGTTACACTGGGAAAGTTAAGTTTGGTGAAGCACTATGTGACTCAGGGGCAAGCATTAACTTGATGCCTCTCTCTACATTCAAGAAGCTGGGATTAAAAGAGTCATGACCGAGCAACATGACAATCCAACTGGTGGACAATTAAGTGGTAAAGCCATATGGGATTTGTGAAGATGTGCTAGTGAAAGTGGATTGATTTGTATTTCCAGCAGATTTTGTCGTCATGGAGATGCAAGATGAAAAAGGCAATGAGCTACTGCTCGGACGACCCTTCCAAGCTACAGCCGACATGATACTTGAGATGGGGAGAGGTCATTTGACCTTAGGTATAGCCGATGACCGATTTGAGATGGTCATGCCTTCCAACGACACTTCACCTAAATCTAAGGAGCAATGCCACATGATAAAACATTTTGATAACAATATCTCACTTTGTCTAGGGAAGCCATTTTTAGATATGGCCCATGTAATGACCAAGGTGGAAAAAGGGACTTTGGTTGTGGACATCATGCAGCAGACCAAGGTGGTATCCCTTTGTAAGGCTATAGGTTTTCCAAACGATGAGGATGAGGACATTCCCCCCTCTATTGAAGATGAGGCTATAGCAAATTCAGTTTTTGATGCATATCCGGAATTACCACTTGAGGCATGTTTAGTCAATATCACTCATGATTGGATGAGAAGCAAATCACTGAAGGAGTGCACCAAGATGATTCAGATGTTGCCGTACTTCTATGTGAGGCACTACGAGGATTTAGGCGAACTACCACCTCCGCTCCAATCATCCTTAATCAGCCCGCCGGAATTGGAGTTGAAGCCGCTGCCACCGCACCTCAAGTACGCGTTTCTAGCTGAGGAAGAAAAGTTGCATGTGATTATTTCTGCTTATCTGAGTGCTGAGGAGGAGGACCAGTTGCTGATAGTGCTAAAGAACTACCGAGGAGCATTTGGGTGGTCTGTTGCAGATATCCAGGGGATTTCCCCTACTTTGTGCCAGCATAAGATTCGGCTCAAGGAGGGAGCTAAGCCGGTGATTCAACCACAACGTCGACTAAATCTGAGCATGATGGAGGTTGTGAAGAAGGAGGTGATTAAGCATCTTTCCGCAGGTATCATCTATGCAATTTTAGACTCGACATGGGTGAGTCCCACGGAGGTAGCCCCTAAAAAGGGGGGAATAACTGTTACTCATAATCTCTTAAATGAACCTGTCACCACCCGCTTGGTAATCGGGTGGCGAGTTTGTATAGATTATCGATGACTGAATGCCTCTACGCTAAAGGATCACTTTCCTCTTCCGTTTATTGATCAAATTCTAGAGCGCTTAGCTGGCCGATCACATTTCTATTTTCTGGATGGGTATTCGGGGTACAATCAGATTTCGATTGATCCTAAGGACTAAGAGAAGTCCACCTTCACTTGTCCCTATGGAACGTTTGCGTACCTCCGCATGCCCTTTGGATTATGTAACGCACCGGCGACCTTTCAGCGTTGTATGCTTGTCATTTTTTCTGATATGGTAGAACGCTATCTAGAGGTCTTTATGGATGATTTCTCGGTTTATGGTGCATTGTTTCATGAATGCCTTTACAATCTGGATAAGGTGTTACAACGTTGCGAGGACACACATTTGGTCCTCAACTGGGAATAATGTCATATGATGGTGAGTGAAGGGATAGTGCTAGGACATAAAGTGTCTAGCAAAGGTTTTGAGGTAGATCAGATAAAAATTGAAGTAATTTCCAAATTGCCCCCACCAAATTCGGTAAAAGGGGTAAGATGTTTCTTAGGTCACGCCGGTTTCTATCGTCGTTTCATAAAAGACTTTTCAAAAATTGCCAAACCTTTATCTGAGCTTCTAGAAAAGGATGTTGTTTTTTATTTCAATGACAAATGTTTACACGCGTTCAACGTGCTGAAGGAAAAATTGATTTCCGCACCGGTTGTGCATACACCGGATTGGACCAAGTCGTTTGAACTCATGTGTGATGCATCCAATTTTGTTGTTGGAGCTGTGTTTGGACAGCGGGTGGACAATAAACCCGTTGTGATTTTTTATGCCTCTAAGACTTTGAACGATGCCCAACTAAATTACACGACTACCAAAAAAGAATTGCTTGTCGTTGTTTTTGCTTTTGAAAAATTTCGGCAATATCTAGTTGGATCGAAAGTCGTAGTTTGGACTGACCACGCCACTATTAAGTATTTGATGGAGAAAAAAGATGCCAAACCTAGATTGATTAGGTGGATCTTGCTTTTACAAGAATTTGATATCAAAATCAAAAACAAGGCGGGGATTGCAAATGTTGTAGCGGATCATTTGTCTAGGTTAGAGAGGGTAAATGAAAATGATTTACACATACCCATTACTGAGACATTTCCGGATGAACAACTTTTGAAAGTGAATTCTAAACATCCGTGGTTTTCATATATTGTGAACTATCTTGCTTGCAAGATCATCCCAGAGGATTGGACGTATCAAGAGAAGAAGAAATTCTTCCATTCTCTACGATATTATTTTTGGGATGACCCTATTCTCTTGAAGCAATGCAGGGATGGTGTCCTACGTAGGTGTGTACCTGAGGTGGAATACGAGAGTGTTCTTCATCATTGCCACACACTACCGACAGGCGGACACCATGCATGCTCTCATACGACAGCCAAAGTACTGGAAAGTGGCCTATACTGGCCTACCTTCTTTCGGGATGCTTATGAGTTCGTGAGGCAATGTGATTCCTGCCAAAGGGCGGGTAACATTTCAAAGAGACAAGAGATTCCCCTAAATGTTTTCCAAGAGGTTGAGGTATTTGATTTATGGGGTATAGATTTTATGAGACCCTTTGTGTCCTCAAATTCTAATTTGTATATCCTTTTAGCTAATGACTATGTGTCGAAGTGGGTGGAGGCAATACCCACAAGGACTAACGATTCCACTGTAGTGTGCAGGTTCGTTAAGGAAAATATCTTTTGTAGGTTTGGTGTGCCCCGAATGATCATTAGTGATGGGGGTACGCACTTCCGGAATCAAAAGTTATCGATATTATTGAGAAAATATGGGGTCAAACATAACATTGGTACCCCGTATCATCCGCAAACTCAAGGACAAGTGGATGTCTCCAATCGAGAAATTAAAAAGATCTTGGAGCGTACTGTGGCTTCCACGAGGAAGAATTGGAGTGCCTTACTACCGGATGCGTTGTGGGCATACATGACGGCATACAAGACACCTATAGGAACCACACCTTTTAGGTTGGCGTACGGTTGGGCATGTCACTTACTGGTGGAGTTAGAGCACAAAGCACATTGGCCGCTGGGGAAGCTCAACTTGAGTTATGATGAAGCGGGGAAGAAGAGATTACTTGAACTAAATGAATTGGATGAGCTACGAATGAATGCATATGAGAACTCTCAGATCTACAAGGAGCACACAAATTTGATCCATGATCGCCACATTCAGATGCGCACCTTCAAGAAAGGAGATCGTGTGCTTTTGTTCAACTTGAGGCTGAAGTTGCATCCTGAGAAGCTAAAATCCCGATGGAGTGGACCATTCATAGTAGGAGAGGTCAGACCACATGGCGCAATCAGGGTGTGCGATGGGGAGACTACATTTTTGGTGAATGGACAGAGGTTGAAGTTGTATTTTGGTGAAGATTACACGAGGAAGGTGACTGAGATGAAACCCATTTCACTTTTGGATGCATGACGCGCTTCAAGTCGTCTAGCCTAAGACGTTAAATAAAGGCTCTTGTTGGGAGGCAACCCAACCATCAGTACTTTAGTTTAGTTCCTTTACATTCGTAGTTTGATTTGTTTTAACTTAGTTTTTATTGTAAAAAAGATATAGTGATCGTTTGCTCATTGTGCAGGACTGAGGCAGAGTCGATACCATCGACCCTTGCGTCGTAGGTATCGACCGTGATACAGGTCGGCGACTGTAGAAATCGCACTGTGTCGATACTATCGACGACCTCATTGATAGTATCGACACACCAACAGGTTGATCGCTAAGTCAAGGTCGATAGTATCGACATGCCCGTCGATACCATCGAGATCTCTGGAGACACTCAGAAGAAATTGTCTCAGTAAAGTTGATACCATCGACGGGTCTGTCGATGGTATCGACACATTCACACATAGAAGGTGGCGGCCGGGCCTCGTGAGGGTTTGCCCTAATCAGAGAGTTGATACTATCGACCCGCGTCGATAGTATCAACGCGCCACGTCAACAATCCATGAGGAAAGATCTATGGCGATCGCAACAACCAGGAAGTCGATCCGGCGGACGAGTCAATACCATCGACTCGCGTCGATAGTATTGACATGTCAGCAATCCGGGCCCCACAGATCCATCCATCGACGACCGTCGATACTCATGGCAGTACGGATTGTGCTACCCATGTCGATACCATCGACTCGCGTCGATGGTATCGACGGGCATACAGCTGCGCCAGCCACAGCTATATATGAGAAGGATTTGCGTCAGATGACATCACAACTCCATAGCAATCCTCCTCCACCTATGCCTAGCGTATTCCAGAGTGATCTGAGCCCGACGACGAGCAACACCGAGCACGTTCTTCATCGAGCGGAGATTCCTTTCTCTGATCTTCACCGAGCTCTCTCTCTATTCCTATTTCTGTCGTGATCATGGTGCATGTTGCTGGTGCATCGTCGTCACGCGCTGACCCAATGGAAATCCCAGAATTTGTGCCACCACCTACCGTGTCGATTCCACGCCCGCGGTTGATTCATCCATCATCAGAGATCAAGAAGTTATACGAGGAGATCTTAAAGAGAAAGATCGAGCCGACTTGTTATGTTGAATGGGACACCATCTGCAACTTGGGGTTCGAAGCTAACCTCGACTACGTTCTGAAGGGACAGGCCTGACACACGGGAAGATGGCCTGACGAGCTGGAGTTTCATACAGATGGCCAGCCGTTCTTCGGAGAGTGGCCTACGTACAAGGAGTTGGTGGCTGATTTTATGGCGTCGCTTAACGTCTGTGTTGTACCCAATGACGTCATAGCCACCGACCGCGAGTGGATCAAGGGTCAGGTGTCTTTCCGGCTGTACAACAATGACTACACCATTACACTCTGGCAGTTCAACAAGATCTTCAACTGGAATCATTCGCGGTCTGACTACCGGTGGCCGGACAACCGCACCGACTATGATGCAATCTTTCTCGAGCTTGTGATGGTGCCTCCAGGCAAGTCATTGAGTTACCACATTGCTGCGGTAGCCGACTTTGAGCATCCATTTGTCCGGATACTCCACCAGATGTTAAGTTCTACGTTGTTTGCTAGGGTGATCTGGCTCTCAGCAAGTTTCAGGAGACGGACCTATTTTTCTTGTATAAACTCCTGAAGCGCCAAGAATGCAACTGGGGAGCTTTCTTTTTGCAGCGGGTTCTGGCGGTGAAGAGGATTACACGGAAAGCTCCAATTCACTTTGGCGGGCTTATCACCAAGCTAGCCTCCTACCTTAGGTTGAATTTCCAGCAGATTACTCCTCTCTCCAACAGGAGCAAGGTGAACTTGCAACATCTGCACCGCTCCAACCTCATCCTTCTTCGAGATGGATTGGCATATGCACACTGCCACATCAACCATGCTTACCAAGAATGCTCGCTTCCCGATCCGGTCTTCAACATCGAAGGGGCACAACACTTCTGATGGCCTATCATAGCCTTTGCTGACTTCGATGAAGACGGCGGCAACAATGATGATGACAACAATGACGATGAGGCTGAAGAGGAAGAGGAGGCCTACACCCCTCTTCGGGCACGAGTGGCACCCCAGAAGTGTCCTCGCATGCATCTGGGTGCATCTTCATCTTCGCAGCCACTGCCACAACCAAGCGAGGATGTCTATTCGATGCAGGGCATGTATGCTATGCTATAAGACATACAGCAGACGAAGCAGCATCACACGACGTTGTATACTGGTGTTCAAGAAACTATGAACCGGTTACTGGACAGTCAAAGGGCAATCTTCGAGAACGAGCGTCTTCTCCTCGACAACCAACAACAGATTCATGATCTGTTGCATAGGATGGAGATGCAACAGCAGCCCTTCTACGATCACTATTGGAGCCAGAACTACTTTGGAGGCTATCCACAACCTCCACCTAGGGCCCAGTTTGATCTGAGCTTCCAGGGGGAGTATCCATCATGGGACCCCACAACTCCATAGTACCACCCTCCGCCTGAAGAGTAAATTGGTATCTCTATTCCAACCTTTGAGATTGTTTTTGACTATGAGGCCATAGTCGAATACAAGCTTGGGGGGGTAGTTGGAACAACTCTATCTTTTATTTTCTCTGTTTTTAGTTTTATTGCTTTTGTTCTTGTCATTTGTTTCTTGCAATCTTAGTTGTTTGTAGGATCCAGATTCTATATAGTGTAATCGTGGATGTCTTAAGTCTTGTGTCATCTCAGTTGCATGTACATGGGAATTAAGGGGAAATTAAAAAAAATTTGAGTGTTCGCAAGCTTGAGTGTTGTTCTACTTTGATCACTTAACTTAACAAAATGATTGGTTTTGTCAACTTTAAAACAGAAAATCACAACTGTACATTCCTAATGATTCATGAAAGTGGACGGAATTGGTTGTTTGAGCCTAAACTGATCAAATGATAATGAGACTCTAATTTGAAGTAAGAGAGAGAAACCTCTTAACTACTACACAGGTCAGTAAGGAGGGACACATAATACTTTTCAAAGGTTCAGTCAATTAGTCTTGTGATCTGTCCACCTCATTGCTTTTTACAATCCACCACCAGAATTGGAAGTAAAGTACAGTTTCAACCTTTTTGATTGTATGTCATGTAGATAAGACTTGAATTGCAACCACTTTCATATGTTTTGCATGAAAAGAAAAAAAATAGAACAGTTATACATGCACATTTCCCTTAGGTGCATGTCATTTAGTTGCATTCATAACTTTTATGCATAGAGTATATCATGTACCTCATATCTTCCTTAATGGTGAATTAAATTGTTCCATACCTTCTAAATAGTTCAAATATTCGAGTTATGCAGAAAAAGTAAGTCCAATAAAGTATTCATTGGCAATTATGGATATAAGGGCTTGAAAAAAAAAAGAAAAAAAATCTAAAAAAAAATTGAAATTGAAAAGAAAAAAAAAGTTATTTAGAAGCAACTAGAATAAGAAGGAGAAAGGAACATAATCTCACCTGCATTTTTAGATGAGTGAGTACATGATGTAGCTCAATTATATATCCATTTCATTTTGAGATGGGATGTTAGTGCATGCATCATTCCACCCAATCTTAGGCATTAGGGCATTTTTCATGTGCATTTGCATCATTTAGGGGTTTTTTGTTTTATACATGTTGAAATTGTATAATGCTTCCACTTCTTCCATTATCCACCCATTCCATCCACCCGTTGCTCGAATTGGTAGGCCACCGTGATTTTCTCCTCACTTGTGAATATCAGGAGAACTCCTTCCATGTAGATGGTAGTTAGGGTGAGCAACGTAGTATAGGAGATCACAAGATGCACTAAGTTTGGACCGGCGAATTCTATTATGTTTACTGCCTTATTTGATAGTGTTCATCAATTTTGCGGTAGACATCTTTTTTGGATGATTACTGTCGCCTTTAGGGTAATTAGGGTTTTGTGGTTAGCGAGGGCCGGTATGCGAATGTCCGGTGGGAGTCATATGGGATGATTTTTGTTATGCTTTGTTCTTTAGTTGACTTTAGCAATTATATTCTAAGGTTTAGTTGCTCGAGGGTGAGCAATGTTCAAGCTTAGGGGAGTTTGATGCGATGATTTTGAGTCACATTTATAGACTTGTTTGATATGTGTTTTATGCATTTATTAGTCATTTTCATGGTTAATGTTGCAGAATTCATCTACTTTGGTCTACACTACTTCTCTATGTCAAATTTCCCTTATTTCAGCATTTTGAGTATTATTTATCAAGAGAATACGTTTTTTGTAGATTTATGTGGTTTTGTGTGTTAATTTCAGGAAAAACAAGTATCTTCTACTGTCGATACCATCGACAGTGGTCGATACCATCGACCAGACCACAGGTTGCCAGCCGCAAGGACCAGAAGAAAGTCGATACTATCGACAGGGATGTCGATGGTATCGAGAGATCATCAGGTTGCTGGCGAGAAGTGAGTCGATACTATCGACACATATGTAGATACTATCGACTAGTGGAGCTACATCGACGGTTAAAGGACAAAACCGATGCCTATGAATGTCGATACCATCGACCTGTGTCGATGGTATCGAGATGACATCATGCGCAAAGACAAAAGAAAACAAGAACTGCCGATATCGCGCTAGGTCGATACCATCGACCCGCGTCGATGGTATCGACACCGTCAAATATGAGTTTGCTTCAGATTGATCTTAATCCGATGGCTGCGATTAATTGGCGACCTAACTTGGGAAATATACCTAATGACGACGGCCAAGAGGGAATCATCACATCATTAGCTGTTGCACATGTTCTGAGAAGGTGTGGAGAGAAGAACGGAGCCCAGAAGCACGCCCCAGCCGATCCGGACGCTGAAGAAGACGATTTCCACCACCGAAAGGTGGGAGAACGTGTATTCCACGCCAAGGATCGCTTGGATCTTCTCCGTTCAGGGGTTTCACCACTCAATCACGTTTTTCTCCATGTTTCACTTTTTCTACTCCACGTTTTGCTCTGAGATGAACATGCGGGGCTAATCCCCTTTATCTTTAGGACCGGGAGTATCCCGGGAATTCATTGTATGATAATTTTGTCATAGTAATTCATATCTTATCTCTTAAATCCGTGGTATAATTTGGTTTTCTCAATTATATTGTTATGCTTGATCACCATAATAATAATCTAATGCCCGTAGTTGCTTTGAAAGAAGAATTAATGGTTGAAAAGAGACGGAATTTATATAAATTGACAAATTCCTTGAACAAGGTGGTATAAGGTTAATGTTGGATACTGAGAGATCGTTTTTAATGCACCTAGTTTAGGGTATAGGTTACTACGACGGTGGAACCGACCTAGATGTAGGTAGTGAATTGTACCACGACAGTGGGCAATTCTGATTTCAGGCCACTACCCGGATAGAGAGATAAGATTGAGTGACTGCATAGAATTTAATACAATGAAAACCCGCGGTGAAACCACAATCCTAAAGATATCATTTTGAATTGATTAAACGAAACATTTAATCGATTGCTTTGTTTTGTTTTGTTTTTATTTTCTTTCAATTTTAACAACAACTCTCAACTATTTAATCAGTCTAGCTGATCGCGAGTAGTTAGTAGGAGTCTCTGACAATTTCACGTATCCCTGAGTTCGACTCGGGCCTCACAAAGGCATATATTACATTGACGCGTACACTTGCGTTTCTACGCACGGTAAATTCATGTCAAGGGCTAAAACCATTCATAGGTTCTCCATTAACCAATATTTCATAGGAAATGGTAGAGAAAATTTCCTTGCGCCAGATTTTCCAACAAGGAGGGAAACCCATAAGCTCAACAATTCATAATAAGGCATCCCAAGAGACTGAATCATAAGCCTTAGAGATATCCAATTTAATGCACATCTTGTGTTTACCACCTTTCTTATTAAAGTCGTGGATGATCTCATTGGAAAGAAGAATCACATCATGGATACTACGACCCTTAATAAAAGCACACTGACTAGGATTGATGATAGAAGTAATAACCCATTGACGTCTGTTACTTAGAACTTTTTTGATGATTTTGAGCACAAGATTGCACAGGGATATCAGTTTGCAGTTCTTAAGAGATTGGGATTCTTTTGTTTTTAGAATGAGGGTGATGAAATTCTTGTTTGCCTCTTTCAAAAACCTACATGTTTTAAATAAATGACAAATTCCCTCAATCACATTAGCACTAATAAGACTCTAGCAATTCCTAAAGAACATGCCATTGAAACCATCCAGACCAGGACATTTATCAATGTTTAGATTCTTAACAATCTCATCAATCTCAAAAGAAGAGACCAATCTATCAAGTGAAAGACTTTGAACATCATTCAACTTGACAAAATGAAGATCTTCCAACAAAGAAACATTTGCAGTGTGACCTTTATTAAAAAGTTTCATGTAGAACTCTTGTATATGCCTTTTAATAACATCAACATTCGTAACTAGAGTCTCATCAATATGCAAGCATTTAATGTGATTAATACATCATATCACTTTGACATAGGATTAAAAAAACTTGGTATTAAAGTCCCCCTCCTTAAGCCACTATATCTTCAATTTTTGACTCAATAAGGACTCTTCTTCTCTTAAAGAATCATGGGCAATCTCCCTACATATGACCATCTAATTTCTCCATTCAATATCCATAGGGTTAACATCCAATCTTTTTTGAGCCACCAAAATAGAATATTCAGCTTCCTGAGCATTATCAAGAATGTTGCCAACTTTATCTTTGTTCCACTGAATCAATTTACTTCTTAGGTTCCTCATTTTAGAGTAAATTTTGAATAAAGGAAAACCCTATTTTTTAGTAGATCATCCTTCACTAACTATATTAAAAAAGTCTCACCTTTTCCTCCAGGTATTGATGAACCTAAAAGGAGAATTTACTTTCTTCCTATCATCAATCACCAGTTTCAACAACTTATGATTACTAATAGTATTAGTAATGTGAAAACTTGTAAAATTAGAGAAATTCTGCAAGAACTAGTTATTATACAAAATTCTATCAATGTGTGAAGTAGTAAACCTATCTCCACCTTGGTGATTGTCCCAAGAGAAACCTAGACCACTTAAACTTAAATGAAACAACCCACAATTAAGCAAACATTTATTGAAATCCTCCATTGACTTCTTTGTAGGAGGGTCCCTTCCTATTTTTTCACTATCCATTCTAACTACATTAAAATCTCCCATCATTAACCATGGAATATTAATCATAGAATGAAGCTCTTCTATCTTATCCTAAAACTTACTTTTGTCATTATCCTCGTTGTGTCCATAAACTGTCATAAGGAGAAACTCTTGACTATCAGTAGTAACTCTAATTTGGATGCATTGATCGGTTTCAATATCCTTCATCAAAGAACACACTTCCTCATTCCAAAGCACAACAACCCTACCTAGGACATGTCAGGTGTTATTGGATAACCAATTATAGTAAAAAAAGCACCTACTAACAATTCTTTTAATCTTCCTTTCCCTGGTTCTAGTCTTGTGCAAAATGATGATGTGAGGATTCACCTTATTTAATTCCTCCCTAACTTTATGAGCTTTATTGTTTAAACCCCTAATGTTCTAGGAGGCAATGCAAAGATTAAGTTCATCCATTATCACTCTTTTCATCCAGTACTTCACTAGGAAACACAAGTTTATCATCCATTACTTCTTTTTTAAGATTTTTGAACCTGTTATTGAATGAACCTGGACTGGGAGAGTCATAAGTAGGACTAGTGTTTCTAGATTTAGCTTTCTTTGACTTCTTCAGTACGTGGAATCATTCTGAATCCTGGTTTGACTTAACAAGCTTGGAAAAATCAGTTGAATTGTGAGGAGTAATAAGATCAATCACCCCTGAAGATTCCATATCCTCCAAATCATTACTATCATCTTCAAACTTGTCATTCATGCCATGGAAAACCCAGATAGCACATTGGATTGGTTTCCATTCATACACAAAAGTGATTTTCCTAGGTTCTCCTTTGTCACTCATCACTTATAAGATTTCCAGATACCCTGAATCTGAAGAGATTAGGACCTAGATTCTTGAAAATTCAAGCCTCTTGAAGTCATGGGTTGCTCATTCAGTTCTTAGCAGATTTCCCAAAAAGGATCCAATCCTATCGAACATATTCTTATCCCACATCTAGAGAAGAAGGTCATGTACCTATACCTAGATCGAGACTTCAGTCAATTTGAACTTTGCTAGTTACTAGTCTGGCTTCCATCACATCAGTATTCATTGTTTGTCTATCACAAAGCAAGTAGCTTCGTCTAATATAGCCTCGAGATATGAACTATCTAAAAATATGATAAGAAAAAACCCCGAACCTGATTGAGAACTTTAATGGAACCTTTGAGCACCCATATCTGCTTCAAATACCTTACCAATGTAGGTAAATGTGGTCGGAATCCCACCACAGATCTTGCTAAACACGATTTCCATTTCTCAACATTCTTCTCTACCTCTATACTTAGATAGAAAAGTTTTTGTCCTCTTATACCGTCATGATGAATGGAGATGCGAGCATGCATCTTTAATGTATAAGAACCTCAAATTCTAGATTTTGATGATCATAATATGTCCAATTGACATTAATAACCAAAGATTTGTCTTTTTGGATAAAAAGGATAACTTGTATATAGTTTGAGATTAATAACCCACTATTTGATGAATTAGGGTTTCCTAGAGATTAAAAGTCTAATTAATGATATTATTAGGGTTTGTCAGCCTAAAAGTCATGAAAAGTGATAAATAGGGTTGAGGAAGCCAAAACCCTAATAAAACCCTAACTTGAAACCCAAATTAGTCTTAGTGATAATTTAGATAGAATATTGATACATGGGTGTTATGCTTTAACTTTCAGGAAAATTGCTAGGTTGCTTGTTTGGTTATTCCTAATTTCTCTTGCTTCGACATCAAGTACACCTAATCAAGGTATGTGGTTACTCCTATGACTAATCGCTTTAGTTTCCCAGTGTTTTTTGAGGTTTTATCAGATCGCTTGAAATTAAATGCTTGGATGATATTTATTTCCTGCAATGTATAAAGTCATTATGTCTATCACAATATTATGCTTATAACTTTCTCAAACCCACATACCAACTTTGGAAATTTGAGAATGGAAATGAATGTAAAGTCATGGTGATGACTAAAGACCAGGACCCAAATTGGGAAGGTCAAACCAGGCCCCAGATTGGGAAGGACATAAGAGGTCATGCCCCAGATTGGGAAGACCTACATGACACCTAGCTCCAGATTGAGAGGTGTACTAAAGACTGTTGTCGGGATAAAACCCTAAGAGAGGGTATACCAAAAGTTCGATAAAAATGGCTGAGAAGTTACAAAGAAAATGATAAATTTTGTTTCTATAACAATAATTGATGTGGTTATGTTGTTACAAATAGATGCAAACATTTTATTTCCCCCACATACTAGTATAACTTGTCATATTGACCATGCTTTTGTTTCCCAATGTTTTAGGTTAATCTGCTATTATTCTGCAAATATGATGAAAAAGGACATCCAAGAAAAGACATTAATGTAATCATGGAGCTTATAGATAGTTAGCCTTTACTTCCATAGAAAATTTACACCACATAATTCCTTAGTGGAAAATGTAATATCTATCTTGTACCAAAACTACTTTCATTAGTGACATTTATAAATTATTTTTGGCTATTTTCTAAACCTTCGATCTTGTAATGAAGACAATGGACCTTTCCCTTTCGGTCCTCCTGAATAGGGGATAACATGAGAAGGGGGTTGTTACATAAATGATTTGATTAATAATAAAGGAAAACTTCCAATTAAGTATGTTTAGATATGAGATAATGATATAACATAATAAATGTCTAAAGGATGATATTACTCAATGAAGTATGTCGTCGGGTTGATGACATGAACAATGAGGTCATACATATGTCAAGAGCATGCATTCGTTTTATGTCCCTAGTGGATTATTATTGTGGAAGCAATGTAGACAATAATAATACATAAGACTAGAATGTGTGTTAGTTGATGTGAGAATCTCATGAGTCATGTTAGGTGATATTAAACCAAGCACATAGATACATGTTAGAGAATAGTGTATTGGACAGACCCACCATGAGAGTGACACATGGAAACCATTACAATGGTAGTCATAGTCAACACTCATCGTGTTGGTGGTAAATATGGTTTTTAGGCTGAAAGTCATTGTACTCATCATGTATCGTCTGGTATGCTATGGCATCATCCACTGTAACCCTGAATAAGGGTTGCCATAAAGGTGATGATTGAGTGCATTGTGACACATGGGAATGATTGTGAGTGATGTAGATGGGATTTGTCCCTCCTATAAGAGTATGATATCATATGACTCTTGATAAGTGAGACTGAGAAATTCATGACCATGCACATGTGATTCAATATGTGAAATTGATCTTAAATATATCTCATACAGTCTACTCCAGTTCAAGGAACATAGATTGAATGTTGAAGAGTTTGACTACTTCATGCCTCGAGTTCAATCTAGATACCAGTGAAAAAGGAACTATAAAAACATGGTAACACCAAACACATATTGTAGGTTGAAGTTGTTCTCCAACTTTCCATTTACTTGAGTAGCATTAATGTGTGACTAGGCACCACTCATTACTTGTGGTGTCATAATTGGTTATGGACATTCACTAGCAACGTAATATGGGACCTATAGGGTCACACACATAGGAACTCACCAAGAAGAGGAGTTTTAATCATGAAGTATAATTTGATTAATTACTTAAGCCTTTGGGTATAATATTCAAGCAACAAATCAATTGACTAAACTCCCAATTGATTGGCTCATGTGATGAAACCACCATTTAGAGTACCACGTTGATTGCACATTGTATTGGTTGAGTTCTACATGAACTAGAGCACCAACTGACCAACTCACCTTGTGAACCAATCGAATGGGGGTTGTGAGATGACCGGATCGCTTCACGAGACACCTAGTTCGTGGTGCAATTATATTGCATCAAGGATTAGTGTTGACGTTATGTCGTAATTAATTGTAATAGAATTGCAAATTGATATGTATTTGGGATAAATGTGAAGTGACTAGTTCATTGGGTGAACCGATTGACTCGTGTGCCAACTGACTAGTTCTCCTATCAAACTGATCGGTTCGCCACTTACAGGTTGTGAATTTTCAAGATTATCGTCCCTTCCACTCCCATACATACTGGAACCCCGACACTAACCCCTCCTATAAATATACGGGTACTGGGCGCTTTTCAGACAAATCAATTGCCTCTAATAATTGTTTATCTTCTATGGTTGTGGTAACAGAGAGAACCCAAGTAAGTCCTGCCCGATAAAGGGAGGGATAAAAAGGGAGAACAATTATGGGAGAGAAAGTTGGTAACTAGTACACCAACGGGAAGGTTAACTCCTTTCGGTCCATTCTAGTAGGATGAAAGGAGTTCTAGGTAGTCTGTGTGGACTTCCATAGAGGCATGGAGGTCATTGTCTACCACTAGGAGGACAATGCCAGCCTGTTGTTCATGGTGAATACCATGAGTTGTTGCAAACACCATCCCAAGGCAACTAGAAGACAGTTGAGAAACTAAAATGATGAGGAGATTGTCATTGGACTTGCTCAAGTACTAGGTATATACTCAAAACCATCCTTTCCATTATATAATTATTAACACAACTTGTTGGTTTAATGGGGAAAATGGTAGTAAAATTTTTGTTTCTGTTGCATGTTCTGATGCCATATTTCACTAAAGTGGTATCAGAGCCACATCAATATACTATATTTTTTAGGGAAGTCAGGTGGCGATTTTATTCATCTTGCCCACCTCTTGCAAGCGTACTATATTTTGGGATAATATATATGATCCGATTTTTGTTTTTAATGATTTATTTATTGCATATGATGTAAATAATAATGTCCAATCATATGCCATGCATAATCCCAAAGAATGTTTTTATATGATATGATATATATATATATATATGCAATTTACATGTGCTTCTGTAATGCTAGTTCTGATGGTGGATTTATAGCATGATAATTGCTAATAACCCTAATTATTTGTGCATGGTTGTGTGGATGGTTATTTCCATTATATCTTGATTTGAATACCGAGCATCTACCTTATCTTCCAATTGTAAAAGTATTATTCTCTCCTACCTTTGCTCCCCTTGAATGTAACTCGAGGTTTCTCTATAAACATGTAATGGTTGGATGGTTTAATTCCTTGTTACTATGAAGATGATGAGCTGACAAGATGGAGGACCAACCGAATGGAGGTCTGATTGATCAATTGGAGAACCTTGAAGGTGGTGGAACGAAGTCTCGACTACCAGGGAGATGACGAACCAACCGGTCAGGAGGCGAGCTGATCGGTTCAAGGGTTGAACCGATCAACCCAGATTGGAATGCATGGATCTTCACCAACAACAAGTTTTTGCATGTAATGTAGACCCAATGTTGTAGTAATTCCTTGTGGCTCTAAGGAATTACCTAAGAATGGCCATAACCGTCACTTTTTGTTTATTGCATGTTTTCATCGTGGAATATACCGTGTATGTGATACGTACTATATATGTGGTGATTGGGTAAAGTATATGTATTTATAAATTCAAATCCATCAAATAATATGAAGTCTAAGATGCTTATCATAATCAGCACACATGAAATGTTTGATCGACTAAGCGGGGGTATGCCCTAGCATGGTACTCCGTCTATCTTGTGGAAGTGTGATGGTAGATAAGTGGGTCTATGCTAGCAGGATGCATATTATATCGTGTTGGCTTGTGGGTCAGGCTTAAATAGGTGACCTTAATAGGATTAAGTGTCTAGAAGCATAAAGATGGACTATGGCAAGGATTTGTACATATAGTCTATCCAAGAATTTTATTGAATGCAATTGGCAAATGTTTCCCACCATAATAATTGGTTATGTGTTCTTGTGTTGGTTGGGTATTGACTTGTCTATTTTGGATCTTGGCTCACTAGAAGATTGTACACTATAATCCTCCAAATTGGTAGTCATGGCTATTGTAACGACCTCACTTTTTAGCAACCCCCAATTATGGAAGGCCAAAAAGATGAGAGCCATTATCTACAAAAAAACCCAAGGATCCAAAATTTAACCAAACAATATAAAATAGCAGATAATTTCATTCCTTTCAAAAAATATATACAATATGGTTACATGAACATTCTATCCACAGAATTGTACATTTGAGAAGAGCTAAGACCCGTTTTACATCTTTAATGCCTACATGTGATTTCCATCTTTATCTTCACGTCCTTTTTCATGTATACCATCTTATGCCTGAAATGGAATGAAACAAATACATGATCAATATGTTGCAATACTGGTACGAGGGGTGCATCCAAAATGTGCAAGTAAATAACAACATATATTCCAAAAAATACTTGCAAATATAAACATGCATTTTCTTCACATAAAATTTATTTTATGTGATATTCATATTGGCATTATAAATGAGCAGAACTAAATAAACAACCAACATTTTAATTGTTAAATCCTAAAGAAAAAACCTCGAAAAGAGTTTTCAAACTAAGGTGATTATTATTAGGCATAACCATGTATCTTGATGGTGACCCATGTAAATTATGCATACATTCTCTAAGCATATCAACCAATCATGTAGGAAAATCAAGAAATTTGCATGTTGATAAATCTTAAAGTGTCATCATTCACATTCATCACATTAATCACACTAAACTCTACTCGGTCCTAATCTAGGGTTTAGGTTTACTCGGGTTTAGGATATGGAGTAAGAGTTGAAACGTTATTTCCCGTGTATATTGATCATTAGGTGAAACCCTAATTGTTAGATCCAATATATCCTTTTCAATATGATCACTAAGATTCAATCATGTTCATTAACAATATTGCAAGATATGATCTTTAACCTTAATTTTCCATATGTATGTTTGTTCGCATAAGAAACCCTAACTACTCATCTTTACTATCATGATCATCTTAATTTATCATCTTGTTCAAAATTATCTTCGAATGTCAATGGCGAGGGTAATGGTTTAACCTTACCCTTACCCTCCGTAGGGTGGCAGGTAAGGATAAGGGAAATTACCCACCTCTAAAATATCCTTACCCTCCCTTACCCTTACACTCATCCCCATAGGGTAAACGGGGAGGATAATGGTAAGTAGGTAATGTACATACATATGTATTTTCAGCAATGTATTACTACTTGAAACATAAATAATCGACTCATAATCACACACATTGCAGACACTACACCTCATTCAAGGTTATACTATCCATGTCAAACAAAAAAAGATCACTAATACAACTCCCAAACCCGTTTCTATATGCAAAATAATATATATATATATATATATATATATATATATATATATATATATATATATATTTATATATATATATATATATATTCAAAAAAAAATTGGTATAAACACAGATTGCAAATATATATAAATATATATTCACAAAACAAATTGTTATAAACACACACATGACAGGTCTATGCACAAAATAAACTAGAAGACTCCTACTGAGATACATTTTGCACTCTAATATTCCATGGTGTTTGAATGCATCACCACATTATTTTAGACTAGTACTAAATAAATTGTACTAAAAAGTAGTAGTAGATGGAGTGATGTATGTTTTCGGGGTGTAGGTTAGCTACTACGACATGATGAGGTGTCTTAGCTTTTACTACATGTAGAAATACTCTTAGATATTATGATTTGTTAAGATACTCTTACCCCCGTGTATATATTCCACCAAAGCAAAAAGCATAGCGAGTCACAAACACCACTCCACAAAAAATCACAATTACATGGATGTGGGCAACAATAAAAACAAAAAAATCCAATAGCAAGCCATATTTATCGTTATAAATGAATGCACAAAACAATTAAAGTCATAAGTCTACAAATGATTCAAGATAAAGAGGAGAATAGAAGCATCAATTATCAATGGCAAAGGGACAATGAGACCAGTGGATCTAATATTGATTGGCTATTTGGATATGGTCACAGTGAGCATTGTTGGTCCAGAGTGTCCGTGGTGCATACATAGAACTGAGATATGTAGATGGAGGTTCCATCTTTGATGGATTCACCACATGTCCATTTCCCAATGGAAACGTGCCTCACTGACACATGAACCCAAGGATGATATGGTCAGCAATCACCCTTTATTGGATGTGTAGAGAACATGAAGTTCTCAGCCCTTGAAGCATCTTCGATGTCATGAAGAAGAAGACCAGGGGTTTAGCCATCATGATGGGGAGGAGAAGGGTGGCATATGCTTCTTTACCTAGGCATGCAAGTGGAAATAACATCTGTATGTTGGGTTTTTTTTTGTGTTGTCAAGTGGGGTGGCGGGTGTGATCTAGGATAAAACGTTTCAAATTAGTGGGTGCATAAATACTAGGGTTGGGTTACTTATGTAAGTATCCCTATAACATATATTTATTAGACTTATTTAAATATTGATGGGCAAACGGGTAAAAGGGTATGGGTAATATCTATTTGTTACCCTCCCCTATAAACTAGGCGGGGTAATGGGGAAAGGGGTAACAGGTTATAAATATCCTTACCCTTACCCTTACCCTTACCCTTACCCTAAAGGGTAAGGATAAAGGGTATACCCTTACCCATTGACAACCCTAAAATTATCAGTATATATGTCAAAAGTAAATGTTTTAGCACATTCAATCATTTTAATACATAAATCTAGGTTTCATATGCTTTAATCACCACTTAATAATATGCAGCACTACTGTTGGAACAAAAAGTCTAACTATATCTCATTTATATTTTATTTGTGTTCCTCTAATTCTCCTGATCATTTTGATATATAATTTTTCTATATTTTAATAACCCTAGCATTTCCTATGAATTTTATAAGAAAAGCATAATGTACCTTAAAATTGAGATGATGTGGCAACTCCTCATTTGCCATCCAGCCTCCAAGATGTTGCCTTGTGGGATAAGTTATTTGGTTGACGCTGGGATGAGTTTGGATTGGCCGGTCTAAGGCTTTTTCTTCTCTCGCCCAATCGGGTCAGAGCCTTTCCTCCTCGCTCTCATTCTCATTTGAGGGGTGACCCTATGTTGTTCTTAGCATCATCAATGGGAGGGAAATCCACCTCTCTACTGCCTGTCAATGGGAGGGAGGTCCACCTCTCTACTTCCTTCACATCATCTCCATCCTCTACAGTCTCCATCTCCATGGCCACTTCCATAGCCACAGTCTTACTTGTGACACTACTCCCTCAACACCGATTATAGGTTCATCCTCTCTAGCATTTTTGTAGTCAACGCAACTCTGATGCCCACCCTAGAGAGAGTGATGGTGATGACCACTAGCCATGGCCTTCATGCCACCACCATATCCATGTTGGCCTCCATCATTGTAGGCTTCTTCCAGTCTGACCACCCCCCCCCCCGCTCCATACGACCGTGGGGTTGTGGCAATCGATGAGGATTCTGGGGGCGGTAGGTCCTTGATGCCATGTCACATCACAACTAGTGGAAGACAGAGAGGAGTATCGATAATTGATACAAGGGAAAAGGAAGACAAGAAAATACAATATTAAGAAAAAGGGATAATAAATAATGTACTTATGGGAATTGTGTGGAATGCTCTAGAAAGTGGTATGGATGACCACTAATGGTTATACTTTAGTTTCACATGATTTCAAATAGGAAAAGTTATCAATGTAAATACAATAGAAAAGATAAGAAAGAGAAAAGGATTTTTTAATGCATAAAATATGCCTTATAAGAAAAAGACTTGCATATTAAGAAAAAGTGTCTTTTCTTTTCAAGTTCTTTTCTCAAACTTTGACCTCAGTTAAATAAAGTTATAATAGATTTTCCCTTAAAATTTCATATTAAAAGGACTTAAGGAGAGAGAGATATGGAGTTTACAAATTCCTAAAGTGGAAAGGAAAAGGAGAAATAGATTAAATGTCATGCTTTATAATCAAATTTGGAAAATATACTCCGCCCCTTTAAAGTTGTCATGCACAATGCCATCCCTAGGATCAGGATTGGATGGCCAGGGTATCTTTTGCTATCTCCAGCCTTTCTAGGCAATTTGACTACAGTAAGTTTCTCTCCTCCCTTTTCAGTTATCCTCTCTTTGGTCCGTTTCCTCTCCTAAAAAGACTGCCAAATAATTTGTAATGTGAAAATGAACTCGAACATCCAAAAGATTTGACTTAGTCATCCAAAAGATGGATATGAGACAATTATCTCATAATTCAATTATCCAACCCTTTGTAAAGAAAATTGTTTGTTATGCATGAATTCCTTATATTCCTTTAACTAGTGCCACCATGACCTATTTGCAAGGCAAATAGTCTTATGAACCTCTTTTTAGACCATGGGTTAAAACTATGTCACCAAGGTGGTTAACACTATTATTCCACCAATAATACCATTGGAGAAAAATTATTTGTCAAAACATGCTTATATATTTATCAAATTCAATTTTACCAAAATTGAGGATATAACATTCACTCCTCCTTAAAAGGGATTTTATCCCCAAAATCCACCCCTAGTAAGGTCAAAGTCAAAGAAGACTCATCTTAGTCTCAAACCTTAGGGTTAGAAATCCTACTTGGATATCATAAACATCTTTTATCCATATGTAGATTTCTCACATCATTATTAATATTGATACTTGAATTTAATTCAAGGTATGTCCATCTCATTAATGATGTCATCTTCATTTGTGCTTTCAATTTCACTTGGTTGTT
The DNA here is from genome assembly GCA_963693085.1 of Alisma plantago-aquatica. Lineage (NCBI taxonomy): Eukaryota > Viridiplantae > Streptophyta > Magnoliopsida > Alismatales > Alismataceae > Alisma > Alisma plantago-aquatica. The sequence continues at coordinate 168,231,695 of OY856413.1, forward strand.
ATCTTTTCACCTAGCTTTGCAACCTATTATTCATTTATTTTTTCACATAAGGTTGAGGTAACATCTCCAACCCTAGATCATTTCATAAAGTCTAACTTAAGGTATTCATTCTCATATATCAATTTTAAGCATAAAATACGTCCAACTAATCTCTCTACCTCATAATACGATTAAAATAAGCATTTCATTGCAGCCCTAATACCAAGTTCATCCCATTCCAAGAGTAGAGGTACTGTACCCACACATTATCTTAGAATTTCACATTATAGCTTGAATTATTATCAACATTACTCTAAATCATAAATTACTTTTAAATTCTACAAGTTTCTTATGTCTCATGAATTTTAAAAAAAAAATTTCACTCTTAGAGTTTGTACACAACTTCTCTTAAGATTTCATTATTATATGACTTCCTTGTATCTTTTATATTTACACCTCCAATATGGCTTCCTTATATCTTTTCATTTATACATACATATATATACATATATATACGTACATATATATGCATATATATACATACATATACATATTTATCTATATAGACATATATATACACATATATATACATATATATGATATATATATATATATATATATATATATATATATATATATATATTAGTTTGGGATTGTCATGGTATTTGATTGGACAAGAAATTGTTTGCATCGCATGCAATAATTAAAACAATAAGACCAAAATCTGATCATATCGACTAACTCTAAATATAATAGATTTTCATGAATCTGATAACACTATAGGGAAATAGGGCGAAAAACTAGGCAACAAAAATAATTTTTTTATTGCCATATTCCCCATAAACTAGAAGATTGCGTCAACAACTATATAATGGAAATGATGGTTTTGAGGATATACCTGGTCCTAGAGCAAGTCCATCAACATACTCCTCGTCGTTGTAGACACGCAAATATCTTCCTGTTGCACCATGACTCCTTTATGACTCCTCCATGGACAAAAAACTCGAACATCGTCGTCTATAGTTGCTCCTCTCACTAGGGATTGCTGGCTGAAGTCGTCCTCCTAAGTGATGGGAAAAGGCCACCTCACCTCTAGAGAAGTTCATAGATACCTCCTAGAACTCATGTCATCCAGCTAGAACAAACAGGAAGGATTTCTCCCTCTTGTTGGTATACTAGTCACCAACCTACTCTCCCACAATGATTCTCAGTTGTTCTCTTTGTCGCTATCCCCCCTCATCGAGTAGGACTTTATTGGGCTCTCTTGGTTACTGCAACCAGAGAGGACAACAATTGTTTTAGCAACTAATTATCAATTGTGTGCCTTGGGAAGCACTCAGCAGCCCTCTATTTATAGGAGAGGTTTGGGTTAGGGTTCCCAATTTGTGTGGGAGTGGAAGGAACCAGAAGATCTAAATTTTCACAACATGTGAGTGCTAAACTGGTCGCTTCACACATGAGTCGGTCAGTTCTCTTAGCGAACTGGTCATTTCGCATGTTCCTCAATTATATATGAAGATGGAAATTCTATTCCAATTAATGCATATCATGATCAGCACTAATCCTTGATGCAATCCAATTACATCTCAAACCGTTCACCTCGTAGAGCAAGACAATCATCTCATGACCACCAGTCGATCGGTTCACTCAATGAATGAGTTGATTGGTGTTCCAGTTTGTGGTGAACTAAGCCAATACAATATCCAATCAACCTCACACTCCAACCAGCCATTTCATCAAATGAGTTGATCGGTTGGGAGTCCAGTCAGTTTCTTTGTTGCTTCAATTGAATACCTAAACTCTTTAGTAATCAATACAATCATCATTCAAGATCAAACTCCTTTTCTAGGTCATATCCTATCTGTGAGACCCTATAGGTCCCATATTACATTGGCAGTGAATGTCCATAACCAATTACGATATCACAAGAAAAGAGTGGTGCCTACTCACAAATCATTGCTACCTGAGTAAATGGAATGTTGGGAAACAACTTCAACCCACAATTTGTTCTTATTGCTGTAGTGTTTGTATAATTCCTTTGTCTCTGATATCCCAATAGATCTTGAGGAATGAATATGTCATCCTCTTAAGCATAAAATCTATGTTTCTTGCTATAGCAAACTATATGAGATATGTGTAAGAACAATATCATATATTTACTCACATGTACATGTCCAAGCATTTCTCAGTCACGCTAATTCAAGTGGCCTAGGATATCATACTCTCACAGGTGGGACAAATCACATCTACATCACTCATAGTCAGTCCCCAAGTATTACAATCACCCAATCATCACCTTTATGATAATCCTTATTTAGGATTACATTTGATGATGTCAAAGCATACCTACAACATGTGATGAGTGCAGTGACTTCAATTCTAGGAATCACAATCACAACCATCACTGTGAGAGATAACTATGACCACCATGACAATGGTTTCCATGTGTTACTCTCATGGTGGGTCTGTCCAATACACCATTCTCTAACATGTATTTTTGTTCTTGGTTTGGTATCACGATATCATGACTAACGAGATTCAGTCATCAACCAACACACACTCGTCTTATGTGTTATTGTTGTTTATCAATATTCTACAATAACATCTGACGAGGGATACAATGAGAATGTATACTCTTAGCATCCATATGATCTCATTCTTCAATTCACCTACTTAGACATATGTCATTGAGAAATATCATCCTATACACATTTATTATCTTACTTCATTATCTCATAACTGAATAAAATGGAATAAATCAGAAGCTTTCCTTTTATTAATAATCAAATCATTTACACATTGTGCCATTGCAATCATCATATGATTGTCTCTCTAGGCATGCATACCAACAACAACTTGACCTCAAGGTCTAAGGTTTTGCCTCCCCCATAGGTCATTCTCCCACTCAAGGGTTGACCCACCCCGGGTTGGCACACTAGCCCTAGAGGTTTCATATTTTTACTTTTATGCATGGTTTTTATCATAACATCTCGACCAATTTTTACTCAACCTCTGGGATACCCTCTCTTAGGGTCTTGTCCCAACAGTTGATGTTTGGCCACCTTCTCAATCTAGAGTTAGGTGCCATGTTGACCTTCCCAATCTTAGGCCTGACCTCATATGGCCTTCCCAATCTGGAGTCTGGTCTGACCTTATATGACCTTCCCAATCTAGGGCCTATTCTAATCCTTATATGACCTTTCCAATATGGGGCCTGGTCTAACATTTCCAATATGGGGCCTGGTCCTATTTACAATAATGACTCTTTCATTCCTTCTATTCTTAGACTTCAAGAGTTGGTATGGAGGGGTTTGAGCATGCTATGTTCATATTTTCATTTGCATGTATAATCATTGGTTATTTGTGTTTCTCGACACTTTTATCATTAATTCCTTGCTTTACACGCACATATGCATGGAAGGTTGAGTTACCTGACTCATTTTTTATATATATTATAACTTTTCAATCATTAATTACCCAATTTGTATGGTATACCCACTCGCTAGGGGTTTTCATACTCACTCGCTGGAAGTATTCTCAATGACCTACCCACTCTTTGGGGGTGATATCCATTCATACCCACCCGCTATGATATTCAAAGATAGCATTACGGTGATGAGAAATTTATATTCATACTTTTCATTTTCATGTATAATCCTTGGTTATTTATGTTTCTAATGTATATTCGAATCTTTCCCACATGCAAAAAGTTCTCCAGAATCATACATGGACATCTTGGTAACATAGACCTATTTACTTTTTTTTTAATTCTCATTACTCTTACCCTAATTAGGGTAGGGTTTCCATTTTACCCATTCTACTCCCATTTCACTAGGATTAGGGTTTAAGTTCAGGTTATAGGGACTACCTCCTGCCTCTTAGGGTTTCTATGTCCCTTGACTTACTAGGGTCTTCCCAACCAACCCTAGTTCTATCTTGGGTTGTCCTCTTTAGTAAATCCCATAAAACATTTTCTTTACTTTATCATTATTTCCATGTTACATGCACATTTTTTACATTACATGTACATTAATTGGAGGAGAATGCCTTAGTCCTACTTTGTTTTCTAAATTCCTAACTTTATATGAGGAGAGAAATTCTTTATAATTTTTATTAAGGAAAGAGGATTAGAAGTAGATAAATCAATATGAGAAGACACCCTAAAGGTATTTTACTTTGATCAAAAATATCCAACTTTGGCTAGGCAGGATGCACATGCCTGGGATTCCTCATAAGATGACTAGTGGTGCAGAGGAAACTTTTACTAGCCCCTAGGTCATGGTCCGTTCTAGACACCATTGTCTTTAGAAAATTCCCTAATAATTCCCTCATATTTCTACATATTACATGAAATTATAAACTACTAAATATTGTTTGAAAAATCTGGCACTTTGATACCAAATGTAATTACCTCAATTTTCAACAACCCCCAATTAAGGAAGTCCAAACAATGAGAGCCATTATCTACAAAAATTAGCCACGAATCCAGATTTAAAAAAATATATAAAATAGCATATAATTTCATTCCTTTCAAAAAAAATATACAAGATGGTTACATGAACTTTTCATCCTCATAATTGGACATATGAGAAGAAATAACTAACTAAGCCTCCTTTTACATATTTAATGCCTTCATTGATTTCCATCTTTATCTTCATGTCCTTTTTCATGTATGCCAGTATATACCTAGAACGACATGAAACAACTATGCGATAAGTATATTGCCATACTCGTATGTGGGATGCATCAAAAATGTGCAAATAAATAACAACATATATTCAAACAAATACTTGCAAATATAAACTAGAATTTTCTTTCCATAATCTTTCTTTTATGTGATATTCATAGTGGCATTATAATTGAACATAACTAAATAAAAAACCAACATTTTAGTTGTTCAATCCTCCAGAAAAAACCTAAAAAAGAGCCAAAAAACTATGACGGCTACTCTTAGGTGTAACCATGTACCTTGAGGTGGATCCATGCAGATTATAGATACATTCTCTAAGCATATCATCATATCAAGCAGGCAAATCAAGAAATCTACATGATTATAAATCTTAAAGTGTCACCAATCACATTAATCACACTAAACCCTACTCGATCCTAATCTAGGGTATAGGTTGAGTCAGGTTTAGGATATGGAGTAAGGGCTCAAACACTATTTCCCTTGCATATTGATCATTAGGTGAAACCCTAATTGATAGATCCAATATATCCTGTTCAATATGATCACTAAGATTCAATTATGTTCATTAACAAAATATTTAACCTTAATTGTCTATATTTATGGTTATTCACTTAGAAAACCCTTAATATTGATCTTAACTATCATGATCATATTAATTTCTCATCTAGTTCAATAATATCACTAAATATGTCAAAGTAAATGTTTTTAGCAAATTCAATCATTGTAATACACAAAGCTACATTTTAAGTGCTTTAATTGCCACTTAATCATGTATAGCACTACTTTTGGGACAAGAAACCTAATTATATATCAATTATATTTTATTTGTGTTCCTCTGATTCTCCTTGTTATTTTTATATATAATTTTTCTATATTTCTCTAACCGTAGCAATTTCTATGAATTTTACAAGAAAAGCATATTGTACCTTAAATAGGGGTGATGTGGTGGCTCCTCGTTGTCCAGCCAACCTCCAACATGTTTCCTCATTGGATAAGTTATTTGGTTCAACTCGGTCAAGCATGGACTGTCCAGTCCAAGACTATTCTCCCCTCGCCCAGCTGGGTCAAATCCTTTCCTTCTTGTACTCATTCTCACGTGAGGGGCGACCCTAAAGAGGTTCTCAGTACCACCAATGGGAGAGCAATTTGCCTCTCTACTTCTTGCTGATAGGAGAGAAATGTGCCTCTCTACTTCCCTCATGTTTACTCCATCCTCTAGAGCATCCAGATCCACGATCCCTTCTGCAACTACAATCTTCCTTGCACCACTACTCCCTCAACACCGATCGCATGTTCCATCATCTCTAGCGTTGCTGCTATTAGAGCAGCTCTGACCCCCACCCTAGAGTGAGTGATGGCACTGACCACCAGCCCTGGTCTTCCTACCACCACCATATTCCATGTTCGCCTCCATCCCCATAGGATTATTCCAGTCTGACCTGTCCCACCCCCTTGTAGAAGACTATATGGTTGTGGAAATCGATGAGGATCCTAGGGGGGCATGGTACTTGATGCCACATCATGGCACAACTAGTGGAATCCGAAAAGTATTTCCCATGTCCGTCTAGTGGAAGGAGACACGACACTATTGCAAAAAGCATTATTGGCAGGGTCAGGGAAAGGTGAAAGGGAGTTTGCACAACATCTTTCATGCTTCCTTGGACTCATGGTGTCGTGGGCCTCTAGTAGTTCAGTATTTAGTCTTTGGAAGATAACTCTAATGGAGGAAGGTGAGGAAGAAGACGATGAAGAAGAAGGGTAGAGGGGATATCCCGAGAAAGTACTTTCATATACTCCTTCACTAAGGTCTATTCCCATGTATATATATATTATTTCAAGGAGATCACCCACAAGTTTGGTACCTTCAGGATTAGTCTCCATTAAACACTTTCTGATTCTGTTGTTCCCTAGTCTTATACATGACTATATGGCTTTGGCCAAAGTGTCCTTTTTATTTCCCTCCAACTAATCCATTTCTCTATCATGTTATGGAAAGTCACTTACGGAATAGTATTTATAATCTTTAAAAGGAACATATTCATAAAGACATCTCTTTTATTCAACAACTCCATAACCAACTAAAAAGAATGTATTTCTATAATTGGATTTTATTCCCATACAGATTTGGACTCGACAATGAATAAGACATTAAGGAGAACACAAAAAATTTTGACACCTTATTCAATAATGGATTCTATATTAATCCCCTATCCTTCTTTTCCAAAATATAAAAGCATATCTCTATATGGCACATATTGGATAACTTGATCATTAAATTATTGGAAACTCATTTTGACTTGGGATCTAGATCATTCCTTGTCTCCTTTACCCATTATTTAAAACAATATCATTTCCCTAATTGTATATCCATTTCCTCCAATTTTCATTCATTTTGTTATTATTTTTAAGTATACAAATGTCATGTCAAAATATCCATGTTTGATGCCTTAAAGATTGTGTTGCCACTCTTGGCTAAATAATTACTCTTTTAATTTTCTAAAACATCACTTATTTTATTTTCTTTTGGAAACTTGCATAACATTAAATATCTCAATTATGTAGGGAATCATAAAGCCATTATCCATTATTTATGCATGAAATCTCTTATTTTTTGAATATTCCACACAATTCCATATTTAAGTTACCAATTGTCCATTTCTTTTAGAAATCTCTTGATAATTATATTTTCCACTATCTCTGTAGCCATTATTTACCAAAGTATTATTGCAACAACGAAATCCATTGTAAAGGAGGAATTTGGTTTTAAATCCATATTTTAAAATGAGGCATACCCAATTTTCTAATACATCCTTAATGGTTCAATATTCATATTCAAATATATGCATGCATATTTGTGAAAAACTAGGATATAACATCCTTTCCCTCTAATAGTAATTTTTTCCTCAATATTTGACTTAGTCATCCAAAAGATGGATATGAGATAATTATCTCATAATTCAATTATCCAACTTTTTGTAAAGCATTTTTTCTGTTATGCATGAATTCCTTCTAATCCTTTAACTATTTTTACCATGACCTATTTGCAAGGCAAATAGTATTTTGAACCTCTTTTTAGGCCATGGTTTACACATATGCCACCAAGGTGGTTAACATTATTATTTCACCAATAATACCATTGGAGAAAATTTATTTATCAAAACATGCTTATATATTTATATCATTCAATTTTATAAAAATTGGGTATATACCATCTATCAATTTGAAAAAAATAGTGGGAGTGATAATTCATTATATGTCTAATTAAATATCATCAAAACTTTTCAATCAAATCAAATCAAAAATGTTTTTTGACAAAATGCAAAATTTTCTCTTGTAGAATCAAATCATCATTGTGATCAGTCCTTGAGAAGGACAAACTAAATGAGATATATTTCCATAACTGGTCCATGATTTTTAGAAGTGTTCTCTGTGTTCCTAAAACACCAGTGCTAGTGAAATCCTCTCCATATGCACTGAGACTAAAATGGGTGCTTATTTGAAGCATGCCAATGATGTTGTAGACATCAAGAACCTTATGTTGGGTTGTATGAACTATGAGTTACATGAACAACATGATATAACGGTATAATATTGCTAACACTCTATTTGAGTGCAAATTTATAAAGGGATATCCAATAGAGCCACATGTTCTCAATATGACTGAGCATGTAAAGCGTATAGAGAAACTGGGATTTACCTTAGGTCAAGAGTTGGTCACAGATATGATTTTGAAATCATTTCCTAAATCATATAGCCATTTTATCATGTGTTATAACTTGAGTAACATGGATAAAACATTGTCTGAGTTGCTTGACATGTTGGTATATGTTGAAAAAAAAATGAAGAAGGATGTATTTATGATGGAGATCAGCAGAATAGAGTCCAAGGACAAAGGCAAGGCCAAGAAGTGTTTGGAGGTTAAGCTAAAGTCCAAGACTTTTGCATTCAAAATAATGATAGGGATAAGGAAAGCTAGGAAGATGAATCAAGGGATAGATATCTCTATTTGATGTATATATGTAATTAAGATTAAATTCACTACTTCTTTGTTTTGGGTACTAGATATTGGATGTGGATCAGACATTTTCTCAAATGTGAAATTATGAAAAGAAGTAGACCTTTAGCCAAAGGTGAGGTTGAACTATGTGTTGCTAATGGAGCAAGAGTTGTTGTTAGTGCAATTGGAACCTATGAGTTTTCTCTACCTAGAGAGAGTATAATAGAGTTGGAGAACTACTATTATGTACCTTCCATTAATAGGAACATCATATATGTATCTTGTTTGGACAAGAATGGATTCAAATTTCTTATAAATAATGGTCAATGTTCTATTACTAAAGATGGAATCTTTAATGGTAGTGCCCCAATATCTTATGGTTTATACTTGACATATATAGGGACAAGCGTATGTAAAGAACATACCAAAAGACAAAAAACTCAATGACTCAAACCAAACATACCATTGGAATTGTCAACTAGGGCACATAAATGAGAAACACTTCTCCAGACTACATAGAGATGGTTATCTGACTCTTTTGATTTTGAATCGATAGAGACACATAAGTCTTGTTGGGCAAGATGACTAAGACCCATTTCACTGGTAACAATGAGATGGCTAGTGATATATTTGGACTCAAAAATATTGATGCATGTGGGCCTTTTAGAACAAATGCTAGAGGTAGGCATCGGTACTTCATTACCTTCACTGATGACCTCAGTAGGTATTGTTATGTTTACTTGATGAAACATAAGTCAGAATCTCTTGACATGTTCAAGGATTTTATGAATGAAGTATAGAAGCAACTTCAAAAAAGTATTAAGGCACATCATTCTAATCGAGGTGGAGAATAATTAATCCAAGAATTGGAGAACCTTCTGTGAGCTCATGGTATCGTATCACAATGGACTCCACCTACAACACCATAACATAAATATGTATCATAAAGAAAGAATCACACATTACTAGACATGTTGCGATCAATGATGAGTTTTGTTGATCTTCCGACCTCGCTCTAGGGTTATGTTCATGAAACTGCCACATTTACACTTAAGTTTGTACCATCTAAATTGGTTCAAAAGATACCATATGAGATATGGCACAAAAAACATCTTGATGTGTCTTTTATGAAGATTTGGGGATGTAAATCTTATGTTATTAATTTTTTTCTTAAAATACATGGACTAAATCCGATAAATGTTATTTTGTTATATATCCCAAAGAAACTAGGGGATACTACTTTTACATTCCATATGAAACAAAGTGTTTATTTCCAGGACATGTGTGTTCCTAGAAAAGGAATTTATTTCCAAAGGAATCAATTGGAAACAAGTAGAACTCGAAGAGGTTCAAGACAAAAAAAGTAAACATTGAACCTGAAGAGGTAATGGAGGAACAGGGAGATTTACAATTTTTTGGGGAATCTCAATTTCCTAAAGTAACACATGAACCACATAGATCTAGTAGGACATGCCGTGATCCTGAAAGATTTGGTTATCCTATGACTCAATAAGGTGATGAGTTAGTGATAGATGATGACCCAACAACTTTTCTAGAAGCTATTGAGGGACCAGAGTCTGAGAAATAGCTTGAGGCCATGAGATCTGAGATAGCATCCATGTATACAAATAAGTTATGGGCATTGGTGGATCCACCTGAAGGGGTAAAACCCATAGGGTGCATGTGGGTCTTCAAGAAGAAAACTGACATGGATATAAAAATACAAATCTATAAGGGAAGATTGTTTGCAAAGGGTTTTAGAAAAGTTTAAGTTGTTAACTATGATGAAATATTTTCTCCAGTTTCCATGGTTAAGTCAATCATGATCATGCTTTCCATTCCATCTTATCACGACTATGAGATTTGGCAGATGGATGTTAAAACTGCATTCTTTAATGGGAATCTTCTTGAGGATGTGTATATGACACAACCTGAGGGTTTTATAAATCCAAAAGATGCAAATAATGTCTGTAAGATACAAAGTTCAATCGATGGACTGAAGCAAGCATCTCTGAGCTAGAATCTTTATTTTAACAAAATAGTCAAAGAGTTTGGTTGTAGTCAAAATGAATATGAACCTTGTGTGTACAAGAAGGTTAGTGGAAGCATAGTCACATTCTTCATATTGTATGTATACGGTATATTATTGATGGGGACCGACATTCCTTCTTCACAAATGGTCGAGAAGTAAATTCTGTACAAAAGACTGTAGAGAAGCATCATACATCTTAGGGATTAAGATCTATAGATGTAAGACCCCTAGCCTTGCTTAAAATGTTTAACATTCTTAATTATCATAATTAAGTGCTTCAAACCTTAATAAATCCATATTAGGTGCTTTTATAACATATGACAAGCTTAAGTGTCATGTTTGATCCAATTTTGATATTGTCTATGCAAGTTGTGCAATTTTTTGCACGTTTTAGACATTTCTACAAATTACCCATATCTGAGGTTTTTCTTGCAATATGTCACATGCTTTATGTTCCTTATTTATTTTCTTATCATGCTTGACCTTTTTGGGCCATGGGGTCCCTAGTTGTACCTTGGTTTGGTGGTGTTACCTTTCTAGGGTAAGTTAGGGTTTTGGCTCTCATAGATGAGCAACCTTGAGAGGCCATCAACCGATGGTTCCCCTAGATGTATGGCATCCAGTGGTCATCACCATGTTGAGACAGTATATGGTGATATCTAGAGGTGGTAGGTTGATGGTTTTCTCTCTTGGGGTCCCTTGGCCTAGTGGTTTTCTTAGAAGGGGTAACCAATCGATGGTTTTCTACCTAGTGACCTAGGGTTTCAAGAATCGATGTCCACCAAGTGATGAAACTCCATGGTTGGCCTGGTGAGCCAACATTCGTCGTCTTATAAGTCTCCCACAATTGATGGAGCTTCTTCTTGCATAGACATGTCAGTTATAGTTCATGGACCCATGGAAAACCTACTACGACACCTCAAGCTTCTCTTCCCTCTTATTCATAAGCTTTATATACCTATCTTGTTACAACTTGTTCCTAGCTTTGCTAGTAATCTTAGAGTTTTAGATAATCTTAATGCTAGGAATACTTTAGTTAGTAATATTCTATTTTGTGCTTTATCTTAACTTTGGTAACCTTAAATACTTATTCGGGAAACTCATAATCATGACTTAAGCATACTATAAAGTTTCGAGTTGGAGCTAATATAGCATTAACCCGTACATGTATGCAAGAAGAGAGTTAATGACATTGAAGGAAATCATTAATAAATAATTTTTCTATGAGAATTTTATAAAAATAATATTGTAGAATTGTAGATAATTCAATTATGAATCCAAAAAAAAAGAATGAACCAAATTGAAGTTAAAACGAGAGAGTTATATCCTTTTTAGTAAACATATACACAACACTGCGACTGCGGCTGACACCGCGACCGACGTTGCGTCGACACCACGTCCGCGACCGACGCCACCCAGGATAGACAATTGTAAAATGATCATATCTCGAGCTATACTTATCTGTTTTCAATGAAATGAAGTGTGTTAGAACCGCCATTTGATCCTCTATCATCTCAGACAACTTACACAACAAGAGGGCGACCTGGAAGATAATTTTCGGGGCAATTTTTGGGGAAGAATGTGAAGAACAAAGGAAATCCAAAAGGGTTGCTATAGTTTTGACTTGGTAAGTTGGTTTAACCCTTGATTCTTCCTTCTCTTCATTTCCCCTTGCTCAGAATCCCTTGTCCAACGAACTTGTGTTTTGGATTAACCTTTGAATTTCATCTTCTACCCACATCAGACCTCGTTTAGGGTTGAAAGGAAGAAGAAACTACAAATTTTGCTATGGATTCAAGATTTTCCAAGATGGGCTACATTTTTAAGGTGTTTTCACACCTTAGGGTGAGTGGGTACTTATTTTAAATAGTATATTGCATAAAAATGAGTTAAATTATCAATAATCTTCGATTGTTTAGTATGTGAGTGCAAACCCTAAGTTGCATTTTTGATCTAGCTTTTATAAGATGATATGATATGGATTATTCCTCTGTTGTGATGAATTTTAGATTATAAAATAACATTAGAAATAATCGCAATACATCTAAATGAGAATTCTTAAAGTAATTGTAAAGGTTACATGAATATACTGAAATCTAAGATTTTCAGCTATGACTGAAATTGTTGTATAATTGATAAAGAAGTTTGCGTAGTTGAATCTCCTTGGTTACGAATGATTGTTTTATTTGTGTGTGTATTACATATATGTCATACAAGATCTTAGATTTCATCTGATGATATCAACGTTTTCTTGATATATCAGTAAGAGTGAGGAAACCCTAGTTCAGTTCATTATAGGGTTTCATATATATATTTGATTATATGTGAACTACTGAGAGCAATTCTTTTTTAATGATGTTATGATGTATTCAATCCTTATGCAAGTTATGTGATAAGTTGATGAGGTAAATGAAAGCCTAATGATAGGGTGTTCAGTGAAACAAGTATTGTGATATCAATGTTTCTCAGAGTGAGATATGGTTATGCTTAACAATTCAGTTGTGGTAAATGTTATCAGATGGTTTATGAAATGAACATTTTACAAAGTTGAACAAAGATATGCTAATGTGATGATTGAATTATGAATTTAAAGAGTGAATAAGACATGTAGATGCCCTAAACACTATAAAATCCTTGTAGGATGAGGCTTGCGCTGTGAGGAGGAAACAGTTTCCCGACTGGAGGTAGTCCAGATCGAGGTAAGTCAGAGAGCACCGGTAGGGTGTGGGGGTCTTGACCAGTAGGGAAGACTCGTTATAGTTTTGTGGTACCCAACACCAAATGGGGATGCTGGTGGTACCTATGTTACATGTTGAGTGATCAATGGTCAGTAGGTCCACTAATACACAATAAGCCTGAGGGCTTTGACTCGCAGCCTGAGTACCCAAGTTGAGAGGTGGAATCTGAGATATCTGGAAGCTCCCATTAGCCGTCGAGAGGCAGACGTGTCGAGGCCCATTACAAATGTGATCTTACTCAACAGATAGGCTTAGGAACCTGGGCATGCTTCTAAGCCTTGTACAGTGAGATCGTAGCTTGTTGTGATTCTTTCACATGTTGTGGTACACCTCATGTGGGTTCAGGGCATAATAAGATGAATGAGAGGTTAAACAAGTGTGTGCACTTATTCAATTATTTGTTGTATGTTTCTAAATTATTAGTCCTCTTTATGATCAATCAAGCATGTCCATATATTGATTCACTCTTGTAGATATTTAAAGTATCATGCCATATTTATTATTGTGAATGATTAGTCTCTTGAAAGCTTACTGTTGTTATAATGGATATCTGTTGCTCAAAAGTATATATGTAATTATATCAGTGCTTTAGACTATTTCTTTGAATTACTCATTCACTGAGTGAGTAGGATCACCCCTCTACTCACCATTTTTATGGAAACCACGTTGACTTGAAGAAGGTCAAAGCATCAGAGTAGATCTACCACATGAGTTAAGTATGAGATTAGTTAAGTTTAGTCAGTCCCTATCACTCTAGGTCCTTGTATAGATGAGAGAGAGTTGTAAATGATGTTTGTATCTTTGTTTCCTTAATAAGTGATAATGTATCTGATTTTCATGTCATATGTACATGGAAGTGTAAGAAATAGAATGAATGTATGGATGTGTATCATTAATGTTGAGATCATATTGGAGTAATAAAAGTTTAATTCTCTTATAAAGTTTGCTTATGTGATTAGATGCGAGAAAACAAAAAGTTTGAAATGAAATAAAGGAAGAAAAAAAAGCAAGGGAGTGAAATTTTTGTTAAGTATAATCCTCAAACTTATGCCCTAATCTCATGATTAGTGGTAATCATGGGATGTGGGTGTGACATATCCTTTAGAACCCAAATGAACCCTTTGGATCCTTATCTCTTCTTTTCTATCTATATATTCATCCTTCCTTGATTAGTGGCATAGAGGATTCCCAAGTTAGAAGAAGGTGGTTGATCTCCTTGTTTGAGCAACTAGGGTTTGGATCTTCTCTCCTTTTAAGTTTGTGGAGCTTCCTTTACTAGTTCTTTACCAAAAAAAGTAAGTTCTTCCTTATCTCCTTCATTTGTCTTGCTATTATCCCTACTTCTTCCTTCTTCTAGGATGGAACCATGGTTTCTCATGGTAGATCTGGCTCTAGAGCTTAAATAGCCTATCTTTCTTGCTTCTTTTACCTAGGGTTTGCTTTCCTTGTAGAGAAAGAGCTAGCTTGACCGAGTTCAGGTCTAAAGCAAGGGTTTCCTTCCTCCTTTTCTCGATCCTTCTTGTAGTTTGGAGCTTGTTCCTCTTTCTAGGGGTGAGTTATTTAATCTTCTTCATGTTTATTTCTTACTAATACCTTGTAAGCTCAAGTTCTTGCTTAAAAATGAAGTTTTTACAGATAAATAAGCTATCTTTCCCTAGGGTTTAAGCTTTAGTGTTGTTCCTTGAGTAGTTTAGAGACATAGATGAATATGAAACCTTGTGCACGACCTTCCTGAGGTATAGGAAGCCTTCAAACTTGCTTACATGTCAAACTATGGTTCTTGGTACCTCTCAAATGATGGGTTACACTTAGGGTTTTGAGCTATTTTTTACCTTGTGCAAGAAATGATTATTTGTCTTCTTGCTAGAGCCAATGAAGTTTCCTTTGGTGCTATTTTTCTTGTGTTTCCTATGAAAACCAATGGTCACACCCTAGTTCTATTCTAGAATCTTTTGGATGCTCAACACTCAATGGATTTAGTGCTCTAAGGATGGTGTCAAATGATGGGTTTCTATCCTATACCATGATGGTTTCTATTATACGTTCACCTTATTTTACCACCTACAAAAGACAAATGATGTAGCGACTAGGTCTAACAATCGATGGCCCTTCTAGCCCATCAACCAATGGGTGTTCAGAATACAAGACTCGATGGTTCTCTGGCCTATGATCATTAACCGATGGCTTTATTAGTTCAACACTTGATGATGTCAATGGATGGCAGTTCTGACTCCATGATCCAATGGTTACACTGAGTGTCACAACCGATGGTAGTCCTGCAAACCACAACTGATGATAAGATTGGGTCTTATGTGATTATTCTTTTAAGCTCTAAATTTGATGGTTTTCTTAATTGAATGATTCAAAGGTTTAGACTTACACCTCAACTGATGGTTTTGAATGAAGAACATGATCCTATGGTTAGGGTTTGATGCCTTAATATCCAATGGTTTTGGCTGAAGCCCATGGTGTGATGTTTTGATTTTGAGGTTGATAATTCTATGGTTCAATACTTTTAATCTTATAGTCTTAGATTTTCCCTCATATGAATATAATTGATAATCACCATAATGAGTTGATGTATAACCTTAATGAAGGTTAGTTTGTTACACCTACCCCTAATGTAACTATGTGATGATGTTTGATTATGATCAACCTTCTTGAATGATTACTATGAAAATGGAATAATCTCTTATTGTTGACGAAACCCTAATATGGTGCTATCTATACATCATAGTTTCTTGCTATGTTATAATCATATTTCACATGTATGATGGTTTATTGAGCCTTGTACTAGGACATGGAAAGATAATCATGATCTTGCAAAGAATGATGTGATGGTATTAATGACCTTTGGTCATGGTTGAGCCCTAAAGAATGTTTGACCCTCTTTACGATATAACAAGGGTTTGAACCGTTGAACATTGTGATAAGGATATGGATCATGTGGTGGTATGATGACTAGTATAGTCTCATGAGTGGCATTAATAGTATTATGTGGTGCTATGATTAAGAATTATACCTCAAACATCTTATATCTTTTAAATTTATCATACTTATGTGCTTGATAGAAATGAATTAGGGTTTGTATGTCCATTTGTATGATGCAACCTTAATTCACCCAACTGGCAATAACTAATAAAGTGAAACTCTAATCATGTAGTGCCCTGTGTCATAGGACCATCTTCAGTTTCAGATCTTGCTGGATGGTGAAATGAGTATTCCTAAGGGAAACTCAGAGTCACATACATAACATGTTGAGTATGCGCAGGTGCAAGTGAGTGTACATCCTTGACATCCTGATCCCAAGGTTATTGATAATGGTTGTGGTCATGTCTCAGATATTTGTTATATGTGATGTGATTGAGAACAGTTGCATTCATATCTCAAATATTTGTTATATGTGATGTGATTGAGGACAATTGTGGTTGTACCATAGATTATAGGGTTTGCGTACCATGGTTACTAGTGTCGTGACCTATACCAAGGACAAACTAGGTTTTAGCAGCTTGACTATATGTTGTTATAGGCATCTCAATTATTATGTTGCTGCATTTTGACTCCTACTGATCGAGAATGAGAGATCTTAGGATACCAGCACTCCTAGATCTTATACAGAACTGAATAGAAATTCACAATAGTCAGCTAGATTTTTAGTGGTAAGACTCAGATTCCTCAAGGAGTAATAAAATATGTAATACAAGTCGTGTAGAACATCTGCTAGGATTAGATACTCTTCACATTAGATGTTAACCCTTGCCATGTCTTTTATACTATGTATTTGTTAAACGATGCAATCTTATGCAATCTGAGTAATCATCTGTTAGAAGAAATTGATTTAACTACTTCCTTTATATACCCCGATAATCATGATGGTTGGTAAACATATCTACTTAACTTGCTTAGTATGCTAGAATAGTTCAATCTTCTCAATTGCTTATTAAATACTCAATCTACTCAATTTGTTTATTGTTAAATAATATGTTGTAATCAATAACCATTGTGGAGAGTTTTATCTCTTGCTGGGACATGGGTCTCACCTCATGGGTCACCATATCTTTATAGGTGGTCATCAGCTATGTAGTCAAGATCGTGATGTAGAAGAGGATAAGCTTGGTGATCAGTAGACATGATTAGTTGGACAGTTGCAGTTACAATAGTAGAGTCCTCATTTCGTCCATGTACTCTTAAGTCTGGGCATGGGGTGTGTTTTGTAGATAATGTACCTGTATTGACATGAGTATGGCATGCATATGTGAAATATATCTATTTTGTATACAGGTTGTGGATGAGGCCACTGGATACATATGTCAATACCTGGTGTGGTATATGAACTTATGGAAAGATTGGACATTTATGTAAATGTTTCAGAACAAATTTGTGATGATTGAAACAGTTTTAATGATTCCATTTTTCTGGCTATATGATTTGTTAGTTGTTGAACGTGTTTTATGTTTTGAGTAATCTAGTTTAGTGTGATAACATGTCACAATAGAGATAGATCTAGAAGTCTTCTTAGACTAAGTCAGAGAGCATACATAGACAAAGTGTTGAAGAGGTTCAACATGGAGAACTCAAAGATAGGAAACTTTCCCATGTGTCATGGATTCAGTATTTATAGCTTAGTGTCCCAGTTCTTGTAAAGAAAGGGAGTGTATGAGTAAGATTCCATATGCATATGCAATTAGATCTATCATGTATGCAATGTTATGTACTCATCCAAACGTCTTGTATGTCTTGAGCATGATGAGAAGATATATGTCAAATCTGGGTGATGCTCAATGGACAGTAGTGAAGAACATCCTTAAGTACTTGATAAGAACTAAGGATCAATTTCCCATCTATGGTGGAAAGAAAGAGTTGGTGGTAAAGGGTTACACTGATGCAAGCTTCGAAACTGACAAAGATGATTATAAATCGCAATAAGGATTTTTATTTTGCCTAAATAACAGAGCAATAAGTTGGAAGAGTTCCAAGCAAGAGACAATTGTCAATTCTACAATAGAGGCTGAGTATATTGTTTCATCGAATGTAGCAAATGAGGTTGTTTGGATCGACAAGTTCATTTCTAAACTTGGGGTTACTCCAAGCATCAGTGACACAATTGAGATATATTGTGACAACAATGGATCTACTACATAATCTAAGGAACCCAGGCCACATCAGCATTCCATGAATATACAAAGGTGTTTCCATCTCATACCAGAGATCGTACAATGAGGACATGTGAGAATTTACATAGTACCAACTAAAAATAATGTTGTTGATCCCTTGACAAAGGCACTCTCACAATAGAAGCAAGATGGTCATGCTAGATCACTTAGGATAAGATTCATGGTTGATTGGCTCTAAGTGCAAGTGGGAGTCTATTGGTATGTATGCCCATGGAGCCTATCATGTGATGATTGAAATGGAATAACTTGTAAATGATTTGATTAAGAATAAAGGCAAACTTCCAATTTATTTTGTTCTATTCAGTCATGAGATAATGATGTAACATAATAAATATCTAAAGGATGATATTACTCAATGACGTATGTCTTCAGGTTGAGGACCTAAATAATGAGATCATACAAATGTCAAGAGTATGCATTCTTATTATGTCCCTAGTCCGTTATTACTATGGAAGCAATGTAGAAAATAGTGATACATAAGACTAGAATATGTGTTGGTTGATGACAAAATCTCATCAGTAATGATATGTGATATCAAACCAATCTCATTGATACATGTTACAAAATAATGTATTAGACAAACCCACCTTGAGAGTGACACATGGAAACCATTACAATGGTAGTCATAGTCAACTCTCATAGTGTTGGTGTTGATTGTGGTTCTTAGACATGAAGTCACTACACTCATCACATATCATTAGATATGCTTTGACATCATCCACCGTGACCCTGAAGAAGGGTTTCCATACAGGTGATGATTGGGGGAATTGTCACACATGGGGATGATTGTGACTGATGTAGATGGGATTTGTCCCTCCTATAGGAGTATGATATCCTAGGATTCTTGATAAGTGAGACTGATAAATCCATGACCATGTACAGTGTGTCAGTATGTGATATTGAGTTTACATATATCTCAGACAATGTGCTCTGGTCAAAGAACATATCTTGAATTTTGAAGAGGATAGATATCCCATACCTCGAGTTCAATCTAGATATCAGTGACAAAGGAACTATACAAACACTTTAACACCAAACACAGATTGTAGGTTGAAGTTGTTCTCCAACTTTCTATTTACTTGGATAGCATTGATGTGTGAGTAAGAACCACTCGTTGCTTGTGATGTCATAACTGGTTATGGATATTCACTGCCAATGTGATATGGGACCTATAGGGTCACACTCATAGGAACTAACCTAGAAGAGGAGTTCTGATAATGAATTATAGTTGGATCAATTACTAAAGTGTTTAGGTATTCAATTCAAGAAACAAATCAACTGATTGGACTTCTAACCGCTCGGCTCATGTGATGAAATGACTGATTAGAGTGTCACATTGATTAAATATTGTATTGGGTGAGTCATGCATGAACTGAGGCACCAATTGAACGGTTCACCTAGTGAACCGATCGACTGGGGGTTGTGAGACGACCAACTCACTTCCTGAGATGCCCGGTTTGTGGTGCAATTTGATTGCATCAAGGATTAGTGCTGACATCATGTCATGCTTTAATTGGAATAGAATTGCCTATTCATATGTGATTGGGAAACATGCAAAATGACCGATCCATAGGGTGAACCGATCGGCTCACATGCCAACTAACTGGTTTGCCGCTTGCAGGTGGCAAATTTTTAAGATTTTAGTCCCTTCCATTCCCACATAGTCTGGAACCCTAGCCCTAACCACTCCTATAAATAGAGGGGTATTGGAGGCCTCTTAGACGCATCAGTTGCCTTTGACAATTGTTTGTCTTCTCTAGTTGTGGTAACCGATAGAACCCGAGAAAGTCTTAACTGATAAAGGGAGGAATAGTAAGGGAGAATAATTGTGGGAGAGCATGTTGGTAATTAGTACACCAACACGAGGGACAACTCCTTCCTGTCATTCTACTAGGATGAAAAGAGTTCAAGGCAGTCCATGTGGACTCTTCCATAGAGGCATGGAGGTCGTTACCTACTTCTAGGAGGACAATGTTAGCCTTGTGTCTGTTGTGAAGACCAGGAGCTACTATAGACGTCATCCCAGTACAACTAGAAGATAGTTTCCCAACTACAATAATGAGGAGATTGTTGCTGGACTTTCTCCAGGACCAGGTATATCCTCGAAACCATCTATTCCATTATATAGTTATTAACACAATTTATTGGTTTAATGGGGAATATGGCAGCAAAAATTTTATTTTTGTTGCATGTTCTGATGCCATATTTCCCTAAAATAATATCTATTCACTCCCACTCATTGGGGGTGTTCATCACATCATACTCACTCTCTGGGAGTATTCGATTGGCCAACCCACTCTCTGGGTAATTTCTATAATTTCTATGCATGCATTTATTTAGAGATATATCTTGTGCTTGAGCAAGTTATGGTTATCATAAGTGATACTCATTGGCATTATAGATTGCATGAATCAAATAAACAACCAATATTTTAATTGCAATCCATTCGGGAAACTTCAGAAACCACAAAAGTCGATAAGTCGAGTAGTCATAGGCATAACCACATACCTTTCTCAGAGATGACTTACAGTCCAAGTAAATAAGTGCAGTTGTAATCACCCAAGAAATCACTCTAAAATTGATGCATAACACCCAAGTATTACTATTTTGTCCACAAATTGTCATTAAGACAGGCTTGGGTTCCATGTTAGGGTTTTGGGGCCAACTTAGGGTTTCATTAGGATTTTGGCTTTCCAAACCCCAATCATCACATTTCATGTGTTTTAGCTTACAAAACCTATTTTGGCCACATATGATTTCTTGAACTTAAATTAGATCAAGATGTCCCTTATTATCTAAAAAGATTAAAATTCATGTATCAAAATCATTTAAGCAAGTTATGATCATTATAACTAAGAAATTAGGGTTTTTATGTGTTTTATACATTAAAGTTAGAAACTTTATGCACTTTTGGAATTAGGGGTAGAATTAGGTATTTAAACTAATTTTAGTGAATTCCTTGTATTTTCCTGAGCAACATTCGTGTATAACTCTCCCTCACTACATAATCCTTTGATTTTCTATGATTTTACAAAATTAATCTATTTGACCAATCATGCTCACCAACTTAGCAGCTAACTAAGAAGAGCCCCGTGCACTGTGGCCCACAAATGAACCAATTGGCTCACACCATGTTAGTGGCCTGTGCCGCATTGCTAGAGCCAAAGAGAGTGTGAGAAAAGAATTAAAGGGCCAGAATACCCCATACGTTGTTGAAGGCAATGCGGGTTAAAGAGGACTTTATGTCCTCCAATCTTCTTCTTCCTTTGCTTGCTCTGAGCAAGATCTGGCGAGTCAACAAGGAAGTTGACTTTGAGCTCCTAGTCTTCTGGGCGATAGGTAAAGACATTGATTCCTTTACCTTGACTTGCCAAACTCACTGAGGGCTTAGATTGCCTTTGGGGATGCTCAAAGTAGGGAGAATGACGAGGAGGTTTCCTAGTTACACATAGATGGATTGAGGGAGAGAGCGCATGGATGGAAAAATTGGAGGTAGGGAGACAAGTAAGAAGTCTAGCAGAGCCTCATGGGTGTTTATGTGATCTTGCAGAGGGACTCTAGCCCTCCTTTTATAGTCTTTTCCTTAAAAGTTGAGCACCGTTCATGGTGGTAATTGGGAAACCATCAATTTCTTTCCAAAGGTGCCCAACGCTTGGATAGATTAGTGCAGATTCGTCCCTAGATCTTAATGGGATGACTTTTAGGAACTCATAAGTACTGACGAGGGAGAGATGTGAAAAGGGTGATCAAGATTATAGTGTTGATTTCCCAAACCAGTCTAAGGTAGAAGATAAACTCATGACCCTTGATTCCAGATCACACAATCCACAAGACATGCAGATATCAAAGGGGACAAGTCTTATTTCCTTTTTGTAAAAAGAAACTATGACATTTAATTCATACTTACATAATATTTTTCACTTTAGAAAAATAATTAAATTCATATCTCTCTCTCCTTTTATCCTTTTAATATAAAATTTTATTGTAACGTCTTAATCACTTTTATCTAGGTGCGGGTGAGAGTTGAGACCAACATATAAAATGTACTTTTTGTCTCTATGTTTCCTTTTTATTTGAAATATTTAAAGCATCTAATAAATCCCTTCCTCTCCCTATTTTAGTAAGATTTCTTATTTTGATGTCTTTTCTCATTAAGTACAATGTGGAACTGATTCTAATTCATTACTTGCCTTTATCCTTGTCTTTTCTAGAAAACTCCACACAATTCCATATTTAAGATATCAAATGTCCATTACTTTTAGTAATTCATGTATTATTCGGTTTTTTACTTTTCTTTATCCAATATCCATTAATGATTTATTACAAACAATAAAACCACAGAAATTAATGCAAAGGAAAATTGCAAATCAAAGAGATACATTTAAAATAAGGCATACCATGTTTCCTAATACATCTCTAACAATCAAATATTTTGCATTTTAAATATGTAAATACATGTCAAAAACCATGTTATCACATATGACCTTTTACAAATTGAACTAAATCAGCGATGGTCGTGTTGTTTCATCTTCTCAGATTTACTCTAATTAATTGTCATGGTCACAAAGGCGAGACTGACACCTCACGGTCTCTACATGTTTGTTTAACTGCTTCTTAACACCTCTTCCTCTATCTCTAACTTGGTAATTGTCTTTGCCCCAAGGTAATCAAACTGGGTAGTGGGCGCTCTAGCTAAACATGCTTTAGTTTGTTTTAGTGCTTGTGATAGTTCACAATTCTTATTTGATATAAAAGTTTAAGAAACATACTTAATTATTGAGTTATCGTCTTTGTAGTGTATGGTCATTTCTGACCAACTTAAGTAATAGACTATCCACATTGAAAATGTGATTTTAGTACTCAGCGTATCACTTGCTTAGCACATGTTCTCCTACTAGTATTAAATAAATGTCTAAATGGCATAGAAAAACTTAACTACGACGGTTCCCCTTGAGCCCATCTGCAAATTCATTAGAAACGGACGAAGTCCATTGTGGAGCTACCTCGTCCAATAGCAACCGTGGATGTAGGAATGTTCTTCGAAAGTCAGATTTTCCTACATACCCCGAGGCGTTATCTTCGTGAATGCTGCTTTTCAAATAGCCACGAGGCAAGCAACGATGGGTTATATATTGTCAACCCAGATAATGTATCCGGGTTAGCAACTTCCTGACCAATACTACAACTGCTCTCAAAGCGGAACTTCATGTCCTTCATGAAGCTATGTCCTCCTACAGATTGAACCAAATCACCACTGGTCGTATTGGTCCATCCTCTAGGATTCACCCGAAGCAGTTTCCTTAGTCACAAAGGTGGGACAGACATGCACCTCACAGCCTCTACATGTTTGTTAAACTGCTCAAAACACCTCTTCCTAACTTGATTATTGCCTTCACCTCAAGGCAATCACACCAAGTAGTAAACACTCTAGCTAAACATGCTTTAGTTAACTCTTGTTCTAGCTCTTTGTTAACTACTAAGGGCATGTTTGGTAGGGTGTAGCCCGACGACAAAGTGTGTATTTGATGTACATTTTTACATTGCGAACTCACACAATTGCACCATACTACACCCAACCAAACTAGCCCTAATTTTAGTTGGTTTCAACTAAAATTTGAATGTTTGTATCCATGAATAGTTGCCTGCACTAGAGAGCAGCGTGAATAATATCTAGTCTCTATAGTTGTCTTTAAAAAAATGAACAACGACTATACGCGTGAAGTGGTTGGCAAAGTTATTTTGGAGAGTGCTATAGCATTCATAATTGCGTATAGCAGTGAATAATGTTATCGCATATTGTGTCCAAGTAAACCAAAAAAAAGGAATAGCATATGCACCGGTGAGCAACTTTAACTAATGATGTCATACAAACCTAAAAAAACTAAATCGAAATGGGTATCTCGGTGAGTAGGTTTTGCTAATGATTTCATATCATTGACAATGTCGAATTGCGCACATCTGGCCGACAGCTTTCCGTAAAAACGCGCTCCACCGTAACGTCTTTTAGGAAGCAGGCCATACACACCGGTAAACAAGTACTATACCAATAAATGGGAACCGATACTGGTGCTGAACTACGAGGAGTGCGTATTGTATTTTGGCATTATATGCGGTACACCCTCCTTTCTCGACATGCGATGTCGCGCATGTGGATCAAAGGTACACTCCTTCCCCTGAACCTACACTTGCTCCCTCGTCTTTACTTCTCTTCCCAATTTCAGAGGTCAATGACACATTTGGTGCATCTTCGATGTTATCTCAAGGCTTTATGGCGACATCCAGACCATTTAATCATAACTGTTAATCTTCCCCATCTGGTGGCGGCTGAATCAAATAATTTTCCTGGCTGGTTCAGGATCTACTTCACCCTGAGACTCTCTCTGTGACACCCTCATTTTGAGATTCCCTCCTGCTACCGACCTCTCTGTCAGCCTCTCGCTCCGCTCTCATCAGTCACTTTGGGGGTGTTTCCCTACGCACCTGAGGATTATTCTCCCCAACCAGACTATCACCCCAGTGGATATCTCCGTCGCAATCACATCATGAGAATAGGAGGTTTGTTTACCTTGGCCAAGTGCATAAACAAGCACACCCAGGTTGTTCCTGGAAAATCATCGATTTTCACAAGTGCTCTCAAGCTAAGGAAACCCTCAACTTCATCTACCCACACTTGGGAACCTCCTTCTCCACCTTCCATGGATTCTCATTTCACCTTCATGGAATACCCGCTCTCAAATCCCGCATACTCCACATGCATTCCTCTCCCCAAAGCGTGGATATACCACAAGTTCGACATCTCCCCAGGATCCTGTGTGGTTAACTTGGGCCACCGATCCTTCCCAGTCACAATCATCTGGTCATCTCCGAACGACCAACATTGGAAAAATAGAGCATCAACCTTACTCATCTCCGAGGGCTGGGCCCAGTTGATCGCCGAACTCCAGCTTAAGCTGGAATGGACCGTCTATATCAAACCTTCTGGAAATCGAACATTCTTGGCTTGGGTTAGGGATTTCAAAGCCGACACACCACCAGAGCTGACACATCTCTATGAAAAGAAAGACAGAGAGAGTTCATCTTCTTCGAACTCGGCCGACCATCTTTTTGTTCGGGACATCCATCAACTGTCAATCGGCTCCAAGCGTTGGCCCATCTTTGTCTCCTCCAGTCTAGAGTAGGAAGATGTTGCAGATAGAGCGACAACACCACATTACTCAAACTCCATCGCAGCTAGAGTCCACAGCCGAAGATCACAAGACAAGGAGAAGAAGTCAGCAAACTCCCAAAGATAATGTTGCCATGTCCTGAAGGGGCAAATAAGAAACATATCGTCAACCGACAGGAACCAGGTACATCCACAAACACTTCATTTAGATCATCATGCACAAAATCTTATATTCTAGATGATTCTTCTTCTCATTTAATCAATGCTTTAGATCGAGATCTCGATAACATAGAAGATCTAGCATCTTGGTCTAACATTTCTAGTTTCACAAAATTTGCTAGCAAAATTGGAATACAATTTGATGATGAGGACAAGACAAATAAATTTTTAGATGATATAGAACTGTTCATGGGATGGACCAACCAAAGGGAATGGGAAACCACCAAAGTCAACTTTGACTTACTTAAAATCCAATAGATTGTCTCTAGACTCCCCTTTTCAGTAATCATTTTATCCACTATGAGAATATCAACATGGAACGTATGTGGGGCTGCAAACCTCAATAGAAGAAAGGAAATCTGTTCTCATATTTACAAAAATAAAATAGATCTCATCACTATCCAGGAAACAAAAACTTGTTTTTCCCTTTTTTCCCTTAAAACTATTAGAGGCAATAGAATAACTGATTGGATCCAAATTTACCCCTTTGGATTTAAAAGAGGTCTAGTAGTAGGGTTCAACAACCAAACTTTCATCCCTACTAATTCCTACATCCACGACTTTTCCATAACCATCACTATCAAAAACACATCTGATGGTTTTAGCTGGAATTTCATAGGGGTTTATGGAGAACCTGGACATAATAAGACTGCTTTCCAAACTGAATTAGAAACTATTATGTCTTCATTCTTCAAGTCTCCCTAGGTCCTAGGTGGGGACTTCAATCTAATAACCAAAATTCAGATCGATACAACCCAACTAGCACATCACAATCCATGTCTGCTTCTGACAAACATTTTAGCCACCTTCTCACTAGACATGCTTTAATTGAACTTAAGCCATCAAATGCCTCCTTTACTTGGTCAAGAAATCAAACCTTCGCCAGATTAGACCACTTCATCTACTCCCCCACTTGGGAAGACCAGCACCCCCTCTCCACTGTTCACACATCCCACTGAGCCATCTCATACCATTTTCCCATTATTCTTGATACCACCACTGAACCATGGAGAAAAAGACCATATCGTTTTGATAACTACCAACTCTCATTAGATAACTTCACACTCAAAAGTGCTGAGCACTGGAAGCAGGTCGACCCCCAGACCACAAACCTTGGACTCCATATCCTCAAAAACATAAAAAAAAAATCAAAGCCCACATAAAAAATAGAAACTTCTTAACCCAAATAAGCTCTTTGAAACTCTTAAAGACCTTGAGCAACAATTCCTTTTTGTTGACAAAGTCCCTACAACTAACCCAACTCTAGTTCTTTCAATCAAAGCAGACATGGACTTCACAAAAAATTGCATTAACACAAAATGGAGACACAGAGAAAAAATCACACTAGTACATAACCAGCCTTTAGTTTCGGTTATTTAAGACATTTAGTATCGGTTTTAATACGACACGTATGTGGGCGCCGCTAAAAGGCTAACCGTTAGGCGTCCGTTTTCAAACCGACGCCACAACCCTTTGCGCGCCACTGAAAATGCGCCAGCATTGGGGTATAGGTGTCGGTTATTAGTTTTGAAACCGACGCCATAAACCTTCGCACCACAGAAAGGGAGCCATCTGGGGCACTATCAACGTCGATTTATTAGTGATACCGACGCCATCTCACCCGCTGCCACGGTCGTGCTGGCCAGCACGGCGGTGGTGTCTGGCCCGCTGCCCCGGCCGTACTGGCCAGCACAGCCGTGGTGTCTGGCCCGTTGCCACGACCGTGCTAGCTAGCACGGCCGTGGTGTCTGGCCTCATTAGGGAAATTGACGTCAGTTACTAGTAGGGCAACCGACGCCAGAACCATCAGCGTCGGTTTATTATTGATAACCGACACCACATCACATGCATTAGGCGTCGATTATAATTATTTATCTGACGTTGTAATTATTTGTCGTCGGTTTTAAACAAATAACTGACGCCTATTTCATGTTTTTTTTTCTTATCAGTCTGCAGGCCTGTTGTGGCTGGTCGTAGGATGAGAAACCTACAGTTCAGTTATGAACTGTAGGTTTTACGACATCTATTGATATCAGCCAACAACAAGCCACAAACCTGCAAAATTAACAACATTAATTTTCACACATTTAGCAACCTACAGTTCCATTCGATTTTCACACGTAGAAACATTCATGTAGCAATTTGTAGTTCCATTCATTTTTACATTCACACATGTAAAAACATTCATATAGCAACCAACAGTTTCATTCATTTTCACATTCATACATGTATAAACATTCAGACACATGTAAAAACATTCAGACATGTAGAAACATTCACACATATTATAATTCAGAAATTCATTTACAAAATATCATTCTTTAGTCATTATTCGCTATCAACATCCCAATTATATTTTAAAAACCCCACTACTTGTATGGTTGTTGTCCATTCTTCTATTACATCATTTAATTCTTCTGTCATATAGGGAGCATGTACATATGGTAAGGCCTTTCCTGTAGTGTGGTCAGTTTTAAACACCTGCAAAGAGAATGATGTATATATATAATTAATAATATATAAATAAGATTGATATATTTCATATTATCTAATGAGACTATATATAATACCTCAGGAATGGTATCGATGTCCACTGTGGCATATTTGATAATCATGTGCATAAATCGAATCACATAGTATGCACATACCCATCCGTTGTCTTGTGTATCACACTATAAATTGAAACATACAAAATATTAAAAAATACAACTAATTAAGCATTGTTCACATAAATAATATATACATTGCAGTCGAGAACTTACTTCGACGTTCTTCCAAATTATTGGCTAGTTCTTTTTCCTGGGGACCTTTCCTCCATCCTTTTTGAACTTATCTAAACCCCTACATGTTAATGTAACACAGTACATTGCATAATTAAATAGTAATGTGATAACATATGTTAACGGATATGAAAATGAAATATTTCTCATCGGAATAATGTCATTTTCATTGTGTGTCCATATTTTGAATTCAATTTAATCCCCTTAGGATCTAGATAATAGACAGTGAACGTCTCAGGGACAATAACTAGTAACTCCCAATGCATACCACTAGAGGTAAAAAAGTTAAAAATTAATAACTCAAAATCCACAATAAAAATGTAATTTTCTTAAGTCCAAATTATAAGCAAAGTAAACTTACTCCACATTGAATGGAGCTATTATCACCGTCTTGTTATTTTGAGCAAAATTAGTAAAAGCATCATAGCAGTATTGTTGAACTGACAGAGGGTCTTTAGCTACTAGACTAACCAAAGATGGAATCAACAATCCTACATGTTCGAATGAAAAATATACACATATCTTGTCTAAGTAGCTGCAAAACATGTATTACGTATGCATTAATAAATAAGAAACCAGATCACCAGATCCTACACAAGATATATGGATGTATAAAGAAGATCTCACCTTATCCATAGCTTTATCACAAATGTATTCAGCCAATCATATCGAAACAATTCTAAAATATCTTGTATAAATAGTTTGCTTTTGTATGATTGACCTGCAGCATCCGCATCTATAGAAATAGTTATATGGCAATTTATATCATGTTCACCTAACCATATTGCCATACCCCTACAATTAGGATCCAACAGGACAGGTAGGTCTTGTGGAACCCAACTTAGTAATGTAGGAGGTGGAGGTGGAGGCCAAGATGCTCTTGGTGTCTTCTTTTTAACCTGTATATATATATATATATAATTTCAGATCAATTGATATCATATACACACACTAACAATTTAACGTAAAGTAAATTTACCATACACTTTCAGTATAGAGGACATCCTCTTTTAGCCACAATATCACTCTGTCTTCTGCCTCACCAAGTGTTTCACAATCTGGGTGGGCATATGGCAATGGAAGATCCATCCAATTGGGGAATATATATACCGGGCTCACATGAACCCAACCAGTTGGTAATGGAGACCCATGAAACATTTCCCCTGGTAGGGATGGGTAAGCCGACACCTCTACAACGACGAATTCTTTACTTTTTAGACGGCATGGATTCAACCCCTACAATTTTTTGTGTAAACAATGTTATATACACATATATATATCATCTTGAAAACATATCATCTTGAAAAGACTAGTTACTATGTCATAAAAATACTTACAGCGGATGTGCTAGGTATTGGGTCTATAGGATTACTCCCAACCTCTGCAGTAGGAGTAGAGTGGGACACCATAGGTACTGTCTGCTGAGTGGCAATCAGAGATGCCTGCCACTTGCTCATTGCTTCTTCGATTTTCCTATCAACTATCTTATCTACCTATACATGGATAAAAGAAACATTAGCTTCCGATTATTGAATTCTCTTTTGCAGTAACATTATAAAGAAAGAATAGGTTACCTCTTCTTGTAAAATTCCTGCTTTTGGAACATGTTTGCGCTGGGATGGCCCAAAGAATGCTTTGATGCCCACACCAGCGCCTGTAGCCCTAACACGTCCAGGATGCTCTGGGTTACCCAGAGTAACTGTCAATTCATCCCTTTTGCCCTCAGGGATGAACATGCCTTATTTCCTCAGCTCCTGCAGCTCCCGCTAATCGCCAAAACAAAAATTTGTAATTAAGTACCAATGACACTATCACAGATATTTTTCTCAATGTGGATGACATCGATACAATGCATGACTATCAAAGAACTCCAACAAGGAAGATCCCAAAATATTAACTTCTTCTTGAATAAAGATTTGTCACTCTGTGTGGCCATAGTACATTGTGATCTCTTACCAAATTCATTGACAAAGTCTTTTACTCTTTCATAAACAACCTCCCCTGGTATAAGTTTAGGTGCACTCCGTTCCTCATTCAATCCATTGAATGCTTTGTGCTTCCTACGATACAGATGGAATTTTGTAAGAAACCTTCGATGACCGAGATATATAGTTTTACCGCCATGTTTCAGTCTTGTTGAATCAGTGTTCTCTTCACATATAGGACACGCTTTAGCTCCTTTGACACTATATCCAGACAAATTCCCATATGCTGGAAAGTCATTAATAGTGCAAAACAACATAGCATGCAAATGAAATGTCTCTCTTCGTAAAGCATCATAGGTCATCACACCTTCACCCCAGAGTTTCTTTAAGTCATCAATCAGAGGTTCAAGATAAACATCGATACCATTTCCAGGTTGTTTAGGGCCCGATATCAACAACGACAACAATACATACTTATTTTTCATACACAGCTAGGGAGAAAGATTGTATGTAATAAGCATGACTGGCCAAGTGCTATTTTGGCTGCTCAATGTCCCGTATGGATTCATCCCATCTGTACAAAGCCCAAGTCTTAGATTCCTGACTTCTTCACCAAGTTCAGGGTATAATAGATCAATCTTCTTCCATTGTGGGGAATCAGACGCATGTCGTAGGATCCCATCATTATTTTTCTTAACATCTGCATGCTGAAAACCTCTAGAGGGGGGGTGAATAGAGTTTTATAGAGATTTTAAAATAATTTAAACTCAAACAACCAAAGTAAAGATTGAGAAGAGGAACACAGGTGTTTAGAGTGGTTCCACCTTAGCAAATACTAAGGAGTCAGTCCACTACCCGGTTGCTTACCCAACCGGGATTTTGAAAGTACTAAATTTTATTACCTCTCAAGGATGTTACATAAAATTTACAATACTTTCTAAACACCCTTTGGACAGCCTTCACCCTGAAGTAGTCTTGCCAACCTCGAAGCAGCCTTCCTTGAAGTAACTTCAAGCTCCCCCTTGAAGTAGCCTTCCTCCTGAAGTAGCTTCCCGTCAAGACAGCCTTCCGAAGTAGTCCAAAGTCCTCCTCTTCACACGAAGAGCTTCAACCTCTCCAATCCGCAGCCTCCTACCTGGAGTCGCAAGGAGAGTACAAGTAATACAAAGGAACGAGAAAGGAATAAAAGAAAATACAACTTATCCTTGTAGCTCAAGGCTTGATTTCCCTAGATCAAGCGTTTGGATTTTCCTAGCCAATATGATGGACTTGTGATTGCTAGGGTTAGGAAAATCTAGCCTATAGGACGAGCTTGAGCTAAGGAGAAAAATGGCCAATTGATCACACAGCTCAGTTCACACAGATTGCACAAGAGGGCTCAAGTATTTTCTCAAGTATAGCAAGTGTAAGAAGTGTGTCATAGTGTCCTATGGCTTGTCCTATTTATAGGAATGGTCTAAGTATGCTTAAGGACATTCTAGACAACTTCTAGGGGGTTCCTAGTGCTTAACTAGCCGTTAGGAATAAGTTAGGTGCATTAGCAACGGCTAGTTAATTAATTCTGCAGTTGCTGTCAGAGACCATCTCGGTCGAGGACTTGTCGACCGAGATGTCCAGTCGGTCGAGGATTTGTCGACCGACAGGCTCTCTGGATTAACGTTTATTTGCAACTGTTAACTGCTGTGTCTAACGGCTATTTTTGGTCAATCTCGGTCGAGAGGTTTGTCGACCGAGAGTGTCTCGGTCGAGGAGTGTGGTCGACCGAGATTGACTCTGTTTTCAATCTTTCAATTAAGATACTAAGTGTGTGCATGAGTGTGCATTATGTGATCCTATTGAATGGATGACTAAGGTGTTTAGCTAGGGAAAATCCAATGCTTGATTTACATGCGATTCTAAGTACTTGTACATTATAATTCTGTACAAGTTTTTACAATGATTACATTTGCATGAAAATATAAATACTTCATGTTGGATTTCCCTTATAGTTGTGTCATCCTGCACACTCAAGTAGCTCGTTAGATAAATAAGAATGAAATGTTTGTCATAATCAAAGCAAAAGGGATTTTATAGATGTCCATTTAGCCAACAATCTCCCCCTTTTTGAAGATGACAAACATTTCCAAAATATGAATAAAGGAAATATAAAACATATAAATGCCATACCTTTAGATTGCCATTTGGAACTTTTCCTCTTATGTATGCTTAGTATCCCCAGTGAATTATGGAACATGAAATCCAGTTCATTTGGGAATATAGCAACTTTCAATGTAAAGCCAAGAGTATATTTATGAAACTCATTGATTGAGTTTGTCATAAGTATTAAGTTATAGTTTTATATATCTCTCCCCCTTTGTCATCTCAAAAAGATAACCGTTTTATTTAAAAACTCCCCCTTAATTAGATATCCCAACAAAAATGAACGAAAAAAAATGTCCATTGAATAGCCAAAATGTAAAGCAATGAGGTGTCTAGCCAAGAGGCAACAATTTGCAAATTACCAATTGAAACGTTCATATCAATATTGATACAAATCATAAAAGCATAAGTAGTCGTTTTTAAGAACCGCAGATATCAAAGAAAACATCTTCCAACGTAGTAATAAGTAGTTGCTTCCTAATGTTGTTGAATTGATCTAATGGAAGCGGTTTTGTAAAGATATCAGCTAATTGATTTTCTGTATCAACATGATGAAGGGAAACATGATTCTTTGAGATGTGATCCCTTAAGAAGTGATGACGGATTTCAATATGTTTGGCCCGACTGTGTAGAATAGGATTGTGTGCTAAGTTTATGGCGCTTGTGTTGTCACAAAAAATAGGTGTAGATGAAAGATGAAAACCATAATCGCTTAAAACCTGTTGCATATAAAGCACTTGAGCACAACAAGACCCAGCTGCCATATATTCAGCTTCGGTGGTAGATAGGGCAACCGTGTTTTGTTTCTTGCTAAACCAAGATACTAAGGCTCTACCTAATAAGAAACATCCACCACTAGTACTTTTGCGATCAAGTCGACAACCGGCATAATCCGCATCAGTATATGCTTTAAAATCCAATGATTGTCCTTTTGGATACCATAAACCAAAACAAGTAGTGCCGGCTAGATATCGAAGGATTCGTTTAACCGCAAGAAAATGAGATTGCATAGGCTGGGATTGAAATCGAGCACAAAGACCAACGGAAAACATAATGTCCGGTCGGGAAGCGGTTAAATATAGCAAACTACCAATCATGGCTCTATATAAGGAATCATCAATAGGTTCCCCATTTTCATCCTTATCAATTTTAATAGAAGTAGCCATAGGAGTAGTAGCATGTTTGCATTGATCCATCCCAAAGCGTTTTAACAGTTCTTTAGTGTATTTTTCTTGGCTTATAAAAATTCCGGCAGGTGTTTGCTTAATTTGAAAACCAAGAAAGAATGTTAGTTCACCCATAAGGCTCATTTCAAATTCTTTTTGCATAATGTCACTAAATTGTGTGCATAATGATTCATTTGAGGCACCAAAAATAATGTCATCAACATATATTTGTACAACTAAGAAATCAGATGCATATGTTTTGAAAAATAGAGTAGAATCTGAATTTCCAATAGAGAAACCATTATCAAAAAGATATGTCTTGAGCCGTTCATACCAAGTCCTAGGGGCTTGTTTTAGACCATAAAGTGCCTTTTTAAGTTTATAAACATGATCGTCCTTTTCTGGGATTTCGAAGCCAGGTGGTTGAGCAACATAAACTTCTTCTTGTATGATACCATTTAGAAATGCACTTTTGACATCCATTTGATATAACTGAATGTTTTTATGGACAGCAATAGCTAATAACATCCTAATAGCTTCAAGTCGAGCTACGGGTGCATATGTTTCATCAAAGTCAATTCCTTCTTGTTGATTATA
The DNA here is from genome assembly GCA_963693085.1 of Alisma plantago-aquatica. NCBI lineage: Eukaryota > Viridiplantae > Streptophyta > Magnoliopsida > Alismatales > Alismataceae > Alisma > Alisma plantago-aquatica. Next base: position 168,266,296 of record OY856413.1, read on the forward strand.
TCCTTGTGCAACTAACCGTGCTTTATTCCGTATGACTTCTCCTGCCTCATTAAGTTTGTTCCTAAAAACCCATTTAGTGCCTATGATAGTTTTATCTTGTGGTTTAGGAACTAAATCCCATACATCATTTTTAGTGAATTGATTTAATTCCTCTTGCATGGCTATTATCCAGTAATCATCCTTAAGAGCTTCGGATATTTTCTTAGGTTCAATGATAGAGACAAAAGCCATGTTTGCAACATCTTGGAAAGAGGACCTAGTTTTGACTTTATCATTTGGATCTCCAATAATTAGCTCTTGGGGATGATCCTTGATCAGCCTAGGTGTAGGTTGTGGTTCGACCGGAGGATCGGATGTGGGAGTTTTCTCATTATCATTTGGAATGGTTATAGTTTCAAATTGATTTGTGAGATCAATGATATCTAAATTTGTAGATTTTGATTCCTCATGAAAAGAAACATGAATGGATTCCTCAACTTTTCTAGAGATAGTGTTATATACCCTAAACGCTTTGCTAGAAGTAGAATATCCCAAGAAGAATGCTTTTTGTGATTTAGAATCAAACTTGTCTCTATCATCCTTGGTGTTTAAAATATAACATGTAGAGCCAAAAGTATGAAAGTAGTCAACTCTAGGTTTCTTAGAGTGTATTATTTCATATGGAGTTTTCTTCAAGTGAGAGTGAACCGTGACTCTATTTAGCACATAACAAGCTGTGTTTACAGCTTCAGCCCAAAAGGTTTTAGGTGTGTTGTGTTCAAGCATCATGGTCCTAGCCATTTCTTGTAGAGATAGATTTTTCCGTTCCACAATACCATTTTGTTGTGGGGTACGTGGAGCAGAGAAATTGTGAGTATATCCCTGAGATGTACAAAAAGTTTCAAAAGTATGATTTTCAAATTCGCCACCGTGATCACTTCTAATGGTACATATTTTATGTTGTAAAAGATTTTCAATTTTAGAACAAAATTGCATAAAGACATGAATAGTGTCATCTTTTGTTGCAATAAAATGTACCCATGTAAATCTACTATAATCATCAACAATAACAAAACAGTATCGTTTACCACCAATAGATTGTGTTCTCATTGGTCCAAATAAATCCATATGAATTAATTCTAAGGATCTACTGGTGCTAAGTACATGTTTTGATTTAAAAGATGTTTTGATTTGCTTTCCCATTGTACAAGGTTCACAATTTGCAACTTGATCAAAAGACAAAACAGGTAATCCACGAACAAGATCATATTTTACTAACTTTTTAATAGCATGTGAACTAGCATGACCAAGCTTTTTATGCCATAGTTGTAAGGTGTTTTCATTTGCAAGTAAGCATTTACCTACTACTGATTTCATAGAGTTTGGTTTAAGGATATAAAGATTTCCAACTCTATTTCCTTCATAAACAACAGTTGTAGTATTTTCTATCAATAACTTGCAGCAGGTTTTGTTAAATAACACATCATAACCGCTATCACATAGTTGACTTACACTTATTAAGTTATGATGCAATCCATCAACTAGTAGAACATTTTTGATTTCAAGATTTGTTCCAACATTACCTATTCCAACGATTTTGCCCTTACCATTGTCTCCAAAGGTGACCGTCCCACTTTTCTTTTCTTCAAAAGTTGAAAATGCATCCTTGTTTCCGGTCATATGTTTGGAGCAACCACTGTCAACGACCCATTCCTCTTGAGATTCTTCATCTTCTCTTGCCATTAGACATTCTATCTTGTCTTCTCCGCTTTCACTTTCACTCGTTTCATCCCATGCTGCTTTATAAGCTTTTTCTTTCTTCTTATGTGAGCTTTTCTTTCCCTTCTTAGCTTTGGGACATTCATTTTTGAAATGTCCTTTCTTTCCACATTCGAAGCACCTGGGAGTGGAAGAAGAACTAGAAATTTTATTAGATTTAAACCTTCTATATTTCTTACCATTGACTATCAATGCTTCTTCTCCTTCTTCTTCACTAGATTCCTCACTTTCTTGTGAGAGAGCTTTTGATGCTTTGAGAGCCACGTCTTTCTTTGGCCCACGTTGATGTTCATGTTCTCTTCTCTCTTCCTCTTCTAGGTCTGCCTCATGAGCTTCTAAGTTTCCAATGAGCTGTTCCATTTTGAGGCGAGTGAGGTCGTTTGCTTCTGCAATAGCTGTCACCTTTGGTTTGTACTTTGGAGGAAGAGATCGAAGTATTTTTGATACCTGATCTTCCTCAAGAACAGGTTTCCCTAAAGCACTCAAACCATTGACAATAGTAGAAAATTTTGAATACATTTCACTAATAGTTTCGTTTGGATCCATACGAAAATGTTCAAATTTGGTTTTAAGCAAACTAACTTTAGAGTTTTTAACTTGAACTGTACCCTCATATGTTATAGATAATCTATGCCAAATGTCATATGCGGTATCACAGTTTGATACTCTATTAAATTCACCTACTGAAATGGAACAATATAAAATGCTTACCGCCTTTGCATTCATTTGTGCCATTTTTACCGTATTAGCGTCCCATACTTCGAACTCGTCTTGTGGAAGTGTGTATGGTGTAGATACCATTCTCCAAAGATCCCAATTGATTCCTTGGAAGTAAAATTGCATTCTTCTCTTCCAATATTGATAGTTTGTCCCGTCAAATGCCGGAGGTCGAGCAACGAGCGTTCCTTCAATGTTGAGGTTGTTGAGCACTCCATCCCCCATCTTTTCTTCAAGACTTTGTTAGGGCTCCTTGAAGCCTGCTCTGATACCAATTGAAAACCTCTAGAGGGGGGGTGAATAGAGTTTTATAGAGATTTTAAAATAATTTAAACTCAAACAACCAAAGTAAAGATTGAGAAGAGGAACACAGGTGTTTAGAGTGGTTCCACCTTAGCAAATACTAAGGAGTCAGTCCACTACCCGGTTGCTTACCCAACCGGGATTTTGAAAGTACTAAATTTTATTACCTCTCAAGGATGTTACATAAAATTTACAATACTTTCTAAACACCCTTTGGACAGCCTTCACCCTGAAGTAGTCTTGCCAACCTCGAAGCAGCCTTCCTTGAAGTAACTTCAAGCTCCCCCTTGAAGTAGCCTTCCTCCTGAAGTAGCTTCCCGTCAAGACAGCCTTCCGAAGTAGTCCAAAGTCCTCCTCTTCACACGAAGAGCTTCAACCTCTCCAATCCGCAGCCTCCTACCTGGAGTAGCAAGGAGAGTACAAGTAATACAAAGGAACGAGAAAGGAATAAAAGAAAATACAACTTATCCTTGTAGCTCAAGGCTTGATTTCCCTAGATCAAGCGTTTGGATTTTCCTAGCCAATATGATGGACTTGTGATTGCTAGGGTTAGGAAAATCTAGCCTATAGGACGAGCTTGAGCTAAGGAGAAAAATGGCCAATTGATCACACAGCTCAGTTCACACAGATTGCACAAGAGGGCTCAAGTATTTTCTCAAGTATAGCAAGTGTAAGAAGTGTGTCATAGTGTCCTATGGCTTGTCCTATTTATAGGAATGGTCTAAGTATGCTTAAGGACATTCTAGACAACTTCTAGGGGGTTCCTAGTGCTTAACTAGCCGTTAGGAATAAGTTAGGTGCATTAGCAACGGCTAGTTAATTAATTCTGCAGTTGCTGTCAGAGACCATCTCGGTCGAGGACTTGTCGACCGAGATGTCCAGTCGGTCGAGGATTTGTCGACCGACAGGCTCTCTGGATTAACGTTTATTTGCAACTGTTAACTGCTGTGTCTAACGGCTATTTTTGGTCAATCTCGGTCGAGAGGTTTGTCGACCGAGAGTGTCTCGGTCGAGGAGTGTGGTCGACCGAGATTGACTATGTTTTCAATCTTTCAATTAAGATACTAAGTGTGTGCATGAGTGTGCATTATGTGATCCTATTGAATGGATGACTAAGGTGTTTAGCTAGGGAAAATCCAATGCTTGATTTACATGCGATTCTAAGTACTTGTACATTATAATTATGTACAAGTTTTTACAATGATTACATTTGCATGAAAATATAAATACTTCATGTTGGATTTCCCTTATAGTTGTGTCATCCTGCACACTCAAGTAGCTCGTTAGATAAATAAGAATGAAATGTTTGTCATAATCAAAACAAAAGGGATTTTATAGATGTCCATTTAGCCAACACATGCCACCTCAAATATTTCACATCTATCGGATTGGCAAACAAGCGTTGAAACTATGATATTATAGGTAGATACCACATCACCTTGGTAGGAGAACCAATTTTGGACTCCCCGATGTTGTCAATTTATACTGTAATGCACCACATTTTGGACAATCTTTCAAATCCACATAGTCCTTTTAAAATAATACACAATCATTCGGGCATGCATGTATCTTCTTGGCATTCATTCCCATTGGGCACACCAATTTTTTTACCTGGTATGTTGAGATTGGCAGCTCGTTTCCTTTAGGAAGCATTTCTTTCACAAAGACAACAATGACGTGAAGCTTTTGTCACTCCATCTATTGTTAGCTTTCAGCTTATACAATCTCAACACAACGCTAAGCTTCATAAACTTAGTACAACCTTTGTATAATGATATCTCAGCATCATGCACAATGCTACTAAAAATGGGAAGTGGATTGGTGTGCTCTACCCCACAACTATCCAACATCGCATCAACGATGTCTACTGGAATTAGTTCATTCACATCTACATCATCGGAGGCAATTTCTTCTTCCACACAAACACTGCTATCGACATCCACTGGCTTCGAGTTTGAAATCTCTCCATGCCAGTGCCATTCTGTATAGCCTTGTATAATCCCATTGCACATGACATGACTTTTTATTTCATCACCAGTGCTGACTTTCAAGTTGTTACCGCAATGCCTACATGGATAGTAGAACCTATCTCCAGGTTGTTTCCTATGTTCCTCGACAAATCTAATAAACTGGTCAAGACCAGATATAAACTCTGGGGTTCAATGATTGCAAATGGACATCCATGATCTATCCATTCTATGATCAAAGAGAAAACAAGTATATATTACAACAAGATTAGGGTCTAGGGTTAACAGATTAGAGTTTTTGCATGGTTAAAACTTTAGGCCAACAAATACATGTGTTGTCATTCTTATATATAATAAATATGTACCACCTATCCCATTCTTGAACACCCAATCTTACTAGTAAATGTATAATCTATATTGGGTTTTCAAGAAAATTTCGGCATCATTTCCATGTTGTTCTCCAAGTACATATGTACTTAGAGAACAAACGGGGAAATGCTGCCAAAATTTTCTTGAAAACCCAATACATATTATACACTTACATCATACTTAGAGAACAAACGGGGAAATGCTGCCAAAATTTTCTTGAAAACCCAATACACATTATACACTTACATCCTAAGTGAGATTAGGTGTTCAAGAACAGTCCCAAACCGGGGACTATCTAACATTTACTCCTAATGAGTAAATCTTGGATGAGTTTTTAGGACAACAAATACATGTGTATATGTTGTCATTCCAATACCTACAATCCTAGTTTTATCATTCATATCCTAGGTTTCATGTAACATCATTTAATCTAGGTATCATATTCTATAACATTGATTTCAACATTTTGAGTGTCCATGCATGTTCATCATCAAGATAAAGACACACATAATTAAATTAGTAAGACCTAGGGATGGAGAGATTCATAATTGATTTCAAAATTTCAAACTAGCTCATACATTATCATTAATCTACATCATACAATATAGGGATTCAATGCATCTTTAACACGCATGTTTCAAGGTTCAAAGCACATAATCAAATCAAATTAGGATGCTAGAATGGATAAGTTTAAATATTATTTCAACATGCATCAAAATTTACTGAATTAGGTCAAGCATGAGGATTAGAAACACAAATATATGCAAGCACAAAATTTGTTCATATGCTAGGTTGATTTACAATAGCAACATCTAAATAAGTAAACTCAAAGCATTAGATAAATAAATATAATCAGTAGATAAACAAATATAAAGCAATAGATAAAAAAGTACATCTCAGTTGATAAACAAATATAAATCAGTAGATGATTAAATAATTTTAAAAAGTAGATGAACAAATATAAAGCCCTAAATTTAAATAATGTGATGAATAAAAAATCATTAGATGAACAAATGAGTAGATAAGTAAATACAAATCAATATTTAAGTAAATATAAATCATCACATAAGTAAATACAAATTAGTAGACAAGTAAATACAAATCAGTAGATAAGTAAATACAAATCAGTAGATATATCAATTCAAATCAGTAGATAAGAAATATTCAAATCAGTAGATAAGTACTCAAACATGTATAACATCTAACCAATTGCCAGCACCCTAAGGGTAGGGGGCCAGGAGCAGGAGCAAGGAGCAAGAAGAGGAGGAAGAAGGGTACCAAGTGCAGTGAGCTGGTGGCCGGAGCAACAAGCAGGAGAGAGGGCAGTGGCGGCGAGAGGGCGACGACGATGAGCATGCGACTAGGAGGCGGTGAGCGGGTGACCAGGAGCAGAGCATCAGCGAGGAGACGAATAATGATCGACCAAGAGCGGGCGACCAGTAGGCAGCGTCGGCGAGGAGAGGAGTAGCAGCAGCGAGTGGTGGCGGCGCGGGGGAGCAACAGAGGCGGGGGCAATGGTCGCTGGGGCAACGACGAAGGTAGCAACGACAACGGGGAGCACCGACAACAATTGCCAGACCTAGCAGGTTCACAATGAAACAAAGATAATGAGGAAAAGTTCTCTGTTTTGGGGGGCTATTAACTGTACCGTAGTCGTCGGTTGTTTCAAAAATCAACACCTACAAACCAATAGCGTCAGTCACTGAGAAAAACCGACGCTAAATGGGGGTAAAAAATTTTGTGGGGACTACGCGCGAACACTCATTAGCGTCGGTTATGTTACGCAACCCGACGAGACAAAGGGATCAAAAAAAAATATTTAGTCGTCGGTTATTAGTTAAACAACCGACGTAGTATGTGAAATTTTGGAGATAATTTTTTGCACTGAAAAAATTGGATTTCGCGGGCGATTTTAGGCGTCAGTTTGTTAATGAGAAACCGACGCTAAATAAAGAGTGATACCCGTGTCTGGCCAGTCTTCACATATAGAGGTCGGTTTGTGTATACATCCAACGTTGTAGGATTTAGGTGTCGGTTTCTTATAAACAACTGACACATCAAAAGTGACGTTATAATCCATTTCTGTACTAGTGTCACATGGGCAAAAGAAGGAGATAAGAACTCAAAGTTCTTTCACAAAATGTACAACAATAACTTCCAGAAGAACGCCATCACATACTTACAGATCAATAATATAACCACAACCTACAAATCTGCAATCACAAACCATATCACAGAACACTTCAAAAAAATCTTCAACACCAACCACCAACCCTCCTGCCTAAATGACCTGGTTTGGCCTAAGATATGTTCTTCAAAAAATGACCATCCTCTTGATCTTACCAAACCATTCACCTTAGAGGAATTGGACATGGCCATAAAAACCTTAGGCTTAAATAAATGACCTATCCCAGATGGATTTAATGTTAAATTCTACCTTGCTAACTAGAACCACTGCAAAGTAGACTTCCTAGCTTTACTCAAGGCTATTCATGACAGCGAAAACGTTCACAACATCATCAAACATCTAAACAGAACTTTTATCACTCTCATAAAAAAAACCAACCAACCTGACCTCATTTCCCAATTTAACCCCATCAATATCATCAACACCTCTTACAAAGTCATAGCCAAGACTTTAGCAAATAGAATAAAACCTCATATCCACAAAATCATCCCACTCAACCAAAATACTTTCCTGAAAGGAATAAGTATACAAGATGCCTACCTGATGGTTAACGAAACTATAAATCTATGTTATAAAAATAGAACACCCTTACTGGCCATCAAATTGGACTTTGAGAAAGCTTTTGATTACGTTAATTGGCAATGTATCACCAAAATGCTCCATGGCTTTGGCTTTCCTGATAAATGGGTCACCTGGATTCATGCTTGCATCTCCACAAATTATTTCTCCACTATCATAAACGGTGTCCACTTCGGATATTTCAGAAACACAAATAGCCTTAGATAAGGGGATCCGCTCTCTCCATATCTGTTCATCATAGTCACTACCATTCTCTCCCGCACGATACAACTGGGCAAAGATAATGGACTGGTACACTCACCTGTAGAATGCAAAGAGAACATTATACAATTCATAGATGATACCATCATCCTCACCTCTCCAGAGGACTCCTCTATCCTCAACACCATCAGAATAATAGGAATTTTCTCCTACATCTCTGGACTCAAAATAAATCTCCATAAGCCGTCCATCTTTGGAGTTCACATTGACCACTCAGAGTTGGCCAGATTCAGGGAACTCCTTAGATGCAAGGTCAAAGATTTTCCCATACAATACCTAGGACTCCACATCACCCCCCCCACAACATCACAAATGCTACTTGGAAACCCGTCCTTGACAGAATCAACAGAAAACTCTCATCTTGGACAAATAACTTCCTCAACCTCGCTGGATGACTTACTCTCCTAAATAGTGTCATCACACCCATCACCACTCATTATCTTAGTTGTATCCCCCTCCCTACAAAGACCAGAAAGCTCATTGATAAAACGCGTAGAAAATTCCTCTGGAACAACCATATTCCATCCACCAACTCTGGAAGTCACTACCATCTTATAAATTGGGACACTATTGTTGCTCCAATTGACTAAGGTGGTTGGGGCATTCTTAACATAGACACCCACACATTTTATCTTATCACCAAAATGATCAACAACCTGGCAAAAACAAGAGGAAAATCGGGACCAGTCTTATAAATTTCAAATATTACCAAAAATTTCCTCCTTGGCACAAAGTGCCCAAAACGTCTGCCTCACCTCTCTGGAAATACATCAACAAGAACATCTAAAAAATAACCCAGATCATTAACACCCCCCACACTCCCATCTAAAAAACTCCTTTGGCACGACCCATGGTTAAAGAATAACACTATCCATAATTTGCACACAAATTGGTCCATACCTAACAAACTCATTAAGATCAACACCGCCAAAGCACTTAATCAACTGACCAGTAACAGATCAAATACGCTCAAAAGATGTATACTCATACATCTCAACCCAGACTGCCTCTCCACCCTGATCCAGATACTTGAACAAAATTCATCAAATCATATTACTTGGAAATGGGGAAACACATACTCTGTGAAGAAAGCTTACACTTACCTCTCTTACAGAGGTCTGTCCCCCCACCTCAAAAATCTGGAAGCAAAAGTGGAAACAAAAATATAAAATCTTTCTTTGGCTGCTTCTACACAACAAGCTGCTCACTGAACAAAACATCATTAAGAGAGGCTTCAACGGCCCCTCTAGATGCTCTCTATGCCACAACAACACAGAATCGGTGGACCACATTTTTTTCAAATGCAAATTCTCACTCAGAATCATCTCACATTTTATTCGACATTTCCAGCTTGATCTCTCATCAGCAACATTTCCTTTGGAACTCTCTCCTAACAGACCCTTCACTTCATTTAGTGGTGATGGTCTCTTCGTCATCATTAGTTGGAACCTTTGGCTTGAGAGAAACAACATATACTTCAACAACGTGTCGAGACTAAAGCATATCATCATCTCACATATTAGTGCAAACCTTTATATTCTCACCATGTGCAGGCAAGCAGATCCATGAGGGGACTGAGGATTCTGATGATGGCGAATCGGAAGCTCGTTTTCTTTGTGACTTGAAGGCGATGGTAGATGATGAGACTAGTTTTAGTTTGTTGTTTCAACAGTAGCGATTATGCTTTTCATTTGGCTCCGAACAACTCTTTTGAAGTTATTGATGCTCTATTCCTAATACATCTTGCTTATTGTCAATGAGGCTTGTTGAGGGTGTCTCCCCCGTGAACTTTCTCATTTCATCATCTTTCCTGCTTAATCAAACTTAAGTACTGTACCGACCGACAAAGCAGGTGTTCGATTACTTTTACCTTTTTAATATATGCTAGGATCATTATCAATATATATATATATATATATATATATATATATATATATATATATATATATATATATATATATATATATATATATATATGCGGGGTACAAAGACGAGACGGACTTTCCACGTTTCCCGCTATTTCATAAGCCAATTGCATCATCATGCTGATGATACAAGCCGAGGTGATTAAATGACAGTGCTTCTACTGTCAGCCAACGACGTGTTGCCCACTAGCCTAATTAGTTCATATTGATACCGCATTTGGCCAGTCAGTTTCGTGAAGTGGCAGATCTCTATTGAGTAACCGGTCTTAACCATTTTAAAATAATATCAGACTTTAATATTCGTCTGGGGGTGTTAATCTTTTTGGACGCAACTACTTACTATATCTGCAGGTCATCAACATGGTCATTTTGTTTAGTTTTTTCCCGTTAGAGAACAATTGTGTTATTTATTCATCTAGGTTAGTAGAGGGAAGAAAAGACTGCATTTTTTTAGTACGAAAATAAACTAGTACTAAAATATTAAGCCAGGGGTATTAATTTTTCAGACGCAAACCAGTTACTACATCTGCACGTCATCAACTTGATCAAAGGCATCTCAGATAGTTGAAGAAACAAAATCAGTATTTTTGTTTTAGTAGTTGTGTTACAAGCAACTCGCCCCGGAGGGGGGGGGCGCTGTGTGCACCTGTGCAGTTTTATTGGACCAATGGGTCGGAATGTTATGGAAAGGGTTAAGAGGCCGTGTGCATATAAGACTTTAGATAGACGAGAAAAAAATACGGGCTAAACACGTAAAGTATACAATACTTAATCCTGAAAATAAAATAGCAAAACAATTACACAAATAGATAGTTGAGAAAAATAAAAAATAACCCAATCAAATCATATGAGTAACAATTGTTATTTGTAAAAAATAAATAGATCAAAGTTGTTTAAATGGACACTGAAAAATATTACACATCTCACTTGAAGTTGTCCAAACCAACAAATTGGTGGAATAACAACTATCACCATCTTAAAAAGTCGAAGTGAAGCTATTCAAACAACACTAACCAAAATTAGACAAAAAAATGTAATAATCATACACATAGGAAATTTGAGTAAAAAACACACATCTCAATGAAGGAACATATAAGAGAATATGCAAATATTCAGTTGGAATAAAAAAATAACAAACAACCATCTAGTTGGAGTAAAACAGACAACTAACTTTTACAGTAACAAATTTTTTATTAGTTTCGTGAAAAATATTGTATGGTCATGCACGATAATTCCTATACAGCTGGCCAAGAGAGAGAGAGAGCGGGTCGACTAAACTGTAGATCTCACTTTGTTTAACGTATAAGCACACAGACATCTTGGACCTATGAACATGCAGACATGCTGCATAAACACAGACCAACTGGAACGATAAATACACACCCAAACCATTGTAACACACATATTCAACTTAACAACCACCAAATTCCCTTCAATATGTATCTTGTCGACATTTAAATTACTAAAACTTAAATCCGGAACTTCCTTTTTTGTTAGACTCATGTTAAGAGTCATTCACACAATATTTACGTGCATCCAATAAGAGATAGCAGCTTCGGTTGACTCTCTTCAACCTAAAAGCACACCAATAAACACAGTTCGAAAAGACAGATATGTTCTTGGAGCTCTAATTTCTTTTGTGGGGTTCGTGATTAGTACTAAGATTTCATAAATAATGAATCATATACAACTTGTTAAGAGAGAAAGACATGATTAATAGTAAGTTGACTCGCTTTGATATGGAAAGGCACAAACAAAATAGACTGGTCAACACACAAATAAACTACCGTAACACACGAAATTAACTGGACCGGCATTTAAAAATAGATTAGAAGGCACATAAGTAGATTTAAACAAAATAAAAATGAAATATAAGTAGTTGGGCAAGCATCTAATATTCTAGTGTGCCAATAACAAAGTTATTCACGTCCATATTCTGATTCACATATGGCCAAGCTGCAACGTTTTGCACAGAATTATTAGTATTATTTTAAAATTTATCTCTGACTAGGCTGAAACAGCCGTAAAGTTTATCTACGAACTAACCTAGCACACAGATAGCAAACATAGCAAGCAGACTAGCTGATCGCACAGTGATGTTTATCTTCGAACTAACCTAACATATAGATAGCTTCATTAGCAAACAGGCTAGCTGCCGTGAAGTTTATCTTCAAACTAACCTAGCACATAGACAGCTGAAATAGCAAGCAGGCTAGCTGCTCGCACGGTGAAGTTTATCTTCAAATACCAAATAACCTGACATACAAAATAGCTGGATTAGCAAACAAGCTAGCTGCTAGCATTCGCTCTTTTTTATAGAGTTATAGATTATATATATATAGATATTTCTGTCCTTTGACGATTGTAAGATTAATGAAATCCATTTTAATTTCCTCCAATTCTTTCATCATGATTTCTTCTTCTTCCTCTACTACGTATATCTGAAATGTTGTTGCTTCTCACCGTTAATGTTTTCCCTTATTTCTGCATGTATCATTGATTCTCAAAATCTTTCGAATACCAACGCTAGACTTACACAGAAGATATCAAGCTATGATTCAAGTTACCCTGATAGTCTACCAACGAGGGCGACGATTATGCTGCATCAAAGACTAGTAAGGGGCGAGGATTGTTTTCCTAACCTAACTAAAAGTTGACTTTTGGATATGGATATTTCGTTCCATATCCTGTCCCTATCATGTAAAGTTGAAATGTCTTTAGTATCCTCCTCCTCTACGTCGTGAACACTTACTTCTTTCTTTCGGAACCATATATCAAAGAATGATAAATATTATTAGAAATAAAATTTTGTCATCATTTGGATGGTTATCATATCATTGTTATAAAATGATATTTACACAATATTCTTTTTTACAAAGTATATTTTTCAAGTATTCTTGTCTGCACCGGATATCTCTAGAATATTCTTTTCTAGATATTTACACTTATTACAAGTAATATATATTTACACACTTCTATACATCCCCCACTAGGAGCGAGAGGAGGACTAACACTCAGACTGGATCAAAACTAGAACAAATGGCGAGATAGGACTTTTGTAAAAATATCAACATACTAAAATTCAATAGGCAAACGAACATGACCAATCTACACTTTCTCATGTATAAAGTGAATGTCAAGCTGGACATGCTTAGTGCATGATGTTGTAACGGGTTAATAGATAAATAAAGGGCACTAAAAGTATCACAAAAATGATAGTGACACAACACAAAGGGATGTGAAACTCGAATAGAAGATTGTAGAACTAGCATGATTCAACAACAACCATAGCAACACTATAGTACTCAGCTTCAATGCTAGAGCGAGAAACAATAGTCAACATTTAAAAGACCAAGAGAATAGATTATCGTCCTGAAAGACACAATAACCAGAAGTACAATGGTGAGAATCAGAACAACCAACCCAATCAGTGTCACAGTAAGTAGTAGGACCATTGATGGGAATAGTAGTTATGCACATACCATGATCCAAGGTTCTTCAAAATTAGTGTAGGATACACTTAAGAGCGTTAAAATGAGGCTCACATGGACTATGCATAAAAAAGTACACCTTTTGGATGCTGTAAGAAATATCGGGCTTGATAAATATAAGATATTGTAGGGAACTTTCCAGATTATAGTATAAGGATGGATCATATATAAACGGTCTAGAAGTGGCACTAATTGTAGACTAGGTATCCACATGAGTAGTAACTAGATTACGTGAGGATATGGAAGCACATGTCAAAATATTTTGAGCACAATTCTGTTGATATAGAAAAACACCATGAGAACCTTGAGTAACATAAACACCCAAAAATGTTGTAGTGTACACAGATACGTCATGGAAAACTCTTGTATGAAAAGATTATAATACAACACAAGAGAAAGTCTAAAGAAACTACAAAAAAATTCAACCACATATAATAATAAATATGTTATATCTTCACCCTATCAATGAATGAAGAGGGATGTATCGATAGTACTGCTTCAAAATCCCAACCGCATAATATAGGTTGAAAATTGTTGATACCATGCACGAGGTGCTTTCTTTGAACCATATATTGATTTGCATAATCCGAAGACATGTGAAGGATTAGATGAACCTGTACCACCGGTGCATATTGTCTCATTTAAGTCACCGTATAGGAATGCAATTTCAGATCAAGCTGATGAATATGCCAGGAATGAGAAATAGCAATACTTAGGACAATTTGGATGGTAGCATGCTTAACAAGATGACTAAAAGTTTCATCACAATCCACCCCAAATGTTAGGATTTTCCATTTATAATCAAACATGTTGTTACATCCTTGAAATTTGTGGATTTCAAGCCTTAATGAAATTAAAGAACATATAACTATGAGTAGTTTTGAGGGGTCTAGGTTGTTGAATCCAAACCCTAGATCGTAATAAATGTTCAATTTAAGTTAATAATGTGCTTTTGAGCATATGCGTTTATATGAGGCTAATATAAGAAGAAATGATTATCAAAGTCTTAAATTGGTAATTAGGACTGTAATTGGGCTTATGGAGCCTTTGGAAGGCCCATGATGTGGTTCATGGGCCTTAGGGTCACTTTTCAGCCCAAATGGATAATCAAAGTTTACATATTGGTCCCTGAGTTGTGTTTTGGATATTGAGGAGGTTCATAATTTTTATAAATATCCAAGATATTTACGGTTGATGGATAATCAGAGTATAACATAATGAGAGGATTTCTAGGATAATCCAAGATAATGTGTGGCTTAGATAATTAATTAAAGGAGTGTCCACCTTTTCTTGGAAGCCAAATAATGGAACAAGATGTAAGATTCCTAAGAGAAATAGGAAACATGAGAAAAGAAAGGAGAGAGAGAGACATGCCTCATGATGTCTCTCTCTTTACTAGTTCGACAAATTAACAATGTGAATATGGAGAAGGGAAAAGAAGAAAAGAATAAGGAAACTATTAAGCACTTTCTAGAGATCATGTACAACTTGGCAACCAACCCACCGACCCATACACATGGTGATGTATAAATACGGAAATATGGAATACCACAACCCTCAACCCCAAACGTGCCGCCATCCACAATACAACTACGTTCTTTCTTGATAAACTAGGATTCCTTCTCGTGGCATGGTGTCATGATTATAGTGCCTTGTTCTCTCCTTCATCTTCCTCCTCCTAGGTTGTTAGGGTTGTGTAGTTGTACCAAGGGCTACCATTTTTCCCGTGGTTGGTAGTGTTTCTAGTCTTCCCACCATGGAAAGCTTGAAAAAGGCTGACGCCCTAGATGATGAACACATCCCAGTGGGCGGAAGATCACAGGATGGAGGAGCCGCTCGTGGTAGCATCTACAACGTCTTGCTGTATGACGATTTTGGAGAGGGAGAGAGAGAGAGAGACAAGGCTAGGGCAGCATCCTCTAGCCTGCAGTGAGGGTTAGATGGGGTGAGGAAGTGTAGGGCGGCGTGCGGTGGTATCGTCCCCGTTGTAGCACTGGTAGGTGCCTGACACACGTGGAAGCGTCGTCCGCTGGTGATGCGAGGGTGAGATGGAACCAGGACCGTGGGTGATCCTCCACTATCTCTGAGAACTACAGGAGGTAGATGGGCAGCATAAGGCAATGGTCTTTGCTAAGTCGGCACCTCATCGACCACGGGTTGAGCACCGGAGGAGGCGTCGGGAGCCACGTCGTCATCTACAACCATGTGCCTACGTACTATGGGGATCTCTCATGGAAGCGAGGCTGAGAGTAGAGAAGAGATCAAAGCGAAATGATGTCCTAGTAGGCGACACGAACATGCATGCTAGAGGGAGAGAGAGGAGTCCATGACTTGTTGTTGCAGCAACGATCGCAACTGCGATCATCGGAGGAGGCTGGGGCTACGAAACTAGGGTGCTAAAAGGAGGAGCCAGGCTTGGGGTCATTTTCCGTCCCAACTATCGAGGAGCACCATGATTTCTCAGATGGGGTGGAGTCCAAGGATGCAGGATTAGAACCAACATGTACGAGCCTCTGGTCTTCTCATCCTGTGTGGTGGTGAGATGTCGGAGGACAGGTAGAGTGCGATGAGTTGCACTGACCTGGTCTAGGGAGCCAAGAGGTCCACAAGGGTGCAACTAGGGATAGCCGTCCTGCCACCGTAGTGGTGTTTGAGGAAGAAAGAATGGCAGCAGTCGGGGAAGGAGTCCCACGGCACGTTGAGCGTCGCACGGGTGAATCGCGTAAGGAAGGAGGAGGATGGTTCGGTCCATGGGTAGCTGACGGTTCAGCCCAATAAACCAGCTAAAGTTTGATTCTGAGATGAATGCAAGGACCAAACCACAAACTAGCTTATCCATGTAAGCACTGGTGTAGACCAATAAGAATCCTCCATGTGGCCCCACCATTAAGGTATAATTATTTTTTTGTTTAATTCATAAGAAATTCTAGGAGTGTCCAAATACAACGTAATTATATATCAAATTGATAAGAAAATTGAGAGGAATCCAAATAAAATGTAATCAGAGTATGGTTAAGCTTCTTGTTCCAAAAGTATATGGAATAAATGTTTTGATGAGTTTTATAGAAAGGAGAACCTGGATTCTTTTAAACTGATGCTTAATTGAGTAGATTATATTATGTTGAGTTAATACGTGCTCTTGTTATATATAATGAAGAAATCATGGATGATGGATGATTCTAGATTAATAATCTTATACATGTTGATTTAGGGATGTGAAACCAATATAGACATCTTGCTATGATCTAATGTTGATAGTGTGATCTAGGTGTCATGAATAGTCTAATATTCTTTATTTGACGATTAGGGTTTCACCTTATATGCATAACTAAAGGTTGTAATCTCATAAACCATGATATGATGGAATTAGGATTTGTAACCCTAATCTCTAGTCCAAACATGAGATAACCCTAAACCCTAGTTTAGGAGTGGATCTAGATCTGATTAATGTAATGCGATTGACAGATATGTAGTATGTATATTTAAAATTGAATGTTTTGTTGCTTGGATGTTTGGATGCACTCTTAAAGTACATGTGATATAATCTGCATGGTTTCTGCTATGGTATAAGGTATGTGGTTATGCTTATGATTACATATATCGAATTCTAAGGTTGTCGAAGTTTCTCGATGAGATTAAATGACGAATAAACTGCTTAGTTTTATATTTATTTCTTGCAAATTATAAAGTTCTTATGAGTATCATGTAAAGTGGATAATAATATTCTGAATGTGGGGTTAGACTGATCTTAAGGGTAATTCACACGAGCCTCAGAGGGACCATGATTACACCTGAGGTAGTAGACCATATATGTGTTAGAATATGAAAACAAGTTTATGTTCTTATATGCAAGATAAAGATGTTTGATTATAGGCATACTTGTTATTATTACTTGAACCCACATACCAGTATAGAGATATACTGATTGCATATTTGTTTGTCGACGTTTTGTGTATTAGGTATACTTGATTCATGGACATGAGGGTACAAATAAAGATGTTGAAGACACTACATTTTAATCATGAAGGTTTAGTCTTAAAGGTTTATCTTCACACATGTAAAAGTTAATTCTGTTTAAAAGTTATGTAACTCCTTAGAAGAGATTTTTATGCAAACATGTAACTATTTGATCATTAATGGAAATTGTTTACTATTTTGTATTATTCCATGAATCTAATCCTGGAATTTATGATTAACAATATGTGACTTTAAGGTCTTTTAGACACTCAAATGTGTGGGTTGTTTTTAAGCATTCAAGACAACCGTCAAAGTGAAACTCATCATGAAAATTTCACACGTGTTGAATAATATCAACATTAGGAGGATGAGAAACTATGGTGTATGAATTGTTCTATAATAATGCATGATACTTAACATGTATATCCATATTTTAAAAGGGATCACAAAGATAAATCCTAGGACATTTTGGTATAGCAAGATAGTGGAAGTGGGGGACAATTTGTGTATGAAGGTTCATAAGAGTGTGGGTTTGTAAATCCCATGTTGGGAGTAGGTTTTCATAGCATGCACAGGATGGGTGGAAGAGGGGAGGGTTGTGGTGTCTGTGGAGAGAGTGGATCTATTTGCGGCAATGGTCGTTGGTTGGGTGGGGTTGCAACTTCAATTGTTTAGGATTTTATGGAATTGGTGGATGAAAAAGTGGTGGAGAATAGGTTTAGTTTTGAAATCATGCTTAAGAAAATTATTTGTGGACGGTATGGATGTGGCAGGATCGACGAAGAAAAATATTCTTGTCAAAAGTGACATGTTGTGAGATGATAACTTTGTTCTTGGCTAATTATAATCTTTGTTGTCCTTGATGGTTGGTTGGGTAACCAAGGAAGGAACATCAAACTGAATGGGTAGCCAACTTGTGAGGAGCCATAGCACTAATGTTAGGATAGAAAAGACAATTTATGACAAGAATCTGGTCTTAAGTTGATTCTTGAGATAAAGAGCAAAAGGTGGGCATACAAAAACCTAATACTTTAAAGGAAGAATATTATTGTAGTAGCAAGCCATGTGAATGGCCTCAAACCAATATGTGGGAGGGAGGCATGGGAAAGAACTATGCGGACAATATCATTGATACAACAAAGTTTACATTCATTTTTTTTTCATTTTGGGGTGATGTTTTAGGGAAAGAGAAGTGAAAAACAAGTCCACGAGTAGAAGCAAGTTGTGAAATTGACAACTATTAAATTCATGTCATGTGTCACATTGAAAGAGCTTTATCTCACTACCAAGTTGAGAAACAATAATCAACAAAATTCGAAAAAAAAAATGGAGAATACTTCAATACAAACAACGGTAAAATCGAGTATAATCATCTAAGAGCACAAGGTGATATTGAATAACCAGGTTTGGTTCAATAGAGGAGGTCCACAAATCACTATGAATAATATCAAAAATAGAATTTTGTAACAGTGTAAGAATCATAAAAGGGAAGACAAACATGTTTGTCGACCTGACATGAATGACATAAATAAGATTGATGTTCTGTAATATAAAAACATAGATAGAAGATAATCTATGACATGTCTACCAGGATGATCAATATGATAATAGTAGACAAATGATGGAGTGACAACATGGGGTGTGAAAAAAGAGGTGGTAGGTGTAGATGATGTGGATCGAGAAGAGGTCATTGGATAAAGATCCCTAAAACTATTATATCTCATAATAGGCATCCCCGTATCAAGATAATTCATGAATATATTATTTGGGTAATTTTCCATGGAAACATCAATGGTAAATCTTTGCACAGAAATAAGATTTTCAATTATTTGAAAGACAAGGGGGATGGTTTTAAGGTAAACAGGCTTGATCAATGTTTGTATTTGTTGGTGGGAATTTCCTAAAATACAAATTCAGCTTTCTACTTTTGACTAAAATATGATGAGAGTAGGAGAATTAATAGATTAATTAATAGTACCATGATTAAATGTCAAGTGATAGGTGGTTCTAGTGTCCATAAACCAATTTTTTTGGGAACTTGAAAAGTCATAGTGTTGAAAAAACTTTCAATATTTGCCAGTTGTAATGACTGCAAGGTTAGACTAAGAAACAATTTTGCTGCCATTGGTTGTAGAGAGGGGCCTAACAAGCCTGTCATAGAAGGAGCTTGCACTAGAGATGTAGTCTATGGAGTCTTTAGATAGGAGGCAAGGAACAACTTGTAAAGGTGTTCCACATCATAGATGATGTTGTTGTGGGTACCTTTGTGGGCCATAGGATCGAGCATACCAATAATTATTGTGGCTACCATGATGGCCAATGAATTTTTGTGACACTTGTTTCCTCAGGATGCACTTTACCATGAAGATTGCCAAGAGTCTCTTATTGTTGATCGGGCTAGTAAAGGACACATAGGAGGTTCCCCTTCTTGGTCCAAAACTAATATAGTGGAGGAAGGTGTGGTAGCAGTGTTGGCACTACGTTTTTGGCCAATGTAAAGCATGGAGTGTGCAGTACAAAACATCAGGAGCAGTGTGCTTTGTTGAATTATTTAAGCTACAATGTGAAATTTAGTGGGGATACTGCTAGGAAGTTGCATTATAAGCTATTTCTTGATAACAATGTTGTCAACATCAAGAAGCTGGTAAGAAGTAAGTTTTAATTGTTATAATAATATATAGGGAGGGGCACTTGATGCCTTGAGAGTGGTGAATTCATTTTTAAGATGAGCAGCTCAGATGCCTTTGTTTTCAAAGAATTTATGTACATGACAAGTCCATGCAACATGGGTTGTGGAATCTTTTTCAAGGATTTCAAGAAGAATATCATCTGAGATGGACAAATAAATCCATGGTAGAAACAAGGCATCATTGCTATATATATTTGCATAAGTGCCTTCCGGAGGAGAACTCTCAAGATTGTGAATGTTAGATACAGTCAAGTCAGGGTGCAATAGTTTATGAGGGGGAGGCGGGGAGACATCATCGCCTCCTGTTGATAAAATTGAGGAGAGGATTGGGGAGGAGGGGTGGCGGTGCACTTTGCTTCAAAGAGGGGTTGGCAATGCATTCTGCCTTGAAGGAGGACTCGATGAAACACTTTAGACTATAGAGAGGCAACTGATACCATATTGAATGTAGTTACCCTTTGGACGATTGTCATACCATTTTTATATATGATTTTCACAAAAGGATATTTACAAAATATTCTTTTCTACAAAATGTATTTCTAGAGTATTCTTGTATGTAGAGGATGTCTCTAGGATATTCTTTTCTATAGAACATATCTACATTCATCACAAGTAATATGAATTTACACACTTTCATACTTTAATATATACCAATGTTCTTTAGGGATTCACCAACAGACATGAACATCCTCCCTGTAGATTATGTTATGATTAGCCTATTCTTATACAATTCCCTACATGAAAATCCTTGATCTAAACCAATCATTTGATCATGAATTGAATCATTGGATCCTTTCTAATAATAATTAGTGTTAATTCTTTGATTGATACTTTGATTAGGTTTGAACATCTCTCAATTGCTCTTTCCTTTTTACTCTAAAGGAACCCAAGTTACTGTGAATCAGGTGACTCAATATGAAAGTTAAAAGAATTGCATCGAGATGGAAGGAATGATGGCAACATGCTACGTTACCAATGCTTTCTAAATAGTAAAACCAATCATATGAAACACTACAATCATAAACTTAGGGTTCATGACCTTATTACTACTATAATTTTTCCAAATTTGATGCTTAAAAACTAATGTATGTTTTTGTGTCTACAAAAGGTTCCTAATACCTATATACATAATATATATTATTTGAAACATGTTGTGAAATGGTTAAAGAGATTGATAAAATTTCGATGAGTGAGGAAAAGTGTGATATCTGCAATATCCACTGTGGTTGGTAATGACACTTTTGTGTCATTGAATTACAATATTATATCCTTATTAAAGGACAAAGAACTAGATATAGACTTTTGGGATCAAGTAAATAAGGAGAATATTACATTTGTGGCAACTGGACGAGGGGGTGGAATTGTCAAGAAGTATTGGAAGCATATAGAAAATTTCAACTATATTTTCCTTAATAATAAAATCAATGTGGGGCACATTGAGTCATTACAAGTCAAATTTTTTTCCTTCGATGCTTATGAACTACATGGTTTCACTTCTTGATTGGTAGTTTATCCCAAGTTTTGTTTCTTCAAACATGTACCATAACAGTTGGTAGATAATGTGAGCCCATGATTGAGGGAAAAATACCACAATGTCTATTAATGCTCCTATAGATTTTACAACTATTACCAATAAGAAGAATTTCCTCATATGTTTTTTATTTGAATAAGGCCATGGATGCTCTTTGTTACATAATATGCTATTGGGACATCACATATGCGCATGGATGCTTTATGAAGAATCTACTAAAGATCATTGCGAGCTAGATTATAAACACTTATCTAAACACATGAGCATCCATTAACTAAACCAAAACATGGATTTTTTTTACATTGAAAGTTGTAGCATTAAAATTCAAAACTATGAGTATATTTTTTCTTTAGGAGTCATTTGTCTTTCTTGTCAATGCCAAAGTGGCAACTGTCAAGTGATATCATGTAAAACCATTAGATATTATCTCCAGAAGTATTTCAACATGCAAAAAAATACCATGCCAGGATACCATTGGAAAGCTAGGATCATAAATGCACTTTCCAAATTCATCCATGTGTTAAATAAGGGGGAAGTGGAGTCTATCTTATTACTAAAAATGAAGAAGAGCATGATTGTTTCCCCCTCTTCATTTTTGTTGCTGTAGAAACTATTGGGAACCGTTGGAGTCATTGATGTTTTTTTAGAGGCATTTACACCACCATTTTTATTTATCTATAACTATAAATTTTCCAATTTAGGTAAATTTATATCTTTCTTGTAGATACTTTGATGTGAAAATTATTATTTTTATTATGAAACTATCATCTTCTATTATGAGTGTGTTTATCATGTTGAATAATTTTTTAATTGGTAAAAAATATATCATATTATGATAAGTATAGATATTTACCCCAATTTTATAAATTAAATGCTAAGTAATTATCTCTATACACACCTTCAATTAATCTTCTATTGTCTTAGTTAAGGAGTGGTGTTGAACACACATAATCTAACATAGATGTGAATCAATTTCACATGACTTGATGTTTTTCCAATTTCAATGGGTATACATGTGTGTGAGTATAGTTCTCACTTTATATCAATGTATTTCAAGAACTATAGGAAAATGTTTCGGATAATTTTGAAAAAAAATTGCATATTCTTTTACCATTGAGAGTAATGTTTATGAATGAGTTATCTTCAAGAGATCAAGATTCTTGTACATATGCATATATGCTTTTATAAGAGTTTTAATGAGTGTGTGCAATTTGATAACATATACTAATACTTTGGTACAAGTTTTATAAGTAGTTGGGGAGAGGAGAAACTCAATCTTGTGGTTGTTTATGTCTATATAAATCATTACTAGTTCTATAAGGGTTTTGTATCAATGAAGTAATTTATTTGTATAAATGTTTGTGTATATGAAATTGCTTATTGTTATCCATGAGGCTGATAGATAAATAAGGATATAATAACAAAGTTTGATGGGATTATTCAATCTCTAGTTGTTTTTTGGTTGTCTTTCTAAATATTGTGTTGTCAAACACTATGTGTAAAAGATACATGCAGATTGATATATGTGTTGATCTTATTTGTAGGGAGCGATGATGCAAAGTTTATGATATGCAATTTAATAATTGGTACCCATGAATATTCCTATAATAAATAATCCCAATTGAGATATGTCTCATCCAATTGTAAACTTAGTTGACCTAAAGTTTAAGATTAAGTATTTACATAGAAATGATTAATATCGACTATTAATAAATTTGGTTGAGTTGAAATGTATAATTGATGGATTATATGAACTGAAATGGTTAATTAATTGAATCATACATTCCAAATAGTGAAAAACTAAGGTTGTAAAAATTAAGTGGACTATGCAGGAGATGGTAATTATGATCATATGAGCTTAATACACTGGTCACATATTCGTTGCAAGGACTCAATTTTGGAACCATGATTGCTTGGTAGAGGAAAAAATCATTGAATAAATTTGCATGCTCTAAGTATATTCTTGATAGCACCCAAATTTTTAAGTGCTAATGTTGAGTATTGGATTGTAGTTCATGCCTATATCACACTTAACATGCCCAAAGTAAGTCAACATCCTTAGTTTTTCGTAATTTATACCTTTTTGAAGATATAATCTCTCAACTAGCCAATTTTGGGACATGCATGCGTTGAATCGAAAATACATTGAATAACCTCATTCACAGGATGAAGACTGGAAAGATTCAACCACATTAACTAGTCTGTCCTGATGAAACCGACCCTAATTTAGCCAAAATAGGAATGGTTAATCCCTATGCACAACAAGTAATTATCATCTTCATTGACCTGACCCAGCTAAGTCAATTACACAAAACTGGCCTCAGTTCATGTCAGCACTTCACCGACTTTGATAAATGGAACAAAACCAAGGTGGGTTCACAAACCACCCTCAGTTCTCCAAATCATGTCATTAACAAAGCCGCCTAGAAATCCAACCAATGGTACCCATTATTGCTGCCAACCGATGGATGTCTTAGATGGTGAATTTGATGATATCAACCTATGACTTCATATAATGATAGAAACCTATTTCCAATAGATAGATACCACAAAATTGAACCCACTTCATCCAATTGGCCAAATTTATAACTTCACATTTCCAACCATCAAATGAAACAAGTCGTGTTTCATCCAAATTTTGTTGGGTTCATCCCCAATTACTAACATAATTCCTACCACTATAAATATCCCACCTTGTCCACTAGGACAAGCATTATCACATTTTTGGTCCTCAAACCTCCGTTAGTGGTACAATGTTCGAGAAGGATAATGATCTATACCCTACATTCATTACCATTGATTTGTGTCCATTTCAATTATCCCACACCATTTTTATTGGATACATACATCCTTGACTAATTGCCATCGGTCTCCACCTCCACTCATCTAGTCATCAAATGAACAAGGTATGGTTCATTGAATCGACATGGGTTTCGTCACAACCCAACCACATAAGTTGCTGATTGAGATGAAATCGAGAAGAAAGGAGGATAAGAAGTTTAGAAGATTAAGGAGGAGGACATGAAGGATGTCATCCCATCTTAAGGAATTGAGAAAGAGCCACCGATCCACCGACTAATCTCTTATTGTTCCCCTTTTCTTCTACAACTCTTTTTTATTTCTATAGAAATAATATATTTGCATCTTTGTTCGATGCCAACTATACTTTTCTATGTATAGTTGAGCTCCTTCTTGGCTATGTATCATATTTTGGACATGTTTATGTACCTTGAATCTAAGAAAGTTTCTAATATTAGATCACAAATGTTACTATTCTATCCTTACTTTTTGGTTATGATTGTTAAATTAGCTGATCAATTTCTATCATGAACTTTTGTTTTTACTAACCTTGAATGAATAGCGGTAAGAACATGTAGATAAGGTAGTTTGGATTGAACTCTAAGAGGATAAGGTCAAAGGAAATATCTTCCAAGAATCCAAGGTTAGAGAAGTCTTACCCAAAATAGAAAAGTTGATCCTGATTCGTACAACCTGGGCTGAGTTTCCCGTGGTTTGCATTCCCTGCAAATCCTTTAAAAACCCTAATGTTGTGGTTTGTTATTGGACCCAATAGGTGCTCCAATACGGGCATGGGTGTATGTTCATGATCCATAAGAGATTATTTGGCTATAGAAGGTGTTTTAGTCATGCTTTGTGAGATCGAGTGGGACGAACCCCATAGGAGTAGCTACCATATTACATGTTGGGTTGGCATGTTAGTTGATTTATATGATGTTTGAAGGTTGTCTATGCCCAAGAACAAGGTTCATAGAATGCCTAATTTATGGTTACCTCGACTAGAACTCCTTCTCCCAACTTGTATAATTTGACATAATCTATTTTCTTTATTTTACCTTGTTTTTTTCTTTGACTTATTCTAGTTTTATGCATATGTTGGAATGATGCTTAATGCCTCAAAATGGATTGAGGAAGGGTGATCCACTATCACCTATCCTCTTTACAATACTCAAAGGAATCACTAACTGTTCTAGTGGAGAATGCAAAAGTGGAGATGAAGATAGAGCTTTCAAAGTGTATGGTACTAAGGTGTCTCCACATTTGATTTTCTTTAGTGTTGCTTTGTTCTATTGTTAGAAAAAGAGTAGTAATTGAGAGGTTTCATGAGGGTTATGTAGATGTTTGGTAACCTCACGTGCCTATTCTTAAGTGACCTTAAATTTAAGCTATTTATTTGTAGATCATTTGACAGAAGAAGGAGGTTGAAGAGGTCCATCAACATACAATAAGGCAACTTTGTAATCCACTATTTAGGCATTCCTCTAACTAGTGGCATAGGTAGGTGTGGATTTTTTTTATTGCATAAATAACCTTGATGAAAAGATAGATAGATGATATGAAATGTGGGATTTTTGTTTCTATAAAAAAAACTCCCATAATTTTCATTGACAAATGCAAGAGCATCATTTGTGGATTTCTTAGGGTAGAGTGTAGCCTTGAAATTTCATGTGTTATCAAGAAAAGGAAATACCATGACTGAGAGTTGAATATAACAACCCTTAATGATGTTGTTTTTGTTCACAATATGATGTGTTGATAATTTTTGAAATATCAAAATTTAGATCAAAGGATTTGGAAGGTCATCAGGTATGGGGAGGTGTTCTCAGAGTAGGATTCTCATAGATTTGTAGCCTATCAGGTGTGTACTTCCATTTATGTGAACTAAAAAGATGTTTGGATGGAAAACCATATAGACGTTGACAATGTATGGAAGTAGGTAAATGATAATATGTGCATGTACAAAATATCTTAGAATACACCCCAAGATCCTTCAAAATCTTTGATATGAAATAAGTTTCCCACTTTAAAATGAAGCTTTTATAGGCATATGATTATAATGACTAAGGTTCTTATCATTCTTAGGATTAGGAGATGGGGTATGTATGTAACTCGGTTTACATTTTATGCAAGAAAGAAGAGGAGACCCATGAACACATATTTTTAGAATGTGACTGCTTGAAATACCTTCAGTGTAGAATGTCCTTGAAGCTTGGGTCTGGATTCTTCCTTCAAAATATTATGGATGATGGAATCAGCTAGATCCTCATCTACACTAGGTTAAAATGAAGCTTAAACCTTTGGCTACTTCAGGCCTCACTGTCTTATACTTTCAAATATTGTATGAGAAAAATAGGTGGTCTCATGGGAAGGCCTCAAATGATAACATCATCAATTTTTTATAAAATTCTATATAGTTTAGGTTCAATAAAGATAACCCAATATGGTGAGAGTAGTGGAGCCTCTCATGCGTAGACAAATGGATTTTGTAGTGATACCACATGTATAGTGTAAGAATGATGTTTCCTCTATACTTTTTCTTTTTTAATTTATAGTAATATATTAAAGTATCCAAAAAGTATGTATTATACATACATGCTACATGTTGTGATATATGGTTTGGAATAGGAGTCTTTATATGGAGAAAAAGAGGCCTCAATGGGTCAAAGTGTTTGTGCAAAGAGCAAGAAAATTAATAATTTTCCCTAAAATAACATTATTAGAATGGAATAGCATATGAAAACTATGTTCAAGT
The DNA here is from genome assembly GCA_963693085.1 of Alisma plantago-aquatica. Taxonomy (NCBI): domain Eukaryota; kingdom Viridiplantae; phylum Streptophyta; class Magnoliopsida; order Alismatales; family Alismataceae; genus Alisma; species Alisma plantago-aquatica. The sequence goes on from OY856413.1 coordinate 168,293,582, forward strand.
ATAACACACATAGAGGAAGTTTATAGTATTATTTGAGAGTTTTTGATCATAAGGTAAACATGAAGTATAGAAAAACATTCATTAATGCATTGGCCTTATTTATGTATATCTTCACCAAAGGATTGTTGGTTTGAAGCTCAAATGCAAAGGATTATGCATTCTAAAATTAAGTGAATTTTGTAGGCTCAGGGAAACTTTAGTTTGTAGAACCACAGAGAATTTTGAACTTCAATGATATTGTAGCAACACGAAATTTTAGTACTTTGGTGAGTTTCAATGTGATTATCACCACTTTTTCTTTTTATTTCCTAATTTTTGTCTATTTATTTTAGAAATAAGTCCATGAAATAAAATAAATTCAATATTTTTCCTTCATTTTAATTCAATATTAGCTTAAGATGATTTCTAATTCAAATAGGAAAAGATGAATGAAATTATACAAGTTTCAAAGTTAGTCAATGAAATAAATTACTCATTGCCTAGAACCCCATTTTTGACTATCTAACAAATCATTTTAAGTCGAATTTTTGATCCAACAATGTATAATGCATATAGAAGGATAACCTTAGAATTTGAAGTGATAATGTGTTAATATGTGACTTAGGGAATTAAATTAAGTAATTACTTGAAATGAAAGAAAACGATACTTATTGTTCCTATTTTGTGTCAACTTTTTCCTAATCTAGTATAAGACTAAAGAAAAAATTAAAATTTGGTAGCATTTTGCTACTTTTTTTGAAAGATTATGATAATGTTGGAAACTGATGGATAATTTATAGAAACTTGATTTCTGTGCTTGAACCTAAGTCTAGGATAAGACATGACTTAGGTGTCATGTGAAATGAGGTCACTAGCTTTAATTTTTGATCTAATATCAAACAAATCGTGACTTAACTTCAACCTCACACTAAGAGTCTTGCATGACCTGGACAAAACCTTGAACCCACTCTTTCTCATCTTGCAATGGTTTTGCCTCAAAATGGGTTCCTTTAGATTCAAGAAGTCAACCGAGACGCAATGATACTGGGATTGGACACCATATCCCCATGTGCATATAATACCTAAATCCAAGCAACTCCTTGAATCAAGCCATTGAAACATATCCTTACAACCCCATCCCTATATATCGACCCTAGTGAATATCGCAAGACTCCCTCATCGTAGACCACCACCTAAATTTTGGTAGAGCACATGTGCACCCTATATGGGATTCACCGTCAAGTTTTGTTACCTTCACCTTATAATGATACCTCAAGGCACCCTTGGTCAATTGAAATTGCTAAGCTTCATAAGGAGTTCATGAAGAAGCTCTAAGAGTCAGATAATTTAGAAATACCCCCAAATGCTAGTAGGACTTCTCTTTTTCGCCTCCTTTTTTATGGTATTTTGTTAACCAAGTAACCCATACCTTCACCTATCTACCATGAGCCAATAGGGTTGTTAGCATTGTGGATCCCTACTCAAGCTTTAGCCACAAGTCCCAAGGCTACCAACCCAGAGTCAACCTTCAAGTTGACACCATTGCTTGTTTCTCATGCGCAAGACATCGGGAAGACAATCCCCATGAGGGGATTACTCCCTTTCCCCAATCTGTGTGATCAAGATAGGTCACTACATAAAGGAAGAGTGATAATCACCCCCAACTAAAAATCCAGCCAAACCACACCTCATTTGGGTGATTGGGCAAGTTGTGATTGGTCTAAAGATGATTAATTTGAAATAATTTCTAATATAGATTGAAAAATAGACTATATATATGTATATTTATAGATATATATATAAATCAAACTGATTAGATATTTGTAGAATCTAAAAGTAATGGTTTTGAGACCTAATTTAGTATATGTATATATACACATCTCTGTATATACATACATATTTATATGTATACATATAATTGACTAGAAAAATGTGTACATCTAAAAATAAGGTTTTTGAGACCTAATTTAGTCTTACATTAAAAAATGATACTAAGATTCATATATGTACGATGATGAAGATATGCAAACCCAAAATTGAAAGAAATAATGATATTTAGATTTTTTAATAATATTTTTAATAGGTATAATTTGATCTAGTCTTATGATGATGAAATGTGATGATTACTTAAAGATTAGGATTCCTTGTGCTATACAATTAGGGTTTTTGATTCTATGACCTCTTATGTGGACAATTGAGGGTTTAGACGTACAACCATAATGTAACCTTAATTTGACATGAACTAAACCCCTAGGACTAAGACTAGAAATAATCCATGTTATCTAAAAGCAAAAGTGGTGCATTAGTATCATGGAATAATATAAGATTGATTGCTGGATTGGGCTAAGCCTTGAAATGGATCTGAAATTTCTTGCTTGGTTTCATATTCTTTGGAAAGGAACCTTATTTGAAATATGTGGTTATTTTATTAATAATCGGTTATATCAACTTCTAATGATTTTCATTGTGAAATAAAGCTAGAATTTATGTGGGTGCCCAATGGTGGATGGTCACCGTGAAATCCAATGCTGGATAGAGACCCTAGAATCCATGGATGATATAGGGGAATTGGTACACCCTTGGAGATAGAACAAACGTGGGTTAGAGAACTAAATAGAACAAACAAAATTTTATTGTTGAAAATTATTTTTGTTATTCTTTACATTTCTTAATCCATAGATGCACATATTTTTGCATGTACCCATGTACTCAACATAGAAATATGCTGACTATGGTTTGTTTTTTCACATTTTAGGGTGGTTTCATTATTTAAAATCTAAATCTTTGACGTATAGAGGATGAAATCCTAAGATTAGAATGCTAAAGATATCTAGAGGATTATTTAGATAGAATTATTTCTTTTCATATAGAAATTTCCAATTAACACATTATGTATCTTGTTTAACGAGTATTAAATTTGTCCATGTTATCAATAATGTTAATAAATGAAATTATTGAATATTATTGGTTACTTGTTAAATCTAGATCATATAAATTTGAGTAATGATCCTTGCCTTCTCAGTCCACCTTCAATAAGGATAATAGTGGGAGGGGTCGTTAAATTTGGTATAAGAGCCCAAAACTATCATTTATCCCTTAATAGTTAGCAATTTTAAGTTTTATTATAGACCAAGGAAATAATGAGGGAATTATCCAAATCTAATGGTATTTAGAAAGGATTCCAACGTGAGGTTGGGAAGATTCTCCTCCACACCACTAGCTAGTTTATGAGAACTCTCAGACCATTGTGAATCCCGTCTGGCCAAATAATAATATCATTTTCCTAAAATAAAGTACCTATAAGTGTTTTCATCTAATACTTTGTCTATTTCTTCACTCCATGCTTCTTTCTGAACCCTACGTAACCAATATAAATTTTCTTTCTTGAATTAGGGTTTCTAACATTTATTTTTATTTCATCATCTGCTAATTGTAAATATTAATACATGTAATAAAGAATATTCTTCACATAAATTTACTTATGTTTATTATAAAAATTAAAACCTACACTTGAAACATATCTATGTTATGGAGTATGACATGCACCAAGACAACCATGATTTCATATGAGGTCCCCTAGAGTGACTATCACAAGAAGTTTCCTCGCAAGACGAAGTTTTCGCCAGACAAGAAAAAAAGGGCCTTAAATGGAGAGTCCTTCAGGAAAAGGTAGAGGACAAAGGAAGCCTTCTCTAACAGTGGCTTAGAACTTAATATGATCCCCGACCCCATGGATGGCCGAAACCCTAATGATGGTTCAGTAGTGAGGATGGACCAGACTTCGTTGATTGCCCCAATTCTAATGTCGAGGATTAGCTGGTAAAGACACCCGAGATGATCTACCTGGAACATCTCAATAGGGATGAGCATCGGTCCATGACCAGACCATACCATATCGAACCAAACCGAGGACCAATTTTGTAAGAATTTATGGATTGTAGATCGGACTGTTTTGAGGAGGACCAGACTGGAACCTGACCATTTTGTGGTAGGACCAGACCGGATCGTTTGGACCATAATCAACCTTTTTTACATGTTTTACAACTAATTTAATTGTATAAAGTTGATAATCATAGTCACCTCTAGCAATTATACAACATTAGTAGAAAACAATTACACTACTAGTGCTTATATACGTACTTTATTTGTACTTATTACCTAATATACTTACAAATATACACAAATTTTATATAAACGTTGGTCTATGGTCCAGTCCATGGTCGAACGATTTTGGACCGGACTGGACCGAAGACCTAACTCACCAAAATTTTAGGATCACAGACTAGACTGAACTCATAATGGATCGGACCAGACCGAATTGAGCAGTCTCGTCCGATTTTGTAGTCTGGACCATTATTTGCTCACCCCTACATCTCAATGTGTTGATGAATTCCATTAGTGCCCTAGCCCTCAGGTATAGTACCAAATGAGAATTGTTCACCCCCACCCTTTTTGCCCTCAATTTGGGGCTATCATTCTAGATTTCATCAAACTAGACATGGAGATCTTTTGCGGAGAAGACAAGTATAGAGTTCTGGACAATGCCAATGCTAGGCTAGATGGAAAACATTTTATGCATTTTGGAGGTACAATCAAACAAGAAATTGATCTTCACTACCCATCTACTGAAGGGATCATCAAATATCTTTTGGGATAACTAAGTCACTGCATGAGATTTGACCAACGACCCAATGACCTAGGAAGAATTTCAAACCATCTTTTCCACTATAATCATCCCCATCTCTACCTATAAAAAGGAGAATCAATTCATGAAACTATGCTAGGGAGATATTATTGTTATGGACTACTCTACAAAATTTATACGCCTCAAGGGTTTTCCCATTTTTTGGTTGAGGACCTCTATTGGAGAACTTCTATGACCGCTTGAACCCTCTGCTTCAACCACATGTCATGGTCCAGCAAGTCCTCAAAGTTAAGTGAGATACTATCATGCCCCCAAAGAACCCACCTTTAGGATATCTAGGGATTAGAGAAAGTGTCTCTACTCCAAGGAATGATGGAAGTAAGACATAGGAAGGCAACCATTGTAAATGTAAAGGAAAACAATGAAGGAAGATTCATAATGATGTAGAAATTGTGGGTCGAGGCATTTGGACAAATATTACTTTAGCAAGCCTATTTTCTATCTATGTAAATAGGAGGAACGTGTCAAGTCCAACTTCCTTCTTCCACCAATGCAAATTGTATGGCCCTGTTATGACTCAACCAGTGGTTGCTTGCCATCCTATTGTTGATCATTGACATGACTAAGTTTTCACTATAGATAATTAAGAGGCTCAATCCATTGATAACAAACTTATTGAAGGAACCTATATTTTCAAAAAATATAATTTGTTTTAAGTGTCGCAAAATAAGATGATTTAGGAATTTAATTGATGCATAAAAATTGTAGAATGGTTGATATAAGGGGCCACTTGGTCAAAGTTTTATTCAAACCTAGTTCCACCAATACTTTCATTTCTCAAAATCTCACAACTACACTCAATTGGATTTCAAGAACTAGGTTATGTCATAGATGTCATCACCTAGAGTGGGCAAATTGTCTTGTTTTTGCTAAAAAAACTAGTTATACATAATATATCATAGATTTCAACTTCATCATTTCCATTCCCCTTGATATAATTGACTTTGATGTCATAATGGGATGAATTGTCTCTTTAACTATTATGCAACAATAGATTAAAGGAAAAGAAATGAGGGTGGGGAGGCATGGTACCCACCTTTCACCATATTGGTAGGAAAAATGCCACCACCAGTCTTTATGTTTTTACCTTAAAGGTGGAAAGGATGATATCTAAGGGTTTTCCAGTGTTCCTAGATATCGTAAGTAATCTTGATTCTAAGGCATGCCACCTCAAGGAAATATATATAATTAGGTACTATGGTGACATGTTCCCAAAAGATTTTTTAGGAATACTTCCAGAAAGAGAAGTTGAATTATCCATTGAGCTAGCTCCCAGGATGAACCCTATTTATAGGGGCCCTTATAGAATGGACTCACTGGATTGCATGAGTTGAAAAAGCAACTTTAGGAACTCCTATACAAAGGTTTCATCCTACCCAGAACCTAGCTCTGGGGAGACCCTATCCTCTTTGTGAAAAAGAAAGATATTTCACTTTGCATGTGCATTGAATATAAATGTCGAACCAAACCACTATAAAGAACAAGTATCATCTACCTAGAATTGAAGACCTATTTGACAGTTAAAAATGTCTCATATATTCTTGAATATTGGTCGAGGATCTGGGCATCACCATGTGTGAGTTCAAAATGAAGAAATCTTGGAAACTACTTTCAAAACATATTTGTCCAATCCAAATTCTTAGTAATGCCTTTTGGGTTATCTACTTCACTAAGTGGATTCATAAACCTTATGATTAGTGAGTTCCAACCATTCCTTGATACCTTCATCGTAGTCTTCATTTATGACATATAAATCTCCTTGAACAATATAGAACACCATCGTGACCACACATCTAAAGTCCTTAATATCCTGAGAGAGCAATAGTATTACAAGAAATTATTGAAATGTAAATTTTAGACTGAATGAGTCATGTTTTTTGTACACATCATATTTGGAGGAACTATTGTCATGGAGGCAACCAAGGTAGAAATATTTCATGATTGGAAAGCACTCAAGTCACAAACCAAGATTTGCATCTTCTTAGAATTAGTCAATTATTATTGGTGGTCCATAAAGAATTTCTCAAAGATTGCTCTTCCCATCGCTAGGCCCACCCAGTAGTACTAGAAGTATAATGTTACCTGTACTCTGATGTTCACTCTGCCTTCGGGAAACAATGGTTTTGTCATATTCACCAACACATTGAAGACTAGCATGTGATGCATATTGGAACAAGACTGACATGTTTTTTATTTTACCTCAAACTAGCTCAATCCCAATGAGATGAATCACCTTACTCACAACCTAGGGCTTGTGAGAATCACTTACTCTCAAAAGATAAGGAGATACTACCTCTATGGAGTTACTTTCAATATATTCATCAACCAAAAGATCTTAAAATACCTACTAACCCATAAGGACCCTAACCAATGAAGAAATTGATGGATTAAGTACCTAAAGGACAATGAATTCACCATTCATACCACCTTAGTAAAGGATCACATGTTGGTTGACATCCTTAGTACAAACTAGCTTAGTTGTGTAGTTGTTTTATCCACCGAATGGTGGAGATTGTAAGTTGATTTAGTCTGGAAAACATCAAAATCATACCCAACCTTCTATCTAAACTAGTAGAAGAAAACTATCTAGTCCTACTCTCAAGATGATGAAGGCCCTTATCTCAAAGCCTTAAACCATTGGAGTTGATGGAGGGTTTCAATACAAATATCATATTTGGGTCCCAAAAGATTTTCTATTGAAAATTTGCATCCTACAAGAAGCTCATGGGTTTATGTATAATGTACCTCCCAGAACTAATGAAATGTTTAAAAACCTACAATGGTTTTTCTTGATCTAGAGAATGAAGCGAGGAATATACTTGTTCGTGGCTCGTTGTCTCATGTAACTAAAGAGTAAGGCAAAGTGCCAATGATCAGGTGGTCTACTACAATCCAATGAGATCTCCTAATGGAGACAGTACCAGATCACCATGGGTTTTGTGGTGATTCTTACTATATCCAAGAAGGAATTCAACATTTTATGGGTTGTAATGGACTGTATGTCAAAATTGGCACACTTCTTATCCTGTAAGACTATCTCCAAATTTTCTAAACTAACAAAGATATTGTTTTATTCCCTGGAGTCCCCATTTCCATCATCTCTAATCATGATCCAGAGTTCACCTCCAAGTTGTGGAAGAGATTTTGAGATGAACTTGACAAAGACTGAAGTTCAGTACCTCCTATCACCCTCAAATCAACAGATGGATACAATGCATGATCCAAACCCTAGAAGACTTATTAAGGGCTTGTATATTGTACTAGGGTGGATCAGGGGGACAATATTACCCTTTAGATGAGTTTTCCTATAACAATAGTTACGAAGCTAGCACCACAATTCTCCCTTATGAAGTTCTTTATGTGAGGTCATGTTGATCGCCCCTTCACTGGGATGATGTTGGTGAAAGAACTATGTTCACGGTAGAAGGACTACATTTATATGTAGATAATAATTCTTTCATCAAATAAAGGCCAAAGAAAATATAGTACATAAAAAGTCATATGTAGATGGAAAGTGAGAAGTTTTACACTTCTTTGTATAAGATGATGTGTCTTTGAAGATTTGATCCCCTCATGTCATAAAAAAGAATCGAGCAAGCTCAGATACCAATATGTGGGTCTGTTTGAGACTCTGAAATGGATTGGTGAGTCCTCTAATTGTCTTGAACAATCAGCCCAATATAGTATGATTCACAATGTTTTCCATTTTTCCAATATGAAGTGCTCGGTGGGGTATCCTGGCCATGTGTCAAACATTGAACCTATAGAGTTCCAAGGCATGTTTTCCTACCCATACAAATCATAAAAAATATTTGATTCAAAGGTGAAGGACATCACATATATAATTGATATGGTTAAAGTTCTTTGGAAATACCAAGGTGAGGATGAAGCGATGTGAGAGATGAAAAGTAACAAGGATAATTAAGACCCACACTTCTTCTCTAGCTAGGTTTAACATTGGTCACAAAGTCTATAATGAGAAGGGAAGGATTTCAAAATATGGAATTTAGAAACTTCAGTGAGTTTCAATATAATTAGCTTAACTTTTTATTTGTCTTCTAAATCCCTCAATTTTGTGCTCTTTGTTTCAAATAAGTCCATGAAATGCAATTGTGACAAAACAATATTCACCCCTTAATTTTATATAAATATTATGTTAAATTGATTTATATTTTTATTAAGAAAATATATATTGAAATTCTATTAATTCCAAAGTTAGTTGATGACATGGATAATCAAGTAAAGAATTATTTGCATTGCCTTGAATGCCATGTTTTGACTATCAAATATATTTTTTAAAGTCTTCTTTTAGTTCAATGATGATCATTGCCTATACCAGGATAATTTTAAAAGTCGAAGTGATTATGTGTTAATATGTGCCTTGAGTTATTATATTATTTAATTACTTGAAAGACAACAAAAGGGAACACATTGATCCTATTTTGGTCTAAACTAATGCTTAAGGCTAGATAAGGATAAACTAAAGATAACCCTAAATTTTGGTAGCAATGTGATGCTCCTAGAGACCTACGTGATTTTTCAAACATTTTGGTCATGTTGAAAAATTGATGGATAAATGTATTTTGAATCAAATTTTATTTACGTGCCTAAGCCCAAGTTTGGGATAAGTTGGAACTTTAGGCATGACACAAGATGTGATCACTACCCCAACCATCAATCCAAGATTAAATGGCTCCTGAAATTTCTCAACCATATGCTAGGAGTCCAGTGCAAACTAGATAGAACCTCAACCCTGTTATCCCTCATTCCTCAATGGTAATCTGTGAAACTAGTTATGTTTCCTTTAGGATGTCATGCCAGTCGCATAAATAGAAAATAGGGAAAATAGGGTAATTCCCTTTCACTTTGGAAAAATCATAACTCTCAAACCATAGTTCCATTTAATCCCAAAGTTTCAGGGAAACTTAATAATGTCTTAATATACCTCTCTGCCAAATTTGGGCTCATTATCTTAAATAAAACGTGTCTTTTCTTTAGGTGTAAGATATTACTCAATTAGGATTATTTCTCCCATCTTTTATCTTTCTTATTTTCTTATTTCCCATTATTTCTATTCCTTGTAATCCAAGAAAGCAAGTGGGGTTCGAATTATCACTCATCATGACCAAACCCTCACTTCTCTCTTTATTTCTTGCATTATCTCCTTTATTTCAAATATTCTTGATTAATTGTTTATCTCTGGTTTTTCTTTTGATTTTGATTCCTTTTTCCATTAGAAACTATGTGGACATGAAATCTTATCCAAGATGGATCCATTATCCAAATATCCACATATTTCTTGTAATATTATTATTATCTCATATTTCCTTTAATAAAGCAATATTTAATTGATGTTTTCTCTCTCTCTTGTTGCATTATCCTTGCAACTTGGACTCCTTGAAACCCAAGGAATCCAAAAGGCACGAAATCCACCTTTGAGGAATATTCTTTTGCCTTCTAGAGGTTTCTACATCTTTCTTTTCTCTATTTCTTAATTATTCATTTACTAATTGAATTTCCTTTTTCTTTTCCTTATTATTGGGCCCAATAGCCAATAAAGCCCACTAAGCAATCATCAAGGCTATTATAAATGAAATTCATTGATTCAAATGAAATCACACCAATATTTTCTCATTTATTGCATTTCTCATCAAAAGAACCCAAATTTTGGGGTTGTAACATCCTTCCCCTCTTATAGGAATTTTGTCCCCAAAATTCCATCAAGCAAATAAACAAATCAGTATAAGTCTTTCTTATGTCCATCATGGCTCCCATGTGGCCTCACCCTTTCCATGGTGCTTCCCAAGAACCTTCATCATCTCACATTCTTTCATCTCAGTTCTCTCTCACCTTGGTATATCATACCCACATAGGTGACTCAAGAAATTTTAGCCTCTCATAAAGTTGAATAGGTTCAGGGCATCAACACATGGCTTGGGTATCTCACATAGTTCTCTAGATCAGACTCGTGGAACGCATCACGTTATCCTGAGGGTTAAGGCTAAACCTAACCATCCCCACCAATCCATCTCAAATGAACCCATGTATCGGGGACCCATCTTTCTCAGTTGTAGCTTAGAGGGGTCGAATTTTCACATCACAAACTCTCCCGTAGTGCACTGCATGTTAGTTTGCTTTGCATCAGCTCACGACTCATGTCGCCCCTGGGCTCTCTTTCAGCCATTGCACGATCAAAGCGACTTCATTTGCACACATTGTGGTCCTTTTCTGACCTTTGCGAGGTCCCTTCACCATCATCATCTTAATGAAGTTGTGACCGACACGACCTCCCTTATAGAGATCCTTTATGCCCCAATATTAGCTATGGTGGTTATCATCACATCTTACAGAGGACAAGAACTGTCTCTATGTATCACCCTGAATGAGCACACATGCTCTCATCAGACCCTCTAGTCTGGATCATACTACCCATTAGTTAGGGGGTGATAAATTATACTGATCTCGAGTTCTTCATGTAACTACTTCCACCTTATGGAAGTGTAACTTTAGGTTATACTCAAGAACTCTTGAACTCACATCATGGTGTAGTTGAACCATCTCTCTTACTTGTAGTTCAACCGGATCTGTCTCCCGACAATATCCTATCTTTCTCATGTCATCTAGGTAGGGTGATCTATTGCATCTTGACCTTCCTTGGTCTAGGGGAGACTTACCACAACATCTATAGTGATGAAATCCCATCCCCTCTCAGGGACTCTTCATGCTCTAAATCAACTCATAGGATTACTGGTGTTCGTCCTTCACATCCTGCCATGCATGGCAACATATCACATGCAACTTCATCTTAAGCATCTAAAGTACTACTGTCACTTACTATCTTCGTAGTACCATGGTGTATGGTGCTCTTAAAATCATGATCTCCTGTATGTCATGATTCCTCAAGATTAAATCCTCGGAAACCCTAAACCACTCTAGTCGGGGTTTCATCACCTTCTTTTCTAGATAAGCGCATATAAGGTTCTACAACCATCCTTTTATTGCATCAAGGCCTAGGCTGGCTAACCAAACAACCACTAACTTGATCAAACAATATTGTTACATCTGAGTGTTAGCCAAACATATCTTCTTTTTCAACTTAGGGCTAACCGAACAACCTCTTCTAGCTTCTAAACTAAACTAGGCAGCTGCATCTCAACTAGTGCATCCATTACCACCTCACATCCTTATGTGTTAGGTAATGTTGAAGACATACAGCTCCATGTATTCCACTTATCATCTTATCTCGGACTTTAGGTCTATCTTGAACAAGAAAACTTTAGAGCTCATCTTCTTGGTTATCAAACTCAACCTTGTATAACTCGCAAATTCCACATAGCTCATGATAAAAGCATCCTCATAAGATGACTACCTTATTTCTCTTAGTGTTTGTAAACCATCCATGTATCGTTCACTCCACAAGGGTATGTTATCATCTCTGTCCTCATACCTCATAGCAACGTTCCAACTAAAATCATCTTTTATCCTTAGTGTATGACATGCACACTGTCCTATCTCTCACTCCCATAACAAGAGGAAATAAGCATTTGGCTGCAGTCCAAATATAGAGTTCTTCCCATTCCAAGAGTAGAGATGGTACATCCCACCTTTCCAGTACACCTTCAAATCTAAGTTGAAACGTGCAACATATGTCTCTACATCACGATCATCATGATATCAAAGTTACTTCCATGGAAAACTGATCTTGAACCTACTTGGGTCCACACACAATCATCCCTCTTCCCTTATGCATCCAAAGAGTGCCCTCCTCATCTGCCATTTGGGTCCCATGAGTTCATGAAGGTGATCAATCTCCTAACCATTGGCCCTCAGACAATGATAGATGTTACCTCCTGACCCTATGGTCATGTGCAACTAGGGAATGAGGCAACTCCTACTTCCATAAGTCTTTTCCCTACCTGACCCTAGGATAGACTTAGGATTCTAACATAGTACATGTCTAACTTAGAACCTTACCCAAGTCTCCATCATCTCTCTCTACATTCATGGGCTGACTTTCATCCTTTCATAGGGGTCATGGTGACCTGTCAACTTGGTCAGGCCCCATACCGGTTACCTTCATGGTAACACATCCACATGCACTTAGAGATGGTTATCTATGGGTCTATAGGTTCATCCTCTTACTATGTACTCTCCACATAGATTCTCAAGACCATATGAGACCACTTTAGGTTACCTCAAAACCAACAAAAACTAGTATACACCATGCTAAAGGGTCCCTCTACCAGGATGGGAGGAAACTATCTTTTGATAGCATAAAGGTCGCAAACGTCCCTACATTAAGGGTTTACATCCACATGAGCATGATTAGTCCTATTAAACTACTGAAGCACGTAGCTAATAGGAATACCACTTACTAAACCATGCTAGGTCTCCATGATAGGTCCTACTTGTTCTCAATCCCTAATATTGAACCAAAAACATACCTGCCCGAGCCACCAACTTAGTTGTGAGGGGTTCATCAATCAAACCTTAAAATTAAGGGGTTTCCCCTTCCTCTAAACATGAGGAGTGTCATGCTCACATCTATGCAAACTCAAATCTCATCATAAGCATCAGGTACACTACTTCCCCTCTTAGGTCTAGGAACCCTAGGTTCACCTTTCCGCAAAAGGTGTCTGAATGCATGCTCAACCTTTCCACCACAAACCAAGCATGTACAAGGTATTTCATGCACTTCCTATTATCCTTATACTCAAGCAACACCTCAGAGTTGAGTCCTCCTCAGGGTCAACCAACTAGGTATAAAGCCTCACAACTTGTTACTAACCTTCTTCAGGGTCTAAGGAACTCTTCTGCCTAACCCTAGAAGGTGGACACCTATACCATAGGCACATAGGTACCAACAGTCTCATCTTCTCTCTAGGGTTTGGGTCATGTAAAGGCAACCATGATACCATCAGCCTCTAGGGATCATGCATGAGGCAACCACAACCATCCACTTAAGTTGCATTATCCTCAACTTTGCACTGTTCCTCATATCTCAGAGTCTAAGCTTCCAACCTTCTTGCTTGGGTCCTACTCTCTCTCTCTAGAGCTAACCCTACAAACAACCTTACTACTAGAGGTCCTCTCTCCATGAAAATGGATCAAACTCACAAGTATGAAGCCTATGTTCAACTTATATTTGCTTAAGATTATCCATAGCTCTTTATGCTTATATCATAAGCTATCCATCATACTCTCCTGGCCAGGGTTTCAACCTACAGCCTATACTACTGATGTACTATGGGTGCATGCTATGCCCTACTCGCATAAGCCCATAGGGTTTCTATAGGTTCTTTACTAACCTCAACAATGAAGGAGTTATCCTTCACTCTAACATGCACGACCCTTTCCAGGGTTGAGTTGTCAAAGGTACTAGGTCATCCAACCTTACATGGCTCATATCGTCATGGGCATCCAAAAGCACGTCCACCCTCACACCTGGACTACCATGACATCTAACTCATAGTGTCATCTCTCTCTAACCTTCACTTAGGGATAGGGTTAGCATCATCCTCAGAGGATGTGCTAGGTCTTAACTAACTCTCTCTACTCATCCTCTTGACAAGAAGGTATAGCCTCATGTCTCTCTTGAGGGCATGAAAACTCATGGCATACGACCTAAGCATGTATCTATTCTTTAGTTTACACTTAAACTATTAAGCTTATGTCCATGACATCTTATTTACATGTTTTTTATTAATTTGGTGGAGGATTCCTTAAACCTTATCAACTTTACCCATACCTCAAGAGAGTGAGGAAGATAGAGAAAACCCTAATCCTTAAAATCCTTAACAACATTAGAGTTGAGAAGGGATGAACAAGATGAGAGAGTCCTAAAGGTATCTTATTTTGAGTCATATCCTAAGACATCGACCAGGCAGTCACACAGATCTGGGAGTCCTCGTATTCTGACGAGTGGTGCAGAGGAAAATCTTGCAGCCCTAAGACGTGATCCTTTTCTGGATTTCTCTGTCTTTCGAAAAATCCTCTAATAACACCCTTGGTTCTATGGAATTTGTAAAATTTAGTCATTATTAAACATTAAATGATGAACTGATGCTCCGATACCATTTGTAATGCCTGGGCCCACTTCCCTAGGCTCTAGTAGAGTTTCAAGAATGACGACTGGGCCCACAGACCACCACTAGACTTAACTACATGCTTTTTCCTCACTCACGCACAAGCTGGGGTCAACTTCCTGACTGGTCACCCATCCTAGTACTACTCCAAGCTGAGCACGCTTAACTATGGAGTTCTTTAGCGATGGGCTCCCAGAAAAGGAGGTGCACCTTGGTGATATGGGTAGTCAAATCATTCCTTTTAAGATCATCTTATCACAGGCCTGAAATCCTAGGATGTTACAATCTCCCCTACTTAGACTCTTGACGTCCTCATCAAGGCTCAACTATATGGCCTCATAATCATCCCCATTCAGTGCTGATCGAAATGGCCCATGTACACCCAGCTCCCGATCACGGCTACCAACGCAAGGGCGGCTCCATCAACTGGGATAGCCTTTCCAACATGCTTGGACACTACCAGAACATGGGTGGCTCCATCAACTCAGATAGCCCTTTCTAACATTCGTGGACCACACGTCTCAAAGACTGTCATGCCATAGGCCCATGTGGGCCCCACCTATTGGAGGGGAATTGGCTCTGATACCAAATGTAAAGACCCCACCTCCTGGTAACCCCCAATTAAGGGAGACCAAGAGGTCAGAGCCGTTATCCCAATTAACAGCATCAAAGGTTCAGCAAATAATCTGTAATAATTATAAAATTCTACCAAACTATACTGAAAGCTAGTATAAAATAAAACTTTGCATACCTTTAAAAAAACTTTGGATATCTATTTCTATCCACAGCTTGAATCTATTCTATCTGATCCTCCTTGTTCTTTATTTCTTATTTTCACAATGTGTCACTTTACTATTTGTTCTTTTTAGGGTTGTACCTAAAACTCTGACAAACAAAACGTCGGTCAACATAAATGAATATGTTGGTATGTGGGGACAACCAAAATTTTGCAAATATGGCTAACAATCTAAATATGACAATCAAGTTAATTAACAAGCCAAATTACACTTTCAGTGTGACATTCTCCACCACTTTTTTCCTAACCCTGGCATACCCTCCTTAGGGTTTCTCTTTTTCCAATGACTTAAGGCCACCTTCTCAATCCAGAGCTTGGTGCCTGGGGTCACCTCTCATGGTGCCCGTGAGTCATGCAATAAAGACCACCTTCTCAATCCCGATCTTGGTGTCTGGGGTCACCACTCATGGTGCCCATTGGTCTTCCCTCCTAGGCTTGACCTTGTGGCATCATCCATCAAGGTGGCATGTAGGTGTGAGAATACACACTTCTATTATTATTGTGATAATCATAGTGACTTTATGATTTGCAAGTATGAATATCCAAATTGATAAGTTGCATGAAATAAAAGTCATCCAAGCAGTTATTTTTAGGCAACCGATAAAACATTCGGGAATCACTATGAAACTAAAGAGATTAACCATAAGCATAACCACATACCTGATCTAGAGCAACGTGATGTCCAAGCAATAATGATAAAGAACAATCAAACAAGCAATCAAAAATATCCCAAAATTAATGCAATACATCCAAGTGTTATAGTTTATCCAAAACCTTCTCGAGATAGACTTGGATTCCATCTTAGGCTTTCTAGGCCACTTTAGGGTTTTATTACGGTTTTAGCCTCCATACTACTTTTATCACATCTAATACTCTCTTAATTCACAAACCCTAACTTCAACATCATAAGCCCAATTAAAGTCTATTATTTCTCTTTTATACTAAAATCCCCATCTTTATTCTTTTAAGTTATTTCAAGATCATTATACCCAATTATCACCTTTAATTTCTTTCGAGTTGACAACTCAAATTTCACCATGATCTAATTCATATTTGGATTCCATTTATTACTTATTCCACATTTATCCATTAGAAAACCCTAATTACCAAATTAAGGGCATTTATCCACAATTAGGAACTTTTATACTCAAAATAGCTTAGAACTTATCATATCTCAGCTTTATACATGGATTCGAACAATTAAAGCCATTAAGAGTTATAATTACTAACATTAGGGTTTTAAGACCCATTAAAGCTTATTTATGCACATGGAACCCTAAATAAATTAAACTACACATAAAGATCATCTTTTTAGATCTAATGTGTCCTTTATATAATTAACAGGTTAACAACAACTTTAATCATCCATATAACCCTTCTTAATACATTAATCATCAAAGATTAGGGTTTTTCATTAATAAAACCTTTAAAGATAGAACCTTTACATACTTTTTGAATTGCAAGTAGAATTAGGCTTCAATTACATTTTTTTTGCATTCCTTGCATTTTTTTGATCAAAAGGCACTACTTATTTGTATTTTTCGGCCAAAGGATATATTTTTAACGATTTATACAAGATAACCTTTTTTCTACCAATCAGAAGCGACCATGTGGATTTAAAAGCAAGTTGGAGGGGCAACACGCTTGTTAACAGGGAGATATTGTGAAATTACCTTAAAGGACTAATCCTTTCAAAAGAGGCATCAGGGTAGTGAAGTACTTCCCCCCTCTATCGTCTTCAACCTCAGGTCTTGCCTTTTGCGAGTAGTTGGTCAATCCAAGGGTTGACTTTTCTCTTCATCGCTACCACATGAGAACTGAGATCACCTGCACCTTCATCGCATACTCTCAAACCTGAGGAGCCTACCAATTAATCCACCCTCATCCTCCTGGCACCGAGACGACACCACCCTTCTCCGACGGAGCCAGCTTCCTCGTCAGGGGCGAAGGACAAGTCGATTTCTCCAATTGAAGTTGCCATCGAACTCGCACAATCCTCCTGATCTCATGTGTAGTGTTTTCACGAGAGTTGGTATTGCACAACTTCCCCCACCTATATAGGGTTGGGCCACATGTATATGATATTAGGGAAACTCAATTCCCATTATAATAGGTACTCAATCCTGGTATGGGTTGAGTCCTCGTGGCCTCCCGAAGGCAGAGGGCCTACTTCCAGATCCAATGACAGACTGGAGTGTGAGGAAAGTGGAGAGGAAATCTCTCCCTATTTCACAGCTTTCCCAGTCGGTCTGGAGGTAGGGGACGACATCTCTACCGTTGGATCTCAGATCCACGGTTGTCGCATAAACAGAAAATAGGGAAAAAAGGGTAATTCCCTTTCACTTTGGAAAAAGCATAACTCTCAAACCATAGCTCCGTTTAATCCCAAATTTTGAGGGAAACATAATAATGACTAAATCTACCTCTCTGCCAAATTTGGGATCATTGTCTAAAAGAAAACGTGCCTTTTCTTCAGGTGTAAGATATTACTCAATTAGGATTATTTCTCCCATCTTTTCTCTTTCTTATTTTCTTATTTCCCATTATTTCTATTCCGTGTAGTCCAAGAAAGCAAGTGGGGTTCGAATTATCACTCATCATGACCAAACCCTCACTTCTCTCTTTATTTCTTGCATTATCTCCTTTATTTCAAATATTCTTGATTAATTGTTTATCTCTGGTTTTTCTTTTGATTTTGATTCCTTTTTCCATTAGAAACTATGTGGACACGAAATCTAATCCAAGATGGATCCATTATCCAAATATCCATATATTTCTTGTAATATTATTATTATCTCATATTTCCTTGAATAAAGCAATATTTAATTGAATTTCTTGTAATATGGCATTATCCTTACAACTTGGACTCCTTAGAATCCAAGGAATCCAAAAGGCATGAAATCCACCTTTGAGGAATATTCTTTTGCCTTCTAGAGGTTTCTACATCTTTCTTTTCTCTATTTCTTAATTATTCATTTACTAATTGAATTTCATTTTTCTTTTCCTTGTTATTGGGCCCAATAGCCAATAAAGCCCACTAAGCAACCATCAAGGCTATTATAAATGAAATTCATTGATTCAAATCAAATCACACCATTATTTGCTCATTTATCGCATTTCTCATCAAAATAAACCAAAATAGGGGTTGTAATATTAAGTGTCCCTGGGGTTTTCTCCTCTTACTTACAAGTCATATCATCAATACAAGTGATCACAAAAATAATCATTTGGAGTATTTCCCAAAACACACACTTACATTGCTTTTGACTTGAACTTGAACAAGCTAGGGCTTGTGTAATTTGATCCTTTTGATGTACCTAAAGCCTAAAATAAATCTTGAACAAATATATTAGATACATAGGAATAGAATGGTTAAGTCATTATCAATTTTGGGCAATGTATAACTCTCAAGTCAACATTCTCCCTCTTTTTGAAAATGACAGACCATTCCTCAATCATATTGAAAATGATATGTAAAGTTATACCTTTTCCTTCTGAATTGCAGGGGGATTAATGATTTGAACAATGTGAATTGCTCCCCCTCAATCTATGCTTACTCTTACATGAATAGTTAGTCTTTCTAAAAAAAAATATAACATATATACAATATGGTCCTTTAGCATGTCACATGATAAAGCATATAATGAACAAGAAAATGATCACATAGACAATGCTAGAAATATGGTTGCACATCAAAACATTGGACTTATTTCCCCTGTTTGACATTATCAAAAAGGAAGGGGGTAGAAGAGCACAAAAAACATGTCTTCTCCAAGCACAACCAAACATACATCCACAACATAAAACATGCAATCTCAAAACATACACCACACAGAGACGAGAGAGAAACAAACAATCTAAGTCATAATCAAAATATGGTAAACATGGCACCAACTCATGAGATATAGTAAATAAAAGAGTAAACTTACATATGACAAAGATTACAACATAGAGAAAATGTTCTCAAAAGCAACAATAAGCCAAAACAATGAAAATATGATGATAAATAGTACAACTCAGATAATGTGCCCAGATATTTTTAGTACAAAATAGTCTAGAAAGATATATATGATCAACATCTACAGACTAAAAAACTAAAACATATAAACATCTAGGTCATCTATGTCCACATTGTCAACTTCATCAGCATCGTCAGTAGAGGCTTCTGGATAATAGTCATCATCTTCATCTGACGGTGCAATAGAGACATCAACATCACCTTCATCACTAGAACCATCAGTAGAGCCACCAAAACCATCATCACCATCATCCTTGAGGCCACTGCATCAGCAACAACAACTTCAACATCAGCCTGATCTGGCATTCCTCATCAACAAAGGAACCAAAACCATGACTGGGCCACCTGGCATTCTGCTAATCCCATGACATACCA
The DNA here is from genome assembly GCA_963693085.1 of Alisma plantago-aquatica. Lineage (NCBI taxonomy): Eukaryota > Viridiplantae > Streptophyta > Magnoliopsida > Alismatales > Alismataceae > Alisma > Alisma plantago-aquatica. The sequence continues at coordinate 168,313,540 of OY856413.1, forward strand.
AGGTCATGTGACTCCTTTGCTTTAGGATAAGAAGGAGCAAAAGTACCAAGTCCTACAAGAAGGGTAGCTATAGGACCAGTAGGGAAAGGTAGCACAACTGAGATAGATCCACGAACAAGAAGTGGAAGCAGCAAGTGGATGGGCATGGTAAAAGTGATCATATGCATATGATGCATAGTCACCTCCTGGGTAGGGCTGGTAGGCAGGATAAGGAGGTGCACATGAAAGGTTCATGGTAGAAATGATGTAACAAAGAACCTGATGCATATACTTTTGAACCTGAAGGTTATAAGCCTGCTGATGCATCATGTAACCCATGAGGGTTTCATTTGATACACTGAAAGAGGTGTGGGCAGGTCAGGAAGGCTGAGCTGGTGGAGGAGCACGGGTGGAAGTAGAGGCTCTAGGTGTGGTAGATAAAGGGATAGACACATACTTATAAAGTGTGGTGTCACTGATGCAAACTCCTTTTCGGGCAGGTTTGTAATGAAGGTCATGGAAAAGAGATTTTCCAGTGATAGTTTGAAAAAGACACCAAATCATGGCAGGGTAGGGTGGGTGGGTGCCACGGGTGTTCTTACCAAAGTCAAAATAGGTCATGTGGTAAAGGACTGGCCCATTTGACTCTGATGTTCTTCAAGATACAGAACATAATCACCACAATGTTTTCTACAATTTCAGACAGATTTTTCTTGAGATGAATATTGCAGTTAACAACTAGTGTGAGTACGTTGTTCTTGAGGACTAACGTAGAGGAGGGAAGGGTACACTTTTTCCTATAGGGGAATTGAGGATTCTTCAAGAATTTTTGAATATCAAGAAGAGTGAGTTCATATTGATTGCAGAAGGCCTCAGAGTCAACTAGCTCAAAATACTTGAGGTAGTCTTCCTCCAAGTATCACTCATCTCAATACCCGAGAAAAAGATGTTCACGGTATCCTTAGAGATGTGGAATTTCTTCCTGGCTATCATGGAAGTAAGGACTATTGGAGCATTAGGCAAGGGTATGATACTATCATAATTCCATTATAAGTTAGCATAGAATTCATGAATGACTTTTGTGCTTGTGATGGAATTGTGGTAGAATGCATGTCCAACACTCAAGGCAGAGAGCTGGTGCTCGTATAGAAACTTGGCGACTTGATTGTTAACCCTTTATCTACGTGGGGTTGGATAAAATAGGGCACAATAAGGACTGGGGTTCCTAGGAAGGAGCTCCTTATACCTATTTAGAGCATCATTAGGGACAAAGAAGGTATCGTCAAAGGGTATAAGGTGCGAGTTGGAGGAGGAGGATGGTGCTCCAGATGGGGCAGCTCTCTTTCTCCTATTTGATTCCATGGTGATGAAATGAGAAGGATTTAGAGAACAAAACAAGGGAAACACCACCACAAACTGTCCACACACCTAGTTGATGGGAAAGAGTTCATGAACAATCGATCTAGGTTGAACTACAGTTAGGGAGAGGATGGTCGAGGCTAGGGTTGAGAGCTTGAGGGTGTTGGAGGTTGGATCGATCAATTTTTCTCTAGTTGAGAGGGAGAAAACTCGTATCAACCTAACTTATGTTTGCTACAGCCCGACCATTGATCGAGTTATGTGACTTGGAAACTGAAATGATTGGCTCTTAAAAAAATCTCTCATCCACTGATCGGTCGAGTTGGCAACTCGACCGATGGTCAACCTGAAATAACTTTAGCAATTTTAACTTCAAGCCATTAGAGTGCTAATTGAAAATATTTTTCAAGTCCATTTTGCATTTCAAACATACTTAGGCACATACGACTCATGATTGGGTGCTATTTGTAGTAAAACAAGTATTTCCAAAAAATACCAAAAAATAAGGTAAAAAGAACATGAAAAACTAATTTTAGCATATTAGCAAGCAAGGGTGATCAAAACATAGGCAAAGAATATAGGATAGATGACAAGTAGATAGAAGGCCTATCAAATTCATTCACAGCTGTTATGAGCAGTTTAGATCTAATAAAATTAAATTGCTCTCTAGCTAGAGGTTTAGTGAAAATGTCTGCCAATTGATTTTTTGTGTCCTCATGCGTGATATAGATATCCTTTTTGGAAATGTGATCACGAAGAAAATGATTGCAAACCTCTATATGCTTATTTTTACTATGAAAGATAGGATTGTAAGATAAATTAATTGCACTAGTACTATCACAAAAGATATGAGAAGCATCAAAATGAATGTTAAAGTCTTGGAGCATTTGCTTCATCCATAGGACCTGGGCACAAAAACTCTCAGCTACAATGCATTCAGCCTCGGTGGTTGATAATGTCATTGTGCTCTATTTCTTGGAGAACCAAGACACCAAGCATGGTCCTAGGAGAAAGCAAGTTCCACATGTGCACTTTCTATCAATCAAGCATCATGCATAATCCACATCACTATAAGCCGCAAGTTCCACATATGCACTTTCTATCAATCAAGCATCCTGTGTAATCTACATGACTATAAGCCATAAGAGTAAAGTCCCTTGACTTGGGATACCATAGTTCAAAATTTGGTGTTTTGGCTAAGTACTTTAAAATCCTCTTAACAACTATAAAATGTGATTTCTTGGGATTTGATTGAAAGCGAACACACAAGCCAACACTAAACATTATATCAGGTCTAGAGGTAGTTAAGTAAAGTAAACTTCCAATCATACCTCTATAGAGCTTCTCATCTACCTTCTCATCTTCTTCATCCTTATCATGTTTGGTAGTGTTTGACATGGGTGTGTCCATCAACTTGGTGCTCTCCATCCCACAGTGCTTAAGTAGCTCACTTGTGTACTTGTCTTAGTTGATGAAGTTCTCATCTTTAGTTTGCTTGATTTGAAATCCAAGGAAGAAACTAATCTCACCCATCATGCTCATCTCTAACTCACTCTACATAATATCACTAAATTCTGTGAAAGAACAAGATTAGTTCCACCAAAAATGATATCATCAATATATTTGAATGATAAGAAAATTGTTCGAAGTGTGCTTTAGAAACAAGGTAGAATCTACTTTGCCCATGATATACCCATGATCTAATAAAAAGTTCTTTAATTTATCATACCAAGCTTGAGGTGCTTATTTGAGTCCATAGAGAGCTTTTTGCAACAAATAAACGTGGTTAGGTAAGCTATTATGTTCAAATCACTGGGGTTGTGCAACATACACTTCCTCCTCAATTGTAACATTAAAAAATGCACTGTTAACATCCATTTCATAAAGAAAAAGGTTTTTATAACTAGAAAAATAAAGCAACATACGAATGGAATCAAGACTAGCTACAAATGCATATTTTTCATCAAAATCTATACCTTCATGTTGATTGTAGCCTTGAGCCACTAACCTTGTTTTGCTCCTTACCACCTTGAAGCTTTCGTCTAGCTTGATACGGTAGACCCACTTGGTGCCAATTATCTTTATATCACTTGGTCTTGGCACTAGGGTCCATACTTTGTTCTTTTCATATTGCTCCAACTCTTCTTACATGGCTAGGATGCATTCATCATCCCCAAGAGCTTATTTGACGTTCTTTGGCTCGAGTTGTAAGATGAAGGCTTTGTTGGCCTGTTCTTTGTTGAAGGCAGCTCATGTATTCACTCTTTCAAATGGATCACCTAAAATCAGTTCTTTTGGATGATTCTTTGCAAATTGGGGAGTTGGATCCTTCTTCTCTTGATCTTTCTCTTCTTCTTGAATGACCACCTCTTTTCCCTTTTGGGTGATGTTGAGTTCTTTTAGAATAGGAATTACTTCACCTGCAACATCATCATTTGGAACAATATCTTTGGGAATAGAGGGGTTAGTTTCAACAAACTTAACATTTATATATTCTTCTACTTTAGTAATATCAACATTGAACACTCTATAAGCCTTGCTAGTAGTTTTGAAGCCAAAAAAGAAAGACTTATAAGATTCTAGATCAAACTTGTTGAGAGAATCTTTCATATTCAAAACAAAACAAGGATATCCAAAAATATGGAAATGCTCGATGGAAGGCTTCCTACCATGCCATATCTCAGAGGGGGTTTCCTTCAAAGAATGATGTGTAAAAACCTAGTTTTTCACAAAACATAAGGTACTAATATCTTCAATGCAAAACTTCTTTGGAGTATCATACACTAAAAGCATGGTCCTAGCCATCTCCGGTGGTGACCTATTCTTTCTCTCTATAGCCCCATTTTGTTGAGGTGTTTGAGGTGAAGAGAAGTTATGTGCATACCCAGATTCTTCACAAAATCATTCAAAAAGATCATTTTCAAATTCTCCCCCATGATCACTACAGATGGAAACAATCCACCAAGAAGCTCCATTCTCAACTCCTTTACTAAAACTAGATAAAACACCAAGCATATCACTATTGGAAATGAGAAACAAGGTCCAAGTATATCTATAGAAATCATCGACAATAATAAGACAATACTTGGAACCACGAAGCAATCAAGTTCTCATTGGTCTAAATAGATCAATGTGAAGAAGTTCAAGAGATCTTTTGGTACTACGGACTCCTTTGGATTTGAAGGAGGACTTGGTTTTCTTTCCTTGGGTATGAGGTTGGCATTCCTCATCCTTTTCGAAATTCTATTTGGGAAGTACCTTGACGAAGTCCTTTTTGCTCAACTTCTTCAACTGATGCATATTTACATGAACAAGTCGACAGTGCCAAAGAGAAATATCATTTGTATTGACTACTAGGCATCTACCAACAATAGGCTTAATGGAGTCAAGCACAATTACATAAATATTACCACTTCTAGTTCCCTTATATATGACGATAGGTGAAGGAATCTATAATCAAGCATTCAAAGGAATTAAATAGCACAAGGTAACCATTATAACATAATTGAATTACACTTATTAAATTGTGATGTAGGCCATCCACAAAAAGAACATTCTTGATACATAAGTATTAACCTACATCATCCTCACCTGTAACCTTACCTTTCACATTGTCCCCAAAAGTAACTGAACCTCCTTTCTTCTTAGTGAAATGGCTTATATCACCTGCCATGTGCTTAGTGCAACCACTATCAAAAATCCAATTACTCTTTTCATGCAAGAAAGGATAGTGTAAGTTCCCAAATCAAACTTTGGGATTTGGAGTTAGCTTGGGGATCAATTTAATCTTTGGGTTGGTCCCCTTTGGCTTGTAAGGTCAATAAGTATAGTAATGATGATTACATTTGCAATGAGAACAAATCATAGGGTTCTTAGTGTCAGAACACTCTCCAATGAAAATGGAGGTTTCCTTTCTCTTTATCTTACCTTTGGCTTTGTTCTTGTCGTAGGTGCTCCCCCTAAAAATCCCAAACCACTACTACCACTTCATTTGGTACAATGGTCAAGGATTTCATTTAGGGAGTTTTTCCCTTTGAGGAATTTCTATAGAGAGGCTCTAAGTCTATGATTTTCATCATTAAGATATATAATAGTAGAAGAAAAATTAGAAATATCATCTCTAGCATGAACAAGGTCGGCCTTTAAATTGAGGGCTTTAGTCAAATAAGAATCTTTCTCAAGAGAAATAGAAGCAACATCATTAGTAGGGAAGATAGATCTAAAAAATAAACCATTAACTTGACCAAGAAACTAGCATTTTTAGATTTAAGCACTTGAATTTCCTTAAGATAAACATTTCTCTAATCCCTACGAGCATCAATAATGAGCTTAAATTCAACATTTTTAGTTTTAAGAGTTTTCAAACTCATTTAGACACTTTTGGTTATCTTCCTTAAGAGTTTCAATGTTCTTAAGGTACACACCATTCCCTACCTCAACTCCATTATATTGGAGCTCATAATCAAGAAATTGGCCTTGCAAGTCATGAATGCTCTCAAGATGACTTTTCTCATTTAGCTCAAGAATCCGAAGTTTAGCAGAAAAATCTCAATAATTTGTCCTAACCTTTTTCTTTTAGATTCATTTTTAGTTAAATAAGAACGAGTAGAAATAATCATATAAATAAGAGTTTGTTTAGATAACTCATGCAATCTTACCTCACTTACCTTACCGATTTCTTCTCCTGTAGAGGCCATGAGTGCATGGTGGCACTCTCCATCTTCTTCGGAGCTAGATCCTCTTGTGGATGATTCCTCCCAAGCCGCATGAGTTGCATTCTTGTGTCTTTTCTCCTTCTTTTCCTTACTCTTGTACTTTCTCTCCTTCTTGTACTCTTCCTCCTTCTTGGAACAACCCTTGTGGTGTGTCTTTCTTGGTTTAGGACATTCACGCTTGCAGTGTCGCTTTTTTCCACACTTGTAGCAACTAGGAATAGAGGTGGAACATTGCCTTTCCTTGAAGTGCTTGCCCTTGGTGTAGTTGGCTTCATGCTCACTAGGGCCATCATGTTCACCAGAGGAGGAGGGATATGTCTGGCAAGAATTTTTTTGTTGAAGGATGATAGCCTCCACTTGACCTTTATAGGCACTATCTTTGATCTTCTTAGCTTCCTTCTCTTCTTGCTTGGCTTCCTCTTCTTACTTGTCAAGCCTTGGCTCATGAGCTTGTAGGTTGCTAATGAGCTCTTTGATTGGGATGTCACCAAGGCTTCTCACTTCTTCAATATAGGTCATCTTTGACTCCCATCTCTTTGGTTGAGTCCTCAAGATCTTAGAGATGATTACACCTCTAACCAAGGTGTTGCCCAAAGCATCTAGGCCATTGATGATGACGTTGAGCCTAGAGTACATCTCGGTAATCCCTTCCTTCTTACCCATCTTGAAGTTCTCTAGAAGGATGTTCGACATGTATATCTTAGCCTCCTTAACTTGCTTTGTGCCCTCATAGGTAATGCACAACTTATCCCAAGTGTCATTGGCAGTATCCCATGAGGAGATGCGGTAGAACTCCGTTGGGGTAAGGGTTGCATGGAGGATACTTATGGATTTAGCATTGAGTTGGGCTTGTTTTAGTGCAACTTCATTCCATGTTGAAATAGCTCTGGTTGGCTCCTTGTATGGTGTGATCATCACCTTCCACATATCAAAGATCATACCTTGATTATATAATTGCATATTCGTATTCCAATAGAAGAATTTGGTGCCTTCAATGACCGAATGATGCATGGAGAAGCCTCCCTCTAGGTTGAGTGAACCAAGTAGGTTGTTTCCCATCCTCTCGTCTTATGGGAGATTGTTGGAGAAGATCCTTGGCTTTGATACCACTTGCTGGATCTTGGGCTCTAGAGGGGGGTAATGGAGCTTCAAAATTCTCACAAGATAAGTTAGACCTTCAAATTATATCAATCAAAACTAGTATCTTAAGAGAAATTTGAAGGCCTAACTAAGAAAGAATAGTAAGGAGGAGAGAAATTGAAACAAGTACTTGGACAAGGTGGTTTTGAGTGGTTCCAATATCCAAACTAGGAGATAGTAAATCCACTACCTAGAGAGGTCAACCTCTATGACTTTGCAATTTGTGTATACTTATATTCATTCATAAGAGATACAAGGAGACTACCATACATCGAAGAACATACCTAATCAAGACAAGAGTCTTCCACCTACATAAGGACTTACCCACTTGATTTAGATGTCTTCAGCCTTCAACAAGGACTTACCCACACTTGCATCAAGTCTTTAACCTTGAAGCATTTACCCATTCTTCTTGAATGTTGGCATTTCCCTTCTCCTTCACCTGGAGAATATCTTTACCTCTTTTTCAACCTTGAATAAGAACAACAATACCTTCACCTTCACTCAGAGTAGCTTGCTTCAACCTTATCTCTTTTAGAAAGGGGGTAAGGAAGATGGAATGGAATGAGAGCTTTACATGAACATGGAAGTAGCTCTCTTCAAACTTTCCTAACTCACTCATAATCATGAAATGCTTTATAAATGAGAGAGAGAAATGGGCTAAGGAGTTGCAACACACTCAACTATAGCAAGGACTTAGAACAACATGAATGACCAAACTTGGAATGAACTCCAAGGGATCATATTTATAATTGGGGGTGTTCCCTTGAGTGTGGGATCACTTAATGGAAAAATATATCTATTTTCCAAGTTACAATGGATCTATTCTCACTCAAAACAACTCTACAAATGTTATAATCACTTTTTCTGTGTTTTCCGTACAATATATTTGGTCGAGTTTCAATAAAAAAAACTCAACTGATCCCCTAAGTGACAAGGCCAATTTTCAAACTATCAGTCGAGTTTGTTTTGGGAAACTCAACTGATGAGTCAAAATCAATTTTTCATAGTTGATCGATTGGTCGAGTTCTGTGAATATGCAACTTGACTGATTGGTCATCTTGAGAAAATCCATTACTAGATTGGCCGAGTTTCCAATCAACAAAACCATCAGCAAAGCCACTAGAACCATTATCATCATCATCCTTAGAGGCCTCCACATCAACAATAGCACCTTCTGCATCAACCTAATCTGGCATCTCCTCATCATAAGAGGAGCCAAAACCAAAACCGAGCCACCTGACATTCTGCTCATCCCACGACATACCAAGGTCATGTAACTCATGGGCTTGAGGATAAGGAGAATAAGTACCAAGTCCTGTAAGTAGGGTAGACATAGGACCAACATGGAGAGGTAGCATAGTTGGGGTAGATCCTCCAAAAGAAGAGGGTGTAGCAGTGGAAGTAGTAGGTGGATGGGTAGGGTAAAAGTGATCATATGCATAGGATGCATAGTCACCTCTTGGGTAGGGCTGGTAGGAAGGATAAGGATGTGCATAGGAAAGGTTCATGTTAGACATGATAGCACAGAGATCCTGATGCATATGCTCCTGAACCTGAAGGTTATACGCATGTTGATGAATCATGTAACCCATGAGGGTTTCATTTGATACATGGAAAGAGGCGTGGGAAGGTAAGGAAAGCTGAGGTGGTGGAGTAGAACACATGGAGGTAGAGGCTCTAGGTGTGGTAGAGGAAGGGATAGGCACATACTTCTGAAGTGTGGTCTCACTGATGCAAAATCCTTTCTGAATATGTTTTTAATGAAGGTCATGGAAAGGTGATTTTCCAGTGGAAGTATGAAAAACCACAAATCAGGAATAGGTAGGGTGGGTGGGTGCCACAGGTGTTCTTACCAGAGTCAAAACAGGTCATGTGGTGAAGGGCATATCTGGCCCATATGACTCCGATGTTCTTCAAGATACAAAGCATAATCATCGTAGTGTTTTCTACAATTTCAGTCTAATTTTTCTTGGGATGAATATTCCAATTCACATCAAGAGTGAGTATGTGATTCTTGAGGTCTAAGGAAGAGGAGGGAAGGGTACACTTCTTCCTATAGGGAAACTGAGGCTTCTTAAAGAATTTGTGAATATTAGGAAGAGTGAGATCAAATTGCTTGTAGAAGGCCTCAGAGTCATCTAGGTCAAAATACTCGGGGTAATCCTTCCTCCAAGTATCAGTCACCTTAGTACCTGAGAAAAAGATGTTTATGGTATCCTTAGAGATGTGGAATTTCTTCCTGACTATCATGGAAGTAAGGACTACTTGAGCATTAGGCGGGGGTATGAGAGTTTCATAATTCCATTGCAAGTTAGCATATAAATCAAGAATGCCTTTTTTGATTGTGATGGAATTGTGACGACCATGTGATCAACTTCCTTGATGGTAGGAACCACCATGTTGGTTCCAAAGCCAGAATGCATAGCCCATGTCAACTCTAACCAGAGGAGGATCTATGAAGGCCTATTGAATAGAGAGTTGATACTGACATAGTATAGAGACAGTGCCTTCAGCCTCTGCCAGTTCTGTGCTAGCTAAGGCTTGGTGGGTTATCACCCTTTCTTTGTTGATTGGACCACCTAGTAGGAGATTGTTTATGAGTTCTTGGATCACTGGAGGTCTGCTTCATACTTGAGAAAAGGGAATGATGGAAGAAAGGATGGGTGAAAATCCATCTTTGCAACACTTCCCACCATTTTACACCAAAGGAGTTCAACACTATCTATGGGTGGCCGCTTGGATATGTGTGCTACACCACCAACGAGTTTGACTACTCGTTGGTATGGAAAATTTTAATAGATTTCCACTGGGATACATGATCAGGTAACACAATGATTCCTTCAATGACATTGAACGTCTATTTTCTCATATTTTGCACCGCTACCTCACCAACACAATCTTCACCACGTCCATCCAAGGGCAGGGGAAGGTGTAACATGTGGAACTATATGTCCTATAATCTCTCTTCACTTTAGGGGAAGAGACAATCTTCCTTGACTCTTTCTTTATGTAGCACACGTTGATGGTCAAGTGGAAAGTGCAATGGAAGCCCCCAATTCATTTTGAGGGCTCATTACTCCCATTTCTATGCATCTCAACCTGGACCTCTCCACCTCCAACCCTTTGAGGATCTCCTCAATGTTGTATTTGAAGCATTTCAAAAGAGAATTCCTCATCACCAGGTGTCACGGGAAGGTGTATGCTTGATTTACACTCAAGGACCAGTGGCAGGAAAGGGAACTCCCTGACCCCATATTCAACTTACAAGGGATGCGACACATGATGTGACCATAAGGAGACACAATGGAGGGACATGAAGAAGAAGATAATGCAAAGCAAGAGCAAGAGAAGGAGCAAAATGAAGAATAAGTGGAGGAAGAGGCAACCATGCCTTTCACAAGGTGATGGGTCATCCACAAGTGTTCCAGAGGACATGGTGCTCCCAGCTCCATTACTCCACCACCTAGCTAGAATGATGACCCATACTCAATGGCAGGTATTTATGATATGTTACATCAAATCCACCAGGAGCAACAATAACAAATAAAAACATTGGTGGGTATCCAAGATGTCCAAGGATGACTATACTAGAACCAGTAGGCCATCTTTGAGAATAAGTGACTTCTCTTGGCCAATGAGGAGAATGTGCATGGTCGCCTGGAGAGGATGGAGAACTACTAGAAACCGTTCTTCAAAAACTTCTAGAGTCAAGGTTATTTTGAAAGCTACCTACAACCTCTAGAGATGTCGCAACAACCCCCGAATTTATAGGGCACTTTCTACTCCCATGACCCAAACATTCCACAATCACCACCATTTTAATCTGGTACCACTATTCCACCTCTTTGGTTGAATTTTGACTATGCAGACATAGACAAGTTCAAGCTTAGAGGGATACCAGAACAACTCTATCCTTTATTTGCTTTTTAATTTTATTATTCTGAGTTTGTAGGATCCACATCTACCTAGTGTAATCATGGAGCAATAGAAGCATGATTTTTGTCTTTGTCATCATAGAGTTTCTACTTCTATGATGGTGCAATGAATTTTTTTCTTAGTTGCTAAATACTTAAGGAAACATCACCCAAAGGAAGTGTATGGGTTAGTCAGCTTAAGGACATTTAATATGAATTGAAGTCTTAATTATCCATGAAAAGTGGATGATGATAAGGTTTGAGGCTAAAATGACCAAACAATTAACAAGACCTTAAATTGAAGTTTTAGAAAGAAATACTAAGCTTACCCTATTCATAGGTCAATAGATATTGACAAATAATAGCTTATGAAAGACATTTTCTCTTTATCTTGTGATTCCATCTATTTTTCATTCATTTGAGCCACCACCATAAGATGATCCAGTAACTCGAATTGTTCCTTTTGATTGCATTGCATAGCAAGATAGCTGACATGATAGTAAGTTTCTTTTTATTGCATTAGTTACAAAATGAAAAAAATAGAAAATCTTTTATGCTTATCATCTAGTTGCATAACAACCCCATGTAGACTGTATATCTTTTGCATCATTCATTCTTACACCATGTATTTTCTTCTAAAATTAAAGTGTAGGGATACACATCCATACCCCTCAAAATAAAATGAAAAAATATGTGATTATTATAGTGAAGCCAAAGCACACTCTTCAATCATGCTAAAATAATGGGCCAGTGAAAAAAGGAAAAAAATCCATAAAATAAAGAGGTAGAAAAGGATGATCTGAGCTCAGTTTTGAATCTCTCTTCTAAGGAAGTTGAAATCATGTACATGATGTATTCTTTATTTCACTCTCATCTGTCTGATGAGACCTTTAGTGCATGCATCATTCCACCCGTACCATTAGACATTAGGATTCATGCATTTACTCACTTTCACCTTGTGTAGGTTCGTCATGTTCATTTTTACATAAATGATCCAAAGTTAGTTGTGATTCTTCATAAGCCACCTACTTCATTACATCCATTTCTCTTATTGGTAGGCCAAAAATATGATTGACCTCCTCATTCATTTTTATAAGGAGAACTGCTTCCAATTAGTTTGGTAGTTAGGGAAGAGTAATGTAAACATGGAATCACATGAGGCACCAAGTCAATGCCATATTGACTATGATATTAACTGATCTATTGATAGTGTTTCACTAATCTAAGGGTGGACATCTTAAATGAATATTTTTGGCCGCTTAAGAGTAGTTAATTGTTTAGTGGTCAATAAGGGCTGGTTGGGGACCGTCAGGTGGGTATAGCTGGGAAAAGAAATTCATATTATCTGTCATTTTCTTGACTTGTTTCAAATAGATCTGAGGATATGTTGATCAAGGACAAGAAACATTTATGCTTAGGGAATTTTGATGCACTGAATAATTGTTGTTTTTTGCATGCTATTTCACTACATATTTTGTGCAGTTATTTCTTTTTGATATTATTTGTTGATTTAGCATTATTGTCATGTGACACTTAATTGCATCAAATATATTTAATTTTATTGTTCCATACTTATTTATCATTATTTGAGGAGGTATGTTCTAGCTTGTTGAATTTTAGGTAATTTACAAGAATTTATTCATCTTGATGCTACTAACATGTCTGTCAGTGGTACCAACATTTGAAGAAAAATAAGAGGGATGAATTAAATCAAATCTATGGTACCGACACATGAATCTATACTATCGACATTCTGATAGGATCACTCTGGAAATCACTCAGTGTCATTGGCTTTAATCAAAAATTCAACAACAGATATCAGGGAAAATCTTGGTGCTACCAACATCAACTCGATAGTATTGATAGTTTACAAGGGATCGTGAATCTGAGAAGGCATTGATACTATCAACACCCTATCGGTATTACTGACTTGTCATGATCAGGCCAGATTAAAGACTGATTTTAATCCAACGATTATGACTTAATGACACCCTAAGTCAATCCTATGACTAGGGGAGTGCGGCCAAACCTAATAGACGTGTTCTTTTCCATTGCACACCAGTGGCCAGTCGAGAGAGAAGAAAGAAGAGAAGAAGGCCATGTTCTGGATGATTTAGGAACCTCTAGTGTATAGATTTACAACCGAAAGATGGAAAAATGCTCCGCTCGTCAGAGGGAATCATCCAGACCATCTTCTTCAAGGGTTACTTTAGTTTTCTAATGTTTCCCCCATTATTCCTTTCTTTTCTCATGTGTATGATAATGGAAATCATGAAGGGCTAACTCCCTTTGTTCTTTAGGACCCGAGAGTATCCCGATTTTGTACTGTAATTGACATTTATGAGTTAATGTTTAAATTTCCCTAATTTATGGACATATTTCTACAATTGCTTCATGAATTATCTGTTCTTGATCACCATAGGTAATATATTAGACTGTTAATTTCTTTGAGAGAGGAATTAATGGTTGGACATGTCATAAAGGTATAAAACCTAAATCGTGCTTTGAGAGAAGTCTTACTGCTATGAATGGAATGTCCCAGAGGTATCATTAAAGAACCTAACTAGTAACTAAATTTCTACGAGAGTGACATTTGTATTAGAGTAGATAGTGAGTCACGATGCGAGAGTAGGTGATTCTTGCTACATGCACCTTGGTCCAGGGTTAGGAGAACTGAATATTAATAAATGGTGCTAATTGTAGTATAAAATGAGGTAAAATTTTAATCCTAAGGAACCCATTCATTCTGTGATAACAACCAACAATTTTAGTTCTAATTCCTACAATTTAGTTAATTAATCACCAATCACTCTTTTCCTTCAGTCTAGTTGATAAGGTCATTGTTACTAGTAATTTATGGACTCATGTTTTCCTTGTGTTCGATACACATGCCTTCTTGGGACTATATTACTTCGACACCTACATGTGCATTTTGTACGTGTGGTTTACACACATTAGTTTCTTAATTAGGATACCAAACCCTAAATTATATTAAGTTTAAAACTTCATGCAAACCAACCAAAATTGGGTTCTATAACCCATCCTTTCATCTACATCTCAAAATATTGATTGAAATTCATATATGTTTCATATACTTCTGATCTAAAACCCATTTTTGATGAATAATGCAAGACAAGGAAATTTTTTAAATTGACAAAAAAAATATACTTACCTTAATTGAGCATTAAGTGGATCGAGTGGGATCCACTAGACCTACCACATATCCTCCCTTTCACTTTTGACGGCCACATATAGCAGAACACCACCTTTATTTCATGTAGAGAAAATTGAGAAACCTCATTGCATGTGCTTAGCAAGGAGATGCCTACACCATACCTCCTAAAGTTTCTAGGAAACACATCTCGTTTCATCAAGAATTATGAACAAACCTGGAAGACTATACATGTCATAGGTTCACAAACCCAAACACTGAGTTGGTGAGGGTGCTGCAACAACTATGGTAGAGATATGCATCCATGCCAACCACCTGTCATCTGTGGATTGGCAACAGAAAAATGATCACTAAGCATTAGCCTTAGAATCAATTTGCAACTCAATCGTGATATATCAGTGTCCTAAAATTGGCAAGGAGATTGGATGTGCTGGTGTTAGTCTTTAAAGTTGATAGCAGTGGTGTTCGGCCACTTCTCTTAACTATAAGATGGTTGTAAGCATGCTCCTTATGCCCTCATGTGGCTATAAGGGTCATGTCCCCACTCCAGAGGTTGCTTTGAGTCTCCATCTCTCTATCAAAATGTCACCCACCCTCTTCAAAAATTTCTAGTTTCATGCGACTACCACATCATTCGCTTGTTGTCACAAGGTGTGAGGACTTCTACCTATAATAATATCCTCTGGTCATGGGAGGTAATGCAGATATTTTGGCTCTTTCATTGGACCCAGTAAGCACCGCCACAGTTGTGGGAAGGTCCCATAGGTAGCACTGTGTTTGTTGCCTATCTTGTGTTGTTCTACGCCACTGGTGGTTTGTAGTAAGTCGTGGCTACAGCGACGAGGAAATCTTGCAATGTCTACCTTTCCTCAGTTTTTGTTAGAGGGTTGAGAACCCTTGTAGCCCTTACACAATAACCATTGGTTAGTTTCTCCAAGTATTATGGTTGTTTACTTGAGTGCCACCATCAACACTATTTGGAGGAAGGCAACGTTCTCTGGTACCCTATCTCTAAAACTGGTCTGCCATAACAACTCCTAACCTCAATTCTTTCTAATATATTGAAAAATTATTGCTAAGAAACTCCCTGCCACAATAGAATACTTATAAGTGCACAGATTGATGCTATTTCATAAATGACAAAAAGGAAAATACAATATATTAGTTCTAATTTGATTGGCTTTATCTCGTAATTTATTTAGTATATAAAGTAATAACCAAATTTCACAAACTTTTCTAATGATAGATATACTCAACCACTTTGAGTGTCTCCAAAATCACATACAAACATGTAAAGTGAAGATAGTAACCGAAAAATATTTGTAAAGTTATCCAACAAAGCTCTAGGTAATGCAACCTCTACCACTTATCTTTCAATATGTATAACTGCCACTTGATAAACCCAATGGAATGAAATTTTAGAATGAACTTGTAAGAACACACATTTCTTTCCTTCAATGGCTTTATTGATAATTTTTTGACAAAGTGATTTAATGAAATACTTAAAAAATGTATGTCGTTGTTTGAAATAAACTCATATAGGTCATATTATACAATGGATGGATTTTTGTTTCAAAGAATGGTGGAAAATAAATGCTTTAGTGAAACATTTGGCTAATTAAGCTCGATAGTAAATTTGAACAGGTGTAAAGAATGTTTGCTATTTTTATATTTTCCTTTTTTCTTTTAGTAATGTATGACTTGGAGATCAAATTTTGGGTAAGTGGATTTCATAATTAAAACCCATATTTTAAATCTAAGTAGGTGAGGGTATTAATGAGTCACTCTCGTGGAGAAAAAGGATAATCCTAGTAGCCTATGGAAATCATGAAGTTTTTGCCCTTTCGTGCAAGGTAGCTTTCAAGGCCAATAAAGAATACATTAATGTAGCAATTTTAATTTCCTACGAAAATGAGATGAGAGAGAAATAAAGAACAATATAGAATATCAAGTGATCAAGAGTTTCTTAGTAGTTTAATGATCTATTTATCCAATATATCTACATGCTTTCCATGATGTCTTTTAGTATTCCATTCAGGTATGATCCTATTGGGAAGAGACATGGTCAAATCCGAAGTTCTATGACAGGAAAGAAATGATTAGTTTTTGAAGCCATTACAGTTACCATAAGAAGGATATTAAATCTTGAAATTAATTTGCATGACCGGACCATTACTATTTGCTGCGTTTGAATCATGTTTATATCATCAGATCGTCCCCTACCTTGTGACCATGGAGGAAACAAACCATGACCCGTTGCCCATCTCTCTGTCTCTCTCTTCTCTTTCTCCTCGATTGATAGGTGACAGAAACTCAATCCTAGCAACTATATAATGGCCGTAGGGTGTTGGCTTCACCCTGATAAACCTGTCCTAGACCCCTATGGATCAAGGAGAATCCCTCCAAGGACCCCTCGCCCTGAAGCCCGCCAAGGACTCCTCGCCCTGAAGCCCGCCGCTGTCTTCGGCACGAATTCCCTCACCACGGTAGCGTGTGCCTTCATCTCCTTTTAGGCTGGGCTGGAGTATCGTGAAGAAGTAACGACGGTACCTCTCCACCCTAGTCACGACCCATAGACTGGCTTTCTTTGAAGGCTGCGAGGCCTTGGGACAGGGGCTATTCCATATAGATGTCTAAGATGGCGCTCTCATTCAGAGCCCGAGGGTCCAGTTGCAGCAGCGACGCTGAGCTACCCACGGAGCCAAAAGCATGCCATCTGCTAGGTCAGGAACAGAAAGAAGGTCGGCGGCCTCGGGCTGGAGGTGGAGGTTGTGACACCTTTGCAGCGACGGTGGTGGATGGAGAAGGAGCAGCGTAGCTTTTGGTTGCCCCCAGACTCTCGTTGAGGCGACCCAGCACCGGAGCGGAGGAACGCGGTCTAGGGCACGTTTGCTTAGGTGTATCTGGGTGGATTTATGTGAATGCTGCAATTACGCAGTCCTGGTAAAACTGATTTCCGGTTTTGGGTAATTCTGCAGCATAGTAATTTTATGTTTGGTTGAGTAGGATTGTCAGGCGAAAGTCTCCGGCACAGGTTGCTTTTTTCTATGACGTTGCAATGCGACGGCAACGACCGGTCTGCTGGATGATGGCGCCGGACTATTTTGAGGAGGCCCGCGTCCAGCATTTAAAGTAGACTTAAAATTAAAAGTGCAGGAGGATTATGTCCAAGACCCCTCTCCTTCAAACCAAACTTAATTTTTAAGTTGCTGGATGATTAAATGCAATCCAATCCAGCTAGATCCAGATAACCAAACGTCCCCTAGAGAACGCACGTAGGAGAAGAGTTATCCTAAAAAAAAAAAACCTGGAGAAAAGTATAATATGTTTTCAGGTAATGTAATCAGATTGACCATTAAAGTACAATACTTATTCCCTCCTTATTTCCTCACATTTTATTTTATGTCACAAATCTATAAGTATTGTACATTTTATCATTTATATTAACTTTTACATACATTCCAAATGTAGTGTTTGATAAAAATCATATACAAGATACCCCACACATTTACAAGTACTACAATACTAACAGTCAAATTTTGTAAAATAAAGTATACTACTAGAAGTAAAGTACTAACAACCACATTCTATTTTTTTAAAGTATTCACATTCATAATATGTATAGACGTAAAATACTAATTATCTCTTTAATTTTCACATTCAAAATTCTCTCACAAATTAATAAGTATTGTATATTTTATCATTTATATTAATTTTTGTATACATTTAGACTGTAGCTGTAATGACCCGTTTTCAAATTAGTCATCTGATTAGGGCTTACTTGGATAATTGTATGCTTAATTAAGTTGATCATTTTTTAAAGCTTTATTAGTGATGGTAGTTAAATTTTCATGTTTTAAATATAATGAGAAGTTTTAATCATACTTTGATTCACATAATTAGGGTTAACATTTCAGAAACCCTAATCGGCCGAAATTAGGGTTTTGGTGATATATGAATACAAAATTTGATAAGTATAGTGTCTCACTAAATGATTTTTAGTATTTTCTGTGTAACTCTGATTTAATTCAAATTTGGATATGATTTGTATGTATACAATTTGAACCATCTTGAAAAATATCAGAATTTTTTAAGCATATTCTGACCTGTTTATTGGTCGAGTTTCAAACTCGACCGATCATATTTTCAGATTTATACAGTAGTGTGATAATTGAATTTTATATTTTTATTGGTACATCCAATTGATCTCAAATTTTAATTGTACTTGGAAAACTCAATTATAGACACCCTGTTAAATAGGCGTAATTTCTAGATGACTTTTGATCTCTACAGTGAGGGTGTCGGTCGAGTTATGTGCTGGACAAACTCGACCGACCATGCTACTGAATGCAATATAACAATGGGTTATTTGATTTTTATTTATTTATTAGTAATTCCAAATGATCTAAAATTTTTACTGTGTCTTACACAATCAATTTCAGACATTGGGTTAAAGTTTCATAATTTTTGGTTGAGTTTTTCATTTTGAAACATGTAGTTCGGTCGAGTTCTGAGAGAGACAAATTCGACCGACCAGATTTTTCTAGAAAAGTAAAAATGACTGAAAATGTTTATAATTAATTATTCCAAGCACCTTAATGAGTATATAGGACTCTATTACGACCCAAGAACCTCTCATTTCCGTCCCACACTTCATAGCTTCGTAATTCTTGAGAGAGGAGGGGATTTTAGGGTTTGGAGAATCTGAAGTGGAAATTTCATATTTCTGGATTTTCTCTTTCCAAGGTTGGTAAATTCTGTATAGATTATAAATCTTTACTAGGTTTATTTGCTTCTATTCCCTCCTATGTATAGAACTCGTCACTCCCCTGATTTGGATCAAAAGAATCCAAATTGATCTCTTCTTTCATTCTTTCTTCTTCAATTCTTCTTTTTCTAGGTTCTTGAGTGAAGAGGAGCAGGAAGATTCTGTTTTCTTGAAGCAAGGATTTGATTCAAGAATTAGCAGTAGTAGCTGGGCTACGAATTTCAGGTGTTTCACACCTGAGGTGAGTGTTTTTCTCCCTCCTAAGTTTTGTATCCATGTTGAAAGCCTAATTCAATGCGGCTAAAACAATCAGAAACCTTATTTATATATGTATGTGATTGGATTTGATTTGGGAAAGATAATGAGGAATCCAATTTTACTGATTTTTATTATTTCTCATTAATTGAAACATGATTAGTTCTTGTTATATTGATTGAGGATGCATGGGTATTCTTATGGGTAGATGACTATGGTATTTCATGTGAATTTTCCTAAAAATCAGCCCAATGGCCGATATGCTTGGAATTGAATTGACATGTATAAAGTCATATCTGAATTGTGCTAGATTGTATTATACAAGTGTATTGTTGAATGTTAATGGATTTGAATGACCACATATCCTGATTAGGATTTTTGTTGAGGAAGTGAATCAAATGGGTCAATTAATCGATGTATACTCATGATTGATGAATGAAATGTGTGAAAATGGAAACTAGGGTTTCCATGTTTGTGAATAACCTTAATGAACCCTTGGGTCATGATTGTATTACTAAATGATATGATTCTTATGATATGTTGAACTAAGGAATGACTTCTTGAAAACCCTAAAAGTTTATTATTAATAATATTATAAGTGATAAACCTAGAACTTGTATATGATGTTTGAAATGTGAGAAAATGATGAAGTTGAAGGTATTAATCCTTCAATTGAATATGATGAGTCTTACTATATCATCTAAGTCTAATGTAATTGTTTTAGTATAATAAAGAATGATAATTGTTGAATATAGGAATGACATTAGTAGTCAACATTAAGGTACACTTATCTGAATATAAGAGACAATATGAACAAGATGTACGTAATGGTGATTGCAAGATAAAGATGAAACTAATGAAGATAGTATGATGAAGTATTTTATTTTTTTATTTTAATTACATGTGGCTTAACCCAAATTAAATGAAATATACTAAGAACTATAATTTGATAAATGTTATGTAGAAGAGAAGCATTGTATGTAAAGTGAATCAAGAAAGATTGGTCCAGATAATGTAATGAACATCAAATGAAAGAAGTTGAGACTACTGAGTATAAAATGATGGATAAAGATAGGAATTAATAGATGATTCTAAGAATGTAACTCTTACCCTAAAATGATGAGTTTGATGATGCTAGTGAATGATAATATCAAATGGGGAATTAAGAGATGCACATAATTGTAATTGAATTCAATGAAAAGATGAAAGTCAAGTATTTGAATTGATTTATAAGAATGTGTTCTTGAATTGTGAATTGTACTCTGAGAATGGACTAATAATACAAACTTCAATTGATAGTGAACATGTGATGACTAGTAACCCCATATGAAGAATGCAAAAAAAAAAAAAGAAGAGAACTAAGTCTTGTATGCATGTGTATGCATGAAATTTATTGGCATCTATTCAGATTGTATGGAACATGCATATGTTGTATGATAAATCTATTCTGGGTATGAGGAATGATACATGATATCTATATGCTTTTACTGTTGCTAGTTTTAATGCCTCTGCTAATATTTGTTTAGAACTGTGATGTACAATGAGCTGATAAGATTTATGTTGAAATGGAATTCAATATGCACTCCTTACATTGAGAAACCCTAATAAGGGTAAATGTTGCATAATGAGATTATGTCTAGGGCTGAAGGCCCAATGATGATGATAAAACCCTGATGGGGTAGATGATGGACAATAAGATTATGTCTTGGGTTGAAGGCACACTATTGATGATTGCTATGAGTTGATGTAGAAGATAGAAATAATCATATTTGTTGTAATCTATAGACTTATTGTGCTTCTTGCTTTGATCATTGCTCTTATTGATAAACTTAATATGTTTCATGTTATTATAGTTACGCGAGAATACACATATATGATACATGATGTTTTGAATTCTTGTAAGATGAGTAAAAGAGATTAATAACAAGTGAAATGAAGGAACATCTAGTTAGGTGCCCTGAACACCGTGAGTTTCCCTCGAGGACCACACTGGGGAAACAAAACGGATCTCCTTGTAGTAATCGATGAATTATGAGAAGGATTTTCAGAGTGTGGATCGAAACCTTAAAGGTTAGACCACCAGGATTTAGGAGTGAGTCATCTGGAGTGGCTCTGGCCCTAAATCCTTTTTGTGAAAGTCTATGTCCAGATGGAATAGACTATGTTGAAATGAAATATGTGAAATGTGAAATGAAAAATATGTGAAATACTGTGATATGTGATATACTGTTTTGCTGGTTCCTATCTCGTGTACCCAAGATGTGGATGTGAGCCTCTTTAGGCAACCCTGAGGTGGCCAGGGTCTGTTGTTGATATCTTAGGGTGGCCGGCTAAACCCTAAGATAGTGACAGTGAGTCGTTGACATGAGAATCAAGCGTGGCGACGTCTACTTGGTGAGGTACAAGCCAAGTAGTTTCAGGGCAAATGAATAAAAGATGATAAGCCAAGTAGAACATGATTTGAATGGTTGTTACATTCTTTGTACTGCTACTTGATGATTTGTTATTGTTGATTATGCTTCTTGTTGAGGAAAGTAATCATGTTAATATGGATATTTTCTATTTCATATTATGATATGTCATGCTGACAAGTTATAAATGATGGGATTTATATCCATTCTGAATATGAGTTGGATTGCTTGCTATTTGATAGTATTGTTTGGTCAAAATGTTTTATGTGTACTTCAGCTTCAGGACTACAAGATGTGTTCCTGGTCCGGCTAGTGGAGTGTCACAAAGATAATGTTATTGTTATGTATTGGTTCAAAATGCTTAGAACTTGACTTAATACTCATGTAGTAAGATTCTTAATCTGAACTAGAAGTATCTGTTGATTTGTTCATGTCCAGCTGGTGGAGTGTCACAAGGGTAATGTTATTGTTATGTATTGATTCAAAAATGCTTAGAACTTATCTTATTTCACATGCAGTAGGGCTCTTAATCTGAATTGAGAAATATCTGTTTATTTGTTCATAGACATGCTCTAAAAGATGTTTCAAGGTTATAATTGGTTCAAGTGATTGCCTTATCTGTTGGATTAGATTACCATTGCAAGATAGATTTGACTCATTATATAACTATTTGCTATACTTTCCAATATTTGCATGTTTCTTTTAAGTTTTATACTTAATCTGATGTTGATGCATGTACCTAGCTTGAGTGGGAGGTATCCACTCACTGGGGCTCTATATGAGTCTCATGAGGTTGATTCAAAATGTTTTTAGGTATAATGCTATCCAGCGGAGAGGTCGTGACAAAGAAGATATAAATAGTATAATCTAGATAGATTAGAATGTCCCTGTACTCTCTCTTTCCCGGGATGGGTTGTAGATTAAGTTTGTTCATCAATGTACATGTATCTGATGTAAACTGAACCACATATGAGAACCAGATTTGATTCTAGATTTAATGGAGTTGAATATGATTGTGATACCTGCATGTAATGTCCTTGATGTGACATTGATTTATGAGTTTGTGAACAAAGAAAAAGGAAAAAAATATCTGTGTTTTTCGTATAATGTTTAATCGCCTTTGTCGAGAATTCATTGTTTATTTCATAATCTGGGTTTAGATTTTGGGATTATCTCTAATGGTTGGTATTTATGCTGATCAAAAGAGTGGGTCCTGACAGATGTGGTATCAGAGCCTAGGTTAGATGAGTCTACAGGGACAATAGGATCTTGGATTAATTGATAATGTCGATGTTGAATATAACTTGAATGATGTGCATACTGACTGAACTCAGTATCCAGATATTCTGGTCAAGTATTTGGGTATTGAGCTAAGCTAGTATGGAACTGCCGACTATACTTCTTCTGGATGCCCTGACCTAGTATATAGATGAATATAGTTTGGCAGTATAATAAGATACATGATGAAAAAGAGAAGAATGTGAATAAAATGGTGAAAGAGAAAAGGATTTTATAATTCAATATGGAACCTATGGAAAGCAAGAAATTTCATATTAGAAAGATGAAAGCTTAATGGATTATGAAGACAATCTCAAATGAGTTTAAATTTGAGTATGAAATATGAAATTGTGAGAAAACGCTATGAACTATGATGCATACTAGATGATCTTCTTTATAAAGGAAATTGATGAATGTAGATGATAATATGTGAATCAGTCATAATCTTAATCCATGAGTTACACAATAAAAAAAGAATGTGAAAGGTGATGTGAATCAGATCTTGATAAATGATGTATTACTAATATCTTTGAAGTAAGTGTTTGTAATACTCAAGGAGAGATATGATGATGACATAGGATGAAATATACATCTAATACAAAAAAAAGATGTCATATGAAAGAAAGATAAACTGGAATACTTTCTAACTGGATGTTGAGAGAGATGAATGATTAGATGATATTATATTCTTTTGTATCTTTTCTTAGATTTTGGGATGATATCCTAAAAGGAGGGGAGAATTTGTAATGACCCATTTTCAAATTAGTCATCTGATTAGGGCTTACTTGGATAATTGTATGCTTAATTAAGTTGATCATTGTTTAAAGCTTGATTAGTGATGGTAGTTAAATGTTCATGTTTTAAATATAATGAGAAGTTTTAATCATACTTTGATTCACATAATTAGGGTTAACATTTCAGACACCCTAATCGGCCCAAATTAGGGTTTTGGTGATATATGAATACAGAATTTGATAAGTATAGTGTCTCACTAAATAATTTTTAGTATTTTCTGTGTAACTCTGATTTAATTCAAATTTGGATATGATTTGTATATATAAAATTTGAACCATCTTGAAAAATATCAGAATTTTTTAAGCATATTCTGACCTGTTTATCGGTCGAGTTTCAAACTCGACCGATCATATTTTCAGATTTATATAGCAGTATGGTAATTGAATTTTATATTTTTATTCGTACATCAAATTGATCTCAAATTTTAACTGTACTTGGAAAACTCAATAATAGACACCCTGTTAAATAGAAGTAATTTTTGGATGACTTTTGATCTCTACAGTGAGGGTGTCGGTCGAGTTATGTGCAGGACAAACTCGACCGACCATGCTGCTGACTGCAACATAGCAGTGTGGTATTTGATTTTTAATTGTTTATTGGTAACTCCAAATGATCTAAAATTTTTACTGTATCTTATAAACTCAATTTTAGACATTGGGTTAAATTTTCATAATTCTTAGATGAAGTTTTAGTTCTGAAACATGTAGTTCGGTCGAGTTCTGAGAGAGACAAACTCGACCGACCAGATTTTTCTAGAAAAATAAAAAAGACTGAAAATGTTTATAATTAATTATTCCAAGCACCTTAATGAGTATATAGGACTCTATTACGACCCAAGAACCTCTCATTTCCGTCCCACACTTCATAGCTTCGTAATTCTTGAGAGAGGAGGGGATTTTAGGATTTGGAGAATCTGAAGTGGAAATTTCAGATTTCTGGATTTTCTCTTTCCAAGGTTGGTAAATTCTGTATAGATTATAAATCTTTACTAGGTTTATTTTCTTGTATTCTCTCCTATGTATAGAACTCGTCACTCCCCTGATTTGGATCAAAATAATCCAAATTGATCTCTTCTTTCATTCTTTCTTCTTCAAGGTTCTTGAGTGAAGAGGAGCAGGAAGATTATGTTTTCTTAAAGCAAGGATTTGATTCAAGAATTAGCAGTAGTAGCTGGGCTACGAATTTCAGGTGTTTCACACCTGAGGTGAGTGTTTTTCTCTCTCCTAAGTTTTGTATCCATGTTGAAAGCCTAATTCAATGCGGCTAAAATAATCTGAAACCTTGTTTATATATGTATGTGATTGGATTTGATTTGGGAAAGATATTGAGGAATCCAATTTTACTAATTTTTATTATTTCTCATTAATTGAAACTTGATTAGTTCTTGTTATATTGATTTAGGATGCATGGGTATTCTTATGGGTAGATGACTATGGTATTTCATGTGAATTTTCCTAAAAATCAGCCCAATGGCCGATATGCTTGGAATTGAATTGACATGTATAAAGTCATATATGAATTGTGCTAGATTGTATTATACAAGTGTATTGTTGAATGCTAATGGATTTGAATGACCACATATCCTGATTAGGATTTTTGTTGAGGAAGTCAATCAAATGGGTCAATTAATCGATGTATACTCATGATTGATGAATTAAATGTGTGAAAATGGAAACTAGGGTTTCCATGTTTGTGAATAACCCTAATGAACCCTTGGGTCATGATTGTATTACTAAATGATATGATTCTTATGATATGTTGAACTAAGGAATGACTTCTTGAAAACCCTAAAAGTTTATTATTAAGAATATTATAAGTGATAAACCTAGAACTTGTATATGATGTTTGAAATGTGAGAAAATGATGAAGTTGAAGGTATTAATCCTTCAATTGAATATGATGAGTCTTACTATATCATCTAAGTCTAATGTAATTGTTTTAGTATAATAAAGAATGATAATTGTTGAATATGGGAATGACATTAGTAGTCAACATTAAGGTACACTTATCTGAATATAACAGACAATATGAACAAGATGTACGTAATGGTGATTGCAAGATAAAGATGAAACTAATGAAGATAGTATGATGAAGTATTTTATTTTTTTATTTTAATTACATGTGGCTTAACCCAAATTAAATGAAATATACTAAGAACTGTAATTTGATAAATGTTATGTAGAAGAGAAGCATTGTATGTAAAGTGAATCAAGAAAGATTGGTCCAGATAATGTAATGAACATGAAATGAAAGAAGCTAAGACTACTGAGTATAAAATGATGGATAAAGATAGGAATTAATAGATGATTCTAAGAATGTAACTCTTACCCTAAAATGATGAGTTTGATGATGCTAGTGAATGATAATATCAAATGGGGAATTAAGAGATGCACATAATTGTAATTGAATTCAATGAAAAGATGAAAGTCAAGTATTTGAATTGATTTATAAGAATGTGTTCTTGAATTGTGAATTGTACTCTAAGAATGGACTAATAATACAAACTTCAATTGATAGTGAACATGTGATGACTAGTAACCCCATATGAAGAATGCAAAAAAAAAGAAGAGAACTAAGTCTGGTATGCATGTATATGCATGAAATTTATTGGCATCTATTCAGATTGTATGGAACATACATATGTTGTATGATAAATCTATTCTGGGTACGAGGAATGATACATGATATCTATATGCTTTTACTGTTGCTAGTTTTAATGCCTCTGCTAATATTTGTTTAGAACTGTGATATACAATGAGCTGATAAGATTTATGTTGAAATGGAATTCAATATGCACTTCTTACATTGAGAAACCCTAATAACGGTAAATGTTGCATAATGAGATTATGTCTAGGGCTGAAGGCCCAATGATGATGATAAAACCCTGATGGGGTAGATGATGGATAATAAGATTATGTCTTGGGTTGAAGGCCCACTATTGATGATTGCTATGAGTTGATGCAGAAGATAGAAATAATCATATTTGTTGTAATCTATAGACTTATTGTGCTTCTTGCTTTGATCATTCCTCTTATTGATAAACTTAATCTATTTCATGTTATTATAGTTACGCGAGAATACACAGATATGATACATGATGTTTTGAATTCTTGTAAGATGAGTAAAAGAGATTAATAACAAGTGAAATGATGGAACATCTAGTTAGGTGCCCTGAACACCGTGAGTTTCCCTCGAGGACCACACTGGGGAAACAAAACAGATCTCCTTGTAGTAATCGATGAATTATGAGAAGGATTTCCGGAGTGTGGATCGAAACCTTAAAGGTTAGACCACCACGATTTAGGAGTGAGTCATCTGGAGTGGCTCTGGCCCTAAATCCTTGCTGTGAAAGTCTATGTCTAGATGGAATAGACTATGTTGAAATGAAATATGTGAAATGTGAAATGAAAAATATGTGAAATACTGTGATATGTGATATACTGTTTTGCTGGTTCCTATCTCGTGTACCCGAGATGTGGATGTGAGCCTTTTTAGGCAACCCTGAGGTGGCCAGGGTCTGTTGTTGATATCTTAGGGTGGCCGGCTAAACCCTAAGATAGTGACGGTGAGTCGTTGACACGAGAATCAGGTGTGGCGACTTCTACTTGGTGAGGTACAAGCCAAGTAGTTTCAGGGCAAATGAATAAAAGATGATAAGCCAAGTAGAACATGATTTGAATGGTTGTTACATTCTTTGTACTACTACTTGATGATTTGTTACTGTTGATTATGCTTCTTGTTGATGAAAGTAATCATGTTAATATGGCTATTTTCTATTTCATATTATGATATGTCATGCTGACAAGTTATAAATGATGGGATTTATATCCATTCTGAATATGAGTTGGATTGCTTGCTATTTGATAGTATTGTTTGGTCAAAATGTTTTATGTGTACTTCAGCTTCAGGACTACAGCATGTGTTCCTGGTCCAGCTGGTGGAGTGTCACAAAGATAATGTTATTGTTATGTATTGGTTCAAAATGCTTATAACTTGACTTATTACTCATGTAGTAAGATTCTTAATCTAAACTAGAAGTATCTTTTGATTTGTTCATGTCCAGCTGGTGGAGTGTCACAAAGGTAATGTTATTGTTATGTATTGATTCAAAAATGCTTAGAACTTATCTTATTTCACATGCAGTAGGGCTCTTAATCTGAACTGAGAAATATCTGTTGATTTGTTCATAGACATGCTCTAAAAGATGTTTAAAGGTTATAATTGGTTCAAGTGATTGCCTTATCTGTTGGATTATATTACCATTTCAAGATAGATTTGACTCATTATATAACTATTTGCTATACTTTCCAATATATGCATGTTTCTTTTAAGTTTTATACTTAATCTGATGCTGATGCATGTACCTAGCTTGAGTGGGAGGTATCCACTCACTGGGGCTCTATATGAGTCTCATGAGGTTGTTTCAAAATGTTTTTAGGTATAATGCTATCCAGCGCAGAGGTCGTGACAAAGAAGATACAAATAGTATAATCTAGATAGATTAGAATGTCCCTGTACTCTCTCTTTCCCGGGATGGGTTGTAGATTAAGTTTGTTCATCAATGTACATGTATCTGATGTAAACTGAACCGCATATGAGAACAAGATTTGATTCTAGATTTAATGGAGTTGAATATGATTGTGATATCTGCATGTAATGTCCTTGACGTGACATTGATTTATGAGTTTGTGAACAAAGAAAAAGGAAAAATTATCGGTGTTTTTTGTATAATGTTTAATCGCCTTTGTCGAGAATTCATTGTTTATTTCATAATCTGGGTTTAGGTTTTGGGATTATCTCTAATGGTTGGTATTTATGCTGATCAAAAGAGTGGGTCCTGACAGTAGTGTTTGACTAAAATTATATACAAGGATACACACACATTTTACAAGAAGTACAGTACTAACAGTCACATTTTGTAATACAAAGTATAGTACTAGATGTACAGTACTAGAGGTACCATACGAGACATAACAACAATACATGATTTGATGATTTTGTTAGTACTGTACAAGACATGTCATGTATAAAAGAATGTTGATAGCCACATACAATACCTATATAAACTAATTCACATTTCACTAAAAATATACACATTTTACTAAAGTACAATACCTTCAACTATTGTTTAAGAATAGTTAATCATTTCTCCTTCATTTAAAGGTATACTACTAAACTCATTACTAGTGTAAATTTAATCATATCAATAGATGAACAATTAGCTATTGTACATGATTTGGTATGAACACGTAGGTGATGTATTGTACTCATGAGTATTGTACCCAGAACATGTGTATGATATCCTAAAATATGGATACTATATTTCTCTTATATTATAATTATTACAAAGTATGTCAACACTAGTCTTGTTGAAAAGTATTTTTTACAAAGATTCTAATGTAATTTATTTCATCAAAAAATACACTCCGGATTTAAAGTTATGGATAAAAACATTTTCTCTCTCTTCTACTTTCCTCATCCTTTATTGCTTTAATTGTTGCTGACTGTATGGGAGGAAGTGTCTGCTCCCATCTCCAAAACCAGGTGGGTGTGTGGGTAGGTAAGTGACTATGTCTGGAATTTTTCTAGGAGAAAGGAGATAGATCCCCATGTTGTTGGAAGACCAACCTCTTCATGGGTTGTGGTTGTAGGGTAATGGTATGGGGGCTAGAGTTAGCTCAGTGACTGTCTAAGCCACCATATGTAAGAAACTATTTTAGCTAATCCCTAATGTCTTTTACATCTTGCAGAATCCATAAAAATTACTAGGATTATCAGATTTAAGTAATGTTATGTATGGAATGGATCACGGGAACAAGGAGAATCTAATACATCTAGTTTAATGCCTCATTATGATCCTAGTTCAAAAATGTCATCAATATATGAATAAACATTAGATTTGATAAACAATATATTGTACTTGTTAAATATGCTTACTTTTATAATCTAATTCGATATTGTTTAAAGATAATGAGCTCTCAAGATTTGAATCAGATTAGGATGGTAATGATGAACATTTAGGATCTCAAAAATTTATTCTAATCAACCCTAAAACCATGTCAAACCCTAGTTGATTACTCATACCCTAATGTTCACCTAACTTAACCTACTAAATAAAAGAGTTGTATTTTAACCCTAGCAAGGGTTGTTTGGAATGTTTTATAACACATTGGGTGTTATTTGATATTTTCATATTAGGATGTGAAATTATTGAATCTTTTTGACTTGATCAACTTCTACACTGAATAAAACGTATGTGGGTTAATTATAAATAACCGATTCTATCAAGATTACCAGACTCATGAGTTTTTTGAGATTTTGAGATTCATGATGTATTATTTAAAAATGTTATCAAGTTATGTTGGATTTATGAAATAATATTTTTGCATTATCACTAATGGATAGCATACAACATTGTAACTAGTAACTCACAATGGTATTTTTGGGACAATTCTGAGAAAGGAATATATAATCATATTAGAAGATTCACGGAACTATAGGAGGTCAGGTGGAAGATTCCAAGAAATGGATATACACAAAGAGCCTCATGACAGGACACACACTATGAAATTTTAAATCAATGATCCAATTTTAGTACAAGAAGTTGAGTTAAACAAGATTATGGTTGAATATAATGTAAAACAAGAATTTATGTTATCTACAAATTATTTGGTTGATGTATTATATTGTTAGATTTACGCATATACTTTTGCTTGCACCAATGTACAATATGTAATATTTTGTTGACCACGTGTTTTGTTTTCTTGGAGTTTTAGATTGAGTTGGTGGTATGAAGAAGTATCCCTTCCATCAAGAATTAGAATAATACTAAGGGAGGAAACCCCACAGAGTTTTAGATGATTTTTTATGTTAATTTATTCAACAAATATTAGTTTTTTCCTTATTGCAAGAGCTTTGTGTCAATTAATTCATCAAAAGTACTTTGGTTTGGATCTAATTTTATTGCAAGTTATTTATTTAAATCTGGATCTGTGGTAATATCTAAATAATGACTTTTCCTTCTCGGTCCACCTTAATTGGAGATTATAGGAGGATGGGGTCATTATGGAACTTAACCACTATTACATCTAACTCTTGTTTTGAGAAATAAAAAACTCAACATATACTTTCTTGACCCCTAAATCGTAATATCAAAATGGGTTTCATTACCATGGTCATATGAATCGAGATCTTATCAATGGATCCAAAACACGCTTGAAGTGTCATAAAGCTCTATATATTCATTATGAGTATCAAATAGGGTTTTGTGACACCATCTTCTTTTACAAGTATCCATTGAATCTATTGACCTCATGGTCATTTTAATATAACATTATAGGTGTGAAAAGATCATTCAAACATACCTCAATCACATGACCCACTTAACACTTATTTTTCTATAGTGTTACTTCACAAGGGTTCCTAACACATATAATGGTGAAAAAATATGTGTACTAGTATCCCTACTTAGTTATGCATGCCTTTTCATGAACATAAACACAACTAAACTTCATATCCATATATGTTCACCAAATACTTACCATAAGACAAATCATGTTCTTAGAATACAATATAAGATCACTGTTGTTGGGATCTTGATAGTCATAACATCATAGACCCTACCTTTCTTTGATTTTGCATAGAATGAGGTCTATGATCCATATGTAATCTATTGGTTGAAATAGGGTGTTATAGTCTTATATCTTACAAACATGTAGGTTCCTTCTCCATATTTCTTGTAATCAGATTATGTTCCAAACCTTACAAACTAGGTTTTCTTATTCCCTATAGTAGTTTAGAATGTTCCTAGCCTTATTTTTTCTTCCCTAAATCAGTACATGGTGAATCAATATCATATTAGAAGGTTTCATGAAACAATTTCTTAGATCACCTTGATCTAAGCTTTACCCTTATAGGCAAAATGAATGAGATAATTTTGTTTAAAACAAAATTTCACAAATTTTTATGTAGTGGGGTAACAGACTGATCGAGGTGCCATTTGTAGAACCTTGTAGGAATCTATACAAGTCCTAGGGAGGGATGGTTTCATTTCAAGACATACATTTTGAGTTGTTGATCTACTATCATTACTTTTTTGGTTTAGATGTGCATTTGAGCTATTTTTAGTTATCTAACTTAGTTTTCCTTATTTTTTGGTAATTGGTAAACTTTTTTCTACCTAATCCACCTTTTGTTCAATTTCCAGGTACTTGTAACTTCATGGAGGTGTACGCTACTTCTCTCAAGACGTTTGTTTTGTGTTCTCATAAACAATCACACCTAGACTCAGTTTCTTACTTTGGTCCAATCATCTCAACACTCAACAGATCATGGCGACTCTATCATGTGTTTAACAGATACCACAAGGATTATTTGGTGGCTCAACACTCCTGCGCCCTAGAGCTTTTGGGTGAACCAGCAACCACGCGACTTCCAGCTGCAGGGGAGGGGTTTTCTGGTGGTCGTGGAGAGCCCTCCTCTCCCCCAGGGCACTTTCTCTCCACAAGGGCTCACAGGTATCCCTTTGCAGGTGGTTGACGGTTGAGATCTCCTCCATCTTCTCCTTGTGCCGCTGCTCTGGTTCTGGGTTGTGACCTGTGGATGGAAGGTGGCGTGTAGGTTCTTGAAGCCAGAGGCTATGAAGCTTCTTGAGGATTTTCTAGTACTGGTGGTAGAAATTGTTCCCCGCCTTCCCTGTTTCAAATCATATGAGCTTTGGCTCTCCCCTTCCCCTTCCTGGTCTTTGCTTGCATTTTTTATTTTCCTTTCTTGGTGTCTGTCCTGGCTTCGGTGGTTTGGTGATGGGTCGGCTTTACCAGAGGCAGTTGATTGCTGTTGTAGGAGAGTTTTCAGGGATTCTCAGTTAGGTGAAGGATGTGTCTGCTTGTTTGTGTTGGACCTCTTACATCTTATAGTAAGGCTCAAGATGGGGGGAAGTTGTGATGGGTTGGTTGTACTGGTGGAGTTTCTACGAACAGTACTCCCCACATATTCCTTTTACCTGCTTCTACTTGCACAAGCCAAACACTATCCATTGTGCTTTTCTTCCTCCTTTTTCCTCTGCCAATGTTGCCTATTATCTATTTCTTCCTTTTCCTGTGTGGTGCTGTTGTTGTTTGTCTAGTGTTATTTTCTTAGTTTCATTTCTATTTTCCTTGTGTTTGGTCGAAGCTTACCTTTGCCCTAAAATTTATGTTGTCTTGTGTTTTGTGAGTGTCTTGTCTTTGCTAAGCCATATGTGGAAAGATATTGGCATTTTTGATGACTCTTGTTCTAGTGGTTTTGGTTTTAGTACGTGGAGGTCCAACTATACAAGTTCTACCCATGATCGTGGAAGAATTCCATTTGAAAGCTGCTTTGGCTAGCTTATTAGGGAGGAATTTATGCAGAAGAGTTATAATCATATCTGATCAAACTTGTTTGTATATGTACCTCTTGCTACTAAGGTACCAAGATTGTTCTGGTTCTCTTGTCTTTGTAGATGTTGTAAGTCTTTCTTAATATAATGGCCATGATTACCTTAAAAAAAAGTGATACCACACGTCAAAATCATGGGTAAAATGCACCAATCATGAGAGTGGACATTCCTACTTCACTCACATGCTCAGGGTACATGATTGAGGGGATTTTGTACTCACATTTTCTACAGAAATGGAAAGGTATAAAAATAGTGATGGAAAATATCATGCAACCTCTTGGAACCCTAGTTTCACTACCTTCATGAAGTGAAGTCTTCCCAAGGATATTTAGATTATTGAAACCCTCTCCTATGTTTCCTCTCCAAGTTTCATGCCCTCAAAACCTTCATTCATCAATACTCACCTTCTCCTCAAATATCTCTCAATTGAAGTGAGAGAATCTCATGAAAATGAACCCCTTCACCTTCACATTTTCAATTTCCTTATCACTCATTATCACCTTATAAAACACTCTGAATCTATTATCCACACCCATTGTTACCATTTTCATTTGATTTTGCAACATTTACTCCACCTTAGAGGGAGGTCTCTCTATTTTTTGGATATTTTTAGTTTTCTCTAGATGTCTTTTGGCCATCAATCTTTGCAAGTGATTTCCAAGCACCACCAGATTCCACAACATACCAATCCATACATAATATTCCTTATAAAATCACTAATTTTTTCCCACCATTAGAGCCCCCTAAAGACCACTTGAGCATATTTCCACACATGTGGGGAGGAAGTTTATATCTAGTGGACTTTTTAGCTAAACCATTATTGTAACATACCAAAATCTACCCATTATGACTTGAGAAACCCTCATCCTAAGAATAGGAGATTAGTATGCCTAGTTTGTTAGATTTAACCAAACAAGGTTAATTAAATACCCTAACATTCTTGGGCATGCTAATTAATATATAATTTATAAATAATAAGTAATTCAAATTTTTGTACCCTAATGCATACTTAATGACCAACCCTAATATAGTTGTTTTAGATGATACTCATGATACATTAAGTGACTTTAGATTATGTAGTCACATCACAGATCATAATACACTTATATATATCTAATAACCTAAACATAACTTAATATGTGAATGAGTTCATAAAATACCTGTCACATTATTCACTAGTACACATATAATAACCTAAATGTGATTAATAAGGATTGGATGTCCACATACGTGCATAAATGGTTTGGATGGTACCTGACATGACTTATAGGTGGCATTGATAATAATTAGACATTGCATGTGAAAATAAATCATGAATGTGCCATTATTTGGGTTAATGTGACATTTGTGTATTTAATGAGAAATTAAAAAAAAACTTATTTCATGTGAGATAATCTAATAAAACTCTATTGTAAATAATAAGAGTACATCAAAACTCTAGATCCTAAATATTGAGGATAATGGTAAAATATAATAATATATATAAAGATAATTGACTTAAACCCTAATTGTACTAAAACACATACGAGATAATCTCAAAACCTACATCTAATCCAAAAATCATGTTATTTGGGTCTTCATTGGTCTAGATGCAATTTTTTAACTCAATTGGATTATTTTAGTTGTCTTGTTTAATTGGAGAAGATCATACTCAAAACATTCCCGATTACAATCAAACTATATTCTCTATCTATATTCCCAATTTCTAAACAACACATTGAGTTCTTGAGTTTTGTTTTCTTTCCTAATGATCTCATTATCACTCTTTGGTTTACTTATGCATGCTCGATTGTGGGACGTTAGATTTTTATCAAATGATCTTGACTTTGTCACCTACCTCTAGTAGGAGACTGTGAGAGAGGCACACAGTGACTGTGGTGATTCTCGATCTCTCTATCCTACCTTTTTTGTCGTCCTTGACATGATATTTTCACATATTTAACAATTCGTGCGTCAAGGTGAATCTTCCAAACCCTAGTTTTATTTGGTTTGGGTGACCCCACTCTCTAGTCGACAGAGTGTTCTCTCTAGTCCCCTATTTCACCCATGTTTCCTCTTCTTTCTCTTCTCCCCACCGCTCTACT
The DNA here is from genome assembly GCA_963693085.1 of Alisma plantago-aquatica. Lineage (NCBI taxonomy): Eukaryota > Viridiplantae > Streptophyta > Magnoliopsida > Alismatales > Alismataceae > Alisma > Alisma plantago-aquatica. Next base: position 168,348,831 of record OY856413.1, read on the forward strand.
CTCTTGGGCCACTATAAGTATGTCCTTAAACTGTCACTGAACCATTATACATTAGTACCAATCACCTCTCTCTCAGTCTCCCCCTCACTTAACACCCTAGATTAGCCTTGCTAGTATTGAAAAGATCAAGTTTGTCACCCTGTCTTTGGAGGATGCAAAATCTGGAGAGAGAGCTCAGAACCCTTCCTCAGACATTTGTGATGATGTCTTGATCTCGAATTCAACACTGTGTTAGTAATTTCTTTTACCCTTTTTCTTATGTATATATTGTGGGTTTTGAATCAGAGATGCGATGTTGGTGTCTTGCTAGTGTTTGTCATTGTTTCTCTTTCTTTGGCTCTATCTTGATGTGGTTGACCTTCTGAGATCTTTGATTTTTTTAGTTTTCTTCAGGTATGAGATACATTGTTCACCCCCATCCTGCTCCCATGGAACCATGGTGAGAGGTCACATAGGCTTCTCCAGCTATCATAGGACCCTTGTAAGGGATCATTGAGATCGTAGGGACTCTAGGAGCTCGAAGGTTGGGTTTTTGTTGAGTGTTATGCTTCCTACCTTGATGGTAATATGACTATTTGTAGTTGTGTATCAGTATTCATCACGTCCATAAGGTCTTTCGAGTTTGCATTATCCCTTATGAAGTCCTCTCCCAAGATTTAGTTTATCTACATACCAGTGGCATTTTAGTCTTTTTTTTCTCTCGATTATGTTTAAGCTGTGCGTGATTCATTTTTGCAAGCATATTGTTTTGCCTCTCATTTCATTTCATGACATGAGTGTTTTGGCCTTTTTGCCTATTTTTGATTTACAAATCAAGTGATTGAATTTGACTTATAAAATTCATAGTTGCATATTCATAATTCATTAAAAAAACATGTTTTCAAATAAAAAAATTAAAGTATATCTAGTGGTACTAGATTCATTGCCAAATTCCAATATGATAAATATGTGATTTTTATGTATTGGGATGTGTGGTATTCAACCCAAAACCAATTGGCGATGGGTCAAGGGACCACACATCTTATAAGTCATAGGACCTCCCGAGAGCGCAGTGGTGTACATGGGACTATTCCAGCATCCCCCCTCAAGTGTAGCCACTTTTGTGTGCTTGCACTTGTCATTTTAGATAGGGTGTGGTCCTCATACTTGTCTCATGGGGTCCTCTCTGATACCATATTAGAATGTGTGGTATTCAACCCTAAACCAATTGGCAATCGGTAAAGGTACCACACACTTTATAAGCCACATCACCTCCCCAGAGCTCAGCGGTGTGGGACTATTCCAACATTATGGATATTCCAAATTGGTTAGAGTTTCTAAATTCATAACTAATCATCTATAAGTTAGAAAATACGATTATATATGATATGAATTCAGAAAAATGTAATCTACAAGATTATATAGATTTCATAACCTAATTCATATATCACAAAAAAGTAATTCTTAGGGTTTATGCAATTAATGTAAACCTAGCCCTAATGTTATATATGCCTTTAATAGGTTGCTTGTGGTCCGAGATGGAATTAGGGTTTTGACCTTGAACATATGTAGACTTCATGTGAGTATGTTGCATTCCCTATTCCTCATATTGAGAAATTACGTATATTCCTCCTCTCTCTTTCTCTTGGTCCTATGAACAAATTAGCCTACACAAGCTCTCTTTCTTCCAAAATTTTATTTCATGTGAAATATTCTATGTTGATTATGATCTTGTGATCATCTTTATTTGTTGTATATTCTTATTGACTCTGAATTGTACTTTACTTCATTATAAACCCTAATTGTAGAAATGAACTATTTTTCCACTTATTTGGTATATGTTTCATGATTTCCATTTATGTGACAAAAATATCATTAATATGACTGAAATTTACTTACCTCTACTTTTTCATGTTTTGTGGTTCAGTAGACCTATAATTTTGTAAGTACTTTGGTTTTTATGGGGTTATGTGCCCTTATTTATAGGATGGAGGTTATGTGCCCCATACTCTGGTTGTGTACCCACGTTATATATATTTGGGAGTTTGGTTATGTGGCTTACTCTGTCAAGTTTTAAGGTTGAGCCTTAGCCACCATTGTCATTTATATTTTTCTAGTGCTATGTTTATCTCACGTGCATGTAGGTGGAATATCATTATGATCAGTTTTGTATCCTAAATTCTTTAGCTGTGATTTTGTGGAACAATATATTGTTTTATTACTAGCCAATATTTTTCCTGATTATCATATTATTACAATCCATATCCTCTTGATATCCGCTTGCACGGTACTCTTCCTCTTTTATGGGAAGCCTTGTCACATTTAGTGTCCTTTTTCCTTATATTTCCCAATATCTGATTAATATGCTCATACTAGCTTTTATGCTAATGATTTCAATTACTTTCTTCTCTTCTATTGTATTCTTCCAACCTATAACATACTGAATCTCGAGATCATTTGCAATTTAACCCATTTTTAAGTTTTCCATTTCCTTCATATCCTTTTGGTTCTTTTCCCTAAATTTTCTGATCTTTTCTATCCTCTTTGGCCTCAATGTTGATATTGAACAATACTTAATGATGTGATTTATATTTAACCCTCATTCATTTCAAGGAATGGGTTTTTGCACAAATATCTCAACTATTGTGTTAATTAGAGTCTAATATTGCAAAATGACCACTAATGAGATATAATCAGTAGATTTCATTAATTGAAAGTTTTTAATGGCTTTTTGGGACAAGAAATGGTAAACAATGTGGGTTTGAATAATGAGATATAATAAACCTATTTTCTTTTTCTCTCCTCCTAGGTGGCAATAAAGTTTAAAAGAGAATAATGTGGTGAGATATGACACTTTAAATTAATATATAATGTCTATCTCAAATATTTACCCCAAAGATTTAATTAGAAAACCTTTTCATATTAATTTACCCATTTTAATACATTAATATACACAATATTGGCCAATATAGTGGTTAAGGGTCATATCTTGCGTAAAATGAAAATCTCATTACATAGCATTAATTTATATATTAAAATTAGCCTATGGTCCATATTTGGGGTCATTTGATCAATGTTTGACCCTCCAAATGAATTAAACAAGAATTGATTATAGTTTCACTATGGTATAATTATTATTTGATTGATGCATCACATTTAAGCTATAGTTCTAGTTTAAATATAATCATGCATTACATTTCATCTCACACATGCCATTCTACATCCTACATTCAATCATCATGATCTAACACCCTTTACGAATCGATCCAACGACCCAGACTTTGTTTTCTACCCACAATCGTTTCACGGGTTTGGAGTTGTTCTTAGGCTTCTCCTTCTCTGATTCTTAACTCCACCATTAATGCATCTTGATGTGAGCTTTATTTTTCTTCATATTTGCCTTAGTCTCACAAAATTAGTGAGCCTTTACTCATCCCCTTTCCTACTCTAACGGCAAAAAGCCCAACTGGGCTCTCACAACCCTCACTGTCGAGAGTTTAAGATGATCCATTAGCTTTCCATCTTCCTATATAAGCCACTCGCCAACACCCTGAGGCTCCCACCTTCGCTCCTCCTCTTTCAATTTTCCATCAACTACCCTGAAGGTCCTCGACCTACCCGACCTTGCTCTTCGACAAGGTAGTCTTTGCCCTGGAAGCTCCGACCACATCATCCAAATTAAGATGATGGTAAGCATCCTTAGACCCTCTTCCCCCTTTTTATTTTGTCCTTTGGCCCCTCAATCACCCTAGTTTTTGTACCCTCTAGCTCTATCTAAGGTGCCTATTGGAAGTCGCTGTCAAACCTATTTGATGGCACTTCATTCACGAAAAGTAGCCCATTAGCTCCGCCTCGCCTCTAGAATGTATTTTAGACTACAACTCGTGTGGTTTGCCCTAGTTTCAATATTTCATCTTTCTCTGACCCCTCCTCTATCTCATGAAGTTGTCTCCGATGAACCTAGGGTCCAACACCTCTCTTGTTACAACCCCAATTTTTGGATTCTTTTGATGAGAAATGCAATTTCTCCTAATAAAGAGATATGAACAAATAATGGTGTGAATTGTTCGGAATGTATGGGTTTCATTTGGAATAGCCTTGTTTATTTGTTTGTTGTGTGGGCCTTGTTGTCTATTGATCCCAATAACAAGAAAAAGAAAAACAAAAGAAAAAGGAATTTATATAATAAAAGGAAATAAAAGATAATTCTAGAAATATGGAGGAAAAGAATATTCCATGAAATAATGGTATTGTTTTAATGAGATGTCTAAAAGGGAAAGTTGTGTATGTATAAGACATACCAATGGGTTTTCTTTTCGATTTGCCAAGGAAGGAGGACAATTAGACTAAAGAATATACCAAAAAGGGAGATGAATCAACAACCTAGATTTCAAGAATATATTGAGCAATAACTCAATACGTGAATCATAGTTATATGCCTTCCCTGATAGATTCCAGATATATGACCTTTTGTGAAAGGGCTGAGTTTCTCTTTGAGAAAGGAATAGAAAATACCTTACTATAAGTGGCTTGCCCAACGTGATAATAGTGGAAGTTAAGCTTTTTCTTTTTATGTGTGTTGTTTCCCAAAAAGAAGCAACAACCGATGCTCCCTAACTCTGTCATTACTCTCCTTCAAACCCTAGGAATTTTGGCTCACACCCTATATAAAGGAAGTGATGGATACGTGAATAGGGCACCCTAAAGCCTATTGTCATCACCAGTCATGCAAAGGAGATTCCTTTAACCCTAGTGCAAACCTCACCTCTATCCCAAACTCTGAACTTGGCGTCTGAGTAGACCCTAGCAATTCCGTAAGAGGAACCATGGTCACTGGAAGATCTGCCACGGTAGAAGACCTGATGTGGAGGACTTGACATCGCATGGAAGAACTACCCAGAGAAGTGTCCTCTGGAGGTTTCTTGTTTTCCAGAGAAGTGTCAGGGGGCGAAAGAATATCCTCCCCCCTCGTTCCTTCGTCAACCGCATTCTCCACCAAGGAGGTTTGCCCTGCAAAACACCAACCATTCTCAGTTCTAGTTCTCATCGCCCAGGCTGTTGTGGCCTTGACCTGCACCCTTGTCGCATGCGGCTGGGGGCTGCGAAGGGGAGGGAACCCTCACGCGGTCCAGTCATGCCCCGGAGGGTCGCCAGAGTGCGGTGGAAACCCATCGTGGTAGTAGTAGCGGGCCGTCGGGAGGAGGAAGACGATGCAGGTCACATTGGACCAAAATGCCCCTCTGACGTGTGAAGGAGCAACCAGCAACACATGGGTAATTTGGACTTTTCATTATAATTCAAGTCGACCCACGAGGTATGCGCATAAGGAGTAGGTTGCCTATGTGGCAGCACTCTATTGGTCCAATCATAATTATTTGCAAAAATCATAACTAATTCTAGGAAACTCGGATTAAGACACGTCTTATATGAAAATTTATTCTCAGAATGAGAGGAACACAAATAAATTATATTTGAAGCTTAATTCAGCTTTTATTTTAAAAATTATGTAAATATGCTATCTTAAATGGTTTAATTAATGAAAAACCCTTATATTTAGTGATTAATGAGTTAGGAGGGGTTATATAGATGTTTAAAGTTGATATTAACTTGTTGTTAATAGAAAGGGCAAATTAGACCCAAAAGAATGATCTTGATTCATAATTTGATTAATTTAGGGTTCCATGAACATAAATGAGCTTTAATGGGCCTTGAAACCCTTATTTTGATAATTATGACTCTTAATGGCTTTAATTGATCAAATCCATGAATGAAGCTGAGATATGATGATTCTAAGCTATTTTGAGTATAAAAGTTCCTAATTGTGGATAAATTTCTTAATTTGGTAATTATGGTTTTCTAGTGGATGAATGTGAAAGTAGAGATAAATAGGGTTCATATATGTGAATTGAACTATATGAAATATGAGTTGTCAATTTGAAAGAAACCATAGATGATAATTGTGCCTATGATGTTGAAATTAGGGTTTGTGAACTAAAAGAGCATTAAAAGTGATAAAAGTATAATGGAGGCTAAAACCCTAATAAAACCCTAAAGTTGGCCTAGAAATCCTAAGGTGGAATCCAAGTCGATCTTGAGAATGTTTTGAATAAAACAACGACTCTTGGATGTTATGCATTAATTTCAAGATATTGTTGATTGCTTGATTGATTGTTCTTGAATATTCTTGCTTGGACATCAAGTTACGCTGGATCACATATGTGGTTACGTTTATGGTTAATCACTTTAGTTTCACGGTGATTCTCAAATGTTTTATCGGTTGCCTGAAAATAACTGCTTGGGTGACTTTTATTTCATGCAACTATAAAGTGACTATGCTTATCACTATAAATATGTATACATGACTAGCTCAGATCCTGGTCCTCCTCTCTGGCTTTGCTAATGATGAAAAGGGTAACCTAGAGCATGGTCTAGGCTATCATGAGTAAGGGATTGAGCTATCTCTTGGTAGTGTCATGCGACTCTAGCATATCACGAGTTAGGGATTGGGCTACCTATGGGTAGTGCCATGCGACTCATCAACCCTAGGTATTGATATACCTATTAGGTAGGATCATGCAGGGTTAATTGGGATCTACCATATGAGAGGTAGTATCCAGGTCCACTGCTAGGACAATGCAGAGGCTAGGGTATGTATGGATTGAGTAGTTATGTTTAAAACATAAAGTTGTTTGTCAAATCATAATTGACTGCAATATGTTGTTACAATTAATTGCACAATTATTGTTTCCCCCACTTACCAGAATATTCATTTATGCTGACCGACATTTTGTTTGTCGGCATTTTAGGAACAAATCCCAAAAGGACAAATAGTAAATTGGCATTTTGTGAATACCTAAATAAAAGTGCAAGGAGGATCAGTTAGAATAGTCCCCATATGTGGATACAAGTTTAGAAATCCATGTTTTTCAAAAGGTATGCAAAAAGTTTATTTTATTACAGCTTTTCAGTATAGTTTGGTAAAATTTGATAATTATTATTGATTATTTGTCGAACCTTTGATTTGGAAATTGAGAAAATGGCTCTGATCTCTTGGTCTCCCTTAATTGGGGGTTAGAGGGAGGCGGGGTCGTTACATTTGGTATTAAAGCACTGGTTCCTCATTTAAGCTTTAGTAATTATTAAATTTTACAAATTTTGTAGAACCCAAGGGAGTTATTAGAGGATTTTTTGAAAGACATAGGTGTCTAGAAAAGGATCACGTCTGGGGGATGGTAAGATTTTCCTCCACACCGCTAGTCAGAATACGAGGACTCCCAGATATGTGTGACTGTCTGGCCAATGTCTTAGGATCTGACTCGAAATAAGATACCTTTAGGACTCTCTCATCTATTTTCATCCCTTCTCAACCCTAATTCTGTTAAGATTCTAAGGTTTACTGTTTTTTCTCTCTCTTCCTCACCCTCTTATAGATAGGGTATGCATGATAAGGTTAAGGAATCCTCCACCAAAATTAATAAAATGCATGTAAATAAGATGTCATTGACATAAGCTTAATAGTTTAATCGTAAACTAAAGAATAGATACATGCTTAGGTCATATGACATATGTTGTCATGCCCTCAGGAGAGACCTAAGGCTAGACCTCCTTGTCAAGAGGATGAGTAGAAAAAGTTAGTCTTGGAGGTAGAGACCTCCATTATAAGTAGAGACATGGCGCATCCTCTGAGGATGATACTAACCCTAACCCTAAGTGGTTGTTAGAGAGGGAGATGACACGATGAGTTAGATGTCATGATAGACCAGGTGTGTGGGTGGAAATGATTTTGGATGCCCATGATGATATGAGCCATGTGAGGTTGGGTGACCTAGTACCTTTGGCAATCCAACCCTGGAAAGGGTCGTGCATGTTAGAGTGAAGGATAGCTCCTTCAATGATGAGGTTAGTGAAGAACCTATAGAAACCCTATGGGCTTATATGAGCATGGCTTAGTATGCACCCAAAGTACGTCAATAGTGTGGGCAGTAGGTTGAAACCCTGGCCATGAGAGTATGTTGGATAGATTATGAGATAAACATAAAGGTATATGGATAATCTTGAGCAAACACAAGTTTGAACAAAGGCTTCACCCATGTATGGGTATGCTTGTGAGCTTGATTCACCTTCATCGAGGGAGGACCTCTAGTGGTAAGGCTTGTTGTGGGGTTAGCTCTAGAGATAGAGAGCAGGACCCAAGCAAGAAGGTTGGAGGCTTAGACTCTGAGATATAAGAAACCCTGAGAAGTTGGGTATGTTACAACCTAAGTGAATGGTTGTGGTTGCCTTGTGCATGGTACTTGTGGTATCTTGGTTGCCTTTAGAGGAACTAAACCCTAGAAGAAGGATGAGGCTACTACTAACTACGTATATATGATATAGGCACTTATCTGCTAAGGATAGGAAGAAGAGTTGCTTAGACCTTGAGGAGGTTTAGTAAAAAGTTGTGAGGACTTATACCTAGATGGTTGCCCTTGAGGAGGACTCAACTTTGAGGTGTTGCTTGAGTAGAAGGATAATAGGAAGTGCATGCCATACCTTGTACATGCTTGGTTCGTGGTTAAAAGGTTGAGCATGCAGTTGGACATCAGAAAAGTGAACCTAGGGTTCCTAGACCTAAGAGGGGAAGTACTGTACCTGATGCTCATGGCAAGATTTGAGTTTCTATATATTCAAGCATGGCACTCCTCATGTTTAGAGGAAAGGTAAACCCCTCAGTTTAAGGTGTATGTTTGATGAACCCCTCGCATATAGGTTGGTGACATGGGCATGAATGATGATGGTCCAATGTTGAGGAATGAGAACTAGTATGACCTATCATGGAGACCTAGCATGGTTTAGTAGGTGGTATGCTACATAGCTATGTGCCTTAGTAGCTTGCTAGGGCTAAGCATGTTCATGTTGATGTAAACCCTAGACATAAGAATGTTTGTGACCTTGGTTACTATCATGAGATAGTTTCCTACGATCCTGGGAGAGAGACCCTTCTATAGGGTGTATACCAGTTTCTGTTGGTTTTGGTTTAACCTAAAGAGGTCTCATAGGATCTTGATAAGCTAAGTGAAAAGTAAATAGTATGAGAATGAACATCTAGACCCATAGATAACCATCTCTAAGTGCATGTGGGTGTGTTACCATGGAAGTAACCGGTATGAGGCCTGACCAAGGTAGGCAGGTCACCATGACCCCTATGAAAGGATGTAAGTTAGACCACAAATGCCATGAGAGATGATGGAGACTTGGGTAAGGTTTCAAGTTGGATATGTACTATGTTAGAATCCTATGTCTATCCTAGGGTCAGGTAGAGGTAAGACTGATGAAAGTAGGAGTTGCCTAATTCCCTAGTTGCACATGACCATAGGGTAGGGAGGTAACAACTGTCATTGTCTGAAGGCCATGGGTTAGGAGATTGATCACCTTCATGAACTCATGGGACCCAAAGGGCAAATGAAGAGGGCACTCTCTAATGCATAAGGGAAGAGGGATGACCCCAAAAGTGTCAGCAACCTACAGACCTAGAGGAGATGACTAAGGATTGTATGATGACCCAAGTAGGTTCGAGACCAATTTTTCATGGAAGTAACTTGGATACTGAGATGTTCATGATGTTGATGCATGTGAGGAACATTTCAGCTTAGATTTGTAGGTAAACTGGAAATGTGGGATGTACCATCTCTACTCTTAGAATGGGAAGAACTCTGTATTTGGATTGCATCCAAATGCTTATTCCCTCTTATTATGGGAGTGAGAGATAGAACAGTAGGCATGCCATACACTAAGGATAAAGATAATGTGAGTGGAAATGTTTCTATAATGCATGAGGATGGAGATAATAACATACCCTTGTGGAGTGTATGACGTTTGGATGTTGTACAAACACCAAGAGAACTAAGGCAGTCATCTTATGAGGATTTTTTTATCATGAGCTATGTGGAACTTATGAACTATACAAGGTAGAGTTCGATAACTAAGAGATTAAGCTCTGAGTTTCCTTGATGAAGGTAGACTTAGAGTCTGAGATGAGATGATAAGTGGAATACAAGGTGGTGTATGTCTTCAACATTATCTTATACATAAGGATGTGAGGTGGTAATGGATGCTCTTCTTGAGATGTAGTGCCTCATTTAGCTAGAGCCTAGAGGAGGTTGTTAGGTTAGCCCTTAGTTTGAAAAAGGAGATATGTTTGGCTAACACTCAGATGTAACGAGATCTGTTGATCAAGTTAGTCATTGTTTGGTTAGCCAACCTAGGCCTTGATGTGATAGAAGGATGGTTGTAGAATTCAGATGCGCTTCTTTGAAAAAAGGTGATGAAACTCACGACTAGAGTGTTTTAGGGTTTCTGAGGAATCAACCTTAAGGAATCATGACATACAGGAGATCATGATTTTAAGTTCATCATACACCATGGTACTACTAAGATAGTAAGTGGTAGCAGTACTTTGATGCCTAGGATGAAAAGTGTACAAAGATGCATGTGGCTTGTCTCCATGCAAGCCAGGAGGTGAAGGACGAACACCTCTAACCCAATGAGTTGACATAAAGGATAAAGAGTCCACGAGACGAAATGGGAGTTCATCACTAAGGATGTTGTGGTAAGTCTCCCATTGACCAAGGAAGGTCAAGATGCAATATGGGTTATGATAGATCACCTTACCTAGATGATATAATCTAAGAAAAGAGAGAGCATTGTCAAGGAACAAATCCAGTTGAACTACATGTAAGAGATATTGTTCAACTACACCATGATGCGAGTTCAAAGATTCTTGAGTATGACCTAAAAGTTTTACTTCCATGTGGTGGAAGTAGGTACATGAAGAACTTGTTGTTAGTATAGTTTATCACCCCTAACTAATGGTTAGCATGATCCAGACTAGAGGGTTTGATGAGAGCATATGTGCTCACTCAGGGTGATATATGGGGATAGTTCACATCCTATGAAAGTTGTGATGATAGCCACCATAGCTAGTATCGGGATATAAGAAGCTCTGTAAGAGAGGTTGTGTCATATACCACTTCATTAATATGATGTGGTGAAGGAACCCCATGAAGGTCGGAAAAGGACCACAATGTGTGTAGGTGAAGTCACTTTGATCATGCAATGGCTAAAAGAGATCCCATGGGCGACATGAGTCGTGAGCTGATGCAAAGTAGACTGACATGCAGTTCACTGTGGGAAAATATGTGATATTAAAATCCGACCCCTCCGAGCTAGAGCTGAGACATATGAGTCCCCGATACATGGTTCCATTTGAGATGGATTGGTGGAGATGCTTGTGTATAGCCTTACCCCTCAAGATAATGTGATGTGTGATGTGTTCCATGTGTCCAATTTAGAGCACTATGTGAGGTACATGACCCATGTGTTGTGCAATAAACCTTGTGAGCCCCAAGGGAGGCTGCAATGTCCTGATTTGCCTATGAGATTATAGATGCCAAGGTGAAAGAAACTCAGAGAAAGGTATATGTGATGATAAAGGTTCTTTGGAAGCGCCATGGATAGGGTAAAGCAACATAGGGGCCAATGATGGACATGGAAAAGTCTTATCCTAAATTGTTTGTATGCTTGATGGAATTTTGAGGACAAAATTCTTATCAAAAGGGAAGGATGTTACAACCCCAATTTTTGGGTTCTTTTTGTTAGAAATGCAATTTCTCCTATTAAAGAGATATGAACAAATAATGGTGTGAATTGTTTGGAATGTATGAGTTTCATTTGGAATATCCTTGTTTGTTTGTTTTGTGGGCCTTGTTGGCTATTGAGCCCAATAACAAGAAAAAGAAAAATAAATGAAAAAGGAATTTATATAATAAAAGGAAATAAAAGATAATTCTAGAAATATGGAGGAAAATAATATTCCAAGAAATCATGGTATTGTTTTAATGAGATGTCCAAAAGGGAAAGTTGTGTATGTATAAGACATACCAATGAGTGTTATTTTTGATTTCCCAAGGAAGGAGGACAATTAGACTAAAGAATATACCAAAAAGGGATATGAATCAACAACCTATATTTCAAGAATATATTGAGCAATAACTCAATATGTGAAGCATAGTTATATGCCTTCCTTGATAGATTCTGGATATATGTCCTTTTGTGAAAGGGCTGAGTTTCTCTTTGAGAAAAAAATAGAAAATACCTTACTATAAGTGCCTTACCCAACGTGATAATAGTGGGAGTAAAGCTTTTTGTTTTTACGTGTGTTATTTCCCAAAAATAATTAACAACTGATGCTCCCTAACTCTATCATTCCTCTCCTTCAAACCCTAGGAGTTTTGGCTCGCACCCTATATAAAAGAAGTGATGGATACGTGACCAGGGCACCCTAAACCCTATCGTCATCACCATTCAGGAAAAGGAGATGCCTTTGACCCTAGGGCAACCCTCACCTCTATCCCAGACTCTGAACTTGGTGTCTGAGTAGACCCTAGCAATTTCATAAGAGGAACCATGGTCGCTGGAAGATATGCTGTGGTAGAAGACCTGCTGTGGAGGACTTGACCTCGCATGGAAGACCTAACCAGAGAAGTGTCCTGCGGAGGCTTCTTGTTTTATAGAGAAGCATCAAGGGGGTATGAAATCTCCTTCCCCCTCGTTCCTTCGTCAACCGCGCCCTCCTCCAAGGAGGTTTGCCCTGCAAAATATATACAAGCCATTCTCGACTCTAGTTCTCACCGCTCAGGCTGTTGAGGCCTTGACCTGCACCCTTATCACATGCGGTTGGGGGCTGGGGAGGGGCGGAAACCCTCGCACGGTCCACCCATGCCCCGGAGGGTCACCAGAGAACGGTGGAAACCCACAGTGGTAGCAGCACCAGGTCGTCGGGAGGAGGAAGATGATGCTGGTCACGTTAGACCAAAACGCCCCTCTGGCGTGTGAAGGAGAAACCAGTAGCATGGGGGTAATTTGGAATTTTCATTATAATTCAAGTCGACCCATGAGGTATGCGCATAAGGATTAGGTTGCCTACGTTGTAGCACTCTATTGGTCCAATCATATTTATTTGCAAAAATCATAACTAATTCTAGGAAACTCGGATTGAGACAAGTCTTATATGAAAATTGATCCTCAGAATGAGAGGAACAAAAATAAATTATATTGGAAGCTTAATTTGGCTTGAAATTCAAAAAGTATGTAAAGATGCTATCTTTAATGGTTTAATTAATGAAAAACCCTAATCTTTGGTGATTAATGAGTTAGGAGGGGTTATATAGATGTTTAAAGTTGACATTAACCTGTTGTTAATAAAAAGGGAAAATTAGACCCAAAAGGATGATATTTATGCATAATTTGATTAATTTAGTGTTCCATGTACATAAATGAGCTTTAATGGGCCTTGAAATCCTAATTTTGATAATTATGACTCTTAATGGCTTTAATTGATCAAATCAATGAATGAAGCTGAGATATGATGATTCTAAGCTATTTTGAGTATAAAAGTTCCTAATTGTGGATAAATTCCCTTAATTTGATAATTAGGGTTTTCTAGTGGATTAATGTGAAATTAGTGATAAATAGGGTTCATATATGTGAATTGAACCATATGAAATATGAGTTGTCAATTTGAAAGAAACGAAAGATGACAATTGTGCCTATGATGTTGAAATTAGGGTTTGTGAACTAAAAGAGCATTAAAAGTGATAAAAGCATAATGGAGGCTAAAACCCTAATAAAACCCTAAAGTTTGCCTAGAAATCCAAAGGTGGAATTCAAGTCAATCTTGAGAATGTTTTGAATAAAACAAGGACTCTTGGATGTTATGCATTAATTTTTATGATATTGTTGATTACTTGATTGATTGTTCTTGAATATTCTTGCTTGGACATCAAGTTATGCTAGATTAGGTATGTGGTTACGTTTATGGTTAATCACTTTAGTTTCACGGAAATTCTCATATGTTTTATCAGTTTCTTGAAAATAACTGCTTGGGTGACTTTTATTTCATGCAACTATAAAGTGACTATGATTATCACTATAAATATGTATACATGACAGGCTCAGATCCTGGTCCTCCTCTTTGGCTTTGCTAATGATGAAAAGGGTAACCTAGAGCACGGTCTAGGCTATCATGAGTTAGGGATTGGGCTACCTATGGGTAGTGCCATGCAACTCTTTAGCATATCATGAGTTAGGGATTGGGCTACCTATGGGTAGTGCCATACAACTCATCAACCATAGGTATTGATCTACCTATTAGGTAGGATCATTTGGGGTTAATTGGGATCTACCATATGAGAGGTAGTATCTAGGTCCACTGTAGGGACAACACAGAGGCTAGGGTATGTATGGATTGAGCAGTTATGTTTAAAATGTAAAGTTGTTTGTTAAATCATAATTGATAGCAATATGTTGTTGTAGTTAAATGCACAATTATTGTTTCCTCCACATACCAGCATATTCATTTATGCTGATCGACATTTTGTTTGTCGGTGTTTTAGGTACAAATCCCAAAAGGACAAATAGTAAATTGGCATTTTGTGAATACCTAAATAAAAGTGCAACGAGGATCGGTTAGAATAGTCCCCGTATGTGGATAGAAGTTTAGAAATCTAAGTTTTTCAAAAGGTATGCAAAAAGTTTATTTTATTACAGCTTTTCTGTATAGTTTGGTAAAATTTGATAATTATTATTGATTATTTATCAAACCTTTGATCTAGAAATTGAGATAACAGCTCTGACCTCTTGGTCTCCCTTAATTGGGGGTTACCAGGAGGCAGGGTCGTTACATCTCCCCTTTGGCCGAATGGTTTTGCCAACTCGATTTGTATGAGGTGGTCATGCAGTGATCTTAGTTTCCTGCGATAGGATGCCCTCAGTGAGTTGTGGCTAGAGTTCAACCTACAGGTCCCTGCTCTTTCCATGGCTGGAGCAGGAAGAATCCAGGTCAATGAATAACATCATTGCCCCCACAGACTTAATCAAACAATTTTGGGTGCATGGGTAGTTTAGGGTTTTCACCCGCATCTTTGATTACAACTGTGATTCATTTCTTTGATAAATGGCTAAAAAGCCCCCATGTCTGTGATCCATGCATTACACATGCCTAAGGTCCTATTGTCATTTCACATCGTATTTACATCGATTTTATTTTTTGATCAATTTAAGTCACGCATGTGATTCCCAGGATTGTCAATGGTCGGTTTTATATAATTCATAGGAAATTGAAGGTTTATCAGAAAGTACAAATAAATACTTGTTATAAATGATTTTTCACAAGGAATAGGATTTTATGGTTTTAAGCATTGATTTTCATCCCTATTTTTATGTTTATTATAAACACCATTTTAATTATATAAAAAGCCTTAAAATTGATAAAAAATTCATTTTAACTCCAAAATGAAGAAATAGATATGTTTTCTTAATCAGGAGAATCCAAGTAATCGATTGGTCAAAGTTTTAAGTCCTAAATCAATGGTTTCACAAAAGGTCCAAAATTAGCATTTCTCACATAGTATGCTTTACAAACCCTAATCCATATGTATAAATTTTTAATTAGGTTAAAAGTTATTTTCTTAATTGGTGAAAGGTCTTCTCTAGGAATCTCAAGTGAGGTATAAGAATTTTTAACCCTATGTTCGACATATTTGTATCCAACCCTAATATTCATAATGAGGCATAGACTTATACCTTGTTCCCCATTTATACTCTTTTGGCACATTTATTTCACTACTTGTTTGGATTCTATAACCCTTCCATGTCAATATTAATTTGTTGTTTAAGATGGTCATTCTATTTATTGAGCATAATAACTTGGTGACTTATTAGCTAATGTAGTGTACCTCTGTACTAGCCGCCCATAGTTTGGGCATGATCTAGGGGAATGCGACCACTCTCCCCACTTATATATATATATATATATATATATATATTGTAGTTGTTTGGGAATGTGACCAGTCTCCCTCACCTATTTGTTTTGGTTGAGGTTGATAGGTGCCTCAGACCTACTTTAGATAATGTAGTTAAACTTTTATCATGCATACTTTAATATTAATATGTGATGTTATTGCAACCACCCAGGTTTAGGATCAGAGTGCGCAACAGGTTCATGGTGAACCAGCCTAAGATTACGAGAAGTTGTTTATCCTTCCATCATGGACTTATTTTCTAAGTTATTTTGTTCGAGACATATTGATGTAGTTTAGTTTCCCTCTACCTTAGATCCCGTATTTATATATATCATGTACGCCCTTATTGGGGAAAATTTTGATATACCCTTTATATAATTAAATATAGTCAGTGCTTTAAATTCCACTACTATTCTTTGGACGATTTGTTTACCATTATTAGTAGAGAGGTGATTTCACTTCTTTACAACATGGTATCAGAGCCCATGGTAGTTGATATGTTCATCTTAGAATTGACCTATGGTGAGAAGTTGATTTAGGACCATAAGAATTTCATATTAGAAATATCTTTAGTCAACTTTTAGGTTAATAGCTTGTTAGGTAGATAATAGGACATAAGATGAAACCAAGTGTTCCTAGAAAGGGTCAGGGTCTGGGGGATGGCAATATTTTCCTCTGTGCGACTAGCTTGGTTTACAAGGACTCTCATATCCCTATGACACCGGTCTAGCCTAAGATGATACCGATTGTCTGAAATAACATACCTTTAGGCAAATAACATCAATGTTGAATATCCTTAGGAACCTAACATATGATGATCTGGTTTCCTAAATAAAATCACCTTATGTCCCATAAGTCCCTTATAGGAGCCTTACATTTTCCATGTTTAGGGGTAGTCTACCCTATACTAGACTTTGAGGTTTGGTAATAGTGATTAGTAAAACAATTAAGTGTTGGATCTTATACATGGTTTAATTAGACTCACTCGTTTACCTCGAGCTTAGTTTGACTTGATAGGTGAACCCTTTTGAGTGGAGAAATAGTAGTAGTAGTTGTTGTTGTGGTAATACCTTGATAAATTTGGAATTGCTGATTTCGAGGATGAAATCCTTTTAAGGGTCTGGAGTCCTACAATACATTGAAATCTAGATACTTCGAAATTTTGAAACCCTAACTCCATGAATAATAGATTAGTGAGCTTATATGATTAGTATTAAACAAACAAATTATAATTATAACTTAAATTGTTTGTTTATATACTAATGAATATATAATAAATCATCTAATAAATAGTTTGTATACTTGAACCCTAACAAATACTTAAGGTACATAAAATGAGTAACTCACTAATTGTGTATACACATAATGTTGACCATGTCACTCTAATGCTATGATAAATGGAACTAATGCATACTAAGAATGCATAACATTTAATGGTCATGTTGACCTTAACCCTAATCTATAACAATCTAACCTTAACATATATACATACATATCCTTAATGACTTCATGGTATATTAGTGACATTAGGTGTCATCATCAGATAATATACTTTGATACACATAAATAGTATGTAATCACCTAATCATAACTTGGTATATGAATCCATTCATTAATATGAAACAAGTTTTACCTTGTTCAACTAAAATACATACAATGAATCAAATACAATAAAGAGTAATTGGATTCATATAAGCATGCATAAATGTCTAATGTGATGTTTAATGTGTGTAATTGACAATAAGAAGTGAATAAATAGGAGAAAATGATTGATGATGACATTAATATGAGTATTAAAGGTGATGTGACAATGTGTAATATAAATTAATGTGACATTATTTGGAATTATTGTAGACTTGTTGGATAATGTTATCTATTCCTTACAAAATAATCTATGATAATTCTACATGAGGGTAATATGAGGATAATGGATAATAAATTCAAGTGATTAATGATTGTGATCTAACATATTAATAAATATCGAGATGATTTAGAAAACCCTAACTATGCTTTAAATTCTTAAATAGTAAATGAGAAATACATATGAATTGTACATAGTTTTGAGATATAATTCTTTTTACAACAATATGAATACAACATGACACAATGAATAGCATAATAACATTGATGTAATTTCAAAATAAATATAATGCTAATAAGCCAAAATGTTAATTGTGTTATATTTGATAAAAGGTAATATGAATAGTAGAAACCTTAGTAACACTTTACTTATGAGTAAAGCATGTAAAGTACCATAGATTAGAGGTAACCACCTAGTTGCTTAATGTTGGCATGTTATGTACTCACCCTTCCCTCTTGTTGAGATTTCAGGGATGAAATCCTCTTTAAGGGGTGGAGTGTTGTAACATAATGAATCTTGGGTTCATTTGCAATTTAACCCCTTTTCAAGATTTTCATTTCCTTCATATCCTTTTGGCCTTTTTCCCTAAATTTTCCTATCTTTTCTACCCTCTTTGGCCTCAATGTTGAAATTGAATAATACTTAATTATGTGCTTTATATTTAACCCACGTTCATTACAATGAATGGGTTTTTGCACAAATATCTCAACTAATGTGTTATTTAGAGTCTAATAATGCAAAATGACCACTAATGAGACATAAAAAGTAGATTATATTAATTTAGAGTTTTTATGGCTTTTTGGGACAAGAACTGAGAAATAATTTGGTTTTGAATGGTTTAGTGAGAGATAATAAACCTATTTTCTTTCTCTCTTCTCCTAGGTGGAAATAAAGTTTAAAAGAGAATAATGTGGTGAGATATGACACTTGAAATTAATATATATTTTCTATCTCGAATATTTACCCCAAATATTTTATTACAAAACCTTTTCATATTAATTCACCCTCTTTAATACATTAATATACACATTAATGATCAATATAGTGTTTAAGGGTCATATCTCATGTAAAACGAAATTCTAATTGCATAACATTAATCTAGGCATTAATATTAGCCTATGATCTAAATTTGGGGTCATTTGGTCAATGTTTCACCCTCCAAATGAATTAACAAGAATTTACTATACTTTGACTATGGTTTGATTATTATTTCATTGATGTGTCACATTTAAGCTATATTTCTTATTTAAATAGCATCACACGTTACATTTCATCTCACGCAAACCATCCGATGATCAAAATTTGATCATCATGATCTAATAGACTTTACGAATCGATCCAACGACCCAGACGTCGTCTTCTACCCACGGTCGTTTCACGGGTCTGGAGCTGTTCTATGACTTCCCCTTTGCCAATTCTTAACTCCACCATCAATTCATCTCGACACGAGCTTTCTTCGTCTTCGACTTCACCTCAGTCTCATGAATGTAGTGAGCCTTTACTCCTCCCCTTTCTTGCTCTAATGGAAAAATGCCCAACTGGGCTGTCACAACCCTCATCGTCATGAGCTACAGATGGTCCATTAGCTTTCCATCTTCCTATATAAGACACTCGACAACACCGTGAGACTCCCACCTTCACTCCTCCTCTTTCAATTTTCCCTGGAATTCCCCGAAGGTCCCCAACCTACTAGACCTTGCTCTCCGACAAGGTAGTTTTCGCCCTGCCAACTCCAACTGTGTTGTCTAAATTAAGTTCGTGGTAAGCATCCTTAGAC
Organism: Alisma plantago-aquatica; assembly: GCA_963693085.1. NCBI lineage: Eukaryota > Viridiplantae > Streptophyta > Magnoliopsida > Alismatales > Alismataceae > Alisma > Alisma plantago-aquatica. The sequence goes on from OY856413.1 coordinate 168,368,287, forward strand.
CCTCTTCCCTCTTTTGACTTTGTCCTTTCGCCCCACAATTGCCCTGGTTTATGTACCCTCTAGCTCCATTTGAGGTGCCTATCGAATTCTCCGCCGAACCTATTTGATGGCGCTTCATCCATGAAAAGGAGCCCATTAGCTCTGCCTCGCCTCTAGAACATATTTTAGACTACAACTTGTGTGGTTTTCCCTGGTTTCAATGGTTCTTCCTTCTCTAATCCCTCCTCCATCTCGTGAAGCTATCTCTGATGAACCTGGGGTCCAGAAGCTCTCTCCTTCAGTTGAATGGTTTCCCCGACTCTATTTGGATGGGGTGGTCATAGCAGTGATCTTAGTTTTCCACGATAGGATGCCCTCAGCGATCTGTGGGTAGATTTTGACCGGTAGTTTAGGGATTTTACTCACATCTTTGATTTACAACTGTGATTCATTTCTTTGCTAAATGACTAAAATTCCCCCACGTCTGTGATCGATGTGTCACACGCACCTAAGGTCATATTCTCATTTTACATCTTATTTACATTGATTTTATTTTCTGATTAATTAAAGCCACGCATACGATTCCCTGGATTCTCATTGGTGAGTTTTATAGAATTCATTGTAAATCGAAGGTTTATCCAAAAAATACAAATAAATACTCCTTGCAAATGATTTTTCACTAGGAATATGATTTTAAGGTTTTTATGCATTGATTTGGATCCCTATTTTGATGTTTATTATAAACTCCATGTTAAATATATAAAAAGCCTTTAATTGATAACTAATTCATTTTAACTCCAAGTTTAAGAAATAAATATGTTTTATTAATCAAGAGAATGTAAGTAATCAATAGGTCTATGTTTTGAGTCCTAAATCGATGGTTTTCATAGTAGATCCAAAATTAGGGTTTCTCACATCGTATGCTTTATAAACCCTAATCCATGTGTATAAATTTGTACTTAGGTTAATAGTAGTCTTGGATACAACTTAATTGGTGAAAGGTCTTCTCTAGGAATGTCAATTGAGGTATGTGCATTCTTAACCCTAAGTTGGCTATGTTTTTATCCAACCCTAATATTCCTAATGAGGCATAGACTTATACCTTGTTCCACATTTATACAATTATGGCATATTTATTTCACTACTTGTTTGGGTTCTATACCCCCTGCCATGTCACTACTAATTTGTTGTTTAAGATTGACATTCTATTTATTGAGCATGATAACTGGATGACTTAATAGCTAATGTAGTGCACCTCTCTACTAGCCACCCATAGTTCGGGCATGAGCCCTGGGGAATGTGACCACTCTCCCCACTTTTGTATATTTTTTGTAGGTATTTGGGAATGTAACCACTCTCCCTCACCTATTTGTTTTGGTTGAGGTTGGTAGGTGCCTCATTCCTACTTTAGATAATGTATGATGCATACTTTAATATTAAGGTGATTTTATGGAAAGTATTATCTTATGTGCCTCATACTTTTAACCTTTCTTTAGAATAGTGGAATCCTTATTCAGTGCTTACATTCTATTATACTTTATTTGTCCTTATTCCTTTAATTGACACATACTTTTCCTCATCCTATTGGGTGATCCCAACCACCTATGTTCAGGATCAGAGTGCACAACAGGAGCACGATGAACCAACCTAAGATTAGGAGAACTTGTTCATCCTTCATGGATTTATTTTCTAAGTTATTTTGTTCGAGACATATTAATGTAGTTTATTTTCCCTCTACCTTAGATTCTTTATTTGTATATATCATGTACACCCTTATTGGGACAATTTTGATGTACCCTTTATATAATTGAATATAGTCAATGTTTTATATTCTACTGCTATTCTTTGGACTTTTTGTTTACCAATATTAGTAGACATGTGATTTCACTTCTTTACACAACCCCAAGTGTAGGACATGGAGGACATGATAGTTAGACGTGGACCTTGCTTATGAAGATGACTCTTAATGGGAGATAGAGTTGAGATAGTTTAGATATCCCTCTAATTAGATCTTGATGTTTTTGTAAACTCATATTGGAAGAATATTTATAATCTTGTAAAAATTAAATTCAGTCTTGATTTTATTATTATGTTTCTACACTTTGGTCTTTTATATACCATCATTTGAGAAATGAAAAAATACATTTGTTTCAGCATGCCTTTCTAGTGTTCTTGGAATAGGTGGTTTATTCCTCAAATTAAGTCGGTAGTAGAACCTCTCTTGGATCCCATTCCTTACAAGATAGTACCAGATCTTGAGCAATATGTTATCTGACTATTTCAATCCTTACCTCCCTGAGGTTTCTACCTCTTCCATAGGTTCCTAATAGGAGACTTACCCTATGTAAAGAATCTCCAGATGAGACATCTAGATTAGTATCTAACTTCTTTAGGATGGTAGAAGGATATTGAATTTAAAGAAGTATTATGATGATCTTAAGTGGGCTAACCCTTAGGTGAGTAGATTGGATACCTTGTGCCTTTTACCCTAAGGGATAGGTGCGAAACCCATGTTTGAGTTTTGAATCCATGAGATCTCACTTAAGAATATAATTATGTGGTAGGTGATGATGAAGTAGGTGATTAATTTTTAGGCCTGAATTGGAACCACATGATTGTTTAGACTACTAGACTTTGATGTATGGTGAGTTTAAGAGTAAGTGATGAGGTGATAGATTTTGTGAATGGTTTGGTTAGATTCACCCTCTTACCTCTAGGGTTTTTTTCGACTAATTAGGTCAAAACTTTTAAGGGGTGGAGGTGTAGTACCTTGATGGATCACAGATATGCTAATTTCAGAAGAGGTGAAGTCTTGTAACATAGAGAAAAATTATGAATTGGGAAACCCTAATTCTATGAATAAGAGTTTAGTATGTCTGGTTTGTTGGATTTGGCCAAACAAGGTTAATTAAATGCCCTGACATACTTGGTCGTTCCCTTATTAATATATGATGTATAAATAATGAATAATTCACATTTTTGTACCCTAATGCATAGTTAATGACTAGCCCTAATATATGTGTCTTTGATGGTATTCATGATACATTAAGTTACTATAGATTATGTAATCATACACTCATATTTATATAACATCCTAAACATAACTTAGTATGTGAATGAGTTAATAAAATATATGTCATATTATTCACTAGTACACATGTAATGACCTAAATGTGATCAATAAGGATTGATGTGTATGAACATGAATAAACAGTTTGGATGGTACCTAATGTGACTTATAGGTGCAACTGAATAATAATTAGACATTTCATGTGAAAATAAATCATTAATGTACCATTATTTGGGTTAATGTGACATCAATGGACTTAAGAGAAATAAAAAAACACTTATTTTGTGTGAGATAATCTAATATAACTCTATTGGTAATAATAAAAGGGCATTAAAGTTGTAAATCCTAAATATTGAGGTTAATGGTAAAATATAATAATTGATATCAAGATAATTGAATTAAATGTAATTGTACTAAAATGCATATTAAATAACATAAAAACCTAAATCTAATTCCAAAATAATGTTTAGTGGGTCTTAATTGGTCTAGGTGCAAAGTTTTAACTCAATTGGATTGTAGCTATTGTCATTTAAGTGGAGAAGGTCATATTAAAATATACATTTCTTATATCTATAAAACATTATTATCTATTTATATTCCCTATTTCCCAGTATTCTCAATTTCTCAGTAACAACTTGAGTTCCCAGATTCTATTTTGTTGCCTAATGTTCTTGCTTCCAAGCTTTGCTTTACTTATGTGGGATTTGTTGTGGGATGCTAGATTTTTATCCAGTGATCCCAGATTTGTCTCCTACCTCTAGTAGGATACCATGAGAGAGGTACACATTGACTTCAGTGATTATTGATCTCTCTCTCTTTCCTTTTATGTCTTCCTTGATATAATATTTTCCCAGATTCACAATCCATTCATTGAGGGGAATGTGCCAAACCCTAGTTCTATTAGGTTTCGGTGACCCCACTCTCCATTCGACAAGGTGATTTCTCTAGTCTATTGTTTCACCCATGTTTCCTCTTCTTTCTCTTCTCCTTGCCTCTCTAGTCTTTTAGACCTCTATAAATATGTCCCTAAACCTTCATTGAACCATTGTATATTAGTCCTAATCACCTCTCTCTCAGTCTCCCCCTCACTCAACACCCTAGATCAGCCTTGTTGGTATTGAAGAGATCCATGTTGTCACCCTATCTCTGGAAGCTACAAGGGCTGGAGAGAGAGCTTAAACCCTTCCTCTGACTTGTGTGATGATGTCTTAGTCTTAGATTCGACATTGTAGTGGTAATTTATTTTTCCCTTTTTCTTATTTCTATATTGTAGTTTCTGAATTAGAGATGTGATATTGGTGTCTCATGTTTTCCATGGTTTCCCTTTCTTTGGCTCTACCTTGATGTGGTCGATCTTATGAGATCTTATATTTTTCCAGTTTTCATCTAGTATGGATTATATAGTTCACCCACTTCCTGGTCTCATGGTGCCATGGTGAGAGATCATTTGGGTTGGTTTGACCATTGTAGAACCCTTGTAAGGGGTCATTGAGATTGTAGGGACTCTAGGAACTCGAAGTATGAGATTTTTGTCGAATGTTCTGTCTCCTGCCTAGTTGGTAATTTGAGGATTTGTAATTATGTATTAGTATTCATTGTGGTCATAATGACTTTTGGGTTTGCATTTTCCCTTGTGATGCCATCTCACAAACTTTTGTTTATCTTACAGACCATGGGCATTTAGGTCTTTTTGGCTTCTCAATTATGCTTAAGATGTGTGAGATTTATCATTGCAATCATATAGTTTTTCCTCCAATTTCACTGCATGACTTGAGTATGTTGGGCTTTTTTCCTATTTTTGATTTACAAATCAATTGATTGAATTTAACTTATAAACTTCATAGGTGCAATTTCTTAGGTCACAAAAATAAATAAAAATGTTTGAAATTAGAAAATTACAATCTATTCAGTGGTAGTAATTGTAGAAATATGGCTACAGAACATGCAACAGAAATAAAAATGTAACGATCATATTCCCCTTTAAATAGTTGATCGCATCCATAACTTTGTAATGGGAAGGATGGTTTGTGAGGTTATATCTGGTCCTGGATCAAGTCTAGAGACAATACCCTCACAGCAATGTGTGCCTTTCTTCAAGTCGCACCTGGACAACATCAACAACTCCTCTCATATGATCACCACATACAACAGTTTGACCTTGTCCTTCTAGAGACAAACAATAGCCTCCTTGCCTGTATAGTAGTCCACACAGACCACCAGGAACTCCAATCATTCTAGAAGAATAGATAAGGAGTTGTCCCTTCTAATTAGTGTACTAGCACCAACTTGCTTTCCAGCAATTGTTTCTCCCTTGCTAACCCTCTCTTTATCGGGTAGGACTTGCTTAGGTTCTCTGAGTTACCATAACCAAAGAAAACAACAATTGTTAGAGCTAATTGATCTATCTAAGAAACCCCCAGTAAATCTCTATTTACAGGAGGGTCATGATCAGGGTTCCTTGTCTGAGCGGGAGTCAAATAGGACATAATTTCACAAACTTTCACATCATGTAAATGGAAAACTGCCAGTTCAGAGGTGAACCGATCAGTTGACTTGTGAGTCGATCAGTTCAACCCTTGAACTAATCACTTCATGTTTCCCAATCACAATCATATTCACAATTAATATTCAATTGATGCACAATGTGACGTTAGTATTAATCCTTAATTCAAGCGAATTGATCAACCAAATGGTTGGTTTATAACTTGAACCGACCAGTTCATGGACCTGAGATGGTCAATTCACTTCCTGAACTGATCTATTCATGGACCAGATTTCTAGTGTTGCTTCAATTGACCCGACACTTTGAAACAACCGTTTCAACACTTAAATCGATCAATTCGTAGTCTAGTCAATCAACATTTAACCAATGTTGTTTAAATTGATTAACTTACTCTTTAGTAGTCAAGTTTAAACTACATTCATGAATAAACTCCTATTCCAAGTGTACCCTATGTGTGTGACCCTATAGGTTCCAAGTTACATTGGAAGTGAGTGTCCATAACTAATTTATGTTATCACAAGCAATGAGCAGTATCCAACAACACTTTATTGCTACCCAAGTAATTAGAAAAGTTGGAAAACACCTTCAACCTAAAATATGAGTTTTGTGTTATAGTGATTGTATAATTCCTTTGTCACTGGTATCTAAATTGAACTCGAGGCATGGAAACATCATGCTCTCAATGTTCAATTCATGTTACCAGAACTAGAAAAGACTGTTTGAGATATTTATGAACTCAATATCATATAATGATTCACATATGCATACATAAGCTTTTCTGAGTCTCACTTATCAAGTGGCATGGATATCAAACTCTTATATGAGGGAAAAATCCGATCTACATCACTCATAGTCATTCACATGTGTCATAATGCACCCCACAACAACCACTATGGGAACCCTTATTCAATGTTAAAGTGGACGATGTCTATGAACATTGGACAACATGTGATGAATTTAGTGATTTTAAGTTTAAGAATGAAAATCACCACCATCACTGACAGATGATTCTAATTACCAACCATGTTTTCCATGTGTCTCTCTCAAGGTAGGTTTGTCCGATACACTATTCTCCAACAAGTATTTATGTGTTTGGTTTGATATCATATATCATGACTACTGGGTTTCTATCATCAACAAACACACACTCTAGTCATATGTGTCATTGTTGTCTATTAGCCTTCCACAATGACATCTGGCTAAGGACATAACAAGAATGTATATACTCTCGACATCAGTATGATCTCATTCTTCAGATTATCAACCCAAATACAAATGTCATTGAGTAATATCATTCTTTAGACATTCATTTTGTTTCATCATTATCTCATAACTGAATAAATAGACTAAATTTGAAGATTACCTTTATTATTAATCAAATCATTTACAAGTTATACAATTACATCATATGATTAACTCTCTGGCATAGATACCAACACTAGTTTCATTGACTAAATCCAATCTTATAAATACATTATTTTTATGGTTATTCTAAATTGGTTAGAATTTCTAAAATCCATAACTAAATATTCCATAAATTAGAAAATAGGATAAACTTTTATATGAACTTAGAAAAATGTAATCTACAAGATGATATAGATTTCATAACCTAATTCATAAACAAAAAGGCAATTCTTAGGGTTTATGCAATTAATGTAAACCTAATCACAATCTCATATATGCCTTTAATAGGTTGCATGTGGACTGAGATCAAATTACGATTTTGAACATGGACATATGTAGACTTTGTGTTAGGTATGTTGCATCCCCTATTCATTGTATTGAGAAATTTCCTATATTCCCCCCTGCTCTCTCTCTCTCTCTTGGTCCTATGGACTATCCTATACAATTTGTCTCTCTTTTAAGAATTTATTTCATGTAAAGATTCAATGTTCATTATGATCTTGGGATCATATTGATGTTTTGGAAATTCATAGTGAATCTGAATTGTACTTTACTTCATGATGAATCCTAACTGTGGAAATAAACTATTTTGTCCTCCTATATGGCATATGTTTCATATTGTCCATTTATGTGTTGAAAAACTCATTAATATGACTAAACTTTTACTTGCCTCTACATTTTTCATACTTTGTGATTCAATAGCCTTGGAGTTGTGTAAGTACTTTGGTTCTTGTGTGGTTATGTGTCCTTATTTTTAGGATGGAGGTTATGTGCCTCATACATGGGTTTTGTTCCCACTTTATTTATATTTGGGAGACTGGTTATGTGCCTTACTCTATAAAGTTTTAATGTTATGAGCCTTAACCTCCATTGTTATAAATATTTTAGTAGAGCTATTTTTATCTCACATGCATGCTAGGTTAAATATTATTACAAATGATTTTGTGCCCTCAATCCTTGATATGTGCTTTTGTGGAACAAATCTTATGTTTTATGAATGGCAAGTATTTTTCTTGATTATCATCTTATTGCAATTCATATCCTCTTGATATCTGCTTGCATAATATTTTTCCTCTTCTACGGGAATCCTTGTTACATCTGATATTCTTTTTCCTTATATTAATCAATCCTGGATCAATATGCTCATACCAGATTTTATGGTGATATTTTTCATTCTGGGATAATCTTCAAACCCAAGGTATAGGACATGGAGGACATGACATGCAAACGTAGACCTATCTTATGGAGATGACTCTTAATAGGAGATAGACTTGAGGTAGTTTAGATAATCCTCTACTTAGATCCTAATATTGTTGTAAACCCCTAGTGGGAGAATGTTTACAATATTATATAAATTAAATATAGTCATGGTTTATTATCATTCTTCGACACTTTGGTGTTTTGTATACCATCATTTGAGAAATGAAAAAAAAAGTTTACATATGTTCCAACATACCTTTTTAGTGTGTTTAGAGTAGACAGTTTATTCTTCAAATTAAGTAGCGAGTGGACCGCTCTCGGGTCCCACTCATTACAATTATCCACTAATTAATCTCATCCATTTGCAGCCACCTCCATCCTTTTCCATCATCCTTGGTAGGAGTGATGATCCCATAGCAACAAAAACTCTATGGTGGACATCCCATGAAAAAAAGGATCTAGTGACATGAAGTTTGCATATTTTTCGTCACATAATTCCCTCTCTCCTCTATTTCCATTGTTTATTCTATACTTTTATTTATCTATATAATGAACATGCATAGATAAATAGTTACTTAGGGACTCAATTGTCCTCTCATACAATGTTCAACATATTTTACATATTTACATGACATAATTGGATTTTAGGCTGATTTTACCTAGTTTATTTATTCCATTCTTTTAGTTGCAGTCATGCATGAAGAATATGAGATGTTTGGTTGTAATCAATGTGTTTGCTTGTTTTGGTGTCTGATATTTAAGATCACTTTGATTAGTTATACCTAGTGATATATATCTACCTATTTAATGTGCTCCTACCTATGTTTCTTGGATGTTGTTTAATGTGACATTAGTTGGCCTTGTATGATGATTTTGTACCCATACCATATGCTTATATCCTTATGAATAGACCTATATGTAGGAACTTAAGTGAAATCCATCTATTATTACTAATTTTTCTAGATGTATTTCATAAAATGATCATAGTTAGTATATAGTGATCCTTGGAAGAAGAAAAATACTCCTAGATTGTGTTTGATATCCGTCAGAGTGGAAGGTTGAAAAAAATGAGTAATGATAGTCATATGAGATCTTTTACAAAACAGTTGAAGTAAGCCAAGTCATTGGGTGAATTGTGTGGATTTTAATTGTGCATTTAAGGATTAGTGATTTTTTCATTAAATATGTATTTTGATGACTAAATTGTGATATATGAACATTAAATATGTATGCCTTATAGAAACTTTTGGTTGGATAGTCAAATGCTTCTTTTTATTGGGGTCGAGTTGAATATCAAAAAGAAAGGAAACAATGGTCATTAATCTCGTTCTATTTAAAGTAGTGGAATAAGAATTATGGAGTTATAGAAATTGAAAGACATTGAAATAATGTTGATGATTTATGACTCTAATGAATTATGAATAAATCCTACATGCCATTAATGTCACTCAAAACCTTGCTAAAACTTTGTTGCACCTATTTAATATGTAAAACCTAGTTTTTTCCTTGGATGGAGATCTGACAAGTCTCATGTTGGGCATGTTTGGTGTGTGTGAATGGAGAGGAGGAAGGGAGGGAAAAGACTTGGGTTGTTTGTTTGGACAAAATGATGGAGAAGGGAGTGGAATGGAGGGGAACAGATGGAAAAGTATCAAGTGTATTTTTGTGACTTTTCTTCCATTCCCCCTACCACAGAATCAGGGTAGAGATGAGGGGAAGGAAAAGTCTTTGTGAAAAGTATATTAGAAATGTTGGAGGGAAATATTAAATATTAGAGAAAAAATAGTAATAATATGGCGAGAAATATCAATATAGACTACAACAAACGAATATAGAATAGATGTAGTATGTAATGTATATTTTGTCACTTGAAGTGGCATAAAGAATGTTGAAAATTTATTTTGAAAAAAATTAATAAAATAAAATATAACTAAAATAAATTTTTATACACAAAGTAACTTAAAAAGATCAGAATTTTTGTTAAGAAATTTAAAATTTTTGATGTTATCATACAAACATTAAAAATAAGAAAATATCAATAGTTGATTAAAATGTGGAAATATTTGGAGGAATTGTCTTATAACTACAAAAAGTATGAAGGAATTACTTCTGTAAACACAATGAATATAAAAAATATTAGTTAAATTTTTATATCATCAGAGTTCTAAATCTCCAGTCAAATTTTTATATTTAAATCATTGTACCCCTTCTCCTTTTCTTCCCATCCCTATACTAACCAAACATACTAAGGTAAGTATTCCCTCCCTCCCATTCTCTTCTCTTCCCTTGCATTCCATTCATCATGTACCAAACAAGCCCTTCAACTGGGGAAAATAGAAACACATATGTCGTCTATGATCACTATGCCAATCAAGGACTGATCACCATTCTTGTGAAATGATCAACTTGGCAAGGATAAAATCATCAATTGGCCTTTAACCTACAAAAAATGGTGCTTTAGAGAAGACGATTGACCTCTTTTTCCCCGCCCTCTCCAATTCTGATTATAGTGTCGAGCCAATATGGGGGTTATGGTTTGTGGGTAGGGCTGCAAATGGGTAGGGTATGGTGTGGGTATGGTCATATCTATAAGTGTAACCGTTTAGTCAAGGGAATATGGGTATAGTTATGTACCCGCTTTGTCAAAAGCTATACCCATAACATACCCATATTTGTATAACTGTTGGATATATGGATGGGTAATTGGGTATACAGTTATGTTTAACTTTCTATAATAATACACCACAAATTTGAGATACAACAAACTACATCACTTAAATAGATAGGTTATGGAAAAATATCCTTCAAGGCAGAGAGGAGAGAGGAGTGGAATGAGAGAATGTTATGTCCTTTTTAATTTAATCAAGTGTACTTGTGTGGCTATAAAGGTGCGTCAATGAATTTGTTCATTATACTACTGAAAGGTACTTATATTTACTAAATGTCATTGGTACAATATGGAGCACTACATTCTAATATAAATATCTACTATTTTAAGGTACATATACTTGTTAGATGTGAGCTCTACAATAGGAACTAGTACATTTTGATGTAAATTATCTACATAAATTTATAAGTAAATGGGTATATGTGTATACAAGGTATTGGTATATACATAACCATAATGTTACCCTATAAGAGACCGGTATGTGGATATAAAGGTAAGAGATTACATGGTTATAAAAATTTATATCCATGACTGATTTAGTTGGTATGGGTTTGAGGGTATGCGGATATACCCATATCCATTTACAACCCTATTTGTGGGTTCGACAATGGAGTTTAAAGGGTGAAATCCATTGCTATGTCACTATGAATACAAAGAGAAGGTCATCTCCTAGTTTGGTGGAGGTTTCTACACCCTACAAGCTCTACTTCGGTTGAGGTTGGGGTGATGGTGGGGCACATGACATATTATGTTAGATCGAATCTCTTTCAACACCCAAAAAAACCCTCCAAAGCCTTTCATGGCTTTGTCCTAGCTCGTAGATGGACAACTCTTTTCCTCCTTTTATTTGGCCATAGCTAGGGCTTGCTCTGAAGGAAAGCATCGAGGATGAGATAACTCACTTTTAAGGAAGGCCAGTTGGATGCTTTAGTGAAGCATGAAGCTTGTGAATGCAAAAGACAAGGGAAGGGAGGAACAATTAGCGCCTAGTTCCTCACTGGCTATCCTCGTTGTGGCGGTCCTTGCGTATGGAGTTCAAATCTGGTGTTTCAGGTTTCATGTCTTGTGTCTTGTTTAATCTCTATTATATACAATTCTCATTAATTTTCTTAGGATTAGTTTTTTTGGTAAATATATGGCATAGAATTTTGGGATACAATCAGAATAGCAAGTTTTGGACAACACACACATCTAGAGATGGAGAAATTGAGCACAAATGTGTCACATATTCAATGAAGGGACACAAATTGTTTCCAGCTGGACCCCCTCTCTCATGCACGGTTCAACACTGAATTGGTCGTACATAGAGAGTATAGAATATCCTAGTCCAGATTGGAGGCTAAAGGGACTTTGGGCTTGTAGATGCCATGTTGGGCTTGGGTAGTCATTGTACAAGGTGGTGCAGAAGGGACAGGAGGTTGGGTGGGCAGGTTTGACGTGGGATTGGTGGTTGGAGGTGGGTTGGGTGACTGAGGAGGTGACAGGACAACATTGAAGGCGTCCAGGAAGAGGTGAAGGAGGGGGGGCGAGGTGAGTAAGTCATTTAATCTGGGTGGTGATGGGGTGTCCGCAAAAGGCAAATTGACTTATCGAAGGTAACATGTCTGGATATGATGATTTTGTTTGTGGAAAGGTCAAGACATTTGTAGCCATGATGTTGGGAGGGGTCACTACTACAAAAACAACATTCAGTGTCGGTTTTCTGGGCGTCGGTTCTTTAGGAAAATCGACGCCTACAATATTAGACGTCAGTTATTTAGGCAAACCGACGTCTATATTCGAAGACCAGCTAGACACGTGTACCGCTTTGAATACAGCGTCGGTTGTTAATGACAAACCGACGATTAAAGTCGCCCGCGAAATCCAATTTTCGAGCAAAAAAATAGTGTCACTTTCAGCGTCGGTTATGTAGATAGAAACCGACGCCTATGTGCGATGAAAATTTGCACAAAAAGTGTCACTTTCAGCGTCAGTTATTCTTTTATAACCGACGCTGAAAGTGGTTCCCGCCAAACAATTTCGTGAAAATATCGTCCAATTGGACGTCGGTTGTTTCAAACGACCGACGCTAAAGAGGTTTCGGCGTCGGTTGTTTGAAACAACCGACGCTATTTGGGAACTTAATACCCCACGATCGCCCGACTCTTCCCCTTTCTTCTGTTTCATTGCGAGCCGATTTCCCTTTTCTTCTCTGCTGTCGCCCGACCACGCCGCCAATTTCTCCTCGACGAAAGCTCCTTCTTCCTCCATGACAGCGCCGCCGCGCCCCCTTCTCTGCCGCCACTGCTGCTGCCTTCTTCCCCTTCTCCGCGCCCCCTTCTCCGTCGCGCCCCCTTCTCCGCCGCCACTGCTGCTCCTTGCTGCCGACGCCGCTGCTCCTTGGTCTGCCTGCCTGATGCCTGGAGCTCGCCGCCGCACCGCCTTCCTCCTTCCCGCCGCCCGCCAACGCCACTGCTCCTTGCCGCCGACGCCGCTGCTCCTTGGTCTGTCTACCCTACCGCCTGGAGCTCACCGGTCACCGCTGCACCTGCCTGCCCTGCTGCCTGGAGCTCGCCGGTCACCGCCACCACTGTTGGGAGGTCAGTTGTTGTTGCTCGCTCAGTAAGTGCCTTCCTATTTATTAGACAACAAAACAGAGTTTATGTACAAGTAAGGTTTAAAAGAAAACTACAAACCACCTATACATCCGATCTATAAAAGAAAAACCAGCTCAATCATATAGGGATACTAGATCCCTGATGCTGTTCCAGCATTTGTTATTGTCAGAAGATAAATTTCTAAAAGTTCTGCAGTTTCTCTCTTTCCAGATGATGAAAAGAGTAGACAAACTGGAATCCCATCTTCTTAAGATAATACATCGTAGGTAGTTTAGCTAAGAAGATTTTCCACGCATTAATGATCAAAACTCTGGGATGGTCAAACCTCCAGATCCAACATGCCCAATCAGATTTAGTTCTAGGTCCTCTGAGGATGTTCCAAGCATCTTTAATTTTCAGAGAATGAAACCCTTGAATACTAATAGTATCTTCATCATAAAGACTGATATCAGCCTCTTAAACGCACTTCTTAAACTCCTTGAAACATCTTCTATCTGGAATGATCCATTTTTTCTCACAGATGAACTTGCTAAGGAAGCCATTCCAACCACACCCAATCCTTAGGACATTTTTAGTATCAATATACTCATCCAAAAATTTATTTCCTGGCATCCACGGATCTTTCCAAATTCTAAAACTAGACCCATCCCCAATATGCAGCTTAATCAAAGGCAAGATAGTGCTTCTAAGGCTGCACAAATGCTTCCACATCCACGAGCTGTTAGATTTAACTTTATAGGACCATATTAGATTCTGAAATGCTTCCACAAATGCTTCCACATCCACGAGTTGTGTATTTAATTTGGATGTATATGATGAACCTAGATTTAGAGAGGACATGCTATAGTATTTTCCTAGTATGGTGAAAGATTTTCAATCGTGTGTATCACATGGGATTCTTATCTCAACACAATGGACTACAATATATGCATCTAATGCCTTAAATGGAAGACTCGAATGTTATAAAATCCCATCAAAGTAGGTAGAAACAACTTATATATATTCAGATATTAATAATTCCATGAAGTGCACATTATCTTACTCTGGAAAAGTATGTGTATAATGTAGGATTCGTTCCATATAATGGTTTGTTGCTTGCATATATCTGTCATATAATGGTTTGCACAACCTAGATTTTGATGCATGTTGAAATAAGATTTAAACTTGTCAATTGTAGCATCCTAATTTGATTTGATTAAACCCTAACATCAATTGTGATGAAACCCTAACATTAATCGTGATGAAACCCTAACATGTACATATCTATTATTGTGTTTGTTGGCCTAGAAACCCGTCCAAGATTGACTCATTAGGAGTAAATCTTAGATAGTCCCCGGTTTAGGACTGTTCTTGAACACCTAATCTCACTTAGGATGTAAGTGTATAATGTGTATTGGGTTTTCGAGAAAATTTCAGTAGCATTTCCCCGTTTGTTCTCTAAGTACATATGTACTTAGAGAACAGCGGGGAAATGCTGCCAAATTTTCTTGAAACCCCAATACACATTATACACTTACTAGTGAGATTAGGTGTTCAAGGATGGGATAGGTGGTACACATTTATTATATATAAGAATGACATCAAATGTGTTTGTTGGCCTAGAAACCCGTCCAAGATTGACTCATTAGGAGTAAATCTTGGATAGTCCCCAGTTTGGGACTGTTCTTGAACACCTAATCTCACTTAGGATGTAAGTGTATAATGTGTATTGGGTTTTCGAGAAAATTTCGGTAGCATTTCCCCGTTTGTTCTCTAAGTACATATGTACTTAGAGAACAGCGGGGAAATGCTGCTAAAATTTTCTCGAAAACCCAATACACATTATACACTTACTAGTGAGATTAGGTGTTCAAAGATGGGATAGGTGGTACACATTTATTATATATAAGAATGACATCAAATGTGTTTGTTGGCCTAGAAACCCGTCCAAGATTGACTCATTAGAAGTAAATCTTGGATAGTCCCCGGTTTGGGACTGTTCTTGAATACCTAATCTCACTTAGGATGTAAGTGTATAATGTGTATTGGGTTTTCGAGAAAATTTCGGTAGCATTTCCCCGTTTGTTCTCTAAGTACATATGTACTTAGAGAACAGCGGGGAAATGCCGCCGAAATTTTCTTGAAAACCCAATACACATTATACACTTACTAGTGAGATTAGGTGTTCAAGGATGGGATAGGTGGTACACATTTATTATATATAAGAATGACATCACATTATACACTTAGGATGTAAGTGTATACCCTAATCTTTTCCTAATATATACTTGTTTCCTAATATATACTTGTTTTCTCTTTGATCATAGAATGGATAGATCATGGATGCCCATTCGTAATCATTGCACCCCAGAGTTTATATCTGGTCTTGATCAGTTTATTAGATTTTTCGAGGAACATAGGAAAAAACCTACATATAGGTTCTACTGTCCATGTAGGCATTGCGGTAATAACTTGAAAGTCAACACTGGTGAGGAAATCAAAAGTCATGTCATGTGCAACGGGATTGTACAAGGCTATACATAATGGTACTGGCATGGAGAGATTTCAAAATCGAAACCAGTAGATGTCGATAGCAGTGCTTGGGTGGAAGAAGAAATTGCCTCCGATGACGTAAATGTGAACGAACCAGTTCCAGCAGACATCGTTGATGCGATGCTGGATAGTTGTAGGGTAGAGCACACCGATCCACCTCCTATCTTTAGAAACATTGTGCATGATGCTGAGATACCATTATACATAGGCTATGCTAAGTTTACGAAGCTTAGCGCTGTGTTGAGATTGTATAAGTTGAAAGCTAACAATAGATGGAGCGACAAAAGCTTCACTTCATTGTTGACTTTGTTGAAAGAAATGCTTCCTAAAGGAAACGAGCTGCCAATCTCAACATACCAGGTAAAGAAAATGTTGTGCCCAATGGGAATGGAGGCCAAGAAGATACACACATGCCCGAATGATTGTGTATTATTTCAAAAGGACTATGTAGATTTGAAAGATTGTCCAAAATGTGGTGCGTCACGGTATAAATTGACGACTTCGGGGGAGTCCAAAACTGATTCTCCTGCCAAGGTGTTGTGGTATCTACCTATAATATCACAGTTTCAACGCTTGTTTGCAAATACGAAAGATGCGAAGAATTTGAGGTGGCATGCAGATGTTAAGAAAAATAATGATGGGATCCTACGACATGCGTCTGATTCCCCACAGTGGAAGAAGATTGATCTATTGTACCCCAAATTTGGTGAAGAAGATAGGAATCTAAGACTTGGGCTTTGTACAGATGGGATGAATCCGTACGGGACATTGAGCAGCCAACATAGCACTTGGCCAGTCATGCTTGTTATATACAATCTTCCTCCCTGAATGTGTATGAAAAATAAGTACGTTATGTTGTTGTTGTTGATATCGGGCCCTAAATAACCCGGAAATGATATCGATGTTTATCTTGAACCTTTGATTGATGACTTAAAGAAACTTTGGGCTGAAGGTGTGATGACCTATGATGCTTCAGTAAGAGAGATATTTCATTTGCACACTATGTTGTTTTGCACGGTTAATGACTTTCCAGCATATGGGAATTTGTCTGGATATAGTGTCAAAGGAGCTAAAGCGTGTCCTATATGTGAAGAAAACAATGATTCAATAAGACTAAAACATGGCGGCAAGACTGTATATCTTGGTCATCGAAGGTATCTTTCAAAATTCCATCCGTATCGTAGGAAGCGCAAAGCATTCAATGGATGGAATGATGAACGGAGTGCACCTAAACCTATACCAGGGGATGTTGTTTATGCAAGAGTAAAAGACATTGTCAATGAATTTGGTAAGAAATCACAATGTAGTATGGCCACACAGAGTGACAATTCTTCATTTAAGAAGAAGTCAATATTTTGGGATCTTCCTTATTGGAGTTCTTTGACAGTCAGGCATTGTATCGATGTAATGCACATTGAGAAAAATGTCTGTGATAGCATCATTGGTACTCTGTTAAATATACCAGGTAAGACTAAAGATGGGATAAAATACAGACTGGACCTACGTGAAATGGGAATAAGGTCAGAATTAACAGAATTACGTGAAATGGGTAATAAAAGAACATACTTACCTCCAGCTTGTTACACGTTGTCTAGAAAGGAGAAGAAAACTTTTTGTGAATGCTTGGTAAATGTTAAGGTGCCACATGGTTACTCATCCAACATCCGTAGATTGGTATCAATGAAAGATCTGAAGTTGATAAGTCTTAAATCTCATGATTGTCACACTCTAATGCAACAAATATTGCCCGTGGCAATTCGATCTATATTGCCGAAGCATGTAAGGTTTGCAATTACTAGACTTTGTTTCTTTTTCAACAGTCTATGCAACAAAGTTATTGACCCTGATACTCTCGATAATTTGCAAAGAGAACTGGTTGTTACCCTATGTCAGCTTGAGATGTATTTCCCTCCTTCATTCTTTGATATCATGGTACATCTTGTTGTCCACTTGACTAGGGAAGTGAAAATGTTGGGACCAGTTTTCTTGCATTGGATGTATCCCTTTGAACGATACATGAGCGTTTTTAAAGGTGATGTTCGAAACCGTTATCGGCCTGAAGGGAGTATTATTGAAGGTTATGTGGCGAGAGAGGTTATGGATTTTTGCAATGACTTTCTCAGTGGTAATGACACTCCTGATAATGACAAGAATATCGAGGAGGGCAAAGGAATTTTGGGATCACGGGTGAAAGTAATCAGTCGTGAGCAGTTGGAACAAGCTCGCTTGTATATTTTACACAATATGGACGAAGTGAGTGTTTATATCGAGGAACATACCAATTTCATAAAGAGACAACATCCTCAAGCAAGTTTAATGTGGCTTGCTAGAGAGCATAATAAGACTTTTACTAAGTGGTTTGAAGATAAAGTCTTACATCAACTATCTCAAACACCAAATGATATTACAGAAACTATCAAATGCCTCGCCTTTAAACCAAAACCGAATGTTATGTCTTATGAAGGTTTTGACATTAATGAATTCACATATTACACAAAGCGCCAAGATTATAAGAGTGTCATCCAAAATAGTGGGGTCACTCTTCAAGCGTCGACTATGTACTTTGCAAGTGCAAAGGATAAGAGTCCACATGAAGCTAAAATGTCATATTACGGTGTCATTGAAGACATTTGGGAGTTTGACTACATAGATTTCAAAATTCCTCTCTTTAAATGTAATTGGGTTGATAACACCAAAGGAGTTATAGTGGATGAATTGGGTTTCACTTTGGTGAACTTTGAAAAGATTGGCGAGAAGGGTGAACCATTCATATTGGCATCACAGATATTCTATATCGATGATCCTACAAATGATAAATGGTCGGTTGTTCTTCATGGTAAAAGACAGTTCAATGAAGATCCTATAGATGAAGAAGAGTAATATGATAAGTATGATGACTCCAGTCCATTCTCAGTTGGGTTGCCAACTCCACAAAATATTGAAGCTAATGATGACTTATATGTGCGCGGAGATCAAAATGAAGGATTGTTAATTGATAAAAGATCACAATTTTAGAGACATGTATGTTTATACAAATGCTAAATGTTTGCCTTTTTCTAGTTAATACAAATGCTAAATGTTTGCCTTTTTAATGACATTTTCAGATGGCTGACCATGATGAGCATGATGTCCATGATGAGCATGAAGTCCATGATGAACATGTTGTCCATGACGAGCATGGCGAGGATACCAATGTAAGTTCTAAAAACATATCCTGTATTTCTATAAAATTTGTTATCTTCTAGTTATGTCATATATCCTATATTTCTATATTGGGCTAATTCAGTGTGTTTATTTTTGTCAAATTTTAGGTTGATGATGCACATGTACCCACTGAAGCACTGGAGCAACTTGATGCGCAGCACCAAACACTTAACAAGAAAAGGGGCATCACTCTGTTGAAGAAGTTAATAGCGCTAAGTGGCAGTGGATCCAAATTGGTTGTGGAGTTTGATAATGGAGGAAATGCAATTGGAGTGAACCGCAATAATTTTGTAAACTATATTGGGTCTACCACTCGGAGCCATTGTGGTGTTAAGTATGATAATTGGCATAAAGTTCCTCAGGGGAAAAAAGACTTGATATGGAAGGATTTATGCGTGAGTTATTATTATTTGCAATTCTATTTTGTAGCTTACAAATTCTATTATTTGCAATTCTATTTTGGATACTAGTTAATAACATTTCTATTTTACAGAATCTGTTTGCATTGGATGAGAAGTTGCATCGAAAAAGTGTGATGCAATGCGCTGGAAAGATGCTTAGGAATTATAGGACAAATCTGAACAGAGAATACATAAAAGAGGGTGATAAGAAGAAGAAGTCAGCCCTTGAATAATGGAACTTCTTGGACAAAGAAGATTGGGACAATTTTGTTGCTTCAAGAAAATCTGAAGAATTCAAGGTATTAGGCGCCACTCCCAATTTAATTAATATACATTGTATTCACCTATTCAAGATTAACATTTAGTGCTACTAACCAAATCATTAATGTGCATACTAACTAGGCCCTCAGTGACGCACAAAAAGCAAGGCATGCACTGAATGTGCACGACCACACTATGGGTCCAAAAGGCTATGCAAGCGTTCGCCAAAGACTACAGGCAGAGTCTGCGGCTACTCAGGAGTCTGCCACACCCATGCCTCGCCATGATATCTGGATAGCTGGGAGGCAAAATAAGAAGGGTGAAATAAAGAAACCCATAACTGCTGAGGCGGCTGCGAAAATGGTAAAATACAACTCTTAGAGCAATCATTTGAATATTGATTATTTGTGGTGTTAACTTACCAATTTCTATTGATGGTGATTAGCGGGAGCTGCACAAGCAGAGGAAACAAGGCACGTTCATCCCTCAGGGCACAAGGGATGAATTGACAGTTGCTATGGGTAACCTAGAGCATCCTGGATGTGTTAGGGGTGCAGGCTCTGGTGTGGGGATCAAAGCATTCTTTGGGCCATCCCAGCGCAAACCCAGAGCGGGACTTTCTCAAGAAGAGGTAACCTATTCTTTTTTTAGAATGTTACTGCAAAAGGAAATTCAATAATAAGAAGCGAATGTTTCTTTTATCCATGTATAGGAGAATAAGAGAGTCGAGGATATAGTTGCTAAGAAGGTCAACGATGTAGTTGCTGAGAAGTTCAAGGAAGAATTGCTGCGGTGGCAGGCATCTCAGGCTTCCAATCAGCCTATGGCAACCCACTCTTCTCCTGATGCACAGAGTGTGAGTAATCGTGGAGACCCATCGCCTAACACGTCTGCTCTAAGTATTGTTTATGACATTGTAGCTAGTCTTTTCAAGATGATATGTTTTCAAGATGATATGTATATATGTATAACATTATTTACGTAAATTTGTAGGCATTGAAGCCATGCCGCTTAAGAATGCAAGACTATGTTGTTGCAGAGGCGCAGGCTTACTCGTCCCTTCCTGGGGAAAGGTTTCACGGGACTCCAATGCCACAGGGCTACGTTCGTGTGGGCCCATTACGTGTGTTACTCGATTGGAGGGAAGCTACATTTCCATATCCCCACCCGGATATTGATACACTTGCTGAGGCATAAGGCGGGGTCATATTGTGGCCCAAAGCAGATGTCGTCTACACTACTGAAATTGTAAGATAAATTTACATTGATTTAGACTGTTAATGTGTATATATGAGGTCAACTGATATGAAATTATATATACAGGTTAAAAAGAAGACACCAGGAGCACCTAGGCCTCCACCTCCACTTCCCGCATTACCAAGTTGGGTTCCAACTGACCTAACATACCTGTTAGGTCCTGCTTGTAGGGGAATGGCATGTTGGCTACGGGCACATAATATACATTTCCCTATAATTGTTTCTTTAGATGCAGATTATGCAGGTCAATCATACGATAGCTCTTTATTTATACAAGATATTATTGAGCTGTTTATGTATGCTTGGCTGAATACATCAATGATAGAGACATGGATAAGGTGAGATCTTGTTTATACATCCATATACCTTGTGTAAGATCTGGTGATCTGGTTTCTTATATATTAATGCATACCTAATACATGTTTTGCAGCCACTTAGTTGAAGATCAATGCAAACAATTTGCATTTGATCATGTGGAATTTTTGATTCCATCATTGATTAGTATGGTAGCTAAAGACCCTGATAGTGTTCAACAATATTGTATAGATGCTTTTACAATTTTTGGTCAGCAAAAGAAGACGATAATAATAGCTCCATTCAATGTCAAGTAAGTTTACTTTATTTATAATTTGGACTTATGAAAATTCCATTTTTATTGTGCATTTGAGTTATTAATTGTTAAATTTTTACCTCTAGCGGTAGACATTGGGAGTTACTAGTTATTGTCCCCGGGACGTTCACTGTTTATTATCTAGATCCCGCGGGAAGTACATTAAACACTAAAATTGGACACGTGATGAGAATGCCATTATTCTAGTGAGAAATATTTCATTTTTGTATCTGTTAACATCTGTTATTACATCACTATTTGCTTATGCAATTTACTGTGTTATATTAACATGTAGGGGTTTAGATGCATTCAAAAAGGCTGGAGGAACGGTCCCAAGGAAAAAGAACCAGCCAATAAATTGGCAGAACGTACAAGTAAGTTCCCGACTCCAATGTATATATTATTGATGTGAATTGTGCTTAGTTGTATTATTTTGTATGTTTCAATTTATAGTGTGCTACACAAGACAATGGCTGGGCATGCGCATACTATGTGATGCGATTTATGCAGATGATTATCTGACATGCCGCATTGGACATTGATACCATACATGAGGTATTATATATAGTCTCATTAGTTAGTATGACATATATTAATCTTATTTTTATATTATTACTTATATATATACATCATTCTCTTTGCAGGTGTTTAAAACTGACCACACTATAGGTAAACGCTTAAAAAATATACATGCTCCATATACGATGGAAGCATTAAATGAAATAAGAGAAGAATGGGCAAAAGCCATACAAGCAGTGGCAATTGTAAGATATAATTGGGATGTTGATAGCGATAATGAATGAGACTTTGTAAATGAATATTTCTGAATGTTAATACATATATTTGAATGTTTCTATATGTGTGAATGTGAGAATTGAATTGATGTCTGAATGTATCTACTTGTGTGAAATTTTTTTTGTTAATTTTGCAAGTTTGTGGCATGTTTGTAGGCTGATATCAATGGATGTCGTAAACCTGCAGTTCAGAAAACTGAACTGCAGGTTCTCATCCTGCTGACCAGCCACAGCAGGCCTGCAAACTGATATGAAAAAAAAGATATAGGTGTCGGTTATTTATAGAAAACCGTCAGCAAAGACATACATCATCAGTTTTTTTTGAAAAAACCGACACCTCATGTGGCCACGGCCGTGCTGGAAACGACCGTGCTGGAAATGCCATATAGCGTCAGTTGTTTAGTTGATCACCGACGCCAAAAGGGTTCACGCCACAGAAAACGGCGTCATCTAGGATACTTTCTGCGTCGGTTACCAATTAAACACCGACGCTATATGTATTATAGGCGTCCGTCTTTTAGTAGATAACCGACGCAGAATGTGTCCTAGATGACGCTGTTTTCTGTGGCGTGAACCCTTTTGGCATCGGTTTTCTATAAACAACCAACGCCAGTATGTTAAATAGGCGTCGGTTAAAAGACCGATGCCGAAGTGTTCGACCTTTAGCGGCGCCCACATAGGCGTCGCTCGGAAACCGACGCCAAAGGGGGTTAAACAACCGACGCTAAAAGGCATTTCTGTAGTAGTGGGTATATAAGGAAAACACAATGGGTGGAATGGGGGGAGAGTTTATTTTTGAGATGTGGATGTAGTGTTGTGATAGCAAAGGCACCCAAAAGTACGAATATGGTCATATATTGGGTGACGAAGCTAGAGAATAGAAGTTGGGGAATGAAAGTGACTTTGGATGGAAGTATATTGTGGAGATAAGCAACCATAAGAATAGAGTCAACCCAATATTTTGGAGAGAGAGAAGCATGGTTAAGAAGAGTGAGGGATATGTCATTTATACGGCATATCATGCGTTCAACTTTGTCATTATTGGAAGAAGTTTGAGGGCAAGAAAATTAGAAAATAAGGCCCTGCTCAATAGCAAAATTATGGAAATCAGAATTATCAAACTCATGCCCCATATCACATTGAAAACATTTAATTTCTCACTCATATTGCGTACAAATGAAATTATGAAATTGAAGAAAATCGTCGTATACCTATGATTTCAATTTAATAGGAAAGATCCGTAAAACATTGGCAAAATCATCAAGTAAGAGGAGATAATATCGAATACCAGAAGGGTTAACAATCGGAGAAGTCCATAAATCACTATGAATTATATCAAAGGGAGCTACGGTAGCTGACCGAGAGTCAAAGAACGGTAGTCTAACATGCTTTTTGATCTGGTACAAATAACAAATATGGGAGCTAGTCTCCTTATTACAACATATGAGTTGTTTGGAATTAAGAAAAGATAAAATATTAGCGCCTGGGTGACCGAGGTGGTTGTGCCAAATGGATGTACTGAGAGAAACAAATGTGCTGGATTTTTTATGCTAACCTCTAATTTTGGTAGTTCCTCCTTAATGGTAGAATTGTCAGCTGGGAAAATGATTTCTGTTACAATATGGAATAGATAAATGTGTACATGATCATAAATACTCATAATACATTACCTTAATATGCCTGAACATAAATAGATAGTTTCCTAATATAGAAGATCTTCGGTTTAAATGTCTTGACTATTCATTTCAGTGGAAAAGTTTAATGCTTCCTGAGAGTGCTTTGTTAGAAAATATGAATCGGCTGGGAGGGAATACTCAACACTCTAAAATATGCATATATTTCAAAATTTCTTAAATTTTCATAAAGATTCAATTTTTCTTAAAAAATTTCAATGAAAATACTCCAAAAACAATTAAAATATTATATAATTTGCAAATATTTTATTTATACACATCAATCCCAGTGGCGGATCTCCTATAAGATTGGGGGAACAATCCCCCAAGATTTTTAAAAATTAATGAATATAGTTTGGTTAAAAGTTGTTAATTAATTTGCTTTATTGTGTTTGTCCATTTCTAATTTGGCACGCCCCCTGAGAGTTTTTCATTGATGTTTGTTGTATCCTTTCAAAGTTATACAATACAATAAAAATCATCTATTGTTTTAACTCCTTTCTGACATTCACTCACTAAATTAAATTATTTATAGATTCCTATTCCACTTTGTGTTGCTTTTATAATTACGAAAATGATTTCATGTTCTACTTCCTGTTACAATTTCTATTCTATTTTGATTTTTAAAAATTAATGAATATAATTTGGTTGAAATTTGTTACTTAATCAACTTTATTGCGTTGAAGCCTTCTTATTTTATAAGCCCCCCAAGAGTTTCTCATTGATGGTTCTTTCATACTTTCCAAGTTAAATAATACAATTAAAAATCTCAATCTTTTTGACTCATCTCCGACAATTATTCAGTAATTTAATGCATTCGTAGATACTTTTTTAGTTTTGGTTGCTTTTACAATTACGAAGAGGATTTCTTTCTTGTGTTATAACCTTTTACAATTCATATTTCATTTTGATTTTAGTGGATTTTTGCTCTCTCTTCTCCGGTCTTTTGATAATTATCATTATACAAAATAGTAAATATAAATAAAGGAAACAATGAATCTCAATATATCTATATGTAAACTTGCAATACTGAACATGTCAAACTCCATATTTTGTTAAACAAGCATCATTAGACATGTTAGATGTTGGTATGTATTGATATTTTCAAACAAAATTTAACATCTTTGTTCAAATGCCACTTTCAATTTGTTTAAGCGACCAACACAATCTTCAAAAACCGATTGCATCTACCTTTTTCAAATGTCACTCTTTCTATGACATGGATCCTTATAAGAATATCGTTGGAGCGTCCCTACCTAGCGACACGCTGCACTGACACCTGGGTGCAGTGATAAATATGCAAGGGGTTTCGACACAACGACACTCGGTTGTGTTGAAGGATAAACAAGGGTTTCCACATCTTGGACGGGTGTGGGTAAAGAAGTTAGTCCCGCTGCATCATTGCCCGGATGTAGTGAAAAATATGCAAGGGTTTCCACATCTTGGATGGGTGTGGGTAAAGAAGCTAGTCCCGCCACATCGTTGCCCAGATGCAGTGAAAAATGTGTAGGGGCAACATTTTTGACGAAGGCAAATAAAGAAGCAAGTTTGACAAAAAAGGATTAGAGTTGGATCTTGGAATATTGGCTCTTTGATAGGGAAATCTTTGCAGATAGTGGATACCATGATGAGAAGAAAAGTCAATATAGCTTGCTTGCAGGAAACCAAGTGGACAGGGGAACGCTGTAGAGAGATTGGAGACACAGGATACAAAATCTGGTATACAGGTATTGATAAACATAGAAATGGCGTAGGTATTATCATTGATAAGATGTTGAAGGATGACATCATCAAGATTACAAGGATGGGTGATAGAATCATATCTATCAAGGTTGTTCTTGGGGGAAATATTTTTAACATTATTAGCGCTTATGCCCCCCAAGTTGGCCTTAGCGAGGATGCGAAGAAGGATTTTTGGGATGACATGGATGAATTGATGCAAGGAATACCGATCGAGGAGAAGATTATTATTGGGAGTGATTTAAATGGCCCTGTGGGGAGTGGTAATGCTGGATTTGAGAGAGTTCATGGTGGTTTTGGATATGGCAACAAGAACAGAGAAGGAGAGAGGATATTAGATTTTGCAGTTGCATATGATATGATTTTGGCAAACACCCATTTCAAGAAAAGAGAATCTCATAAGATTACTTTCAAGAGTGGGCACAACTATAGACAAATTGATTACCTCCTTACAAGGCGGGTGGATCGTAACATATACAAGGATTGTAAAGTGATTCCTGGCAAAGAACTCACGTCCCAACATAGGTTGGTAGTTTTGGATATTAACATGAAGATCAATAAAGGCAAACATAACGGAAACCAAGATAGCAGGATCAAGTGGTGGAATCTTAAAGGAGAAAATAAATTGACTTTTCATGATAAACTCATCAAGGAGGTAACTTGGAACTTGGAGTCTGATGTTAACACTATGTGGCATAATATGAGCTCCTGCATAACAAAAATTTCCAAAGAGGTTTTTCGGGGAGTCTAAAGGTTGTGGACCTCCACAGAAGGAGACTTGGTGGTGGAATGATGAAGTACAAAAGGCTATTAAACTGAAAAGGGAGATCTATAGGAGCTTTCCCAAATCTGGAGACGATGCAACGTTTTAAAGATACAAGCAAGCAAAGAAAGAATCTAAAAAGGTGGTTCAGGAGGCAAGGTCTGGATACTTTGATGATATGTATAAGAAGCTGGACACTAGAGAAGGGGAAAAAGATATATATAAAATGGCTCGTATAAGAGAAAGGAAAGGAAGAGACTTGAGTCAAGTAAAATGCATAAAGAATGAAGATGGTAGAGTATTAGTGAAGGACGATGATATCAAAAACCAGTGGATAAATTACTTCCGTAAGCTTTTCAATGGAGATACTGCATATAATGTTAGCGACTCGTGTGACATGAATACAAGAGATATCATTTACACATGACGAGTTTCACCATTTGAGGTCAATAATG
This sequence comes from Alisma plantago-aquatica, assembly GCA_963693085.1. Taxonomy (NCBI): domain Eukaryota; kingdom Viridiplantae; phylum Streptophyta; class Magnoliopsida; order Alismatales; family Alismataceae; genus Alisma; species Alisma plantago-aquatica. The sequence goes on from OY856413.1 coordinate 168,395,398, forward strand.
CTTTGAAAATGATGAAAATGAGAAAGGCATGTGGACCAGATAATATTCCCATTGATGTATGGAAGAGTATGGGGGATGATGGAGTTACATGGTTAACAAATTTCTTTAACAAGATCATGAAGACCAAGAAGATGCCGGATGAGTGGACAAATAGTATTATAGTCCCAATCTACAAGAACAAAGGTGACGTTCAAAGTTGTACAAACTATAGAGGTATCAAGATGATCAGTCACACGATGAAGCTTTGGGAGAGGATTATTGAGCAGAGGTTAAGATCTGTAACACAGGTATCAAACAACCAATTTGGTTTCATGTCTGGAAGATCAACAACAGATGCTATTTTTCTGATAAGGAGGCTTATGGAGAAGTATAGACAAAGCAAAAGAGATCTTCATATGGTGTTTATCGATCTAGAGAAGGCTTATGATCAAGTACCCAGAGAAGTGTTATGGATGGTTTTGAAGAAAAAGGGTGCGCCTATCCAATACATTGACTTGATCAAAGACATGTATGATAGCTCTACTGCAAGTGTCAAGACTCCTGGAGGAGAGACACCAACTTTTTCTATTACAGTTGGGGTACACCAAGGATCCACACTAAGCCCATATCTATTTGTTCTGGTTATGGATGAGTTAACAAAGAATGTTCAGGATGATATTCCTTGGTGTATGTTATTTGCTGATGATACTGTGTTGATTGACGAAACAAAAGATGGATTGAATGATAAAGTTGAATGTTGGAGAAAGGCATTGGAATCAAATGGATTGATGATTAGCATGAGAAAAACTGAGTATATGCATTGCAATTTCAGCCAATCTCGCAGTGTGAATGATGGAGCCAAGTTGGATGGAGTAGATATACCAAAATGTACAAATTTCGTTACTTAGGTTCTATTATTCAAATAGACGGGGATGTCCAAAATGGTGTTTGTCACCGGATCACTGCAGGATGGTTGAAATGGAGGAGTGCAACTAGAGTTTTATGTGATCAGAAGATCCCTCTCAGGTTAAAAAGTAAGTTTTATAGAACAACTATACGACCAGCCATGCTCTATGGGAGTGAATGTTGGGCGGTGAAGAAACAATGTCTCAACAAGATGAACGTGGCTGAAATGTGTATGTTGAGATGGATGTGTGGGAAGACAAGAAAAGATTGTTTGAGAAATGACTATATCAGGAATAAAGTGGGGGTGGCGAGCATTGCGGACAAGTTGTGTGAGGGCCGACTCAGATGGTATGGACATGTGCAACGCAGACCTACTAGTACGCCTATATGAAGCAATGCTATTGATCCAAACACTATAAATAGAAGAAGAGGAAGGCCTAAATTAACATGGGATGAGCTTATAAAGAGAGATTTTGAATCTCTACATCTCAATCAGAATATGGCCCATGATAGAGCTGAATGGAAATGAAGGATCGATGTAGCCGACCCCAACATAGTTGGGATTGAGGCCTAGATGATGATGATGATGATGATGATGATCTACCTTTTTCAAACACACATAAGTGTGCACAACAACACATCAAAGAGATATAAACTCGATTCTTATGCCCAATTCTTGGATGATTTTTTCCATTATTTGCCATCCACATATCATGGAGTGATGTAAACATCTTGTAAGTCATCTTATCGTTAATTTTATTTATTTATCATACATGTGGTTTATATAAATTGCCTATTTATCTTTATAACTATTTAAAATTTGTTTATATTCACTGAGATTTGTTGATATTAATCTCTTCTTTGGCTCCTAGAAATGCATACAAGGACTTCCATATTGATAATATATGTCTTCTTGTGGAAAAATATTACTTATCTGATTTCACTGGTCAAGAAAAGTTTGAATAGAGATATCAAATTTTTCATTTCATAGAACATTCTTCTATAAATCTGGATTTCATGAACCTTTTCTGTTTTAGATTTATGTTGTGCTCTAAAATAACTAAAAAAACAAAATTCACATATTGGTTGATATATTGATCTATATGATTTTGACTCTTCCAGTCTCCACACCACAATAGGATGTGCATTCTTAGTGATGAAACTTATTAAGACAAAATTATGTAATAAAATAGAGTATGAATTTCTCGTTGATAATCTCATTGTTCATATCGAAAGAGAGATTGCAAAGTCATTTGAAACTTATTACATTATTGAGGACCTCAAGAATATTAAAGAGAGAAATGCAATGTTTTAAAATTTTAAATTTATTCCGTGTCATTAATTTATTACATTTTTTAATAATCTAATCTATTATTACACTTGGAAGTAAAAAAAATGACTCTAAACTTTTTGAAATTTTGAGATGGATACACTTGACTAATTCATAGTACATTATGTCCCCCCAATATTTCACTTCAAGATCCGCCACTAATCAATCCCAAGTACACACTTAGTGTGGTTATTCTTCTATAGGCCATGATGAAATTATTTTAAATCCTATTTTATTGTTTCTCCACCAAAAAGGCTTGTCATCATATTAGTTTAATTGAATCATATATTGCTGTAAAAAGTAGTTATAGCATTTTTTAAGATATTTTTTTTAAATTTTATCAATAGAAATTGCTAAATAATAGAATTAATAAATTGTTTGTAGTTTACAATCATTATATCAAATAAGGTATATAGTAGAAATATATATAAGAGACACTTTGTTTGAATTGCAAAACATGAGGCACGAAAATCGGGGTTGTCAAAAAGTTACGGTAAAAAAATTACAAACTAAAATAGTTAAAATGCATGAATACCTTTACACTTTATAGTTATTGATTATGTAAAATACAAAATATTAAAATAGAATGAATTTTAGTAGTACATAAGATATAAATGTAATCACCATGTGCGTGAGCATCTGTGCGCACATGTATTTGCATGTGAATGATGTCTATTTGAATTTCCATGCTATTAGTGATATATTTATATTTAAATATGATTCCTAATATAACATACTATAGTGTCATCTTATAGTCAAGCATGTTTCTCACCGTGTCATCACCATATGGTATGAAATCAGTCCACTAATCTTAGAAACTAAAAAACATATAGTTTATTCCTACAATATAACAAAATGAAATCTCTAATAATTTCATATTATGATAATAATTTTTTATTAGTGTTTAATCTTGAGTATTGACATGCTACATACAACTTGTTAGTCACCACCACCTATATTTTCAAATAATGGTGGTTACTATCTAATTATAAGTTATATTATATGTAATATACTGATGATATTTTCTAGTTGTAATAACATGTATCTAGATAGCTCACAATATCTTATCTACTGTAGACTTTAGTACAAAAGTTAATATCCAATGACTCAAACAATTTAATGATATAATAATAAACTTTTTTTTTTCAATTCAAACAATTTTTTATCTTCAATTTTGTGTTAAAATATTGTGGTCTCATGCTCTAGATTTTTTATACTGACCCATGATTTATCTAATTACTCCTCATTGGTAGAACATGTAAGCTTAAAAATTGATTGTTTTTACAAATAAAGATTAGTGCATGTATAACTGAAGAAAAATACTCATAAACCATTACTGATAAATGGAGTGGGGGCTAATACAACATATGAGGGCTCAACTTGTATATAGATTGTCTCATAAAGAGGGAGTCAGGATTTGAATCCCTTTAACACAATTTGTCTTAAATATTTTATAAATTTAAATTGGATTTGATTTCAAAACTATAGTCTTCAATTTTTTTTCAAAATAGAAAAGTAATGGGAGTGAACGCTTAGAAAAAGTATTTTTTTGTAAAAATCAATTCCAAGTAGTCTCGTATTGTTTTATTCTTCAGCAGTCCATGATAATATTTTTTAAACCTTATTTCATTAGAAATTCACCGGTATGAATTGTTATTGTATTTGTTAAGTTAAATCCAAAGAGTAGGAATATATAGTTACAGAATTTATGAAGAGATTTTTTTTATTAAAAATGTATGAAGATAAATTGTTAGTAAGGAATTTATTATAATTTGTAGTAGTTATACCCAATCATGGATTTGTTAGAAATTTACATAAGAATCACTTTTTATAAAGAACAAGACATGAAGGTTGGAATAGGGTTTTCAAAAAGTTGTAGATGTCAAAAGTAACTATAATCCATTTTTCTTACAACTGATTGACTTGTGGTTAACCTAAACAGGAAAAATGCATAAATCTAATGATAATTTATAATAATTGGTAGTTATATAAACACAAAATTATAACATATAAATAAATTCTATTAATAAATAAGATATAAATTCTATCACCTAGTTGGTTTCTTATGTACGAATCCACCTCATTCTAAATGTCTTATATGTCGATAAAACATTTCATTTAAGATACAAGTAAAATGATATGTTGTAAGGAAAAACTGCTTTAGAAAGTGTAAACAACACTAATGCATTTGGAAACATTCTCAAACACTAACTTTCACAGAATTTGTACCATAATATTCAACTTTATATAGCTTTATATTGACATAAATAGAATTATTTTGTTATCATTTATGCCCCATTACGGACATGTTGGAAATATAATGGAACAAAATAATTTTCTAAAACTTAGCTATAACCTATGAGAAAATGATATTTTTAAGCTTTCATTATAAACTAGTTTTATCTCAGTTTCCTAGATTAGCATGGATGATTATATTCCCTACTCATCTCAAAACAATTATATGGCCTACTTGCTATTTTTCATAAATATCGATAAAATACGATCCTAGAATTGATAAGTAACATAAAATAAACCCAAAGTTCTCATAGTAATGTCCTATCAAACTTATTATTAGTTTATAAATTGCATATATATTCTCCTATAGGTAGCATTATAATTGTTTAAAAGTTATTAAATTATCTTTCTTATTACCTATTTATTACAATGATTGTGTAGCTAAATTGTGATCATTGTAAAAAATCCTACTCATTAGAAAACACTAGCATAATATAGTTTTATGAAAACACTTACTACCAAATGTAAGAAGCAATTAAGAACATTTCTATTAAAAAAAATTACATGTGATATTCTCATGTCTCTAAAAAGAAACAAAACGATTATATTTATTCAAGTGTTGGTATGCTTGAATAAATTCTAAAAAACTAAGTTATATGTGTTTGATAAACTTTACAATTATTATGTACTACTCTGAATAATGCATTACATTGAAGTGAATAATTGTTATGATTTTACTATATTACAGAAAAAACAAAGTAATTTAAATTAGCTATAATTCACATATATACTAAAATCCATTAAAGTTAGAAATACATAGCTTCAGAGTAATTTAATAATATTAGTAGTTATCTATATATTTGAAGGTATTGTGTTACTTTTTTTTTTGGAACATCCAACGCATGTTAGTCACCTAAGACAAAGAACTAGAAACAAAACCTACATCAACTTCAAAAGCAGAAGAAAAACTATTGAAATCCTCCATAAAAGCCTCCTTGAGAAATAGGGGGCATTCTGCAAGAGAAAGGAGATCGTCCGGTTGCTTGAGGCAGTGCTTGGCTAAGATATCAGCTAAGTTATTCCTTGCTCTTCTGACATGAAACAACTTGATGCCTCCCACCATCAATTCTAGATCCCAGATTGAAAGGACGTGCAGCTTATAGGCTTCAGGAGGTTCTGCTTTGCCAAGGGACCATTCAACTGCCAGTTTTGAGTCACTCAGAATAACTGCATTCGAGGTTCCCTGGGACTTTAGACATGACAGAGCTTTAGAAATAGCTAAGAGTTCACCTCTCATCAGGTCAGATCCCCGGAAGAGCTCTGTCGAGCCTCCCTTCCATCTACCCATACTATCCCAGACGATCATAGCTGTAGCCATCGTATTGTGCTTCCCATCCACCGCAGTGTCAACATTGACGATGGTTGTCCCTGAATTGATGGAAACCTTTTCAGACATGATTTGTTTCATGCTTTGGGTATGGTTGGTCCGGTTGCCGAAGGCTCTGTTGACAGCTAGAGCCTCCCCTCTGCAGATCGTCGCTAAGACCGTAGGAGGTTTAGCTTTATTCTCAAAGATAGTGGCGTTCCTGTTCTTCCAAAAAATCCAGCACGTTATACTGAAAGTCACTCCCCAGTCCTTTGGTAATTGGGTGGATTTCAAGTTATATCCAATCCATTCCTCCACAGTGTTACATGCGAAGAATTGTGTTGTTCCAGGGGGCAGAAGGAGATTCCATGTGTTCCGCAAATCCGTACAGTCCCTGAGAGCATGTAGGATGTCTTTGTCCGTTCCATTGCATCTGGTGCAGGTGGCGGTGTCTGCAAGCTTCTTCTTGTGGCGTAGAACATTGGTTAACAGGCGCTGCCGTTCATCAGCCAGACATGAGTTTTTACACGGTAGGGAACCTATAACGCCCAGATGGATGAGTAGTGATCAAGCGAGGGACGAGTCTCATTGCCGCTGAGGATCTGGTAAGCTGAATTGACCGTGTAGTTGCCGTTCTGCGAGGGTACCCATGCCCACCTGTCTTCACCATAGTGAGCCTGAGGGGGAGGCATTTGCGAGATGTCCTGTATTGTGTTGGCTGTAAACCAGTAAGCAAGAAAGCCAGTGTCCCAATTCCCGTCGTACATGACTAGACTTGATACTTTGAGATCTCTTTTATCATCTGGTATCGTTCTATCCGCCTGCAAAGCGGGGAGGGTGCCATCGCCAATCCATGTGTCCCCCCATACATTTGTGTCTGAACCAGAGAGAACAAGGCGACGCGAGTTGCTCAGAAGGAAGGGAAGGGATGATCTAATACCTCTCCAAACATGGGAACCTGAGGATTTGCTGGTACCTTGGTTAGTGTACTTAGCCTTCATGATTTGAATCCAAGGGAGATCATTGTCTTGTAGGAACTTCCATGCCATCTTCATAAAGAGAGCCTTATTGTAATCCCTGGAATTGTGTATTCCTAATCCCCCACAGCGGAGAGGTTTGGTGACATGTTTCCAAGACACGAGATTCAAGCGGCGATTGTTCCCCGGATCATTCCAGAGGAAGTTTCGAACAATTTGGTCGATCTTATCACAGCAGAATAGAGGAAGGAGAGTCGATTGCATGGTATAGTATGGTTTTGAAATAAGAACTGACTTAACCAAGGTAAGTCGGCCCGCCAGGGAAAGGAAGCAATTTTTCCAAGAATAAATGCGTGATTGAAGCTTCTCCAGGAAGTGTTGGTAATGGTGTTTCCCTTTCCTTTTATGAATGATGGGTATCCCAAGGTGCCTGCCCAGATCAAGAGTTTCATTGATGTTCAGCTTCCTGCAAATCTGGTTCCGGGTGTTCCTTGGTGTATTGGACGAGAAGAAGATAGCCGATTTCTCATGCGAGAGAAACTAACCTGAAGCTCTGCTGAAGGATTTGAGACATCGTTGGATCACCTTATCCTGGAGGAGGGTAGCTTCACCAAACAGAACAATATCATCCGCGAAACTCACGTGAGAGATAGGAATCTTCTTCCTCGTGAGTCTGATAGGTTTCCATTCATTCCTTGTTATCTCGGCTTCAATCAATTGGCTAAACCTTTCAAGGCAAAGCACAAAGATATAAGGGGAGAGGGGATCCCCTTGCTTGACACCGCAAGAGGGCGTGAAGAACCCAATGTTCTCGTCATTCCAGAGGATGGAGGTGGTTCCTGATGTGATGATATCCATGATGATGGAAATCAGGTTTATTGGTAGGGGTGTGCGATTAAGGGTGTCTTCAATAAAGGCCTAGCTCATCTTATTGAAAGCCTTGACAAGATCGAGTTTGATCGCCATGTAATGCTTCCTGGAATGTGATGCCTCCATGGAATGAACTATCTCTTGAACAAGCGTCGTATTATCCCCAATGTGCCGACCTGGAACAAAACTGGACTGGAAAGGGGATATCCAGCTGTTGAGAAATGGTTTGATTCATCCAGCTATAATCTTCGAAATGAGTTTAGTGCACACATTATTGAGAGAGATCGGTCTCAGCTGAGAGCAAGAGCAAGGATGAGGATTCTTGGGAATCAACACCAGGGATGAGTTAGTAGCGCCGGGGGGCAAGTTCCGACCTGCAAAGGGGTTAGATACAAAAGCGATGATCTGATTTTTGAGCAGCCTCCAGTGTTGTTGAAGAAAATGGGCATCTACCCCATCCAGGCCCGGTGCTTTCAACGGAGCCATTGATTGTAGAGCTTCAAAGATTTCTTGTTGGAGAGGCGGCGCTCCCAGGATAATCTTGAGCGCCTCCGGGCAGGAAGGGAAGACTCCTAGGAATCTTTTGCTGGCCTCTTTCCTCTCCTCTGAGGTCGGGTCATCATAAACATTTGAGAAGAAAGACAGGATGAGCTATTTAACTTGGTGTTCATCTTCGACCCAGGTGCCATCATCGTCCTGCAACCGAACGATCTTATTCAAACGCCTTCTCATCTTAACGAGGTTCTGGAAAAAGTTTGTGTTATTATCGCCAAGGGTGACCCAATCACAGTGTGCCCGTTGTTGCCAATCCTCCTCCTCTCGCCGCAGGATTGCATCCAGTTTGGATTGCAACTCAATCGTCTCCCTCGCTGTGGACATATCAAAACATATTGCTAAGCATGTTTGATTATATTTGATCTTGTCACTGATTCTATTCTTCATACGTCGTGCTTCTTTGTCATGTTGGGCATCCCATTTGGACGCCACCGGAAGAAATCAGGATGTAGCCTCCTGGAGGGGGACAGATGTGTCCCACCTTTCCTCCAAGAAGGGTTGGAAATCTGCATTCGTCTCCCACCTAGTCGACGTTCTGAAGTGGGAACTTTTGGCGACCTTAACAGAGGTAGAATCTGATGAGATTAGCAAGGGTGCATGGTCAAGTCCGGCGTGTCGAGCCATGCTTGGTTACCCAACACACGGTCCAAACGCTCGTGAAGAAGGCCATGCCTAAAGGTGGTGTGAGCTCCTTGTGCACCAAGATCCTGTAGTTGGCAGTCCTCCATGGCCTTGATAAAGTCATTACTATTAGCTCTGTCGAAGGAGGAACTCCCAAATTTTTCAGAAGAATACATGACAACATTGAAATCCCCTATAACCACCCATGGAGTGGAGGTTGTAGGGACTAGATGCTTAAGCTGGTTCCAAAGGAGGTTCCTACTATTCCTTGTCATGCCTGCATACACGAAGGTATATAGGCGATCATCCGCTTTACAGTGAACAAATTGTTTGTGTGAGAGGACGATCTCCATGGAAATGCTATCGTTCCACATGATCCAAATACCACCAGCATAACCAACTGCCTCCACCCTATGAGAGGAAGAGAAGCCCAGCGTTCGGATGATGCGGTCAGCCTTCTTGCCGCTACATCTTGTTTCAAAGAGTGCCATCACCGAAACTTTATACTTTCGCTTCAACTCCCTTACTGCATTTTGGGTATCTTCGTCGCATAAACCCTGGGTGTTCCAGGTGATTACAGTCATTTAGAACTCTCCTCTAGGGTGGATGAGCCCATCCCTCTCACTTCTTCTTCAAGGTCCTGGAGCAGGGATTGTTTCCCCCTCTTCCTGGTGGTAGCCCTTCCCGGGTCGCCCGCGTGAATCACCTTCCTATTAAGGAGGTGAATTCCCGCAGAGTTCTTGCCTGGGCTTCTGTAGGAGATGTAGGGAGGTGCCACCTTGTCTGTCCTTCCAACCGAGAAATTCGTAGAGAGGAAAGGGTGGGTCTGTTGGTTCCTTCCTAGCAGAACCATGTCTCCAGACGGGACGACCACCGTGTGATCTGTGTTGGAGGGTTGCGCCGGCTGGTGTTGCTGAATGGGGATCTGTTCTTTGCTTGCCTCCTCCGTCTGCCTAGTTCTGGAAAGATCTCTTTGTTGCTTTTGGTGGCGCTGTTCATTCTTCCGTTTGCTCCAATCGATGCCCGCGACACGTTCAACAATCTCCTCGACCGCAGAGGGGTCTTGATCGTCTTCTTCATCGTCTTGGTCCGCTAGATTGATGAACCTATTGGACGTGCCCTGGGCTCTTTTTTGGGTATTAGGGTTTCCTTGCTTCCTTGGTTTCCTGAAAACCGGTTGAGCGTGAATTGATTCTGAAAACCCTTCTCTCCTCTGCGGCGACGGTGTAGGAACTAGTGAACCCGACTCCAGTGTCGCTTCTCTTGCTTTGTTCTCTTCGTCTATCCTTGTTCTGTAGTCCTTCGCGACATGGCCGGCTCGGCCGCAATGCAGACAGATAAAAGGTATATTTTCATACTCAACCTTGTATCGGGTACCGACGATGGAGACCATAGGGACCGGCGGCTTCACCATGTCTAATTCAACAGCCAGCCTTGTGAATCGACCCCACCGTTGAAGCTTAGTGTTCGGGTCTATCTTAATTGTCTTCCCTAGCCTATCTCCGATCTCTGTCAAGAAGTTCTCTTGGTATAGATATATAGGAAGGTTCGGAATACGTACCCAAGCAACCAGCCTAGGAGGGGAAGCCAGCGCCGGGGAGAAGGCGGGAAACCAACGCTGAACTGTTACGTATGAACCAAATATGGGCCAGGGGCCTCCAGTAAGGGCGTTGATGACGTCGTCTTCCATTTGAAGCTGTACAATGAAATAGTCATTATCCACATCAATAAGAGTGAATCCTCCGATCGGTTTCCAAAGAGACTTGATTCTGTCACGCAATGTGAGGAAGCCGATCTCCCGGGCCAAAAGCTTGACAATGACGGTGAACTTCCATGGTTTCAACAGGTCGTCCAAGACTTCTTTCCGTACGTCGAAAGAAGGGAAGTCGTCCTCTGTCGAGATGATGATGTCTTCAGGCCCTAAGGTAATGGTTGTTTGATCGGCATCGATGTGGATGAAACCTTGCTTGTTAAGCAGGTTGTTCCCCAGGCCCATGGAGTCTTTATAGGACGAGCGGGTCTGTTGTTCTTCTCGTTGGGGATCCGTAACGTGCGGAGGAGTGGACAAACTGGGAAAGTCGGTGGACGGCGCAACACCTCCATCGATCTCCATGCTCGCGTGTCCAGGGCTTTGTTGCGGCGGACCGTTCCTGCTGGTCGCTTAGGTCAACGTGATGTCTGTCGTGCCCAGGGGGATGGAACCCGGCCTCCCTGGATCACCGTCTCCTTCCTCATCCGGAACTCCCCCGCCCGTCGCCTGCGGAGAAGCCCTACCACCAACCATCCTCGTTTGATATACTGTTTTAACACACAAAGATTTGTTGTTTCAACACACTTTACTGGCAATTCAATTTATGGTGTCGTAGTATATTGCACGCGGATGACTACTTACTCACGAAGGTATTGTGTTACTTTAGTCCATTGATAATTAATTATTGGATATTTTTAATTTGTGTTAATCTTGATTTTTGGTGGTGATTTCAATAAAATAACTCATTCAAGTGAGATCCTTAGGGGATGTCTAACCACACTTTTTAGACCTACGATATTGGATCAATATGATCCACAACCTCATCATCTCTATTGAGTTCTTCATATTATTTTTATTTTAGGAATCTTGTAGAATAAAATGTTAGAGGAAAATGAAGTTTAAAAAAATCCAGAAAAGATATTAAGTTTACATGTATAACAATCACTAAATTTTATATATCCACACTTGTAGAGTTCATTGAAAAGAAAGTAGATCCATCATGGTTATGCTATTGGACGGAAAGGAATTTCAAGTATGAATACAAATAAGCCATAAAAATTATAGCTAAAAGAACCCCCATTATCTCACTCAATTTCTACATCACTGATCCCAAAAGCAAAAAATACATAAATCTAAAATTATTTGATCAAAATAATGAATATGAACCTTGAACAATATATGTCTTGTAACAAAAATTAAATCTAATAAAAATTGATTAGTGGTAACAAAAAGAAATCATATATGTCTTAATTTTGAGAAGTAAAATCTTCATAAAAGTTTTCAGTTTCATTTTCTCTTAATGAATGATAGATGAGAAAGTTTTCATATTATATGATGATAATATAGTAACTGTGAGAAAGATGCTTGCCTATATGCTAACACTATAGCATGTCCTATTAGGAAACATGTAAAACTATAAATACATCAATATTTTGAATAAACTTAATATCATGAAAATCCATTTGGACATCTTTCACACACACGCATGGATACTCACGTGCGCGCACTTACACACACACAACATTTACAACGAACACCTTCTTTGAGATCAATTTCTTGCGATAAGCAACAAAGGAATAAAAAAGTTAACTATTTTTACTTCCTTAATCAAAGGAGTTATTTTGATTAAATTTATAAATATTAAGACTTCTCTACATAACTACAACAATATGAATATGTAAAACAGAAGAAATAAATTTACATTGTTTGTGTTCTACTTAAAGAATGTGGTAAATACAAATATAAATCTGCCAACTTTATACACACATATAATCATGTGTATTACATGAATGTCTCTAGCAAATAAAAAATGTTGTTTTGATCGGAAAGATAAAAGACTTCTTTTGCATATCATTGTCACGTTGTAAAGAGAACATTTGAATAGAAAACTCATTGTGACAACAAACGGTGGACAGAGAAAAATGTAAGTAATTGTTACATACGGGAACATGAGAAGAAGGTTAAATTTAACAAATAACATAATATAAGATACAAATTCTTGATCGTAATAATTTATATTATTATAAGCTCTATTATATTTAATATATTAGAATTAAATTTTGATCACGAGTTACCAAAAAAATTGATGCTTGAACATATGGAATTATTTTTGTAAAACCAAGCATAACAAATTTTATTCTTGATGGTCAGTATTATAGGAAAATAATAACAATTTTTGTGTCATTATAAATATTTTTAAAATAAATATTCTATAGAAAAATGTGACTAATATCCCATTTAGAATAAATTCTATTTTCTCAAAAAAAGGATAACAAAATTGTTATGAAAAATGTAATTATCCAAATAATCAGACTTAAAACAAAAATGTGAACGTATATGTGTATAAAATGTGGAAGAATATCTTAGAAAAGGGTCGTTAGGTCTTATCAATATAAAATAAAATCATACAATTTAAAGATGAATAACACATATAAAAATCATGTTATGGAGAAGATCGAACTTTACAGTAATGTGTTACACAGTAGATATGGAAAATAACCTCTCACGATCAACCAAATGGTGAAGAGTTTGTTAAGTTCTGGAATCCAAGTTAGTACAATATGTGGTTTACAAAAAGAATGTTATAAGGCACCTACAAAATTAGTTTTAACACAATGGCCATGATATTCCATTGTTTTAATACATATAATAATGAAGGTAGACAATGTTATGTGTCTCGAATAATTATCTTGATCTAATTGTAGATCTAGTCCAAAAATAAATGGATCTTGCCGAGTTACGGTCCAAATTCCGGAATCAAATAGGAATCCAATCACGGTTCTAAATGTATAAGTATATGCGGGCCTAGTTAGGGTTGCATGATCATCTTGTATTCTATTTACATAGATGCAGCCGTCAATCTCAGGGTGTACTATGTCTCTTTCGAGAGTGCTCCTCCTTGTAATCTCTTCTCTGACATAGTAAAAATCTTGCCCCTCCCGTGGAGTAGGTCATTCAGACCGAACTACGTAAATCATATCTTTTTTGATTGTGTGATCGTTTGCTTATTCGGATCTTGTTGTTCTGTTGAACTCGTCATATTCTCTCGTTTTAAATCTTAACAAACAACATAAGACACTAAAGATAAGAAGGGAGCAAACAAGATAGCAAATATTAAAACTGATTAAAATTTTCACTTTTTCATAATCATTGTCATCAATCATATGAGAGGTATGTGTAGTATATCACATAGGTTATATACGGAAGTGGTGCAAATGCACGTGTATTTACTAATATAGATTAACAACGGTGTACAGTTACATGCCCCGTCAGTGAAACATATTCTCCTTTCTACTTTGTGTCTTGTACCAGTTGTATTCGATGATTTTAACAACTTTTCACTTGAGGGACAATATACCACACGAGTTGCCTTATTGCTGTCATGCTATGCTAGCCGTAACATTGACTTGAACACCATGAAAGTTCCAGGTTCCCAAAGAACTATGATGACGTCTGGAAGCTATGTAATCGCAATGTATGCCTTTTTTCTTTATTCGTATTCCCATATGACATTTCTTGCTTCCCAATCTCCTACTAATGAGCCTTGATTTGTTAATTTAAGGAAGTTTGCTATGCAGACAAGAATTGGGATCAGAAATGGAACCCCAATTGTTATAAGGTTTCGATTGGTTTGTCGTAACTGATGCGGAAAACTTATGAACTGGAGTTCCTTGATAAGTTTTTCATGATTGGTTTTAAAGTAACTATTGGAACTTGAGTTCCGTGACTTCCAGTGAGGTCCAGATTTATATACAAAACACAATTCTTGAGTTCCCTCTTAAAAAGAGTGGAAAACGAGTTCTGAGATAACTAATAATATTTCTTATACAATTATATTCTTCGTTCATTATATGTGACACAATTAAAATATTTATGACTAGAAATATTAACAGTGTGGATATAGTACATTCCTAAAACCACAACATAACATGACAAAATACCATACACTATAATCGCACTATGTGAAATATTTTACACTATAACCACTATTATCAGTACAATTTAAAAATAAAAAATACAAACATCATGAAAAAGAAACACATTGCACCATGTGAAAATAATGTGATTTACGTAATATATGTTCATTCTTCATGTTTAAATAATATGATGTGAAAAATGATAATTAATTGTAACCATGCACGAATAATATAGTAAAGTACCCTAAAAATAAAGTAAAAATTAATATTCTCCATTGCGTGAAACAATGATGAACCAAAACTTATATTTACAAGAACATAAAATATTGACGTTATTATAATACTTTTGTATACACAAAGAGAAATAAGAATATTATGGTGTAGTTTTAATTATAATATTTTTATTAAAAGGTTATAATTGTACCATAATAAAATATTTTTAAAGGAGCAACATGTGCACCATAACCACTTATTGCGGTTATTATGATTTAAAAATATTATGATTTTTTACGGATATGATTTTTTTTATGTCCTTGTCATCCTCAATTATTTATATTATACAATAAAAATTAACAATATTTTTAATAATTTACATATCCACACTTACAACAAACCAATCACATGGAAGTGGATGGAACTTAAGTTCTAAAAACTAAACTAGATAAGAGCCTAAATCAAAAACTCAAAAAGCAAACCAATAAAATAACATGATCTATTTGTCATGTCATTATTTTATATAAAAAAAACAAAACTGGTGCTCATTTCTTTCCTAATTTAAGACTCATATGATATATTGTTGATTGCATTGTTCTAACTAAATATATAATATGTGTGTAAAACCATATAACCGCACTCCCGCACTATATACGTGGATATATGGAGTATGGTTATTATGCGAGTACAACACTTATTTAAATGGCCATACACCCATAACGGCACCTTCATCTATAAAATAATATAATTATGGATATTGTCATACCCATACTGTGAGTTTGGATTACTCCCCTAATCAGGATAGTTGTATTTCATTCCATCTATATAGAGGGTATACAAGGGTAATTAGGTAAGAATCTAATTAGGAAACTAGTACAAAATATAATTTACATTATATATACTATTACACCCCCGTAGTCAGAGCAGGAGAAGGGCGGACGCTCAGACTGGAGCAAAAATGAGTAAACAACTGTCTATGTAGGCCCTTAGTGAAGATGTCTGCGTACTGAAATTCAGCTGGAACATGCAAGACACGAACATCACCAATACGAACACGCTCACAGACAAAGTGAATATCAAGCTCAAGCAAAGTTGTCGGAAAGATACACAATGCTGATATTGTCACAATATATAACATTGGCACATCCAAGTGGCAGATGAAGATCAAGCAAAAGATTGTGAAGCCACAAAGCCTCTTGAAACAGTTGGTTGACGCTTAGAAGACCAAGATACTAGATTATTTCCCAGAAAAACACAATACCCAGAAGTAGAGCGACGGGTATCCGGACAACCCGCCCAATCAGCATCAGAATAAGCAGTCACACCATGAATAGCAATTGCCGATAAAAATAAACTATGATCCAATGTACCCTGAATGTGGCGTAGAACACGCTTAAGTGCCTGAAAATGGGGCTCACGAGGATCATGCATGAATAAACAGACCTGCTGAACAACATATGAGATATCTGGTCGAGTAAATGTCAAGTATTGCAGCGCACCAGCTAAGCTGCGATACAAGGTAAGATCAGATAGAGTAGAACCAGAAGTGGCATTGAGCTTTGACGCAACGTCAACATGTGTTGCAACTGGCTTATAGTCAGGCATAGATGTCCGGGCAATAATCTCTTGAGTATAGTGTTTCCGTGACAAAAATAAACCAGAACTATTTCGAGAAATAGTGATGAACAACATATAAGATATCCAGTCGAGTAAATGTTAAGTATTGCAGCCCACCAGCTAAGCTGCGATACAAGGTAGGATCAGATAGAGTAGGACCAAAGGACATGCAAATATAAGCTAACACCATCGCACATTTCCTTGGCATTGCTCCCATGTGCTGCTAGGTGTTAAGTGGCACCCCATGAATTAATTAATCTTGAATGTAGATGAATTTTTCTAACAGCGTGCTAAATCAAATCAAAATCATTTAGCGTTCAAATTCTGTCAAATGCTACCAAATAGGCTGTACGACTAAGGCAGTGTTCGGCAAGACGTTGGTTTTCAACGCTGGCAACTCAACGCTGGGTTATTCACCGGGTAAAATACTGGCGATGGAAAAGTTGATGTGCGCAGCTTCCGTTCAACACTGACTATATAAATCTGAAGTGAAAAACCGAAGCGGTAAACAATCAAGTTTGGCAAAGCGTTTTACTCCAAGTCCGGCCTGCCCGGGATGAACACCCGCTGCCCGGACGCTTGGGAACGCATTCCCAAACGTAGTCTAAATTTTTTATATCGTGAAGAATAATATAGACACGTACATGGGAGTACTGACGTTGCAAATATTAACATACCAATTAAAATGATGATGCATGTTTTTCATGAGCACATATTGTTTAATTAAGTACACAAATTTTGCAATAGAATATGTTTGGGCTCTTCTATCACTAAGGAGCTGGAAAGAGTTGCAAGCATATCCTTGGTTGTGATTCCACAGCAGATAGATAGTAAACTGACTACTCCCATTATTGTTAGTCGGTAAATCGGCACGCAAACTCGGTCTTAGGAATAGGTACTCACACCTATGTGGTTGTTAGAGAACTGTCGACATTTCTATGCCTGAAGCCCAAAATATAATGGTATTTCCATCTCACTGTGGTCAATAATATGGTTACACGGAGTTGCCACATTATTCGTGTCTCAAGAGTAGAAAGAGGGGCATCGATAAAATCATGTGATCAGAGCAAATCAAGCAAGGTTCAACAAAGTCAGATCCAGCCACCCCCTTCCTCCGAGGTTAACACACCAATGACGTACTCCAACATGCTCCTTTTTGCACGACGCCACAGATAGCGTCGTCGCAGTGATATCTACCGGAAGTCCCCCGCTCTGATGTTGCTGCTTCCAGCATTCTACAATCCCAATCAGAAACTCATACTGCTGAAGATCATGGGGACTGAAGAACTATCTTCTTTCCCTTTGCGGCGTCCATCTGGCAGAACCCAACAGCCTTGTTGTACCGTAAAGAGTGTTGATGTTGAAAAACATATACCGATCTAGCCCGAAGATATGACCTTTAGATGACTCAGATGAGAACTTCAGATGTCAACGGTACACTTCCGTGGCTGCAAGAGCCCAGACCATCACAACCTTGCGCCGCCAACTCGCCAAGAAGTCCAAAGTCGTGGCTGATAAAAGATTCAAATGACAACTTTAGAAGTTTAGATGCTGGAGAAGCACCTCCGCTGCTGCGAGAGACAAGAGCAACACTACCTTGCACCGCCAAGAAACCCAAAAGACATCCCCTTGTAACCTCTGGCTGTATAAAAGCAATTAATTATAAATAATGCTAAGACTCATATTTATTGCATAGAAGATAATGATGCCTAAAATGAGCGCCCCAATGCGAGCCCAAATGTTGCCTCCGCAACATGAAAGATGAGAGTGGGGAGCATCTTTTCTTCAAGTGTCGATTCTCTAAGGCACTTTGGGAAGATAGCGTTTCAAAGTGTGTCCAACAGGCCGCCTTTAGTCCGTTCATGGACTGGGAGCCCATCCAATCCAGGAAAGACGAAGCGGAAATCCAACTTATCATCTTGGCTATAAGTGTTGTCTCATACTTCATCTGGAAGGAACGAAACAACAGAAAGCATGGTGGACAAAGGCATTCGTTGGCCGACCTGAAAAGTGTGGCCCGCAATGCCGTTCGAGGGGTCTTGTTTGCCAACCCGGAATTCTCCAAATCGCTGCCCAAAGATATAAAGATAGCTTGGGACGTTCACTGAGAGTGCCCGGCCCTCCAAGGGGCCTTTGCTTTTCTTACTTAGAGTTTTTCGGCCCTGCGTGGCCTAATTTCTTTAATGTTTTTCTGGGCCCGGCGAGGCCAAACCTCACTGATTCCTCCCTTTCCACAAGGTAGGAATGACCGACCTTAGAAGTTGAGGACCCAAAAGACTTTAAGTCAGGAGGGACCAAGGCCAATAGAGTCAGTCTGACGGATCTCACTTTGAGTCTGTGTTGGGCGGTACCTTGCTGCCGGGACCCTGATGCCTTGCCCAATCCTTGGACGAGCATCCCAGCACTTAGGCTGTTTTGGTCTGAACTAACCTACTTAGTGGGGGCGAACTACCAGAATTTGTTCTAAGGGCTGATCTGGACCACTTTGTTGGTCAATACTTGGCCGAATTGTGGGGACTTCTGAACCCACCTAGTGGGGACGGACTCCCTAAAAAACGTAAGTTAGGTATTACTTAGGACCTGCTAGCGGGTCATGGCCTTTGAGCCTCTTAGACAGGATAGTTTTTTTATCTCGCAAAACAATCTTGTACTATGGAGCGTTTACGCTCAAGAGTTGGCGGTTTGCCAATCCTATTGAATAAAATTACCTATTCAATGGAAAGACAACGAGTTAAGAGTCTCCTCCTTCATGGAACCGGGAAGAAAAATTCCAGGACGAGTGCTGACACTTAGTATGTTAGAATAATAGATGTGGGACGTCGTGACAAAACTTGTTTTATTTTGTTAGGTCCGAACTAACTTAAAATGCACTAGTTGTTGGACAAATGAGTTTAGAAAAGACTTCTTAGCATGCCCTCCACATTCTATCGTAACGGATATATATTACATTTTTATTTTTACGACATGAAATACAAGGTAAATGGGTATACCAAGTATGGATATACATATAACTGTTTGCATATCTACTAAGTACAAATAGAAGGGTATATGGGTAAGTGAGTATATGATTATAGAAAAGTATACCCATGATTGGTTAAAAGGATATGTGTTTGAGATTATGTGGGTATTACCGGTGATTATTACAACTCTAAGTGGGACATACCATTTGGTGGCCTCTCCTAGGCCAACCTGGAGGGGGGGGGCATCTATGGCCCAACACTCTCAAGGTATTTTTCTTTTGTAAATCTTAGAAAATAATTTTGCAAAAATCCTAGTGTGCTAGAAATGGCTGATTTATATAAATTTGTATAAGTTTTCATCATAAGAATGAGACCTAAAAAATTATGCGCTTAGATCTGGGTTTTGAAGCATGTATTCGACTTATGTATATAATAATAGGAATATGTGATGGTTAGTCATGCATTACGTTGATAAATGATATAAATTGGAGATTAAATGACGCATATGAACCTTTTGAACCTTGATGATGATCATTAGTAATTGTGTACATGAAATGAATCCAAGAAATCTTAATCTTGATGTTGGCCGCCACTAATGGCTTTGTAATAAGTGGTGTTTACCATGGGTTAAGATATGGGTTAGGATGACCCTCAAATGATTATGAACAATAACTAAGAAATAATAATATTATGCATTGAGAGTCTAATATAAGTTTGTAGATTATTCCTTTTGACCAGATTTGACTGACTTTAGGAGCTCCAATATTGATACAAAATTGAACTAAGGTAGATGGGATTATCCTCTTTGAGATCATCTAGTCCATTGGAACTAGAAACATCAAAATATTTCCTCCAAAAATAATTTAATATTAGGTGACATTGTTTGGCATATGCTATTATTTGAAATAGTTTGTTACCTACGCATACTCTTATTAGTTTTTATATTTTATTTCGATGAACCTTCACATAAAACAAATCAACTTCCATTATATAATTTGTGAAACCCTATTTAGAAGTTGATTAGCTATTTGTGGCGACCTTGTGATACCATTAGGTAATTAGAGTGCATTTTCATGTGTGGCAACATTGTGATGACCACCTATGCATAAGATAAATTTGGCATAATTATATATTCATGGTGTTTAACGAAAACATAAATTTTGATTTACAGTTGTATAATCTCAAAATAAACAACTAACTATAGTATCAAGACACATGAAAAAATTGAATAGTAGGTTGATCAAAAGGAGTTTGACATGTTCAAGAGATAAATATTGGTCTCAACATATGAAGTGGAACCAAAGAAAACTAAAACACACAAATTAATCTTGTAGCTCGACCTCAAATAGGTAAAATTCTAGTTTTTCCTCATTGGTTTTCATTTCGATATACATGAAACCATTTTTTAGCCAGTCAAACATCTCAAACCCAGGTCCCCAATTGGAAGAAAAAAAGAACTTCTTGATAAAAAATCCAATAAATGCTAACAAGAATCGTCATTTTGAGGCCTAATTTGAATAGTGGGAGAATACTTGATTGTATGTGGATTACAAGGCAGTTGAATAACACCTAGTTTCTTTGGTGTCTTTCTTGTTTCTCCTATGGTTGATCCTTTTCTGATGGACTAGGGAAATATTGATACATCTAGTTTGTGGCATGAACACCACATTATGAAAGCCATCATTATGATCAACATTGTAACCATGTGAACAATGCTAGAATCAACTAACTGAGGGACTCTCTAAAATCACAAAAATGATGGAACTGACATCCTTTGACAATTGGATGTGCTTGACTAGGTTCTTAAACCAAACAAAGAGTCATTCATGCATTCAATGCATCATTTATGATAATAAAGTCAATGGAAGCAAAATAATTTACCAACCAAGGGAAGATTCTTCTATAAAGAATATGTGGGTCAACAAATGGAAGATACTATAATGATCCCCTCCACCTGTTATCCTCAATTAAGGTGGAATGAGAGGGCAAGGGCCATTATTATATTAACAGGATCGAGGTTTAACAATTTACCAAAAAAAAATTATAAATTAAATTCAATAGAAAAGAGTTTGATAAAATATGAAATATAAACTCTCCACAAAGGAGTTACAAGATATGGGAATCTATTGGTTGCAACTTGAAATAAAAAATATCTAACTATATCCTCCATAGAAACATTAATCATCTTTCCTTTCTAGTGCCTTCTTATTGGATGTTCATTTAGTGGAATAATAGTGATTTATCCTAAAACTCTGTGAAACAAAATCACGGTCACTATAACAAGTTATACTGATATGTTGGGGAAACAAAATAATTGCATGTATGTGTAACAATATAACCAGTCACAGTAACAATTATGGTAACAAAATTGAATAAGCATTTTCTTGTTTTAACCTCGCCACCCTTATCCTCTTTTCTCAATGGTGTTCCCTCTCTCTAGGGGAGCCTCTTTTTTGGAGACTCTCTTTTAAGGACACTACAATGGACATTTCATAACCTTTCCTCACCACGATTGGTTTCATATATAGGCCTTCCTTTCTTGACCCGAGGTGATGTTCTTTTCCGGGCTTGATCGATAATCATCCCCATGAGAACTTTATTCACCCCATGTTCTTTAAGTCACCATAGATGATACATGGTTTAAGTAGGTTACATTTATATAATATGATACTCATAGTAACTTTATAGATTGCAGGAAGTAAATAAACCTGTAAGCATTTAATTCCAATCCAATTGAGAAAATTCTTAGAAACCATAAAAGTCGATTAAGGTGAGTAGTCATAGGCGTAAGCACATATCTTTCTCAGAAGTGATCTAAAGTCCAAGCAAATAAGTGTAGTTGAGATTAAGCAATCAATCACCCTGAAATTAATGCATAACACCCAAGTATTAATATTTTGTTAAAAATCTATCAATAAGTCTGACTTGGGTTCCAAGTTAGGGTTTTGGGGGTAAATTATGTTTTCATTAGGGTTTTGTCTTTCCAAACACTAATTATCACTTAAAATACTTTTATAACACAAACCCTAATTTTTATGTTGTATGCATTCTTAATCTCCAATTAAGCTAAAAATGTCCTTTTTATCTAAAATGACTAAACTTTATCCATTAAAGTCATTTAAGCATTATATGATAATTAAAATGGAGAAATTAGGGTTTTCGTGCTTTTAATACTTTTAAGTTAGTAATCTAGGCACTTTTAGAATTCGGGTTAGAATTAGGTCTCAAAACTATTTTTTATTGGAATCCTTGAATTTGTTTGATCAAATTTCATATATTATTTGTCATTAACAGATAATCCCAAATTTCTTATAATTTTAACAAGATTAATTAGTTCTGGACAATAAGGACTCGCCACCTAGGCGATGAACTGGGTCCTAACCTTACCATCTAGGATGGGATGAAATAATGGCTATTGCCCACTAGGCTCACCACGCTGGTGTTGAAACTCACTAGTCAGGGCGAATAAAGGAAAGAGAAGATTGTTTGTACTAACCTGTAAAGAAGAGGATTCAGATGAAAGGGAGACTTTTCACCCAAAACATTGTCACCAACCTCACGTCTTTGTGAGAAACTTGGGCAGTCAACGACAGAGGTTGAATTTGAGGTCCTGATTCCTTGAAGGACTAGAGATATTACCAACACCTTTGTTCATCATTATCGAATTAACCAAGGGTCTTAGTTTCGCCAGTGATGGTCGAAGTCGATAGGGAAGCAAAGAGGTATCTCCAATAGAGTCCAAGGAGTGGCTCGGGGTCAAGGATGAGCGAGGATAGGGGAAGAATTGAGGGTACAGAGAGAATCTTGAAGTCGAGCAAGTCTCCTGAGCAGACTTAGGGTTTTCCAAAGGGTAGACAACTCTTTATATAGTCTCAACTATCGAGGATATGGTTCCCATTGAGTTCGTGAATTGGGAAGTTCCTCTATCATTATCCGATTTAGGAAAAATCCATGGTAGTTATATGTGAATTAACCACACAAATTCATTGGTACAGTTTCCAGATTCACTCGCACATTGGTGAGGTAAAGAGAAGTGAAAAGATTTATTGGAGTCACTGTTACTAGTTTCTCAAACCAGTCCGAGGTAGGAGATGATCTTTTGATCCCCAAATCTTGAACCTCGGGCTAGAAACACATATGAAAATATAAATGTCCACATATTTCTTTTCCTATTTGGAAAAAATGTGTGACATTAAATGTAGATCTCCTTTTTCCTTTCCACTTTGTGAAAATTAGTAAATTCCATATCTCTCTATCCTTTTATCTATGTAATCTAAAATTTTGAAGGAAAGTCTTGTTTACTTATGTCTAGGTGTGGGTGTATTGGAAACCAATATAAAAAAATTAAAGAAACTTTTCTTAGTCTCCAAGTCTCCCTTTTATTCCATTTATTTAAGGCTTCAAATAATCCTTTTCTCTTCCCAACTTTCCTGTATTTCTTATTTTGATTACTTTTCTCATTAAAAATAAAGTGGAAATAAAAATCATCCATTAGTTGCGTCAACACCACTTTTCTAGAAAATTCCACCTAATTCCATTAATTACCCATTATATTTTTTTAGTGGCAGGCCACCTAAATGTCAAGTATTGCAGCGCACCAGCTAAGCTGCGATACAAGGTAAGATCAGATAGAGTAGAACCAGAAGTGGCATTGAGCTTTGACGCAACGTCAACATGTGTTGCAACTGGCTTATAGTCAGGCATAGATGTCCGGGCAATAATCTCTTGAGCATAGTGTTTCCGTGACAAAAATAAACCAGAACTATTTTGAGAAATAGTGATGAACAACATATAAGATATCCAGTCGAGTAAATGTTAAGTATTGCAGCCCACCAGCTAAGCTGCGATACAAGGTAGGATCAGATAGAGTAGGACCAAAGGACATGCAAATATAAGCTAACACCATCGCACATTTCCTTGGCATTGCTCCCATGTGCTGCTAGGTGTTAAGTGGCACCCCATGAATTAATTAATCTTGAATGTAGATAAATTTTTCTAACAGCGTGCTAAATCAAATCAAAATCATTTAGCGTTCAAATTCTGTCAAATGCTACCAAATAGGCTGTACGACTAAGGCAGTGTTCGGCAAGACGTTGGTTTTCAACGCTGGCAACTCAACGCTGGGTTTTTCACCGGGTAAAATACTGGCGATGGAAAAGTTGATGTGCGCAGCTTCCGTTCAACGCTGACTATATAAATCTGAAGTGAAAAACCGAAGCGGTAAACAATCAAGTTTGGCAAAGCGTTTTACTCCAAGTCCGGCCTGCCCGGGATGAACACCCGCTGCCCGGACGCTTGGGAACGCATTCCCAAACGTAGTCTAAATTTTTTATATCGTGAAGAATAATATAGACACGTACATGGGAGTACTGACGTTGCAAATATTAACATACCAATTAAAATGATGATGCATGTTTTTCATGAGCACATATTGTTTAATTAAGTACACAAATTTTGCAATAGAATATGTTTGGGCTCTTCTATCACTAAGGAGCTGGAAAGAGTTGCAAGCATATCCTTGGTTGTGATTCCACAGCAGATAGATAGTAAACTGACTACTCCCATTATTGTTAGTCGGTAAATCGGCACGAAAACTCGGTCTTAGGAATAGGTACTCACACCTATGTGGTTGTTAGAGAACTGTCGACATTTCTATGCCTGAAGCCCAAAATATAATGGTATTTCCATCTCACTGTGGTCAATAATATGGTTACACGGAGTTGCCACATTATTCGTGTCTCAAGAGTAGAAAGAGGGGCATCGATAAAATCATGTGATCAGAGCAAATCAAGCAAGGTTCAACAAAGTCAGATCCAGCCACCCCCTTCCTCCGAGGTTAACACACCAATGACGTACTCCAACATGCTCCTTTTTGCACGACGCCACAGATAGCGTCGTCGCAGTGATATCTACCGGAAGTCCCCCGCTCTGATGTTGCTGCTTCCAGCATTCTACAATCCCAATCAGAAACTCATACTGCTGAAGATCATGGGGACTGAAGAACTATCTTCTTTCCCTTTGCGGCGTCCATCTGGCAGAACCCAACAGCCTTGTTGTACCGTAAAGAGTGTTGATGTTGAAAAACATATACCGATCTAGCCCGAAGATATGACCTTTAGATGACTCAGATGAGAACTTCAGATGTCAACGGTACACCTCCGTGGCTGCAAGAGCCCAGACCATCACAACCTTGCGCCGCCAACTCGCCAAGAAGTCCAAAGTCGTGGCTGATAAAAGATTCAAATGACAACTTTAGAAGTTTAGATGCTGGAGAAGCACCTCCGCTGCTGCGAGAGACAAGAGCAACACTACCTTGCACCGCCAAGAAACCCAAAAGACATCCCCTTGTAACCTCTGGCTGTATAAAAGCAATTAATTATAAATAATGCTAAGACTCATATTTATTGCATAGAAGATAATGATGCCTAAAATGAGCGCCCCAATGCGAGCCCAAATGTTGCCTCCGCAACATGGAAGATGAGAGTGGGGAGCATCTTTTCTTCAAGTGTCGATTCTCTAAGGCACTTTGGGAAGATAGCGTTTCAAAGTGTGTCCAACAGGCCGCCTTTAGTCCGTTCATGGACTGGGAGCCCATCCAATCCAGGAAAGACGAAGCGGAAATCCAACTTATCATCTTGGCTATAAGTGTTGTCTCATACTTCATCTGGAAGGAACGAAACAACAGAAAGCATGGTGGACAAAGGCATTCGTTGGCCGACCTGAAAAGTGTGGCCCGCAATGCCGTTCGAGGGGTCTTGTTTGCCAACCCGGAATTCTCCAAATCGCTGCCCAAAGATATAAAGATAGCTTGGGACGTTCACTGAGAGTGCCCGGCCCTCCAAGGGGCCTTTGCTTTTCTTACTTAGAGTTTTTCGGCCCTGCGTGGCCTAATTTCTTTAATGTTTTTCTGGGCCCGGCGAGGCCAAACCTCACTGATTCCTCCCTTTCCACAAGGTAGGAATGACCGACCTTAGAAGTTGAGGACCCAAAAGACTTTAAGTCAGGAGGGACCAAGGCCAATAGAGTCAGTCTGACGGATCTCACTTTAAGTCTGTGTTGGGCGGTACCTTGCTGCCGGGACCCTGATGCCTTGCCCAATCCTTGGACGAGCATCCCAGCACTTAGGCTGTTTTGGTCTGAACTAACCTACTTAGTGGGGGCGAACTACCAGAATTTGTTCTAAGGGCTGATCTGGACCACTTTGTTGGTCAATACTTGGCCGAATTGTGGGGACTTCTGAACCCACCTAGTGGGGACGGACTCCCTAAAAAACGTAAGTTAGGTATTACTTAGGACCTGCTAGCGGGTCATGGCCTTTGAGCCTCTTAGACAGGATAGTTTTTTTATCTCGCAAAACAATCTTGTACTATGGAGCGTTTACGCTCAAGAGTTGGCGGTTTGCCAATCCTATTGAATAAAATTACCTATTCAATGGAAAGACAACGAGTTAAGAGTCTCCTCCTTCATGGAACCGGGAAGAAAAATTCCAGGACGAGTGCTGACACTTAGTATGTTAGAATAATAGATGTGGGACGTCGTGACAAAACTTGTTTTATTTTGTTAGGTCCGAACTAACTTAAAATGCACTAGTTGTTGGACAAATGAGTTTAGAAAAGACTTCTTAGCATGCCCTCCACATTCTATCGTAACGGATATATATTACATTTTTATTTTTACGACATGAAATACAAGGTAAATGGGTATACCAAGTATGGATATACATATAACTGTTTGCATATCTGCTAAGTACAAATAGAAGGGTATATGGGTAAGTGAGTATATGATTATAGAAAAGTATACCCATGATGGGTTAAAAGGATATGTGTTTGAGATTATGTGGGTATTACCGGTGATTATTACAACTCTAAGTGGGACATACCATTTGGTGGCCTCTCCTAGGCCAACCTGGAGGGGGGGGCATCTATGGCCCAACACTCTCAAGGTATTTTTCTTTTGTAAATCTTAGAAAATAATTTTGCAAAAATCCTAGTGTGCTAGAAATGGCTGATTTATATAAATTTGTATAAGTTTTCATCATAAGAATGAGACCTAAAAAATTATGCGCTTAGATCTGGGTTTTGAAGCATGTATTCGACTTATGTATATAATAATAGGAATATGTGATGGTTAGTCATGCATTACGTTGATAAATGATATAAATTGGAGATTAAATGACGCATATGAACCTTTTGAACCTTGATGATGATCATTAGTAATTGTGTACATGAAATGAATCCAAGAAATCTTAATCTTGATGTTGGCCGCCACTAATGGCTTTGTAATAAGTGGTGTTTACCATGGGTTAAGATATGGGTTAGGATGACCCTCAAATGATTATGAACAATAACTAAGAAATAATAATATTATGCATTGAGAGTCTAATATAAGTTTGTAGATTATTCCTTTTGACCAGATTTGACTGACTTTAGGAGCTCCAATATTGATACAAAATTGAACTAAGGTAGATGGGATTATCCTCTTTGAGATCATCTAGTCCATTGGAACTAGAAACATCAAAATATTTCCTCCAAAAATAATTTAATATTAGGTGACATTGTTTGGCATATGCTATTATTTGAAATAGTTTGTTACCTACGCATACTCTTATTAGTTTTTATATTTTATTTCGATGAACCTTCACATAAAACAAATCAACTTCCATTATATAATTTGTGAAACCCTATTTAGAAGTTGATTAGCTATTTGTGGCGACCTTGTGATACCATTAGGTAATTAGAGTGCATTTTCATGTGTGGCAACATTGTGATGACCACCTATGCATAAGATAAATTTGGCATAATTATATATTCATGGTGTTTAACGAAAACATAAATTTTGATTTACAGTTGTATAATCTCAAAATAAACAACTAACTATAGTATCAAGACACATGAAAAAATTGAATAGTAGGTTGATCAAAAGGAGTTTGACATGTTCAAGAGATAAATATTGGTCTCAACATATGAAGTGGAACCAAAGAAAACTAAAACACACAAATTAATCTTGTAGCTCGACCTCAAATAGGTAAAATTCTAGTTTTTCCTCATTGGTTTTCATTTCGATATACATGAAACCATTTTTTAGCCAGTCAAACATCTCAAACCCAGGTCCCCAATTGGAAGAAAAAAAGAACTTCTTGATAAAAAATCCAATAAATGCTAACAAGAATCGTCATTTTGAGGCCTAATTTGAATAGTGGGAGAATACTTGATTGTATGTGGATTACAAGGCAGTTGAATAACACCTAGTTTCTTTGGTGTCTTTCTTGTTTCTCCTATGGTTGATCCTTTTCTGATGGACTAGGGAAATATTGATACATCTAGTTTGTGGCATGAACACCACATTATGAAAGCCATCATTATGATCAACATTGTAACCATGTGAACAATGCTAGAATCAACTAACTGAGGGACTCTCTAAAATCACAAAAATGATGGAACTGACATCCTTTGACAATTGGATGTGCTTGACTAGGTTCTTAAACCAAACAAAGAGTCATTCATGCATTCAATGCATCATTTATGATAATAAAGTCAATGGAAGCAAAATAATTTACCAACCAAGGGAAGATTCTTCTATAAAGAATATGTGGGTCAACAAATGGAAGATACTATAATGATCCCCTCCACCTGTTATCCTCAATTAAGGTGGAATGAGAGGGCAAGGGCCATTATTATATTAACAGGATCGAGGTTTAACAATTTACCAAAAAAAAATTATAAATTAAATTCAATAGAAAAGAGTTTGATAAAATATGAAATATAAACTCTCCACAAAGGAGTTACAAGATATGGGAATCTATTGGTTGCAACTTGAAATAAAAAATATCTAACTATATCCTCCATAGAAACATTAATCATCTTTCCTTTCTAGTGCCTTCTTATTGGATGTTCATTTAGTGGAATAATAGTGATTTATCCTAAAACTCTGTGAAACAAAATCACGGTCACTATAACAAGTTATACTGATATGTTGGGGAAACAAAATAA
This sequence comes from Alisma plantago-aquatica, assembly GCA_963693085.1. Taxonomy (NCBI): domain Eukaryota; kingdom Viridiplantae; phylum Streptophyta; class Magnoliopsida; order Alismatales; family Alismataceae; genus Alisma; species Alisma plantago-aquatica. The sequence continues at coordinate 168,424,683 of OY856413.1, forward strand.
TTGCATGTATGTGTAACAATATAACCAGTCACAGTAACAATTATGGTAACAAAATTGAATAAGCATTTTCTTGTTTTAACCTCGCCACCCTTATCCTCTTTTCTCAATGGTGTTCCCTCTCTCTAGGGGAGCCTCTTTTTTGGAGACTCTCTTTTAAGGACACTACAATGGACATTTCATAACCTTTCCTCACCACGATTGGTTTCATATATAGGCCTTCCTTTCTTGACCCGAGGTGATGTTCTTTTCCGGGCTTGATCGACAATCATCCCCATGAGAACTTTATTCACCCCATGTTCTTTAAGTCACCATAGATGATACATGGTTTAAGTAGGTTACATTTATATAATATGATACTCATAGTAACTTTATAGATTGCAGGAAGTAAATAAACCTGTAAGCATTTAATTCCAATCCAATTGAGAAAATTCTTAGAAACCATAAAAGTCGATTAAGGTGAGTAGTCATAGGCGTAAGCACATATCTTTCTCAGAAGTGATCTAAAGTCCAAGCAAATAAGTGTAGTTGAGATTAAGCAATCAATCACCCTGAAATTAATGCATAACACCCAAGTATTAATATTTTGTTAAAAATCTATCAATAAGTCTGACTTGGGTTCCAAGTTAGGGTTTTGGGGGTAAATTATGTTTTCATTAGGGTTTTGTCTTTCCAAACACTAATTATCACTTAAAATACTTTTATAACACAAACCCTAATTTTTATGTTGTATGCATTCTTAATCTCCAATTAAGCTAAAAATGTCCTTTTTATCTAAAATGACTAAACTTTATCCATTAAAGTCATTTAAGCATTATATGATAATTAAAATGGAGAAATTAGGGTTTTCGTGCTTTTAATACTTTTAAGTTAGTAATCTAGGCACTTTTAGAATTCGGGTTAGAATTAGGTCTCAAAACTATTTTTTATTGGAATCCTTGAATTTATTTGATCAAATTTCATATATTATTTGTCATTAACAGATAATCCCAAATTTCTTATAATTTTAACAAGATTAATTAGTTCTGGACAATAAGGACTCGCCACCTAGGCGATGAACTGGGTCCTAACCTTACCATCTAGGATGGGATGAAATAATGGCTATTGCCCACTAGGCTCACCACGCTGGTGTTGAAACTCACTAGTCAGGGCGAATAAAGGAAAGAGAAGATTGTTTGTACTAACCTGTAAAGAAGAGGATTCAGATGAAAGGGAGACTTTTCACCCAAAACATTGTCACCAACCTCACGTCTTTGTGAGAAACTTGGGCAGTCAACGACAGAGGTTGAATTTGAGGTCCTGATTCCTTGAAGGACTAGAGATATTACCAACACCTTTGTTCATCATTATCGAATTAACCAAGGGTCTTAGTTTCGCCAGTGATGGTCGAAGTCGATAGGGAAGCAAAGAGGTATCTCCAATAGAGTCCAAGGAGTGGCTCGGGGTCAAGGATGAGCGAGGATAGGGGAAGAATTGAGGGTACAGAGAGAATCTTGAAGTCGAGCAAGTCTCCTGAGCAGACTTAGGGTTTTCCAAAGGGTAGACAACTCTTTATATAGTCTCAACTATCGAGGATATGGTTCCCATTGAGTTCGTGAATTGGGAAGTTCCTCTATCATTATCCGATTTAGGAAAAATCCATGGTAGTTATATGTGAATTAACCACACAAATTCATTGGTACAGTTTCCAGATTCACTCGCACATTGGTGAGGTAAAGAGAAGTGAAAAGATTTATTGGAGTCACTGTTACTAGTTTCTCAAACCAGTCCGAGGTAGGAGATGATCTTTTGATCCCCAAATCTTGAACCTCGGGCTAGAAACACATATGAAAATATAAATGTCCACATATTTCTTTTCCTATTTGGAAAAAATGTGTGACATTAAATGTAGATCTCCTTTTTCCTTTCCACTTTGTGAAAATTAGTAAATTCCATATCTCTCTATCCTTTTATCTATGTAATCTAAAATTTTGAAGGAAAGTCTTGTTTACTTATGTCTAGGTGTGGGTGTATTGGAAACCAATATAAAAAAATTAAAGAAACTTTTCTTAGTCTCCAAGTCTCCCTTTTATTCCATTTATTTAAGGCTTCAAATAATCCTTTTCTCTTCCCAACTTTCCTGTATTTCTTATTTTGATTACTTTTCTCATTAAAAATAAAGTGGAAATAAAAATCATCCATTAGTTGCGTCAACACCACTTTTCTAGAAAATTCCACCTAATTCCATTAATTACCCATTATATTTTTTTAGTGGCAGGCCACCTAAATGTCAAGTATTGCAGCGCACCAGCTAAGCTGCGATACAAGGTAAGATCAGATAGAGTAGAACCAGAAGTGGCATTGAGCTTTGACGCAACGTCAACATGTGTTGCAACTGGCTTATAGTCAGGCATAGATGTCCGGGCAATAATCTCTTGAGCATAGTGTTTCCGTGACAAAAATAAACCAGAACTATTTTGAGAAATAGTGATGAACAACATATAAGATATCCAGTCGAGTAAATGTTAAGTATTGCAGCCCACCAGCTAAGCTGCGATACAAGGTAGGATCAGATAGAGTAGGACCAAAGGACATGCAAATATAAGCTAACACCATCGCACATTTCCTTGGCATTGCTCCCATGTGCTGCTAGGTGTTAAGTGGCACCCCATGAATTAATTAATCTTGAATGTAGATAAATTTTTCTAACAGCGTGCTAAATCAAATCAAAATCATTTAGCGTTCAAATTCTGTCAAATGCTACCAAATAGGCTGTACGACTAAAGGCAGTGTTCGGCAAGACGTTGGTTTTCAACGCTGGCAACTCAACGCTGGGTTTTTCACCGGGTAAAATACTGGCGATGGAAAAGTTGATGTGCGCAGCTTCCGTTCAACGCTGACTATATAAATCTGAAGTGAAAAACCGAAGCGGTAAACAATCAAGTTTGGCAAAGCGTTTTACTCCAAGTCCGGCCTGCCCGGGATGAACACCCGCTGCCCGGACGCTTGGGAACGCATTCCCAAACGTAGTCTAAATTTTTTATATCGTGAAGAATAATATAGACACGTACATGGGAGTACTGACGTTGCAAATATTAACATACCAATTAAAATGATGATGCATGTTTTTCATGAGCACATATTGTTTAATTAAGTACACAAATTTTGCAATAGAATATGTTTGGGCTCTTCTATCACTAAGGAGCTGGAAAGAGTTGCAAGCATATCCTTGGTTGTGATTCCACAGCAGATAGATAGTAAACTGACTACTCCCATTATTGTTAGTCGGTAAATCGGCACGAAAACTCGGTCTTAGGAATAGGTACTCACACCTATGTGGTTGTTAGAGAACTGTCGACATTTCTATGCCTGAAGCCCAAAATATAATGGTATTTCCATCTCACTGTGGTCAATAATATGGTTACACGGAGTTGCCACATTATTCGTGTCTCAAGAGTAGAAAGAGGGGCATCGATAAAATCATGTGATCAGAGCAAATCAAGCAAGGTTCAACAAAGTCAGATCCAGCCACCCCCTTCCTCCGAGGTTAACACACCAATGACGTACTCCAACATGCTCCTTTTTGCACGACGCCACAGATAGCGTCGTCGCAGTGATATCTACCGGAAGTCCCCCGCTCTGATGTTGCTGCTTCCAGCATTCTACAATCCCAATCAGAAACTCATACTGCTGAAGATCATGGGGACTGAAGAACTATCTTCTTTCCCTTTGCGGCGTCCATCTGGCAGAACCCAACAGCCTTGTTGTACCGTAAAGAGTGTTGATGTTGAAAAACATATACCGATCTAGCCCGAAGATATGACCTTTAGATGACTCAGATGAGAACTTCAGATGTCAACGGTACACTTCCGTGGCTGCAAGAGCCCAGACCATCACAACCTTGCGCCGCCAACTCGCCAAGAAGTCCAAAGTCGTGGCTGATAAAAGATTCAAATGACAACTTTAGAAGTTTAGATGCTGGAGAAGCACCTCCGCTGCTGCGAGAGACAAGAGCAACACTACCTTGCACCGCCAAGAAACCCAAAAGACATCCCCTTGTAACCTCTGGCTGTATAAAAGCAATTAATTATAAATAATGCTAAGACTCATATTTATTGCATAGAAGATAATGATGCCTAAAATGAGCGCCCCAATGCGAGCCCAAATGTTGCCTCCGCAACATGGAAGATGAGAGTGGGGAGCATCTTTTCTTCAAGTGTCGATTCTCTAAGGCACTTTGGGAAGATAGCGTTTCAAAGTGTGTCCAACAGGCCGCCTTTAGTCCGTTCATGGACTGGGAGCCCATCCAATCCAGGAAAGACGAAGCGGAAATCCAACTTATCATCTTGGCTATAAGTGTTGTCTCATACTTCATCTGGAAGGAACGAAACAACAGAAAGCATGGTGGACAAAGGCATTCGTTGGCCGACCTGAAAAGTGTGGCCCGCAATGCCGTTCGAGGGGTCTTGTTTGCCAACCCGGAATTCTCCAAATCGCTGCCCAAAGATATAAAGATAGCTTGGGACGTTCACTGAGAGTGCCCGGCCCTCCAAGGGGCCTTTGCTTTTCTTACTTAGAGTTTTTCGGCCCTGCGTGGCCTAATTTCTTTAATGTTTTTCTGGGCCCGGCGAGGCCAAACCTCACTGATTCCTCCCTTTCCACAAGGTAGGAATGACCGACCTTAGAAGTTGAGGACCCAAAAGACTTTAAGTCAGGAGGGACCAAGGCCAATAGAGTCAGTCTGACGGATCTCACTTTAAGTCTGTGTTGGGCGGTACCTTGCTGCCGGGACCCTGATGCCTTGCCCAATCCTTGGACGAGCATCCCAGCACTTAGGCTGTTTTGGTCTGAACTAACCTACTTAGTGGGGGCGAACTACCAGAATTTGTTCTAAGGGCTGATCTGGACCACTTTGTTGGTCAATACTTGGCCGAATTGTGGGGACTTCTGAACCCACCTAGTGGGGACGGACTCCCTAAAAAACGTAAGTTAGGTATTACTTAGGACCTGCTAGCGGGTCATGGCCTTTGAGCCTCTTAGACAGGATAGTTTTTTTATCTCGCAAAACAATCTTGTACTATGGAGCGTTTACGCTCAAGAGTTGGCGGTTTGCCAATCCTATTGAATAAAATTACCTATTCAATGGAAAGACAACGAGTTAAGAGTCTCCTCCTTCATGGAACCGGGAAGAAAAATTCCAGGACGAGTGCTGACACTTAGTATGTTAGAATAATAGATGTGGGACGTCGTGACAAAACTTGTTTTATTTTGTTAGGTCCGAACTAACTTAAAATGCACTAGTTGTTGGACAAATGAGTTTAGAAAAGACTTCTTAGCATGCCCTCCACATTCTATCGTAACGGATATATATTACATTTTTATTTTTACGACATGAAATACAAGGTAAATGGGTATACCAAGTATGGATATACATATAACTGTTTGCATATCTGCTAAGTACAAATAGAAGGGTATATGGGTAAGTGAGTATATGATTATAGAAAAGTATACCCATGATGGGTTAAAAGGATATGTGTTTGAGATTATGTGGGTATTACCGGTGATTATTACAACTCTAAGTGGGACATACCATTTGGTGGCCTCTCCTAGGCCAACCTGGAGGGGGGGGCATCTGTGGCCCAACACTCTCAAGGTATTTTTCTTTTGTAAATCTTAGAAAATAATTTTGCAAAAATCCTAGTATGCTAGAAATGGCTGATTTATATAAATTTGTATAAGTTTTCATCATAAGAATGAGACCTAAAAAATTATGCGCTTAGATCTGGGTTTTGAAGCATGTATTCGACTTATGTATATAATAATAGGAATATGTGATGGTTAGTCATGCATTACGTTGATAAATGATATAAATTGGAGATTAAATGACGCATATGAACCTTTTGAACCTTGATGATGATCATTAGTAATTGTGTACATGAAATGAATCCAAGAAATCTTAATCTTGATGTTGGCCGCCACTAATGGCTTTGTAATAAGTGGTGTTTACCATGGGTTAAGATATGGGTTAGGATGACCCTCAAATGATTATGAACAATAACTAAGAAATAATAATATTATGCATTGAGAGTCTAATATAAGTTTGTAGATTATTCCTTTTGACCAGATTTGACTGACTTTAGGAGCTCCAATATTGATACAAAATTGAACTAAGGTAGATGGGATTATCCTCTTTGAGATCATCTAGTCCATTGGAACTAGAAACATCAAAATATTTCCTCCAAAAATAATTTAATATTAGGTGACATTGTTTGGCATATGCTATTATTTGAAATAGTTTGTTACCTACGCATACTCTTATTAGTTTTTATATTTTATTTCGATGAACCTTCACATAAAACAAATCAACTTCCATTATATAATTTTTGAAACCCTATTTAGAAGTTGATTACCTATTTGTGGCGACCTTGTGATACCATTAGGTAATTAGAGTGCATTTTCATGTGTGGCAACATTGTGATGACCACCTATGCATAAGATAAATTTGGCATAATTATATATTCATGGTGTTTAACGAAAACATAAATTTTGATTTACAGTTGTATAATCTCAAAATAAACAACTAACTATAGTATCAAGACACATGAAAAAATTGAATAGTAGGTTGATCAAAAGGAGTTTGACATGTTCAAGAGATAAATATTGGTCTCAACATATGAAGTGGAACCAAAGAAAACTAAAACACACAAATTGATCTTGTAGCTCGACCTCAAATAGGTAAATTTCTAGTTTTTCCTCATTGGTTTTCATTTCGATATACATGAAACCATTTTTTAGCCAGTCAAACATCTCAAACCCAGGTCCCCAATTGGAAGAAAAAAAGAACTTCTTGATAAAAAAATCCAATAAATGCTAACAAGAATCGTCATTTTGAGGCCTAATTTGAATAGTGGGAGAATACTTGATTGTATGTGGATTACAAGGCAGTTGAATAACACCTAGTTTCTTTGGTGTCTTTCTTGTTTCTCCTATGGTTGATCCTTTTCTGATGGACTAGGGAAATATTGATACATCTAGTTTGTGGCATGAACACCACATTATGAAAGCCATCATTATGATCAACATTGTAACCATGTGAACAATGCTAGAATCAACTAACTGAGGGACTCTCTAAAATCACAAAAATGATGGAACTGACATCCTTTGACAATTGGATGTGCTTGACTAGGTTCTTAAACCAAACAAAGAGTCATTCATGCATTCAATGCATCATTTATGATAATAAAGTCAATGGAAGCAAAATAATTTACCAACCAAGGGAAGATTCTTCTATAAAGAATACGTGGGTCAACAAAAGGAAGATACTATAATGATCCCCTCCACCTGTTATCCTCAATTAAGGTGGAATGAGAGGGCAAGGGCCATTATTATATTAACAGGATCGAGGTTTAACAATTTACCAAAAAAAATTTATAAATTAAATTCAATAGAAAAGAGTTTGATACAATATGAAATATAAACTCTCCACAAAGGAGTTACAAGATATGGGAATCTATTGGTTGCAACTTGAAATAAAAAATATCTAACTATATCCTCCATAGAAACATTAATCATCTTTCCTTTCTAGTGCCTTCTTATTGGATGTTCATTTAGTGGAATAATAGTGATTTATCCTAAAACTCTGTGAAACAAAATCACGGTCACTATAACAAGTTATATTGATATGTTGGGGAAACAAAATAATTGCATGTATGTGTAACAATATAACCAGTCACAGTAACAATTATGGTAACAAAATTGAATAAGCATTTTCTTGTTTTAACCTCGCCACCCTTATCCTCTTTTCTCAATGGTGTTCCCTCTCTCTAGGGGAGCCTCTTTTTTGGAGACTCTCTTTTAAGGACACTACAATGGACATTTCATAACCTTTCCTCACCACGATTGGTTTCATATATAGGCCTTCCTTTCTTGACCCGAGGTGATGTTCTTTTCCGGGCTTGATCGACAATCATCCCCATGAGAACTTTATTCACCCCATGTTCTTTAAGTCACCATAGATGATACATGGTTTAAGTAGGTTACATTTATATAATATGATACTCATAGTAACTTTATAGATTGCAGGAAGTAAATAAACCTGTAAGCATTTAATTCCAATCCAATTGAGAAAATTCTTAGAAACCATAAAAGTCGATTAAGGTGAGTAGTCATAGGCGTAAGCACATATCTTTCTCAGAAGTGATCTAAAGTCCAAGCAAATAAGTGTAGTTGAGATTAAGCAATCAATCACCCTGAAATTAATGCATAACACCCAAGTATTAATATTTTGTTAAAAATCTATCAATAAGTCTGACTTGGGTTCCACGTTAGGGTTTTGGGGGTAAATTATGTTTTCATTAGGGTTTTGTCTTTCCAAACACTAATTATCACTTAAAATACTTTTATAACACAAACCCTAATTTTTATGTTGTATGCATTCTTAATCTCCAATTAAGCTAAAAATGTCCTTTTTATCTAAAATGACTAAACTTTATCCATTAAAGTCATTTAAGCATTATATGATAATTAAAATGGTGAAATTAGGGTTTTCGTGCTTTTAATACTTTTAAGTTAGTAATCTAGGCACTTTTAGAATTCGGGTTAGAATTAGGTCTCAAAACTATTTTTTATTGGAATCCTTGAATTTGTTTGATCAAATTTCATATATTATTTGTCATTAACAGATAATCCCAAATTTCTTATAATTTTAACAAGATTAATTAGTTCTGGACAATAAGGACTCGCCACCTAGGCGATGAACTGGGTCCTAACCTTACCATCTAGGATGGGATGAAATAATGGCTATTGCCCACTAGGCTCACCACGCTGGTGTTGAAACTCACTAGTCAGGGCGAATAAAGGAAAGAGAAGATTGTTTGTACTAACCTGTAAAGAAGAGGATTCAGATGAAAGGGAGACTTTTCACCCAAAACATTGTCTCCAACCTCACGTCTTTGTGAGAAACTTGGGCAGTCAACGACAGAGGTTGAATTTGAGGTCCTGATTCCTTGAAGGACTAGAGATATTACCAACACCTTTGTTCATCATTATCGAATTAACCAAGGGTCTTAGTTTCGCCAGTGATGGTCGAAGTCGATAGGGAAGCAAAGAGGTATCTCCAATAGAGTCCAAGGAGTGGCTCGGGGTCAAGGATGAGCGAGGATAGGGGAAGAATTGAGGGTACAGAGAGAATCTTGAAGTCGAGCAAGTCTCCTGAGCAGACTTAGGGTTTTCCAAAGGGTAGACAACTCTTTATATAGTCTCAACTATCGAGGATATGGTTCCCATTGAGTTCGTGAATTGGGAAGTTCCTCTATCATTATCCGATTTAGGAAAAATCCATGGTAGTTATACGTGAATTAACCACACAAATTCATTGGTACAGTTTCCAGATTCACTCGCACATTGGTGAGGTAAAGAGAAGTGAAAAGATTTATTGGAGTCACTGTTACTAGTTTCTCAAACCAGTCAGAGGTAGGAGATGATCTTTTGATCCCCAAATCTTGAACCTCGGGCTAGAAACACATATGAAAATATAAATGTCCACATCTTTCTTTTCCTATTTGGAAAAAATGTGTGACATTAAATGTAGATCTCCTTTTTCCTTTCCACTTTGTGAAAATTAGTAAATTCCATATCTCTCTATCCTTTTATCTATGTAATCTAAAATTTTGAAGGAAAGTCTTGTTTACTTATGTCTAGGTGTGGGTGTATTGGAAACCAATATAAAACAATTAAAGAAACTTTTCTTAGTCTCCAAGTCTCCCTTTTATTCCATTTATTTAAGGCTTCAAATAATCCTTTTCTCTTCCCAACTTTCCTGTATTTCTTATTTTGATTACTTTTCTCATTAAAAATAAAGTGGAAATAAAAATCATCCATTAGTTGCGTCAACACCACTTTTCTAGAAAATTCCACCTAATTCCATTAATTACCCATTATATTTTTTTAGTGGCAGGCCACGTTATTGTTGTTGTTTTCAGATGTCAAATTCAATGTCTTTATGTTTGAATCATGATCTGATGAGCAGAATGAATTGACGAACATGAAAGTATGGTGAAGAAGAAGAAGAAAGGAAGAAAGAATAGTGAGTTATACAATGAAAGAAAAGCTAGGTTTCAGCAAATGACTCAACCAAACTCCTGACAACACATGATGGAAGACACAATAGACCACAAAACTAACTGATGATAGAATATAAGGGGCACCAACATCTTTACGCCTAGTTGTTTGTCACGGTTCTTGTGAGTGGATCACATGGTGGATGCTAGAATGACAATCTTGACACTCTCCCTGATGGCTGAGTGATATGAATTGAAAGCCCAACCACCAGCGGACGAAGACGAAGGACCTATTACATCATGACCATGGTGGAGATCATTATTGACACTGTTGGGGCCCTACCGGTTGTGGACACCGCTGTCTTCGTCACTGGAGGTCGGAGGCTTGTAGTACATCTGGGCAGTCTGCAGGCAGTGGGAGTGGAATCGGGTGGCAATGCGGATGCCCATGTTGAGCATATCCACATACTTGGACATCTTTGTCGGAGGCAGAACTGGATCTTCCTGACGGCACTTGCTATGTATTCTCCTCCTTCCCCTCTTCTAACTCGCCTCCTGTTCTTTCACTCCTCCTACTCCTAGAAGAGTCGGAAGAAGAAAGGGAGGAGGTGGAAGGACGGATTGAAACAGTTGGGGGATGAGGCATCAATGGATGATGTCGCCTAGAAAACATCCCATAAGAAGGAGATGATGTCCATCAAAATGCACAACTGGAAATTTCACGCTTTGCAATTACCCATCATCTTTAGTAATTCACTTTGTATTGGATTTTCTCTCTTCCTTTTAGACATATCTATTATTAATTTAATGAAATCGGTAAAAACCATGAAAACTATTGCAAAGGATAAATTGCATTTTAAATCTGTACTTTTAAAACAATGCACATCAAGTTCCTAATATATCCTTTGATTCAAATATGTAAGTACATGTGAAAAACCATATTATAACATAGACACAATGTTGGAGTCACATTTAGCATCATCGTTGACTATTTAGAATTTTATTTTATTATGGGTTTTGATGAAGTCTTGGTGATGAAATGTTATCATGATGTCAAAATCCATTAAAGTTGGAAAAAGTCCAGTCAAACAAAATAAATAAACTCGGATGTCCAAGCCTTGATAATTAAGTAAGGCATTGATTTAGACCTCAAGAAAATTCCTAATTAAGGCCACTTTTGAATTGATCTAACAAAAAATATTTACTTTAAATGTGATCAGGTTTGTCAATAAAGTAAAGGCATTATGGTAATGATGACTTTTATGTGCTATAGAATTGAGAAATTTCTTTCTCTTAGAACAAATTAAACTCAACCAATAACCAAGATACCAACAAAGGTTTTCAATAGTTTCTCCTTCTTGATAAGAGGTGTGGAACATATCTAAGAAATTTTGGTTTGAGCCAAGTTTTCTAATTTTTTTTGTCACATGTCTTCTCATTATGGAATCACCTTTTTATGGTAGGTTGGAGAGTTGGTTAGATTTCTAAGTGAACTAGGAGAAATACCCTATATTTGTAGGTACACATGAACTAGGAGTTTAAACAACTCTCTTGGGTATCAAGATAAACAAGACTTATCCTTCTACCATTTAAGATGGGGACAATGAAAACATAATGTGTCATCTACCACTCCAAAAATTACTTTTAAGAGAGTGTCAAAGCTAATATCAGGCTATAAAAATCCCAAGTATGCATTGTATCATAGATACTATAAGCACACTATATCTATTAATAAAGTGATGAGTAGGAGCCAAACCTAAGGGAGTGGATTAGACCTAGGTAAAATTTCAAGTAATGTGTATCTTATAAATACGAAGGTCAAATGATCTTCTGTCCTATTAATATCTTGAGTAATTTAGGGTGTTTAAATATTTATTGATTGACTACCAACTAAATCAATTAATGAACGAGCATGGAATGAAATCTCACATAATGCGTGTTTAGAATTTTCCAACTAACAATGGAAAAAAATGATTTTTCAACATGAGATCAAGTACTTGGGGAACTTAATTTTCTACGTATATGTTTATACATAAGGTACTTAAGCACTTGATGTGGTGAAAATATAATACAAGCTATGCTAATGTCACCTTGTGAAGTAACATCATACAAGAAAGTTAGGTAGGATCACATCTAATAGGTAGAGTATTATATATAAAAAAGAAAAATTATCAACATGTAATTAGATGTCAAATACCACCAAAATCTTTCCAAATGAATACCAACCAAATAACTCATATACTTCATGAATAATTACAAGTACATTTATGGAAATAGATAAAACTACATTCAATCCCATCAATTTAAGCCCCAAATTCAAGTTATTCCAATTATTGGAAACATGCAAATCATGTTTATATCTACCTGATAGAGAAATAAGCCCTTAATTATTTACTAAGGTACCCCATATATATATATATATATGTGTGTGTGTGTGTGTGTGTGTGTATATATGTATATAAAATAAATCCATTTAAATAAATATGAAAACTTATAGAGAGAGAATAAAAGGAAGTATGCAATAATGATGATGATGACTTATCCTTATAGACCCTTCTTGACTTGGACATACACCCATTAGTACAAATACCACCTTTAGTGTTGGATAAAATAGCCCTATAATATTAATTATTTACCAAGAATTAAATGGGCGACACTACATCTCAACACCTTCTGCGTCGATTTTGAAAAGGGCCAAACCAATGACATACAATGAGTGTCATTCGCCATTAAAATAGAAACTAATGAATCAACTAATGACTCAAAGAAATATCGGTGTTGTGGAATCACTTTATATTGTCGGCTCTAGGAATGCAACTGACTTTATAGTCTAACTATGTCATTAGTTTTAGTCTGAAAAACTGATGATGTAGAGCAACACGACCATATTGGAATCATGGTTGTGGTATTTGGGACACTCATTTTACTATAAGGTAGATGTGTCGTCAGTTTTGGTATAAAAACTAATGCCACAAAAAACAATATCATTTTTTTCAAAATAGCTAACGCCATAGGATATATGTGCCATCATTTCTATCACCAAAACCTACATTGTACTTTGTTATCAGGTAGAATTTTAACCGATAATGACAGATGTGTTATCAAATTTGGTTAAAGAATTGACGCCACAGATCTACATGGTCATTTTTTTATTTTAATTGGTGTCACAATTATGTTTTTTTTAAAATAGTTGGTGTATAGACATGTTGTCTTCTATTTAGTAGGATGTAGAACATGTAGTTGATTAGACCTACAAGTTCCATCCTGTGTTCAGCTTAACAACATGCCAAGACATCGACAATAACAAACGCATACATAGGGTTCATCCACCCACATACATTTCCATTCTTCAAATCCATTCTTTTCAACAATTAATTCCATTCTCATTCTCATACACAATTTAGAAGCACAGATATAATTTCATTCTTCAATTCCATTTTCATGAAATGTACAAATACTATTCTCATTGTATTCATTACATTTCACATTCATTCATACGCATACATATGTATAAATCATTCACATATGCACCAACAATTCATTCGCATCAAACCACCACATATATATAGAAATATATGTCATCAATGTTTGGAAAACTCATATTTCCTCTCAATCATGTTCAAAGTTGACTTTGTTAACAAAGGTGTCTGCCCACTCTTCGTGTATCTCATCTATCTCTTCTTTTATATGGGTCTCTTTTACGTCAAAAACTATAAAGAGAATGAAATAATTTAAGAGTGTGATTTTTTTTTATATTATCAAATGAGACTATTTACTTAAGATAATCAATAATATACAAATTAACTTCTGTAAACAATGGATGTCTAGTGTCGCCTATCTTAAAACCATGTCCATGTACCACATCACATAGTATCTACATGCCCAACCATTGTCTTGTGTTTGTCACCATCAATTTATAGTTATGTAAAATGTTAATAAATAAAAGTAAGAATAGTTGAAATATATGTACATTGGAGTCAGAAAACTATCTCAAGATCCTTTGTACTTAATTATATCCTTTTCTAATATACCTTTCCTTTGGTCTTTTTGAATACTTTTATATCCCTGTAAGTTAAAGTAAAACACTTAACTACAGTAGTAAATAGTAATGTAATTAATGATGATGACATTAATACATGTTGATGGATATTAAAAATTACTCATATAAATAATGTCTTTTTCATTGTGTTCCCACACTGTATGTTTTCTCACCTGAAAGATTTTGATAATATGCAGTTAGTATCTCAGGGATGATTGCTTATTACTGAGTGAAAAAAAAATAGAACTCAAAATCTACAATGAAACATAATTTATAAGTCAAAATTATAGACAAAGTGACTGAAACTTACCCAACAATTCAAGGATATATAATCACACTCTTTCTCACATTATCAAAATATTTAAATGCATTATAGTAGTAATTATTAATAGTTTTGAGCCTTTATCTACATTGACAATTAATGATAGAAGAAGAAATGACACATTGGGTAGTATGCACTCTCCACACACCCTTTACAAGTGGCTACAAAACATATATGTATACATTAAAATATAAGAAAGTAGATCAACAAATATTTTCACATAAATAGATCGTGGTATTGGCCATTAGCTCTCACCATATCCAAAATTATGTCACACTTGTATTCAACCAAGCTTAAGTAAACATCTCTACAACATCTTGCAATAATACACTAGTGTCATGAGCTTGACCTACAATTTCCTCCTTAATATGAACCATCATAGTCAAACCTACTTGCTTAGCCATAGTGCCAACCCTATGCACCGAGGACCTAGTAAGTTGAATAGGTCCTTTGTGATACACGAAGTTTATTAAATATATGGAGGAGAAGGAAGTGGAGGATGAATTGTAGGGGTTTCTTAGGTGCTATGTTACACACACACACACACACACACACACACACACACACAGATATATATATATATATATATATATATATATATATATATATATTCTCATATCAATTGTGAATTATATACAAAAGAAGAGAATAATCATAAACACAAACTTAATGCAAATTTAGCATAAAACAATAAAAATAGCTCTTGCTTTGGGCCACACAACCACGCTACCTTATGCATCACCTATTATCTCTTGGTCGGGGTGGGCCTAAGGCAATGGTGTTTGTTTCCAAGTATCAAAGACAAGATTGTTAGACACACGAACCACATTGGCGAACACTAGAGGGCAATGAATCATGTCAGTTGGAAGGGGTGGGTAATCCTCACCCACTGCAATGACATATTCTTCTAGTAAAAGATGGCATGGACTCAACCCTTACAAATTTGCATGTATTGTTATATACACCTAAACACAACTATATTTTAAATTCACCTGAAACACTATTATATCACAAAACGATTTACACTGGGCATGCTAACTGATGAGTCCATGAGATTGTTCCCAACCACCTCTATCGTAGGGGGGGTCCACCTCTTACGAAGAGTGGGGTGCCACAGGTACTGTGTGAGGAGGTAGATAATGAGAAGCATGATATTGTCTCACTACATCCTATGTTCCCTTTGCAATCATATCATGCACCTTCTCTTATGACTACACTCCTTAACTGATAGATTTGTGCTTCTCTGATGACCCAAAAAGGATCTTATACATATACCAGGATTCTCTAGAGTACCTAGAGGATTCGTCAATTCATCCCTTTGGTCCTGAGGGATGAACTTTCCTTCTTTTATTTTCTCATAGAGCTCCTCCCAATCGTCATCAATAGTAATTGGTCAGTAAAATATAATAATCAAGGTCATAAATGAACATATAGTGTGCATAGTTGAATATTACCATTTTTACATCCACCTAAGTGGTTGAGGGTTTGTGTATTTCTCAATATGAGTTTGTCCTTGTAGCTATCTACTCCTCATGGTGAAGTAAAGGAGTAGGAGTAGTAGAAGACTAAGCAGACCCAGTATTAGGCTACTCAAAAGAGGACTCGACATACCCAGGAGTAGACTGCTTCGTCTATGGTGCCATTATGAATGGTTCACCCTTCTCACCAATCTTTTAAAAATTCACTAATGTCAAACCCAATCATCCACTACAACTCATTTTGTGTTAGCAACCCAATTACACCTAAAGATAGGAACACTGAAATTTGCGTAGTTAGACTCCCATATGTCTTCAATGACACTGTAATAAGACACTTTAGCTTCACATGGACTCTTATATTTTACACTAGAAAAATATAATGAAGATGATTGATGGTTGACCCCACTATTTTGGATGGAAATCTTATCATCTTGATGTTTTTTTTAATATGAAAATCCATTTCTATCAAAACCTTCATAATAATTAACATTTGTATTTTGTTTAAAGGTGATCAATTTGATATTTTTAGCAACATTATTTGATATTTAAGATATTTGAAGGAAGACTTTATCTTCAAACCACCTCGTAAATGTCCTATTATGCTCTCTAGCTATCCATGATGCGTAAGCTCAAGGATATTTTACCTTGATAAAAATGGTATGTTTAGTGGCATAAATATCCACTTCATTAATGTAGTGTAAAACATACAAGTGTACTTGATACCACAACTCATGACTAATTACTTTCATTCATGCTCCTAAAGTCTCTTTGCCAAAATAGGGATCAATATTCTTTTTGTGCCAAGAGCTTCATTACAACTCAGAAGGTCATTGCAAAATTCCACAACCTATCTAGCCACATAACCCTCAATGATACTCCTCATAGGCCGATAATGGTTTTAAACATCACCCTAAAGAACACTCATGTGTCATTCAAAGGATACATCCAATGCAAGAAAATCACATCCAATATTTTCATTTCCTTAGTCAAATAGAAAACAAGATGTGCCATGATATCAAAGAATTAAGGATAAAAATACATCTCAAGTTGACACAGGGCAATGACCACTTCTCTATGCAACTTATTAAGATTCCCAAGATTAGTAACTTTCCTGCATAAAGTGTTGAAGAAGAAACAAAGCCTGGTAATTGCAAACATAACATGCTTCAACATCATAGATCAGATAGCAACATGAAATATTTTTGCCATTAGAGTGTGGCAATCATGAGATTTAAGACCTATCAACTTCAATTCCTTCATTGATACCAATATACTAATATTGAAACAGTATCCCTGTGGCACCTTAACATTAACCAAGAACTCATAAAAGGTTCTCTTCTCCTATCAAGACAATGTGTAAGAAGGAGGTAGATATGTTTTTATCACTGCTAACTTTTATTGTTAATTCTTTTATTATACCACATTTCACATAGGTCCATTCTGGATCGGATGACAACTTTAGTCTTAACTGGTATATTCAACATAGTACCATTGACACCATCACATACATTTTTTATCAACATACATGGCATCAATATAATTCCTAACTTCCAAAGAACTCCAATAAGGAAGATCTCAAAATATTGATTTCTTCTTGAATAAAGATTTTTTACTCTGTGTGGGAATAATATATTATGATCTCTTACCAAATTCATTGACAAAGTCTTTTACTTTTTCATAAACAACCTCCCCCGATATAATTTTAGGGGCACTCCGTTCCTCGGTTGATCAATTAAATGCTTTGTGAAACCTTCAATAAGTATGCACTTTTGACAAAAAAATCTTAGATGACCAAAATATATAGTCTTGTCACCATGTTTTAATTATACTAAATTAGTGTCATCCTCACATGTAGGACATGCTTTGGATCTGTTATGTTGTATCCAGATAAATACCATATACTGGAAAGTCATTAATAGTGAAAAACAACAAATCATGAAAACAAAATGTCTCTCTATGATAAGCATCATAGGTCATCACACCTTCTTCATAGACTTTCTTTAAGTCAACAATCATAGGTTCAAGAAAATGTCAATATAATTGCCATATGTTTGGGGCCCGAATCGACAACCAACAACATGATGTTCTTAGTTTTTATACACACTAGGGAGGAAGAGTATATATAACAATCACAATAGTCCAAGTGCTATGTTGACTGCTTAATCTTCCGTATGGATTCATCCCATTAGTACAAAGCCCAAGTCCTAGATTCCCGACTTCTTCACCAAATTTAGGGTATAGTAAATCAATTTTCTTCCATTGTGGGGAATCAAATGCATGTCATAGGATCCCATCATTACTTTTCTTTGCATCTTCATTTCAAGATAAATTTTATGCATCTGTGGTATTAGAAAACAAGCTTTGAAACTGTGGTAATATAGGAAGATACCACATCAACTTGGGAGGAGATCTGGTTTTTGACTTTCCCAAAGTCATCATTTTGTACATCGACACCCTTTTTTTGGACAATCTTTAATTTGGCTTAGTCCTTTTGAAAGAAAATATAGTCATTTGGGAAAGCATTCATATTCTTAGCCTCCATTTGCATTGGGCACAGTATTTTTTTTAATTTGTTTGTTGAGGTTGGATTCTTGTTGCCTTTAGGAAGAATTTCTTTTAACTTAGAAAACCAAGACGTGAAGCTTTTATTGCTCTACCTATTATTTTTTTTCATAGTATACAATCTCAAAACAACACTCAACTTCATAAACTTAGTACAAACTAAGTGTAAAGGTCTCTCAAAATCATGCACATTGTTTCTAACTAAAGAAGGTGGATCAATAAGATTTACCCCATAACTATCTAGCATCACATCAACCATGTCTATCGAAATCATTTTGTTCACATCTACATCATTGTCAACAATTTTTTATTCAATACAAGTAATACTATCAATATCTAACGATCTCATAGTAGGAATCTCTCCATGCTAGTACGATTTTATATACCATGTACAATCCCATTGCACATGACATGCCTTTGATTTCATCAACAATGTCTAATTTCAATTGTTACTGTAATTTCTACATTGACCATAGAACCTATCTCTAGGTTGTTTCCTATGTTCCTCTGCAAATCTTATTGACTAATCAATACCAATAATAAACTCTGGAGTGTAGAGTTTGAAGGACATACATGATCAATCTATTCTTTGACCATAGAGAAAATGAGTATTGAATCAGGTATTCGAAGATTAGGATTTTGAGATTAGAGTTTAGATATTATGGTTTAAAATTTTGGGATTATTGTTAAGGGTTTAGGATTTATACATTTAAGTATTAGGGTTTACAAATTAGGGTTTAGGGTTTAGTAATGAATGTGTACCACCTATCCCATTCTTGAATGCCTCATCACACTAATAAGTGTATAATGTGTATTTGGTTTTCAAGAATATTCCAACAACATTTTCCTACAATTCTCCAAGTACACCGATGTAGATGGGAAAATACCCACCTACATATGTACTTAGAGAATAAATGGGGAAGTGATAACAAAACATCTTGAAAGCTGAATACACATTACACACTCACATCCTATGTGAGATTAAGTGTTCAAGAATAATCCCAAATCAGGGACTATCCAAGATTTACACCTAATAAGTAAATCTCAGATAGGTTTCTAAGCCAATAAGATATATGTCTAAATTAGGATTTATGATATTGATAAATATAAAAAAATCACTCTAAATCATGCTACATTAGGTAATTCAAATTAATTCAGTTTAATTAATTCTTAGGTGTGATTATCTATCCATGGATTATTCAAATTGAACACCAAATTATACAAGTAGTTATACATGAATTCTAATTATACAATTACGATTTATCCATTTTTTAAATTAAATACATAGTTACATTTCATCATTCAATTGATATTTTCCTATGTATCAAAACCCTCATTACATTTCACCAAAATATACAACTAATTATACAAAACATTTAGCTAAAATTTTAAAAAATTAAACGTACCTTGAGGAGATGGAGACAGTGGTCGCTCAAGTGGAAGCGATGGCGATAATGCTAGCTCAAGTGGCGGAAACGGTGACAGCAGTGACTCAAGAAGTGATGGCAGTGAGCAGCAGAAGTAGAGGAAACAACATGGCGAAAACATTGGTCAACACAGTGACGGTGGCGAGTGGTGACTATAGTGAGCCGCGATGATAGTGAGCAGTGACAATGGAGGTCAACACTGGTGATGGAAATGATGGTAGTCAACATAGTGATGACAATGGTGGTGGCAGTGATCTGGGAAGCATGGTAGCATAGTGATGAAAGTGATGATTACTACAAAAAATTTCAGAGCAAGGAGGAAAGATGCAGGATAAAATAGAGAATGGGAAAAAGTCTATTTTGCTGGTATTGTTAAGTGGAACTTAGTGGTCAGTTGTTGTAAAAAGTCAATGACAAAGACTTTAGTTTTTAGTTGCCATTAAAAATCAACATCATATGTCAATCTCTCTCATCGATGTTCCACTAGAAAACTGGGATCACATGTACTTATCCATAATAGAAGAATGGAAACCTAAGTAAGAGTTTAGTCACTAGTTTCCACACAAAAACCGACGACATAGCTCCATTTATGTCGTCGGTTCCTACCAAAAAATGAGACCACATGTACTTATATATAAAAAATACACCAACCTCACTAAGACTTTTGTCGTCGATTTCTAACAAAAAAATGATGAAAAAATTAAATTTGGGGGGAATTATTTTTCACAGGACACATGGCGAGAACCCTTTATTGTTGTTCTTTTAGAAAAAACTGATGAAATAGGGGTTATTGGAGGTAAATGTTTTCATGGTGGGTGAGACCTACGGAGTCAGTCTATATAGTAAAAATTGATAACTAAGTATTTTTGGAGGAAAAAATTATTTCATGGGAAGGGCTTTGTAGTCAATTTTTGCACAACCAACGCAACAAGCCTATATCATTTTTTTCTACTAAAATATTGAATTTTGCTGGATATCTTAGATGTCATTCTTCAAAAAGAAATAAAGGTTATAGTAAAAGAGACACTCGTATTTTTTGTTAATCGGAAAGACTTGACTAGTAGTGATGTTTTTGTTATACAAATTGATGCTATAGGCCTATAGGATCAGTTTCCTCTTAAAAACAATGTTAAGAAAAGTGACAAAAGAGGTAAACAATGTACTAGTAACCATTAAAGCTTTCTTACTATGTTATTTAGTCATCACAAGGGTAACGGAAGTGGCTATGAATGAATGGTAATGAGTAATGGATGATGGAATTTGTGAAAAGTCCACTACATTAGACCTACTCTCTATTAGTGTTCAAATCCACTCTAGGTTGGGCATAAGGTGGGTTAATATCGTGAGAAATAAAGTTCAGAATGTATATGGAAGGTAATGGAAGGATGTGGTGGTGGTTAAACAAAGTGGTGAAAGACTATGTTATGGGATTCACTTGTGAAGATTGATGAATGTGACTATTTGAAAACCATTAAAACTCGCAACAAAAAATGTGAGACCTCATTGAATGGTGAATGAATCAAATACAACACTATAATGGTAGATATGGGATGTGTAGAAGAAATATTAAAAGTCCAATGAGATGATGATGGTTACCAATGAAATAGTGAAATTATAAGTGAAGGTGGGGTTGTTCTCCTCAAACTACTATAACTACAAATATGAGAGCTTAGAGAAGTTGTAAGGAGATGAATGGAGGGTAAGCTTGTAAAGATACTTTTAGCATAAGGTTTCAATAATATATATATCCTTATGTCATTGCCACTTTGAGAATGCTAGGAAAGTAAGATTCAAAAGATGTTTTATATGGTACTTCTCCATTGTTTCTTATATATCCTTCATCTCTAGGGACAATTTGAGGGTATAATCACCTAAAATATGTGCCTAATGGGGTCTGAGTGAAATTGGAATATACCATCACAATTTGGGGGTTTGTGTCAAAAATTTGGAGATGTGGGATCCAAACAGACATGATTGAATATGCCATCTATATTTGGGTCTGACCATGTTTGGGTTTGGGTATACATGTGCCTGAGTGCAAAAATGCACTTAGGAACCATCATGCTTGATGTAGTTGTTCCCAAACCTAGGTTATTTTAGGCACACATGCTTTCAAATGGACTATGAACAGGGGACATATTTCCATAAATCCTTGGGAAAAGTATCCTACTCCTCTACAAAGGTACAAATGCCTTCAAATTACATACAAAATTAATTAGGAAGAAGGAAGTTCACATTCTTCTAAGAAATAGAAAATAATTGCTTCAACTGTAACCAACTTGAATGCACAAATAAAACCAAAGAAATAGTTTTTAAAGATCAACCTTCCCGCCCTTAACATACTTAAATAGTATTTGTCCTCAAGGAGTGATAAGTATAAAGAAAATAAATCATGAATCAATGAGTCCAGTGAAAATGCATGAATAAAAACATAATAATCTAAGCGTAGATGAAAATTCACATGTTTCCACCACTACTCTTCCTTACTAAATTCTAGTTTCAATGAAACTATTCTTTCAAACTCAGGTTACCTATGAACAAATAATAATTCTAATTCGTAGGTGTATTGATGGTCTAGGTAGAGTGGTACAGTCACCTCATATGGCATAGTGGAAGGTACTTGAGTTGAGAAATGGTACGTAAATGGTGAATCATATTTATCATGAACTAAACACTCTTCTTTTATTGCCCAAGCTAATAGTCAATGTTTGTAATTGTAGGGTTTTAATGGGAGGGGACACAATGTGAATTCAAAAATTTACCAAAAAAACTCATAGCCAACCGATCCATCATGGACATAAAACATCGATATATGAAAAACTTAGAAGTGCTTTAAAATATTCATTAACACTTTAATTGTCTAACAACAAAACCCATCTTATGTTAGCATACAACTCAGACTAGATCTGAAGTAGTTGTTTTTGTTTTCATCTTGTCGTAGCAACAATACCTTATCTTTTTCTTGAAGAAGATGATTGTTCTCAAGCCTTCTGCCAAGGGCATTGACCTCTACATAATGTACATGGATATGGGAACTCTTGTTGCACCATCTTGGTCATTAAAATGAAGCGGAACTTGGAGTCATCCATGTACTAGTGTGGCTCTGTCTCCTTCTCAATCTATTATGGGATGTTGTCCTTAGAGTTAGTTTTTCTGATTCTAATAGGGAAAACTCTTCAAAACTTGTCTCACAATGTGTTACTTGAGTGTGTCTCATCTCCATAAACATATATCTCTATTTATCAGGGATTCATGGGCTTGAATATGCTAAAATACAATCCTATTCCTAATCACAACTCAAAATAGATACAAATATGGAGTACAGCCAGAAATCCCAGTCAGCCAGTTCATTAATCGATCGACTGAATAGGAACACTATTTGTCATCAAGTTGACCAGTTGGGTTATCTAGTTAATCAATTGGCCAATGTAGGAATTATTTAAGTTGACCAATTTGATTCCAAATCAAGCAGTGTATGTATTCCTTGTTGTTACTTGACTTTTATCTAGTCTACAAGGTGAGATCCCAATCGACTGACTGGCCAGTTTGCAAAATTGGTGACTAGTTGATGGATTTAGAAGCAATCAACTAGTTGATCCAAACCATCCAATTGATGAACTATCTTTCCCAATCGACCAATTGGATAGAAAATCAGCTAGTACATGATTCAATAATCATATTTGATTGTGAACCTAAATTTCCATATGCATCCATATGTGTTTGACTCCAAAGCTTCCACATTACATTGGTAGTGATGTTCGAAACCTCAAAAGAAAATATTAGTGTTTAGAAACTCATCATTTTTGTCCAAGTAATAGGAATATGTAGCATGTGATGATGCTTGTGATAAGCATCTCACATATACACATTAGGGTTACAAAGACATGAATGGGGTGAGTGAATTGGCTTAGTCACCAATTTTATTTATATGCATGAATGTGAATAAGGTACAGAAAGTTATGCAAGTACAAATACATAGGATACAAGTAGTCATGCAAGTACATAAGGTACATGTAGTGGTCAAGAAAGTATATGGAGTGTGCAAGTGTATGAGATGCATGTAGGTTGTTATGCAAATACAAGAAACATAGAGAGCAATAGTGATGTAAGGAAATAGGTAAGAGAACTCTCTTTTGAGAGTGGTGCTATGGTATGTGAAAGGGCATTTCATGAAAAGGGAAGGACCTTATGGAGGAAGAATATTTTGGAGCTTGTAGATTGATAACCTCCAATTTTGTGTTGTTATATTAGTAATTTTCCTCAGTTTTCCACACTCTTTCTCAGATAAATTAGATAGAATCCTTAACTTTCCTCTCTTATTGCAAATATACTTTTAGATTATCTTTTCTCCCTTTTTACATACAGAAAAAGACACAAAAAAATCACAAAAGCCTCACATGGTCTCAAGACCGCATGGAGTCACACGGTCTCAAGACCGCATGAAACCATCCGGTCCCGAAATCGCATGGAGTAACACGGTCTCAAGATTGCATGAAGCCAACCGGTCCCAAAACTGCATGGATTCACATGGTCTCAAGACTGCATTAAGCCAACCGGTCACAAGACCGCATGGAGTTACACGGTCTCAAGACTGCATGAAGCCAACTGGTCCTAAGACCGCATGGAGTCACACGGTCTCAAGACTGCATGAAGCCAACCGGTCCCGAGACCGCATGGAGTCACATGGTCTCAAGACCGCATGAAGCCAAACGGTCTCAAGACCGCATGAAGCCAACCAGTCCCGAGACCGCATGGAGTCACACAGTCTCAAGACCGCATGAAGCCAACCAGTCCTGAGACTGCATGGAGTCACACGGTCTCAAGACCGCATGAAGCCAAACGGTCTCAGGGTCCAAACGGTCTCTGAGCCCAAACGGTCTCATCATTTTCTGGATTTGGTTTTGGATTCCAATCGGATCGAACCTTGATAGTTTTCTATGATGCTTGTTTTATCGGAGAAAAACTATATAATATTTTATTATGTATATGTATTACAAAAATGTGTCCCCACACATGTATGAGTAGGAGGTGATCATGAAACTTAAGTGAAAGTGAATGACATCAGTCTATAAGAGAGAGAGTAGTCCTAGATTAGATGTCTAGAGCCTTTTTGATATATATGATAGATGGAATAGATGATATAAGTTTTGATGATATGATGTAAGTCTTACATAGATGACATAAGATGGTTATGATGATCTATGTTTGTCTTCGAGCACCTTAATTATATAAGTATTAAACCATTTTCACCTTAAATTAGATTAAATAGGGGTAATCTAAACACTATAATGAATTAATTAATAAGTAATCAATCAAGGGTTTATTATATAAATCCACTAATTAATTATAGTTGACCCTAAGTTATATTGATAAAACAGATTCGATAAATGTGAAATAATGCATCCAATTGATTAAGAATAACATTAAATACACTAATTTAGTATTTCACTTATAAACAATGAAATGTATGACCAAACACATACTAAATATGAAATGAATGTTAAACTTTGATTATTTACACCTTAATTAGCTTCGGTATAAGTTTTCATATTAATTGGAAGTCATTGACTCCCTCAATTTATTAAAGAAAGGAATTCATTTAGTCTTAATGAGTCCAAGATAATAAGTTATATAGTCAATTCATTTATGTTGGTAACGTTTTCAACCCCCCAATCTGTGGCTCTCGCCCTATCACCCGCACGTCCCTCACGCAGGGTGTGGCAGCCGCAAGGCATGAAGCGACAGCCATCCACCAGTTCCCCTTTCCTCTCCCCGCCTCTTCTCCTCCTCGTCTCCTCTACCTGTCCTTTTGCTTCCCCTATTTCTTATGCACCTCTCTCTCTCCACAACACCCAAAACCCTAGCTGCCACCACCACTGCAAAACCAGTGCCCCAGCAACCTACCAGTGAGGAACTCGCCTCCTGAAACTGACAAGACCAGATCTTCAACGAGACTTACAATCTTCCCTAACGTACTGCCATCACTACCATCAGATCCAACCACGCTTCTCCCTCCAATTAAGTGCATCCACGAAAACAACCATGCTCACCCCGTCGCACAGGCCCTTGTAGCTCCTCAGACCTTATCACTGACCATGACTACTACTCCCATCAATGGGTTTGAAGATGAGGACTGTACATGATGATCGTCTCTCTCCTTGCCAGAGAGCACTACACCCTGA
Organism: Alisma plantago-aquatica; assembly: GCA_963693085.1. NCBI lineage: Eukaryota > Viridiplantae > Streptophyta > Magnoliopsida > Alismatales > Alismataceae > Alisma > Alisma plantago-aquatica. Next base: position 168,450,727 of record OY856413.1, read on the forward strand.
GTTGATAAATCTTGCATCGCCTCACAGGTTGCAGACCATTTTCGCCAACTGCAAAACTTGCACCTCTTTGACCTGCTCCAGGAATGTCACTGCCAATATGTTGTGCTCCCCCATCATCTATGGTGACGCCCTAGGATCCTTCATGGTGTAGATGATAGAAATCTAATCCCTTCCTCCCTTGCATGTTCCTCCACCTCCATCACCTGGCCGATCTCCATAGTTGCCTTGCTTATGCCATGCAACCATTGTGATTAAGCCACGAGAAAGACACCGCCAGAATTCTGGAGATGCACAACTGCAACGACGCCCTGCACAAAAAACACCCGTCATCGTGCTCTACCATCACCTACGATGGAATCGAAGGAGTCTACACAACTTAGACGATGTTTCTGACCCTACCAACCTCTACCCTTTCTCCTCATCATTGACCCTTCTCCTTGTCCAAGCACATTTCTTCTTGGCGCGTTCATCATGGTCATTCATGGCAGAACTAGTGAATACAACAACAATCTTTGGCCCTTTTCTCAACCATCTCGGTGCCTGAACTAGTTCCTTCAGATCATTCTCACCGCCCTAGCATCCATGGTGACCACCAACAACGGAAGATCCTTACTATGTTTTTCTGCTTCACCATCATCAGCCCTCAACCAGGACAATCCGCAACCTACCATTCTGAAATACCATTGGCCAATCCCACTACACAACCTTTGTCATCTCCTAATCATGGAAACATCACTATTGGTCCCTATAATGGGATCCTCAGACCAGTTGCAGGACTGAGAAATGCTTTCTCCATGGTACCAGATTGACTCTAATAATGAAAGTCACAACACCATCTACATAAGCATACTTGAAGCTCCTACACCATGAGGATGATCTCTTGTGTCAGCTCAAAGTAGTAGTAGACAGAAACACACCATGTATTCACCAATAGAAACCGATGAGAAGACTAATTATGGAGGATCGCGTTCATGATAACACCAATAGCAGGCCTGTGATAGTTCTCGTATATTTTGTACTTTTGAGATTAGTTTAAACAATAGATCAGATTTTAAAAGTGATTAGAATATACATAGGACAATGAGTATAGAATGATAAGCACATGAATGAATAGGTCATTCACAATTTATTTAGAACTTCATCTTAACACTGAAACATATATCTAGTGAGTCGTATGTTTACTTAATAATATTAAAAACACGTAATGTATAATTAGGTGAACGAGACAAGGATAAGGACAATATGGGAAATATAGAAGGAATGAATACACCTTCGATTTGACTAACATCAAGAAACACAACAAACATATTCATAGTGGCATTTGACAAATGCATGTGTAAAAAATATAAATGCCATTAAAGTATATAGTGGCATTTATTGACACTTGAAAAAAGCCCCTAGTACTAATGCCATTAGAGAGATAGTTGCATAAATTTTAAATGCCACTAAACATCTGACATTAGTGGCTTTTAGTAAATGCCAAATGAATTCCACTAAAACATCATTTGACATTTACAAAATGCCACTATTATATCAATTAGCTTTTATACAAATGCCACTATTATGTATTAGGATGTTGTATGAAACTGTGATTATTGTGTATAATGGAGTATAAAGAATGCCACGATAATGGCACGCTTACAATGCATATGCCATTTTCATGGGTTTTAATGATTCAATTTTTAGTTCATTACCTGGATTTCTAAATGAGCATGAGTTGCACATTGAACTCACATTTTCAAAATTATAGATTCTAATCATCAATCTTTTTTATTTATGATAAAATGCAATTTACATAGGGAGGACTTTTTCCTTGCCCCTTTTCTGTAAAGGAAAAAAATAAAACCATTCAGTTAATATGTGGATAACATAAAAAAGCATAAGCTTGTTTACACAATGAAACACACCCAAATATGTCTTAAGGTTAAATAATATTATCTTGTTAACTAATGAGGTATGACTTTGAGAAAATTTAGCTTCATTAACTCTAGGTTCCTTTGATGGAGGGTGAGGTTCTCATGAGAAACTTTAAGAAATTTCTTTGACAAAGAATCTTAGCAACTACAATGATCTTTGTAGTCACAATATAGATCAATTCTTTTACATTAGTCCCATGCCAGAAGCAGCAAATACCAAATAGTAAAGTGTTAACAAGCAGTTTCAATAAACTAGGAAGACTAAGAGGTATTATGGTATGAACTCTTCAAATTAGTTTGTGATCCAAAACATGATCATATTTGATATTAAGACATATATAATTTTATTTACCAATATAAAATGGTAAAAATAAATTTATAATGTGTCACACATTTATCAACTCAGACCTTCCATCAAGTGCAAGTTAGAAAATAATATGATTCCATTAGTCAAAATGGGTTTAATAAAAAATATCAATGACTATAAGAGCACACATAGGCGTTATTCTATATAAATTATCAATAGAAAAGAATATTTTCTAAGCATTGATGATAATGTAGGAAACTCTTTGAAGTTCTATATTATGCATCTCATATAATGTAGATAATTAATAAGATGAACTTAATTTCGTTTAATATACAAAAATTTCATTGTATGGAACAAATTAATCTAGAATCATAAGAGCATACCAAATTATGAATTACCTTGTTTGCAACTCAAAACAAATGTCTATGTACCGTGTAATTCTATCTACCTAATGTCGTTTAAGTGTATTGTTGACCTGGTATATAATTCAAGTTATTATAATATTTTTAGCATCATAATGGAAACATATTACCTAACAATAGTTCAAATTATGTCTCATTTCTAGTGTCTAGCACCAATCAATTGGCAAACACTAGGAGCATTGTTGAGGGGAAAATGCATCAATAGTGAAACAATTTTAGACAGAAAGGAAAACAATCTATACTAAAAAAAAATTGGGAACTTAAACACTTACTCTTCTTTGAGCAACAAATGTTGATAAAATGATGCAACTAGCTGCAAATAGGTAATTGTAACAATTAGAAGCAAAAGAAAAAAGTTGAAGACATCAAGGTACTCATCTTCAGATTATTCTTGAATCAAATTGTGCACCAACTAGATGTGTGTTAAATAAGAAATACATTATAAAATCAATGATAACTTTAGAAACACCATAGAATAGTAGTATGACCACAATCATTTTATATTCTAATATCACTTTAATGAAAAATTGTGTAGCAGTTCCACCAATATGTTAAGAAAAGCTATAAGAAAAAAAGTATGCATAGAGTGGTATTTACTTCCTAACCATTAGTTTCATTACTAGAACATATTAGCATAAAAATGACTTAAATGAATTTGGATGGCAGTGTTGATCCTAGTTCAACAGAGAAACTAAAAACAAGGCATGCATTGAAGTTATCCTAACTGAAATGGAGAGAGTAAATTTCCCTATATTAACAATAGAGAACCATAAGAAAATGAAGGAAGCATGTATAGAAACCCTCAAGAATGTATCAAATATGAACCTCACTACAAATATGGACCTCACTACCAGAGTAAGTGGATTTTCTGCCTACTTTTATCCATGCATTATATGGAGGTGGAGGTGCAAAAATTAAATTCAAAGGAGAACAATACACATGGAAGTGCAAAATGAGTTAAAAAATTCTTAGTGATCACTGTAGAGAAGGAAATATTAAGGAAGAAGGTCCACATGGGAGATTGCTAGTTCATATGTCTGATTTGGCAGTCACATGAGGTTAAAATGGGAGATGATTTACCTGTAGATAGACTGAAGTGAACATGTCATCACCTTCATAGGGGTTCATCGAAGGTCTTCATTACTTCACCCAAGCATGAGGTAGTTGAAGGTGGCTCGATGCAGTTCAGGAGACTAGTCAAAAGAGATGGAATCCAGATGTTAATAAGCACATGAATGAGTGACCCATATTCAAAGAAAATTATCAGTTACCACATCAAGAAGACAAATCCTTATGCCAAGAGCTACAAGTAGTACGTATGCTTCAAAAATAATATCCACCGAGAAGTATAGTCGTGTATAGGATGCACAAGAGAGAAGATTGTACTCTAAGAGTACCAACTCAGAAAGATGAAGAAACCACTACTATATGTCGATCTACACAAACAAATATCCTTTATGTAATTATCTGTAAAGTGTAAGGTGTCCAAAGCCAACCTTTATTCTTCAAGTACCTCAATTAACTATTCCATTAGAATAGCATGCATGTATGCATTTATATTTTTTGAGTCACTTCCGTAAAATTGGCAGCATGTCTATTGTATATCAGTAAATAGTAAGTGTTTATAAATTAGTGTCACTACAAAGTGAGACACCTACAGATCTCTTATTTCTTGATAGTTGTCAACATCGACAGTACCAACACTAGACATGGCCAAAGAATATATATTTACATGTATAGTCATAAGAATCAACATTGTGGTTGTACCCCATATTTGGGCTATCGAATGAATCATAGACTGATATCATTTCATCAACTGTAAAGGGTCCTCTAGAACACATACTTGGAGACTATATGATGTTACATGATTTTTTTTCTTTTCCGGTACAATGTTTTGATTGTGATTAAATATAATATATCTACGTCCTTATTGCTACAAGCATGCCGCAATCACATGTTGGTATGCGGTTGCTTATGATCAAATGAACAATTTATTATTTATAGCATTACATTGGTCAAAAGTTAGAAACTTGTACGTTGAATAATCATAACAGTAAACCCGAAGTACTCTTGGCTTTTTTCCATGTAGATACTTTACGTAATTAAATCGGAATATGATTCCAAGAATTTGATGAAAAGAATAAAAGATTAGGATAGATCTGGTAGATTGCTGCTCCTAAGTCAACCAATATGTCCATGTTCATGTACGAAATATGAATTCAAGACAAACCAATATATATTTTCTGATACTCAACATCATAAAGTCAAGCAAAGGAAGTCCCCAAAAGTAGAAAACCAAATATCAAATAATTAGAAAATCTTACTAGATCCACGCGTACATGCTGACACAATTAAGAATCTTGGTTAGAGACAATTAGAGAACCAAAACCGGAGACCTCTTTTCAAATGAGATGATACTTCAGCAATACTACCCGTTTCTAGATCTGATCCTGGACTTTCACATATAGTGAGAATGTGACTTATTCATTCAGACTCTTTACGAGATTGGCCCAAACAAAAAATGATGCCAATGTCATTCTTTAAGTAGTGGCCTACACAGGTGTAATTGTTGCTAGCATAGAGAGAATAGAGTACCTGTTGGATTCCTTGCTTCACCTTTTCGTGGAATTGACAATGCTAGAGGCCGTTTTCTGTAACAAAGAAAGTCGTCTGGTATAGTGCAGCCGGGGTTAGGATGTGGTAGATTACTCAACAAAATCTGAAAAGGTCATTCTCGGAGGGAGGAATTGGTAGGTTTGGATTGCGCGTCTGGATTGATCAACCTAACAAAGATGGTCATGGTAGAGGTAGCACAAAACTGAATTGGGGAACGCAAGCACCATCCCCCAATAAAAATCACGCGGTGCTCAAACTGCGTAGCAGGAGATGAAACTTTTTTAGAAAAAACCATATGAAAAATTAGTACGCTATACACCTACAAATATAATCAATGGTATATAGATTTGGCAGTTCTAATAGCCACTATCATACTTTATAAATGCCACTTTTGTTAGGCTATTTGTGTAAAATGCATACTAGGTCCTCTAGTGGCATTAGAATATAAAATGTATGTGATTATGAATATTTAGTGGCATTTAAAGTAAATGCTAATATGTTAAATTCTACTAATGTGTATTTTTTCTATAGTTAAAATATATGTTCCTAGGATGAATACTCGACTTTGAGGACCAAGTGAAACTACTGAGTTAACCATTAGGCTTGAAGACTTGGTATGTGGTTTTCCCTATTTAAATTGGGCATTAATCTAATTAATATATTCTTATAATGAGGCATTCTTATATTTTGACATTTTTATTTGTCCCATGATGAATATTTATTATTCTCTAAAAATGGATAAATATCCTTTTTCTTTGGGTCTATTACCCCACATGCTTTGTTGTTGTACTTGAAAATGTGATTGATGACTTGTAGCATGTCTTGTCACTCTATTTACACATGTTTCATAATTTAGCAAGATATCCATTGTATGGTGCATGAGCACAACCATTAAGGCGCGCTATTTCTGCCTAAGGTGTGCTATTTCCACCTTGATATATATAGAGGCCTCCTTTTTCGCCTAGGGTGTGCTTTTCCACCCTTTTTATTTAGACCAAAGATCATGTGATGTCTTGGTCTAAATATATATATGCATGAGAATATATTTGATTGTTGTGATGTTATGAATTATGGCGAGACTATTCATCTCAAATATTGTACTCTTTAATTTAAATGCCTCATACTCTTGAAATTTATTCTTTTGAACATACCAAACTTTTATGGACCCTCTTGATGGAACACCCTCATTTGCACTTAATCTCTTTAAAATGCTCATAATATTTCATATTACACATATACCAGTTGATACAGACGCATACCCTTTATTATCAATTTTCTGGGTTGTTCCCAAACCACCCAGGTGTAGGTACATTAGAGGACTCAAAAAGACCTGGCACGTGAGTGTGGATATGAGGATAACTAGAGATAGCAATGTTTTCCTCTACAACTGGGCTCTTGTGAAATTAGATATCGTATTTTCAATTTATGTACCACCCTTAGGGTGAGAAAATTATGTTTATGGATCATTGTATAACTTTTAAATAGTTATGTTTTTCGCTGCTTAAATATTTCATGGCTCTTGTTTGTACCATTGAGTGGGCCCATTATTGGGTCCCACTCCTTACAGAATGGAGTTGGCTCAAATGAATGCCAAAGCAGTAAGCATTTTATATTGTTCAATTTCAGTAGGAGAATTTAATAGGATATCGAACTGTGACACAGCCTATGACATTTGGCATATACTGTCAATAACTTATGAAGGTACAGTTCAAGTCAAGAATTCTAAGATTAGCATGCTTAAACAAAAGTTTGAACATTTCTGTATGGATTCAAATGAATCTATTAGTGAAATGTTTGCAAAATTCTCTTCTATTGTTAATGGTTTAAATGCCTTAGGAAAAACTGTTCTTGAAGAAGATCAGGTATCCAAAATCCTTTGATCACTTCCTCCTAAATACAAGCCAAAAGTGACAGCCATTGGAGAAGCTAATGACCTCACTCGGTTGAAAATGGAGCAACTCATTGGAAATCTAGAAGCCCATGAAGCAACCCTAGAAGAGGAAGAAAGAAGAGAACGTGAACTTCAGCAAGGAAAAAAGAAGGATGTGGCTCTAAAAGCTTCAAAGATAATCACACCAGAAAGTGAGGAGTCAAGTGAAGAGGAAGGAGAAGAGGCATTGATTGTCAATGGTAAGAAATATAGAAGATTTAAATCTAACAAAATTTCTAGTTCTTCTTCTTCTCCTCCTAGGTGCTTTGAGTCTGGAAAGAAAGGACATTTCAAAAATGAATGTCCTAAAGGAAAGAAAGGAAAGAAAAGCTCAAACAAGAAGAGGGGAGAAAAAGCCTATAAAGCTGCATGGGACGAGTCAAGTGAAAGTGAAAGCGGATAAGAAAAGGTGGAATGTCTAATGGCAAGAGAAGATAATGAAGACTCTCAAGAGGTAAGCCTACTTGATCTTCCTAAAGAAGAGTTAATTACTAGTTTACAAGAAACTCATGATAAATATGTTGATGTCAAGAAGAAACTAAAGAAGGTAATCAAAACAAATGATGAGCTATATGCTAAATTAAATGATCTCTCTTCTGAAAAGAACAACATTGATCTTGAGAATTTGTCTTTAAAAACATCTTTAAATGATTGCACTAACAAGCTACTCACTCTAGAAACAAAAGTTGATCTTCTCTCTCAAGAAAAGACTGAATTGTTAGCTAAACTAGAAGATTTTCAGACTCAACCAATTCTGTGTAATCATTTAGACTATGACAATGTTGTAAAAGAAAGAGACTCTCTATTATCTGATTTAGATCAAGCAAGAAAAGATTTATACAAGAAAACGGATGACATTGCTAAGCTACAGAAGAATCTACATGAGTTAAGAAGAAAAGATACTCTTGATAACATTCTAAAAATCTCCTCTAGCTTCAATGGAAGAAAAGGTTTAGGATATGTTCCAAAGAAAAATCAACTCAAGAGAACTCGAACTGTGTTTGTACCTAAAAATACAATTCCTAAAAAGAGATATGAAGTTGACTCTATTACTTGTCATTTTTGTCTACGTCTTGGACATTATTCATTCACATGCCCTTATAAGACAAAGGACTCCGACTTAGTTTGGGTCCCAAAACCCCAAACCTAGTAGAGTCAAAAGCCATACAGTTGAGATATGATCAAACGCTCAATTTGCAATTTATATTGTCTTATCTCAACTTAAACAAAAGGTTTTCATGCATATTGGAAATTTTCTAAATTGATGTACTGAAACAGAAAAATAGTCGGTCGAAGTATTGTCGACCGAAATATATTCGGTCGAACTTTTGTCGACCGACCAGATGCCTGTAACAAATCAAAATCTACAACAACTACTTGGGTCGAAAATTGGTCAACCGAGCTGAATTTCTGTGTTTCTTTGCTTATCATACAGTAACCTTCTCGATCGACAATTTATCGACCGAGAAAGATGTCGGTCGAACAATTGTCGACCGACTGGATTTCTGAATCAGAATCTTTATGCAATCTATACTTAAGTGGTTCTAACCATATCGGACCATCACATGGGTACCAAAATCTATATTTTCAAGCAGGATTGGGTAGTTGACAGTGCATGTTCTAAACATATGACCGGGAACAAGGATGCATTTCAAACTTTTGAAGAAAAGAAAAGTGAAACAATCACCTTTGGAGACAACGGTAAAGGTAAAATCGTTGGAATAGGTAATGTTGGTACAAACCTAGAAATAAAGAATGTTCTACTTGTTGATGGTTTGCACCATAATTTGATAAGTGTTAGTCAACTATGTGATAGTGGCTATGATGTTTTATTTAACAAAACCTGCTGCAAATTATTAATAGAGAACACTACAAATGTTGTTTATGAAGGAAAAAGAGTTGGAAATCTTTATATTCTTAGACCTAATTCTATGAAATCTGTAGTAGGAAAATGCTTGCTTGCAAATGAAAACACTTTACAATTATGGCATAAAAAGCTAGGACATGCTAGTTCACATGTTATCAAAAAGTTAGTAAAATATGATCTTGTTCGTGGTTTGCCTACTTTATCCTTTGATCAAGTTGAAAATTGTGAACCATGTACATTGGGAAAGCAAACAAAAACCTCTTTTAAACCTAAAAATGAACTTAGCACCAGTAGATCTTTAGAATTAATTCATATTGATTTATTTGGACCTATGAGAACACAATCTATCGGTGGCAAAAGATATTGTTTTGTTATTGTTGATGATTATAGTAGATATACATGGGTACATTTTCTTGCAACCAAACATGATACTATTCATGCTTTTATAAAATTTTGCCCTATGATTGATAATCTATTACAAAGCAAAATATGTACTATTAGAAGTGACCATGGTGGAGAATTTGAAAATCATGTCTTTGAAGAATTTTGCACATCTCAAGGATACAATCACAACTTTTCTGCTCCACACACTCCACAACAAAATGGTATAGTTGAAAGGAAAAATCGATCACTACAAGAAATGGCTACAACTATGATGCTCGAACATAACACACCCAAAACCTTTTGGGCTGAAGCTGTAAACACTGCATGCTATGTGTTAAATAGAGTAATTGTTCATTCCCATTTGAAGAAAACTCCATATGAAATAATACATTCTAAGAAACCTAGAGTTGATTATTTTCATACCTTTGGATCCACATGCTATATCTTAAATACCAAAGATGATAGAGATAAGTTTGATTCTAAGTCACACAAAGCATTCTTTTTGGGATATTCCACTTCTAGCAAAGCATTTAGAGTATATAATACTATCTCTAGAAAAGTTGAGGAATCTATTCATGTTTCTTTTCATGAAGAGTCAAAATTAGAAAATCTAGAAATAATTGATCTCACTAATCAATTCGAAAACTTAAACATACCAAATGATAGTGAGAAAGTTACTACAAACAATCACCAAGCTGAACCACAACCCACACCTAGGCTTATTAAGGATCATCCTCAAGAACTAATTATTGGAGATCCTAATGCTAAAGTAAAAACTCGGTCTTCCTTTAAGGATGTTGCAAACATGGCTTTTGTTTCTATCATTGAACCTAAGAAGATATCTGAAGCTCTTAAAGATGATTATTGGATAATAGCAATGCAAGAAGAATTGAATCAATTCACTAAAAACGATGTATGGGATTTAGTTCCTAAACCACAAGATAAAACCGTCATTGGAACTAAATGGGTTTTTAGGAATAAGCTAAATGAGGCAGGAGAAGTAATCAGGAATAAAGCTCGGTTAGTAGCACAAGGATATAATCAACAAGAAGGAATAGATTTTGATGAAACATATGCACCAGTAGCTAGACTTGAAGCTATTAGAATATTGCTAGCTATTGCTGCACATAAAAATATCAAACTCTACCAAATGGATGTAAAAAGTGCATTTCTAAACGGTATCATTCAAGAAGAAGTATATGTTGCCCAACCACCCGGTTTTGAAATACCAGAAAAAGGTGACTATGTTTATAAACTTAAGAAAGCACTTTATGGTTTAAAACAAGCACCTAGAAATTGGTATGAAAGGCTCAAGACATATCTTTTTGATAATGGTTTTTCTATTGGAAATTCAGATTCTACTTTATTTTTCAAAACATATACATATGATTTCCTAGTTGTGCAAATATATGTTGATGACATTATTTTTGGAGCTTCTAATGATTCGTTGTGCACACAATTCAGTGACATTATGCAAAAAGAATTTGAAATGAGCCTCATGGGTGAACTAACTTTCTTTCTTGGTTTTCAAATTAAGCAAACGTCTGCCGGAATCTTTATAAGCCAAGAAAAGTATACTAAAGAACTCTTAAAACGTTTTGGGATGGATCAGTGCAAACATGCTACTACTCCTATGGCTACTTCTATTAAAATTGATAAGGATGAAAATGGGGAACCTATTGATGATTCCTTATATAGAGCCATGATTGGTAGTTTGCTTTACTTAACTGCTTCCAGACCGGACATTATGTTTTCCGTTGGTCTTTGTGCTCGATTTCAATCACAACCTATGCATTCTCATTTTCAAGCAGTTAAACGAATTCTTCGATACTTAGCCGACACTACATGTTTTGGTTTATGGTATCCAAAAGGACAATCTTTGGATTTTAAAGCTTATACTGATGCGGATTATGCTGGTTGTCGACTTGATCGCAAGAGTACTAGTGGTGGCTGTTTCTTATTAGGGAGAGCTTTAGTATCTTGGTTTAGCAAGAAACAAAACATGGTTGCCCTCTCTACAACTGAAGATGAATATATGGCAGCCGAATCTTGTTGTGCTCAAGTACTTTATATGCAACAAGTGTTAAATGATTATGGTTTTACTCTTTCATCTACGCCTATCTTTTGTGACAACACGAGCGCTATAAACTTAGCACATAATCCTATTTTACACAGCCGAGCTAAACATATTGAAATCCGTCATCACTTTTTAAGGGATCATATCTCCAAGAATCATGTTTCCCTTCATCATGTTGATACGAAAGATCAATTGGCTGATATTTTTACAAAACCACTTCCACTAGACCAATTTACCAAAATTAGGAAGCAACTGCTTATCACTCCTTTAGAAGATGTTTTCTTTGATATTTGTACTTCTTAACGATAACCTTCACTGGCATCTTTTTGGCTTTTCATGGACATCTTCTTCATTGGTTTTTGATGGGACATCTAATTAAGGGGGAGTTTTAATTCTTAAATGGATACCTTTTTGAAATGACAAAGGGAAAGAAATAAATATAAACTTAGTAATTATGCAAAACTCAATCAATGAGTTTCATAAACCTCTTGGCTTTACATTGAAAGTTGCTATATTCCCTAACAAATTGGATTTCATGTTCCATAATTCATGGGGAGTAATAAGCACACATTTTATAAACAAGAGAGAAAGCTACAAAAGGTAATCTTAAGGTATGCAACTCATATGTTTTATATTTCCTTCATTTATATTTTGGAAATGTTTGTCATCTTCAAAAAGGGGGAGATTGTTGGTTAAATGGACATCTGTAAATCCCTTTGTTTTGATAATGACCAACATTTCATCCTTGTTAATCTAACGTTCTACTTGAGTGTGTAGGAACAAGTTGGATGACAAAGTACTAGGGAAATCCATATGCTTACATGTTTATATTTTCATGAAATGTAATCGCTTTGTAAAAACTTGTACAAATATATAATGTACAAGTACTTAGATTTCATGTAAATCAAGCGTTAGATTCTCCCTAGCTAAACACCACATTTAGATAGGTCATCCCCTTCAGTAGTGTCACATACGCACACTCATACACACACTTAGTGCTTTAAGAAAAATTGAAACAGGGTCAACCTCGGTCGACAAACTCCTCGACCGAGACACTTTCGGTCGACAATCTTCTCGACCGAGAAAGACCCAAGTAGCCGTTAGACACAGCTGACAAGGTGGTTGGCAGTTGAAGATAAACGTTGCATACACTTGTTCTAGAGAGCCTGTCGGTCGACAAAAGTTCGACCGAGTAGGTGTCTCGGTCGATCATTCCTCGACCGAGATGGACTCTGACAGCAACTACAGAGTAAATTAAATTAGTCGTTTCTAAAGCAACAAACTTGTACCTAACGGCTAGTTAAGCACTTAGAAACCCCTAGAAGGTGTCTAGAACGTCCTTAAGCATCCATAGGCCATTCCTATAAATAGGACAAGCTATAGGACACTCAAACACACTTGTTACACTTGAGAAATCCTTGATCATACTTTGAGCAATCTGTTTGTGAGCAAATTGAGCATTGTGACAATTGCCTACTTCCTTCCTTAGCTCAAAATTCATGTCCTATAGGCTAGCATCTCCTATCCACTGTCATTACAATTCCATACACTTTGGTTAGGAGATCTATACGCTTGATCTAGGAAAATCAAGCCTTGGGCTACAAAGGATAAGTTGTAATTTCCTTTTCCTTTCTTGTTCCCTGTTATTGTTTGTACTCTCCTTGCTACTCCTAGGTTGGAGGCTATAGATTGGAGAGGGTGGAGATCTTCTTGGCGAAGAAGGCGACCTTGAGCTACTTCAAGAAGGCTGGTGCAACGGGAGGTTACTTCTAGAGAGGAAGGCTACTTCAAGGGGGAGCTTGGAGTTACTTCAAGAAGGCTACCTCAAGTTGGCGCATCTACTTTGAGTGAAGGTTGTTCAAGGGGTGTAAAGGAAAGTATTGTATTTTGTATAAATCCTTGTGAAGGTAATAAAATATATACTTTCAAATCCCGGTTGGGTAAGCAACCGGGTAGTGGACTGACAACTTTAGTATTTGATAAAGTTGGAACCACTCTAAACACCTATCTCCTTCTTCCAATTTCAATTGTGGTTGTTTGAGTTCAATAAATTGTTAAAATTGTTTTAAAACTCTATTCACCCTCCCTCTAGTGTTTTTCAAATGGTATCAGAGCCTAAGCAGTTAGTAACTAGACTATTTCAAGTTATCCTCGATTGTTCCTTAGTAGGTAGATGATCCTTTAGAGGTTTTTGTCATACCTAAACCTGTATCGTGTTTACCAAATAGGGTTTCACCTCCTGTCCAATTTGGTTGTTATATGTATCCCAAACAAGGTATGTGGATGACTTAGTTTTGGGTAAACTCTTATCAATCATATCCTATCTATGTAGGTATAGCTCTGTATAGGTTGATTCTCCTAGTAATTAACCTCTACCTCCTGCCTAAGGGAGGACAATTTATCTACTATAATGAGTAGGTTGACTTGAACACATATAATTGTGCATAATCCTAGTACAAGTCATTAAACCTTTTGTTTTTGTTGTTTTCTAGCATGCACCTTTTTTGGACTAAGCATGCATGTATATAAACTTAGAATATTGAAAGGAGTTTTAGATTTCAAGATGTCTTATGATAACACATGATGATATGAACTAAATCCTTTAAGGTTAAGCTTGTCTTGCCTATAGCATGAAGTTATTTCAACATAGTTTTGATTGAGACTCACCATCCAAGGGTTGGATACTATCTTAGATAAACTTGGAATATCTCATAAATGAGGGTTTGTTGAACAAATATATTGGTTTTAAGTAATGATCCTAGGGATTTCATCCCTCACATACCCATTAGGTAGGAATGATGCTTATATCCCTTGTCCTATATAGGAATGATCATGTAGTTTGACCAGGTAATAAACTGTGTGCCATGTTAATTTTTTCCCAAGAGCATATAGAGGCACAGTCATGTTTGGGAGCTATAGTGGACACTCTTTTTCTTGAAACTTTGGATGTACACCAACACCAAGGTTATGTGAGGTTGGCACATCTAGAGTTGATCCTTAATGAGTTGACCACTCACTCATCGCCACCATTTAATCAGTTACTTGATGTGTAATATAAGTAGTAGTTTGACTGTCTAGTTCATCTGGGTTGTTGACATTATGGATGTAAACCAACTAGGGAAGTAGAGACCCTAATCTCTTCCTATTATGGTTACATGATCTTATAAAATAATGACATTATGGGATGTGATGGCCTAAGTCACGAATTAAGATAATGGTAGAATGATGAAGGTTGTACCTAGTAGGACCCACTAGAAATTAACTACATGCTAGAGGAAACATGCTTCCCCTCTTTTGCAAAGATGAAGTGATGTGAGGGCAATAGAATATGTTATATGTGGCAGGAAGTGGTCGACTTGATTATCAGATTGATTTTGGTGCCATTTTGGATTCCCAACGCAAGGTTTTCATCGTACAAATTATTTTCATTATTAAATTATATTTATACAAAAAAAATTCTTCCCATTTTACTCAATTGTTTTGGAACCAAGTCACCCCCACAAGGAAGTTTTAGTAGTAGATTGGCCACTAGAGAAAAAATCTTTGACTTATATGTTCAACCCTCTAACCCTAGGCATAACTGTGATATAGGATTTAAGAGGAATAAGAACAAATATAATAGTTATAATTTAGTCGGCTACCCCTCTCAACTCTATGTATGGTTAGATAGGCCCTTGTAAGGGGTAGAGACTTCTAGGCTAGGGTTGTAACTTAATTAAATGAATAGTTGAAACTAATAGTTTTTGTAATAAACAACACTTGGGTAAGTCATGATAATAATACTCAAATGAATGTAGCTACCACCTCACCAGAATAAATGGATAAAACATACTATTTTGACCACAATGTATGTTAGTTGTGAAAAAAAGTTAGCAAAACCTAGAGACTTTATGCATGTAACACCATGACAATGATAGATGAATAGTGAAACTACTATAAGAGTACATGTAGCCATGAGCAATACGGCCTAGATATTCTAATACTAGGATCTGGTGTTACTTTCCTAGTAAAACCTTTAATAATGAAAACATGAGGGATGGAGCAACATATTTTCACCTTAGAAATGTAATATAAGACTGACATAAAGTTTTATGATATGATCAATTACTTAAGTGAACTAGAAATCCAAGATTTGATTAGGAGATAAAATTTACTTAGATAGACTATAGCTGAGTGGATTTTGGGGATGTAATCCTCTTTAACGGGTGGAGTGTTGTAACATACTCAAATTTCAGTATATAGTTTAATTTTTCCTATCCTTAGGCTCATTTTAATTATATAAGTATTAAACCATTTTCATCTTAAATTTGAATAAATAGGGGTAATTGGATTCTAAACCTGATAATGTAAAAGAACCGATTACATAATGTCAACGGATGATTATTTAATATGTAATCAATTAGGCATTTATTATATAAATTGACTAATTAATTATTGTTGACCCTAATTTATATTGACAAAACAAATTTGATAAATGTGAAATAATGCATCCAATGGATTAATAATAAAATTAAATACACTAATTTAGTATTTCACTTACAAATAATGAAATGCATGGCCAAACGTTTCCTAAAGATGAAGTGAATGTTACAATTTGATTATTCACACCTTAATTAGCTTCGATATAAGTTTTCATATTAATTGTTAGTCATTTACTCCCTTAATTTATCAAAGAAAGGATTTCATTTAGTCTTAATGAGTCCAAGATAATAACTTATATAGTCAATTCATTTATGTTGGTAATGTCTTTAAACCCCCGTTACCCGATATGTGGCTCTCACCCCGTCACCCGCATCCCTCATATAGGGTGTGGCATCTGTAAGGCATGAAATGGGCGCCATCCACCAACTCCCCTTCCCTTTCCCCATATCTTCTCCTCCTCATATCCTCTACTTGTCCTCTCCCTTCCCCTATTTCTTATGCTCCTATCTCTCTCCTACAATGCCCAAAACTGTAGTAGCCACCACCACTGTAGAATTGGTGCCCCAACAACCCACTGGTGGGGAACTCACTTCCTACAACTGTCAAGACCAGATGTTCAACTAGACTTGCAGTCTTCCATAACCTACTACCATCACTACCATCAGAAACCAACCCCACTTTTCCCTCTAATCAAGCGCATCCATGGAAACAACCATTCTCACCCCACCACACAAGCCCCTGCAGCTCCTCCAACCTTATCACCGACCACGACTGTCGCTCCCATCGTGGGTTTGTAGATGAGGACTGCACATGATACTCATCTCTCTCCTTATCGGAGAGCACTACACACTAAGTTGATATATCCTACATCGCCTCACCAGTTGGAGACCGCTGTCACCACTTACAAAACTTACACCTCTCTGACTTGCTCCAAGAATGTCTCTGCCAATCTGCTGGTGATTCATCCCTATTTTAGGGTTTCATCTTGTGTATTATTGCACTTCAATCACATATATATCTGTTAGATTACGTGTTATTCCCCTCGATATGAATATTTTTACAAAATGCACTTTTGGTCATTATTTCCATGATTTTCAGGCATTTGGACCACGCTTGATGGAAGAGAGAGAGAGAGGAGTGATCCTAGGGTTTCTCTACCCTTGGAGAGGCCTAAAGTGAAGTATGATGCTCCCTCAACCTAACTCTAGTGGCCAAAGATCCATTGAAGCAAAGATGTCCAAGAAAATCCAAAGAAACAAGTCCAAGTGCTAATCTAGATGCCAGCACGGCCGTGGTACCAGAGAATGGCCGTACTAGCATACTTGCAAATCAACAGAGTCACCTTCGAGTAAATCTAGAATCACCACGAACGTGACACTCAGAATGGCCATGGTGAATTGACCTAGAATGGTTGTGCCACCTTGCATGGCCATGTGACAGCTGAGATAGAACAACCATGGAGTGAAGAACGGGCAATGCAATCCAAACCACCACAGTCGTGGTGACAACCACGGCCATGCTACCCTAGCCCCACCACGACCGTGCCACATCTGGTGCAAAATCAACCAAGTACCTATGATTTTTACCCATTTCCCACCTCAGTCATTCCCATCCACCATGACCATTATCACCTTACCCACCATGGCCGTTGTGACCACCATGACCGTGCTAATCACAAAAACTAGCTATTTTTGCATTGCATTTCCCAAACTACCCCTACTTGACGTATTGCTTCCCCCACACCTATATATACCTAGGTGGCCACTCTAGCATGAGGTTAGCTACCGTACACCACTCTAGACTCCCCAATTCATCCTCCATCCATTACCACCTCATTCCACCTACATTTCACCATTTCCAACACCAAAACCCTAGTTTTCTAGTGTTTTGGCCAGTTTCCACCATACATTATGCCATTCACCTACCTTGGAGGGAGTATCTCGAGCTACAAGTTCTAGGAGGTGGAGTATTCACTGAGCTCATCATGGATTTTTACTCCTCTACTCATTCTTCTTCCTATCTTTTTGTATTTTCATGTTCCATGAGTAGCTAAGCCCCTTAGGTGGGTTGTTTGGTGTGGAAAATGTTACTTTGATACCATGTTGGGGGGAAATGATATGTAAACATTATAATTTCAGTTTTTAATTATTATGTTCTATTTCTATCCCATTCTACATGAATTTCTTGTTGGTTTGTGCTTGAAATCACCTAGGAATTTAGGGCAATTTCTTATATGTGTGAATTTTGGGATTTGCTCCTAGGTTCATTTCTTGGATCCCCATCTAGCTACCCATCTTCCTACATTCTAATCAATTCACCTAACCCTATTTGAGAGATATAAGTAGCTAGTTTAGGTGAATTTGGTGTGCTTAGCATGGAGCTTTCTCAAGGCTAGAATGTGGGTGATGGGAGGCCTGAAACCTCTCTTCCACTCCCATTACTAACCTCAGCCCCTAATCATCCTAAGATCATCTAACCTAGAAACCTAGACTTGTTTAGACTCTAATTAAATTACAGCTAAACTGTAACCCAATTGAGCCTCACAAGGGTAGTAGGGAGTGTTAGGGAGTAGTTCCTCTATACACAACTGTTATAACCTCAATTTCTTCAAAATATAAAGTGTATTTCTCTTTTAATGGATAAATGAAATCCTTTTCTTTGTTTTGGATTTTGTGTGAAATGGCCTTGCTTGATTGATTGTGGGATTTGTTGGCCATTAAGCCCAATTGAAAAGAAGAGAGAATTATAAAGGAAAAGAAATAGATTAATAAAAGAGAAATATGAGAAATTGACAATTAAAAGAAGATAAAGGCAAACCCATATTCCCCAATATGGGAATCCGTGCCTTTGGGTTTTCTTGGGGTCCAAGGGACCCAAAATAACAAGATAATTACCAAGGAATGAGGAATATAAATTAATTTTGAATAATTTGATGAGTAACTTGGGAGAGAAGGAAACCTTCTCATCCATTGCAAGTTGTTTCCCAAATTTCGTACAAAGCTAGGAAATATTAAAAGAAACTTTCCCTTAAAATTTGAGCTATAAAGGAGTTATGGTTTGGGAGAAATCGATTTTGCAAGTTATCATCAATTTGGGAATTAATTCTGAATTAAAAGAAATAGATATTTCTTTGTTTGAACGTGAGGGATGAGGTCCGTTGGATTCTAATCCAACGATGGATGCTCATCCTCTAGTTCCAGGCGATTTGGGACTCTGCTGGTTGCAGGAGGATCTTCCATCCCGGATTTCTTGCAATCCAGTGGATGTGCAAAGTTATTTCCAGTCCCTTTGGACTTGGGAGACGAAACCGCAGGGGAAGGTCCCTGATTTGACTAGGATTGATAGAGATTTTTGGAAACGCTCAAATCACACAAGCTTTCCTTGACCCTATATATAGCATTATGCCACTGCAAACATGTATCTTAGCATCAGCTGTAGTTAAGAACAATCTTCCCACGATCATGGGGATCTTCCTATCATCTGGCTCGAAGTCAAGAATAATGAAATCATCAAGGAAGACTACTCCTCTTTCCTTGTCAATCATCACCAAGACATCATCCACTCATCCTATAGGAACTTTGATGGAGTGATCCACCAACTAGAGGGTGCAATGTGCCGGTTTCAACTTGCCTAAACCCATCTCAACATAAACATTGTACGACATCAAATTCACACTAGACCCCAAATCAAGTAAGGATCTATCTGTGAGGTGTCCCCCTATGTAGCTAGGTATGAATGGGGCTTCTGGGTCTTTCCTTTTCATGGAAGTGAATGTTGGATGATAGATCTCACTTGTCTATTCGATTTCACTCTCTTTGGTATTCTCACTGTTGACCTTCTCTTCATGGTGCATAAGTTCTTAAGAAACTTGGCATATGATGGGATTTTCTTGATAGCATCCAATAATGGAATATTTTCCTTCACTTGGCAAAACACCTCAAGAATGTAAACATTGTTCTTTTGTCTCCTCCTTACTTTTTGTGGCTCATCTAATGCTTCAATGAATGGTGGCTCACTTGATGTGGACTTGCTTGCATCAACATGATTTTGTTGTGGCATTCTAGTATATGGAACACTAGGGATGGTGGAACCTGCAAATGGAGTGTGAGATGGAGCACATGGTATCCCAAAATCAACAGACGGTGTCACAGAATCATTTTTGGAAATCTCAATCACATTATCAGTACTTGACTACCTTTGCTTTGCTTTATCAACCTTTCTTTGACTTGTGGGCTTCTTAAGAGATTTTCCACTCCTTAGAACTATCAAAACACTTCCTTTCTCATGGTGGAGAGGGAGGGCTAGTTGTGTCTATGGAGGTGGTGGAGGTGACACTTGGTGTTGAAATTGAGGTGGAGGGGAGAATTGAGGTTGGAAGGTGAATTGTTGAGAAATATGTGGTAGTGGAGGGGGGAGGAGTATAAGGTTTGGCATTTCCTTAGAAGTGGTATATGGGATGCACTTTCATGGGAGGTGGACTATAGAAAACTTGTGAAGAAGGCATTGGTCCACTTGCTTCATTGAAACTCAAGATGGGTTTTGAAGACAATTTTTCTTCTTGGAGAGCAATTATAGAAGATAGCTACTCTATCCTCTCTTCAAGCCTTGTCACATTCATTTGTATGTCATCAAGGATCTTCAACCTAGAGAGAACATCTTCCTCACACCTTGAGCTATATCTTAGACTTTGGGTTCCTGGTAGCTATAGAAGTGAGGTGTCTTCTTTTCTTCACCATAGAACTCAATAGAATTGACTGGGTGGCAAGGAACCCTTGTCACCTGGTTCTTCATGAAACTCCCCATGTCACCAATAATCTTCATCACTTGCGGGCTCGCGTCATTATGAGTCTGAGATGGCATATCAAAGGCATGGACACCATCATTCATCATGCTTGAATCTCAGATTCTTGAACCTTCTACCAACTACTCATACAAGGGTCATATTTCCTTGGGTGGCCTAGCCATGAAAACTCCTCCACAAGTGGAATCTACTAAGGTTTGGCTCTTTGGAGATAGACCTGAATAAAAGGATTGAACTAGCTACCACAAAGGGATCTCATGGTGTGGGCACTCTCTCAACATATTCTTAAATCTCTCCCAAGCATTGTGAAATTGTTAATTGCCCAATTGATTAAAATTCATTACATCACACCGCATTTGTGTAAACCTTTATATACAGTTGAATTGTCTTAAGAAGGCATTCTTCATTGTTTCCCAACTCATGTTGTCCTTCCTTGAGTCATACCAATCTTTAGCTTTATCCTTGAGGGAGAAAGAGAACAAAGTCAACTGGATTGTGTCATCACTAGTTGTTGGCATCCTGAAGATAGAGCATACTTCAAGAAATGAGTCAAAGTGATTGTAGGGTTCTCCCTCTCTGAGTCGTAAAAGATGGGTAGGATCCCAAGAAGACCTAGAGGAATGAATAATTGCTCCCATGGCATTTGATCAACTCGATGTGGAATTGGCGATTTATAGCTGCTAGCCACAAAGTAATCTTGAAGTGGCTTGTGTGGTACATTTTGGCCTTCCAGCTTGTCTCCCCTGCATGTCTTGTCACATTCACAAGGAATAACCAAACAAAAGAGGGAAAGTTAGCAAACCAATATGCACAAAGAATGTAAAGAATAAAGAATAAATAATAACAATGATGAGGGCAGTAGGAAAAGTTAAAGCAAAACTAACTAGCTAGGCCGAGAACCTTTCTACCCAGAAACAACACCAGAAAGCTTGGTGTGATTCTTCTCAAGGCCACACTCTAGCCAACTTAAGATGGCTAGATGCAAACCGAAGGTATAACACACATATCTCTCAAAAATTGTATAAGGACCTAGTCGAACACATATGCTCAACTAATCACACGTACATGCAAGCACATTGGATCGTGTTGTAGTATAGACTAGTGGAAAGATTAGTGTTGATCCTCAGGGAGAGATATGGCACTAGAGCCAGGTTTTTGTTAGCTATATTCCTAAAGTAGAGTCTAGGGTTTGAGGGTTGTTGTGCTCCCCCATCATGTATGGTGTCACCCAGGGAGCCTACATGATATAGATGGTAGAGATATGATCCCTGCTTCCCTTTCCAGTTCCTCCACCTACATCACCTAGCCGATCTCCATAAATGCCTCCCTTGTTCCCTACAACCATTGTGATTAAGACACGATGAAGACACCACTAGAATTCTGGAGATGCACACCTACAATGACGTTGTGCACCAACAACACCCGTCGTCGTGCTCTTCCATTACCAATGGCTGGATCAAAGGAGTCTACACAATGTAGATGATGTTTTTGACCCTACTAATCTCTACCCTTTCTCCTCATCATTGAACCTTATCCTTGTCCAAGAAAATTTCTTCTTAGGGAGTTCATCATGGTCATTCATGTCAAAACCAGTGACTGCAATAGCAACCTTTGGCCATTTTCTCAACCATCTCGATACCTAAACTAGTTCCTTCAAATCATTCTCACCGCCCTAGCATCCATGGAGAACACCACCAACAAAAGATCCTTCGTAAGTTTTTCTACTTCACCATCATTAGCCCTCAACTAGGATAGCCTACCACCTACCAATATGAAATACCGTTGTCCAATCCCACTATACAATCTCCATCATCTCCTAATTATGGAAGCATCATTAAGAATCCCTATAAAGGAATCCTCAAACTAGTTTTCGGACTGAGAAATATTTTCCCCATTGTACCAGATTGGCTCTAATAATGAAAGTCACAAGGACATATGCATATGCATACTTGAAGCTCCTACACCATGAGGATGATCTCTTGTGTCAGATCAGAGCAGTAGTAGATGGAAACACACCATGTATTCACCAATAAAAACCAATGAGAAGACTAATTATGGAGGATCACGTTCATGATAACACCAATAGAAGGTCATTGATTGTTCTCATATATTTTGTAATTTTGAGATTAGTTGAAACAATAGATCATACTTTAATAGTGATTAGAATATACATAGGACAATATGTATATAATGATAAACACATGAACTAATAGGTCATTCACAATTTATTTACAACTTTATCTTAAAACTGAAACATATATCTAGTGGGTCATATGTTTACATAATTAGATTTAAAAAACCCTAATGTATCATTAGGCTAATGATACAAGGATAAATACAATATGGGGAATATAGAAGGAATGGATACACATGTTTCTTCGATTTGAATAACATCAAGAAAATATATATTCCTAGGATGAATACTCAACTTTGAGGACCAAGTGAAACTACTAAGTTAACCATTAGCCTTGAAGACCATGTATGTGGTCTTCCCTATTTTATTTGGGCATTAATCTGACTAATATATTCTTAAAATGAGGGATTCTTATATTTTGACCTTTTTATTTTTCCCATGAAGAATATTTCTTATTCTCTGAAAATGGATAAATATCCTTTTACTTTGGGTCTATGACGCCACCTACTTTGTTATTGTACTTGAAAATGTGATTGATGACTTGTACCATATCTTGTCACTCTATTTATGCATGTTTGATAATTTAGCTAAATATCTATTGTATGGTGCATGATAACAACCATTAGGGTGCCCTATTTCCTCCCTCGATGCACTATTTTCACCTTAATATATATATATATATATAGAGAGAGAGAGAGAGGCGTGCTTTTCCGCCAAGGGTGTGCTTTTCCACCCATTTTATTTATACCAAATATCTAATGGTGTATTAGTCATACTTTAGCTATTTAGTCTAAATATATATGCATGTGAATATATTTGATGGTTGTGTTGTTGTGAAAATACCATTGAACGTTTCCCCATCAAACCTTAAATTTATGATGTCCTTATCCTATTTTCCATCTAGATCAGTCATATATCCATCTTGTGAGTCAATACATCATTGTTGGATTATTCTTTGCACTTGAAAACTACATTTTGTTGACATTTGATCTACCAATCATGCCATATAGATGTTGCATTCCCATTCAAGGTTACTTTCTCACTACATTGTTGCATATCCTCATGATAATTAGTAATCAACTTCGAAAGCCTTGATTCCAAGGCAGTGTGTAACAGCCCACACCTCCCATTATCACCATTAAAGGTGGACTACATAGAAAATGGTTGTTATTCAGAACTCTCAGGATCCATATTTATTATAAATGATTATAATAATTAATAACTCCTAGACAAGGTATTCTTTACAAAGGGAAGTCTATAATCCTTAGATAAGTTAAAATATTCTTGAAGTTGGGAAAGACTAGAGTTTCATAAACTCAATCTATTTAAATCTCCTTGTTTTCTCCTTGAGCATTATATTTTTTTAAGCTGATTCACAACTTCAAAATGACATTCCTAACATAAAATACCAATCAACAAAGCATGCTTAGAACATAATTATGATAAATATGTTAGTGAAAAAAATGTACTTCTAATTTGTAACAACATACATGGAAAATAAGGATAAAATAGTTTTAGTTTACAAACTTCACATTTCCCATTATATTACAACCCATATATTTCTCATCTCACTTGGTTTCCCAATTATTGATCCTTGAATGGATATTAAAGTGTATGTCCACCATTTGGCTAGTTGGTATCTCTTCAACAATTGTACTCATGTACCTCACTTCATATTGGTTTTTGGAACAACCTCTTAGTGATTGTTATACACTGTAACTTGGGAGACAATTTCTCCCAAAAACACTCTAATGAGATATCAGTTACTAAGTTCCTTAGTGATATACATATGGATTTACTTGCAGGGAATAAAATCATTCTTGAAATTTATCATATTGATCCAACATTTAGGAAACCCTCAAGAATCATAAAAGCGTGATAGAAATGGTTATTCATACTATCCAAACCACCTAATTTAGAGTTACTAATCAATCTCGATGTTATACAACTCTATCAACCTAGTAAAACAATACACCTACAAACATGTATACTAGATTCACATTAAGATAATTATATTCTAGTTTTTGTTTATATTCATATGAGTGTCATCCTAACACATTCCTTAACCCAATCTTATATTACATAATGCAAAAGTCATCAATTAATCATGGTCATGGTGAAGTTAGCATTTACATAATGACCTCGGGTTCATGTTATATATATTCAAGTAAACTTTTTCAAAATATCATAATCAAAAGCAACCGCCATTGAATAACGATGATTAAGGTTACAAGGGTTAAAAATCAACCTCTATTTTTTAAAAACTTACCATACATGAATAAAAATTGTATATTTCTTCTCTTATTAAGGGTACCCTTTTGTAGATGTCAATACCCAAATCTCAAGGTACATGAATGTTGGTCTCCTTTTTCTCATCAAAATGATGTAAAATATTGTTATACTTATGTAACTCAAAATTTTCTAGGTTAGATGCAAGACACACATATATCAAAAGATCTCACGATTAATTTATACATGTCTCAGATGATAGGAAGACGGAGTGGTCTAGAAAAAACCCATTATGTTGGGTCATATATGTGAATGGCCAACTTGTTCTGCAACCTTAGGCTAGACCACTATCCTTCGCACCCAACCGAACATTTTCCTTTTGAATCCTAGACCATGTGTGGCGATCTATTTCTCTATGAAATAGATTGTTGCCTCCAACTGATGCTTCAATGGAAAGGAAGTAGACAAGTTATGAACTCTGACACCACAATGGTGGGAGAGTTTCATGTTGTTGTTGTTTGCACAAAAATTAGCATTGCTACTTTAGGGAGAGAATGGATGGGCTATCTGTTTCGAGCATCGCCATCTATGACTCGTCACTATTTCTCAACAACCTTGTTGAGTGAAGGATTATTTTCTCCTTACATTTCCTTTCTGATCCATACATGGGTATTTAGAGTGACAACAATGGTGGGAATATACAATAGGGGGTTAAGGTGAGGCCTAGGCTCGAACCTTATGACATGTCCCCTGTTCTACCATGAAAAAAGTCAAGGGGGATGAGTTTTTCAAGGAGAGGATGCTTGGGTAGAGGGGAAAATATGGTTTTATAGGTATTTTGGATAGATAAAGGAGAGACTTCTCATTTTGAGATGAGACATGGGACAAGAATTGTGGAGGCACTAGTTGGTGACTAGCATACAATTTCCTTCCTTTTGCTCCTTATGATAATCTATAAGTAAGACCACAATTGTTGCCTTATACATGAGGCAAAAGGATATTAATTACAATCCTATATTATGGATTCCAAGAGGATAAGTCATCTTGGTAGTTTTATTAAAAAATATAGATTATGGATACTTTCCTATTGTGAATATTTATAGAATAGAAGTAATAAATATATTACTACAAGTAATCTTTTGACCAGTTTGCATGTACCTAAATTATAATCATTCTTCTAATTAATTATCATACAAAGTAAATCCATATATCACTTTTACCACTTATTCCTCACTAGATTATAAAATCCCACTAGAAAAAATCTCTAATCAAAAGGAGAATGTTTAAAGGCCTATTTAAATTCTAAAATGGAATGCATATGACACTCAAATTTATCATTATTATTCCATATATCATCACAAGACCTTCAATGTATTACAAGTATTTCCTTAAAAAAGAATTCAAACGTTTTATGTACCATCATTTGTTAAACTCACAAAAAGTCAAATATTACATATCATTAATTATACAAATAAAATCACAAAATACTTTGATAAGACTTGATTTGTATTGAGACCTTTTCCAAATATTTAACATCTCATAAATATCAAATACTTCTCAAGGCATCCATTTAAAAGATATCTCAATCATATTTTGTAGTTGTTATAAACAATATTTTTGAAATTTCATTACTCATCTATCAAATGTGAGAATATGTGGTTTTCATCCTAAAAAGTCAGGTTATATGACATTTTACCCTTCCTTAAGAGAATTTATTCTTCAAAATTTTATCTAGCACATCATAGAGTAACAACAAGGGTTGTGACCACCATCATGCTAGAATGATATCATTTAAGGTGGTTACATTCATGCTTTCATATTTTAGGTTTTCACCTAAAAACATGTGAATTATCACCCACTATCACCACAAGTACATTATCTTTCATTATATTTGGGATAACCATTACATAAAAAGATTGTGCAATCAATGATCTATACACTTATTGAATCTTAAACTCTTAGTTTGAAGTTACATCTTACATGTATCATATCGGTTCATATTAGTTCAAACTGATTAAAGTGGTTCAACATATACATCATATTCTTAGTTAAAGTGGGATCCACTCATGCAGCATTCCTAACTTGAGGAAAGATATCATTATAAAATATAAAGGTTATAGAATCATCACTCTTGTAAATAAAGGTGGTCTCCATCATTTCCATGCCCTTAATCTAAGACCTATATAAGTTAAGGCATAACATTCCATACATAGTACTCGTACTCTTATCAGAATTCATTTACCCAACTCTATAAAGTAGTACATCCACTAGATTCCTATATAATAAACCAATAACCTAAGTATAAGGATTTATCAACATATCTCCTCCAGGTTCAAGGGAATCTTCCCCTTCACCAAATGCAAGGTTCATTGTGCATGCCTCTTCTAGGTTCTTGGGACTCTTCCCTCATCAGAAATAACTAATATAACCTTTCTATATAGTGGTTAGGTCCCTTTAGGACATACAAGGTTTTCTATGTTATCTTATCTAAACATGAGTAGATCTTAGTTGTCTATTTTATGAGTGTTTTACTTTATCACTTTCATTGCATGTCAAATTATGGTATGAGGTTAGGCTCTCGAGCCCCAACCTATAACCTCCTATTCTTTGAGTTTTTCTCCTCATGGTTTATCCTCATCTAAGGAAGACTAAGAACATGTCCTAACATAAGATGGTTTCCTCAAGTGAGTTCATGTCTCATATCAGTCTTGTCACATTGCTCAGATCAATATATGTTTTAGTTCACATATATTTTAATGGATAAGCAATGTTACCACTGAGGCCAAATCCTTAAGATAATATCACACATGTTTCTCATTCATACAAGTGAATCCATATTATATAGGGGTCCCATATGTATTTTGTATATATTTATATATACACTACATGCTAGAATCAAGACTCCCATAAGTATGTTTCCATATTCTCATTTATTGCACATCAAGCTAACATTTTCATATAGTTCTTTCTCAAGAAAGGGTTATTGTTTAACTATACTCAAAAGATTGTGTGATAAAACCTCTATATATTTTTATCATATCCTATCATTACTTTTTAAGGTTAAATATATTCATCAAAATTTTGTGTACTACATGTGTCTTCCCTTTCTCTTACATATACATTAAGATGAAATAAGTTTTTGGATGCAATAAAAATAAAAATTTTGCTTTATTTCACATGTAGAGACAGTGATCCACCAATTCTACATTTTGGTGGTGTCAGGTTCAAAAAGTGACTCCTCATACATGAAACTTCTCAAACTCCAAAGAGTTCTTAAAAGTCATTAATACATGGAGAAATGTGTTTTTTATATGTCCCTTGGGTTTGTGCTAATCCTCATTGAGGGTTTTATTATAGCATAAGTCACTCAATTGTTTTTATATATATTTTCATACGTCATTGACCATAGTCATTTTCTTAGGGTCTATAGGGGTATATGTACCTATGTAGTAATGCTCTCATAATCACTCTGGTCTCACATAGTTAGGGAGTGAAATTTTCTCCTAACTGATGGGTCTGATGGAGTGAAAATCCTTGGTAACCCCTCAAATCACATGCAATTATGGAGTGAAGATATTAACCAAACCCCTTGGGTCTACTGAACCTCAGCATCCTCCCTACTTGACCCTAGGATTGAGTTAGGGCTCTACCCTACATATGGTTATCGGAGATACTATAGGTTCTATCATGATTCATGCTTTATTTCTAAATAAGGGTCTTCTACATTGTCATAAATTGATGTCTTACTAACTCATATTAAGAAAGGAAACCCTTTTTCTCACATATGTTGTGGCCTAATCTATTAAACCATAATAAATTTACTATATTCATTCATGGATATGAATTAACATGCATATTTTGAAATCCTTTGTTCATACACAAGAATATAAACCTATATATATGTAAATATAATTCATTAACTACTATTACATGTCTCATGTACTATAACACTGGGTCATATTGCATTTCATCTTTTAGATTTGGTCATTATGGGAAAAAATTATATCTCAAAATTAAAGTTAGGGACAAGTTGGTTCCACTTATCATAGGAGGAGGAGACTAGTCTAGGGTGCTCTCTTATTTTTCATCAAGAGGTTAGGCTTTCCTAGACATAAATCTCGGCCCCATCATGGAGCTTCCACTCTCATGGAATTGCACGCACCACTAAAAATCCTAAAGATAGTAAGTCTTTAGGTTTAGCCTTGCTTATACTAGGTTAAAACTCCACCCACGTATGCTAGGATACGTGGAAGTCTTATCGTAGTATAGTTAAGGGTCGAATCCACAGGACAACTATCTTTTTGGTAGCAACAAGATAGAAAACGTTAGAATTTCACTTAAATCCTTAAAAGTTGATATTTATTGCATGATTTTACAAAGTCATGGGAATCTCTTGCTATTGTTGGCCAAAAGAAACCCGATTGCAAAACTTTTATAGAGGTATTTTTCGAGCTCATGTGCCTCCCCAGTGGGGCTGAAATGGCAATGTTCTAAGACAAGAGTAATCTCTTATTCAGGTAGGCAGCGACGAAAAAGTTCATCTGCGCATAGGCGAATGGGATAAGGTTTGTCCCAGTAGTATTGCCTAACATCGTGCAGAAATTTCTTTTTGTCGTGGTAAGGGCAGAAGGGTGGATGATTCCTATAGCCAGATAATTTATTATGTCGGCATACCAGGGAAATTCAGTAGTGATTTGCATTAGTTGGTCATCAGGGAGGGAGTCTCGGATAGGTACGTTATCATCGTCCTTGACTTCAATACGACTGCAATGATCAACGACGACGTTTTCTACTCCACTTTTGTCTTTGATTTCCAAATCAAATTCCTGAAGCATCAATACCCAACGTATAAGTCTGGGTTTTGCGTCTTGCTTCTGAATTAGATATCGTATGACAGAGTGGTCACTGTAGACTATGACCTTTGATCCAATTAGGAAGGAGCTAAATTTCTCGAACTCATAGATGACAACTAAGAACTCCTTTTCTATAGTGGTGTAGTTCTTTTGCGCTTCATCGAGAGTCTTGGACGCATAGTATATTACATAAGGCTTTTTGTCAATTCTCTATCCTAACACTGCTCCTATAGCATAGTCACTGGCATCACACATTATTTCGAATGGTTGCGACCAGTCGGGTGCTCTTAGGATAGGTGCAGAGACTAGAGCATTCTTTAAAGTTATGAAGCTTTGTAGGCATTCTTGGTCAAAATTAAACTCGACGTCCTTAATCAATAATTGGGTCATGGCTTTGGCTACTTTTGAGAAATCTTTAAAGAATCTTCGATAAAACCCAACATGACCCAAGAAAGCTCGTATGCCTTTTACGTCTTTTGGCAGCGATAGTTTCAATATGACATCAATTTTTTCCTTGTCTACCTCAATCCCTTTGTCACTCACTCTATGTCTGAGGATGACACCTTCAGTTACCATAAAACGGCATTTTTCCCAATTTAAGATGAGGTTTTTTTCCTCACATCTTTGTAGGACTTGTACAAGGTTGAGTAGACAGTTGTCAAAGGAATATCCATAAACTAAAAAATCATCCATGAAAACTTCCATTATAGACTCAGTTAGCCCTACAAAAATAGCTGACATGCAACTTTGGAAGGTGGCCGGGGCATTGCACATCCCAAATGGCATTCTTCTGAAAGCGTATGTCCCGAAGGGGCAAGTAAAAGTTGTTTTTCTTGGTCTTCTGGATGTATAGGGATTTGGTAAAATCCAGAATAACCTTCGAGATAGCAGAAGAACTTTTGATGGGCTAGGCGTTCGAGGACTTCGTCAAGAAAGGGAAGTGGGTAGTGATCCTTTCATGTTGCTTTGTTTAGTTTCTTGTATTCGATACACATTCTCCACCCTACGAATGTCCTCGTGGGTACTAGCTCATTTTTATCATTTAACACGACAGTGGTCCCTCCCTTGTTGGGGACCACTTGGACAGGGCTGACCCATTGGGAATCTAAAATTGGGTAGAGGATACTAGCTTTCAGCAGTTTGAGGACCTCAAGACGAACCATTTCTTTAAGATTGGGGTTCAGCTTTCTCTGGTGCTCTCTTGAAGGCTTAAATTCTTCTACCATGGGTAGTCTATGCATGCATAAGGCTGGGTTTACACCTGTCAGGTCAGTTATGTTGTACCCAATGGCTTTCTTATGTTTCTTCAATTCAACGAGAAGCCTTTCTTCATGATATGTCATTAGAGTGGAACTGATGATTACTAGACATAATTTCTCTTCATCCAAGAAGGCGTGCTTAAGTCGCGTTGGTAGGGTTTTCATCTCTGGAGCCTTGGGTGCTTCTGTTGTTTCTAAAATAGTGACAGATTTGAGCTCCTCAAAAGTGGTTGTTGGTGCTTCTTCAAATTTCTCTAAATGTTGCAGACATTGTTGAACTAATTCATTGGCTGAGAATTCAACTTATGGATTTATTAGGACATTTTTTAACTCATCAGATGGTTCAGATATTTCCAATTGGGACATTTGATGTATTGCATCTAAGAGAAAGACCTCATCTTGAATGTTGGGGCCTTTCAAGATGTTAAGGACCCGAAATTGAATTGCTTCTTTTCCCAATCTTAGAATGATTGTGCCAGCTTCAACATCGATAAGTGCCCTATCTGTGTCAAGGAAGGATCTGCCAAATATTATTGGGTATCTTAGATATTCCTTGATATCCATGATGACAAAATCACATGGGACATAAGAATCCTTGCCTATCCTGACTGGAATGTCCTAAATAATTCCTAGAGGTGCAATGATAGTGGAATCAGCTAACTGAATCATCATCATTGTGGGTAGTAAATCAGTAAAGCCCAATCTTTTACACATGGAGTAGGGCGTAATAGATATGCTAGCCCCTACGTCAGCTAATCCCTTTTTGCTCGAAGTGTTTCCAATACAGCATTGAATACCGAAAGAACCATGGTCCTTCTTTTTCTTGGGCATGTTATTAAGAATGATATTGGAGGTGGTCTGAGCCAGTTTGACTATCTCTTGTCCTTCAGTATTGTATTTCCTGGATAGCAAAGTTTTCATGTATTTAGCCCAAGCTGGTACTTTAGAGAGAGCATCGAGGAGCGGGATATCGATATAAAGTTTCTTCATCGCCTCCTTGAATTTTTGGAACTTGGTGTCTATTTTAGTCTCTCTCAATCTTCCTAGATATGGTATCCTAGGTTTATACGACGGGACTTTTGGCTCTTTGGAAGTTTTTTCTTTTTCTTTACCTTTTGTGGTCTCTACAGTTATCTCAATTCCTCGATTCGGGCTTTCATTCGAAGTAAAGATAGGTGCATCATCTTCATCAGGAGCGATTCTCATAATTTCATGAAGGACATGACCAGATCTTGTAGTGATGGCATTCAATTTCTCTGGTCTATTTTGGTCGTGTCTAGGGTTTGACTCTGGTTGACCAACAAAAGTGCCTACTGGTGGCTTCAGCTGGGAAGCAATTTGAGCTAGTTAGGCCTCCACAACTTTCTGCTGAGCTTGCTGATTGGCAAGCATGGTTTTTTGTGACTGTAACATCTACCTGATCATAGTCATCTCGTCTGTTGGTTGGGAAGGGGCATTTTTCTGAGTGAGTTGTTGTTTTCCTTGATGTGGTTGTTGCAGAGGTGGCGTTAACTGAGGTTGTTGTGGTTGTTGCAGCTGAGGGTGTAATTGTGGGTGTAGAGGAGGAGGGGTGTATTGATAGTAGGCAGAAGGATTTCTAGGGTAGTTGGATCTTTGGAAATTATTTCTGAGGTTTCCTTGATTTTGGTTAAAGTTACTTTGAAATCCAGGTGGAAATCTATTGGAGGATCCACCTTGTGTTTGATGTTTCGGGTTAGCAGTCCCCGCATGATTCCCATATTGAAAACTGGGGTGGTTTCTTTGTTGATTTGGATTATAGTAAACTTGTCCCGGTATGGAATGAATGAAATTGACTTGTTTGGGCATCTGATCTTCAGGGTGTTCGATGATTGGCTCGTACTGCTGCTTTGGTTGTTTCATATTCATCATCACATTGTAAAGTGGGCCACATGATAGAGTAGGGTGATCAGATGTGTGACAGGCTTCACAAGTTCCTATAGTAGCTTTAATTTGTTGGACTTGGGGGTTTTTCTTCTTATCATATTCTTCAAATGAAGTTTCAAGTGCTTGTTGTTCGTGAGCTATAGTCTTTAGAGATTCAATAATAGACTTCATCTCCATTGATTCCTTAGCTTTATAAACTTTGAGGACTCCCTTAGTGGATGATCGTCCCTAATTGGATTGGTTCTCAGCTCCAAGTGTAATGATTTTCCAAGCATCCTCGTAGTTCTTTCCCATAAAATTTCCTCACGATGAGGAATCCAGAAATTGCTTGATATCATCACTCACCCCCCTATAGAATGTTTCTATTAATTGATTTTGGGAGATTTTGTGATGAGGGCACTTTCTTAGAAGCTCCTTGAATCTTTCCCATGCTTCTGCGAGTGATTCTCCAGGAAGTTGGGCGAAGTGGTTGATCTACCCCCTAATTTCATAGGTTAATGAAGGAGGGAAAAATTTTACCAGGAACTTTTCCTCCAAGGGAGCCCATGTGGTGATGATTGGTTCCCTATCAAGTGAGTTGTACCAACTCAAAGCCCTTCTAGATAGAGTTAAGTGGAAAAGATGTAACATTATTGCGTCAAAGGAAACTTCGGCTTGTAGGATGAGTCGGCAAAGTGCCTTGAATCTCTTCAAGTGATCCATGCAGTCATCTCCAGAACCACCAGAGAAGGTAATACCCTGCATGATTTGAATCCATTGTGTCTGGATTTCGAAGTTGGGTATGTTAATGATTGGTGGTCGGACTGGATGATTATCTTCATAGTTCTTGGGGATGGCATAGTCCCTCAATTGCTTGTTTCTTAGCTCTAGCTGGGCAACTTGGTTAGCTACTTCATTTTCAGCTCGGATGCGGGCATGTTCTTCATCTCAGATTTCCACTTGGATCTGAGCACGAGTGTCAGAAATGAGTTGTGCTCTCTGAGCGGCTATGGCGGCGTTGACCCTTTCCATTAATAATGTAGCTTGGCATTGATCTTCAGCCATTTGTCTAGCTCTTTGGCGGTTAAGTATGATGCGGCGATGGAAGCTTCTCTCTACCTCAGAGTCATACTCTGGATCAGGGGAGAATCTGAGATTATGCGATGGTTGCATACACATCTTCTTCCTGAGTAGAGGAAAAAAACACACCTTTTAGATGATGCAGGAGATATGATGAATTCAAGAAGATATGGATTAATGTTTAAAGGAAAGTGTAAAACCCTAACCAACTAGAAATATGATAAATGAAATTAAAACGTTCTGTTGTCCCCGGCAACGATGCCAATTTTTGATGGAGCTTCCACTCTCGTGGAATTGCGCGCACCACTAAAAATCCTAAAGATAGTAAGTCTTTAGGTTTATCCTTGCTTATACTAGGTTAAAACTCCACCCATGTATGCTAGTATACGTCGAAGTCTTATCATAGTATAGTTAAAGGTCGAATCCACAGGAAAACGGTCTTGTTGGTAGCAACAAGTTGGAAAACGTTAGAATTTCACTTAACTCCTTAAAAGTTGATATTTAATCTCAAGACTGGATTTGGTTGTTTTAAACTAAGCGCAAGTAAAATAAAGCAAGAAAGTAAATTCAAGGTTGTTAACAATGATAAGAAACTACTAGGATGTCATCGACTTTTACCACCACTATGCATGGATCAAAACATGCATCATAAGAACATAACATGCAATAAGAGTTTAAATAGTTAGTATCTTTGTAGATTTAGTTTCCTTTCGGAGAACTAACTATGAGAAGTGTGGGAATGTTGCAATGCCAGCCATCCTCGAACGAATGGTCACCTACTTTACATCATTCCCTTCGCAAAGTATGTTCTATGGATGACATGATGTTATGTAAGTTGAAAATTGATGTATTAAATATGGACAATTAAAATGATTTATTGTTACATATCATTTCAGGCGAATGTGATTTACATGGGATATTGTATTCAACAATCTTTTTTCTAAATAAATCACATTTTATATTATTACTATATATTTAGTTCAAGTAGATGTAAAATGAAATTCCTTTTCTCTTTAGATATTATGCGTCTTGATTTTAGTTACATGGAAATAAGTGATCACTTGATCAAGACTTTATGTAAATGTGAAAGGAATTGTACAACTCTCTCACTCTTCTCTCTCTTTCTTTGTGATTACAAATAGAATGTAATGGTAATTTAGTTAATGTCATACTTTTTATAAAGAAATAAAAGTAAACAATAATACATTCTCTCTTCTGTTTCTCTTTCCTCTCACCTCTAAAACAACTCATTCAAAAGATATTTAAAGATTAAAAATGAAATTCACAAAAAATAGAAAATTTGCTTGACCAAAACGTTGGACTCTATTAATTAACAAGGGAAAAGATATTTCACTTATTCTTATCTTTTAATACATTTAATTTATGATAATGGCCAATTAAATTGAAAGACATAAGATATTCAAAATTTTCACCCAGTTGGATGAGAAGATTCTAGGCCCCTAAAACCTATAAAAAAATCTTCCCCATGATCTTAGCATACCAAGGAAAAGGACACTAGCCTATGTTCTTGAAAATCGCATCCAAGTGTTTCCTCCCTACTTGATCTCCATGGATATATGTTAGCCTTCTGTCAGGGTGATTAGTGTCCCTTCGACCTAAGAAGAGAAGCAGGATCTCCTCTAAGATGAAGGTAAGAGGGCCATGCATGCTTGACATGAGTAAATTTTGTTTTATTGAATGTATATGTTATGATTATGTACATTATTATAATTCATGCATTTATGAATGCTTACTAAGATGACACCATGTATAGATATCATTGTATGACTGATTGCATATGTTCTACTATAAAACCTCAACTATGATTATGATCTATGATTAATGAATCATGTTCAAAGAAGGGAGAGATCCCTATTATGGTTTAAGGGGAGAAATCCCATCATGGCACTGGAGTAATCCCATTATGGTAAAGACTAAGAATAAGGAAATTTAATTATTAAGTAAAGATCTAAGACAATGACCAAAGATAAGGATTTAAGATAATGACTAAAGATAAGGAATTGACTAAATATTTATATGCACCTCGATCATGGGACATGGGTCGTTATGGGATTTCCTAGCATTATAGGCTTCCTAAAAATTATGTCCTCCTATGGGGCATTAAGAGATGTAACATATATTCACTCATTCAATTCATCATGTTTAAGATACTCAAAGAATACTTATGATATTTATGATTAAATTCATGTCATTTATTTTATGTCAAGTTTACTTCATGTCAAATTTTATTAACTTTGTGTTATATAAAGTGCCAAGTACCGCTTGTTGATGTGTTATGCTTGTTTTACATGGCTGGGGATGTGATGTCTGCAGGATTGGAGCTATAGAAGGATAGAAAGGGAAATCAAGAACTACACGATTTTCAAGATTTGCTTGGTGGGGTGCCACTGATTAAGTCGATCCAGACTCTTAGACATCTTTGGCATTATGCTTAGTCATGTTATGTTTAGATTTCAAGATGAATTGGTTGTAGTTTCTATGTCCAAGAACTATGTATGAATCTATTTTAAATTAATGCAAGGTGTTCCATTTATTCTAATTGCAATGATTAGCATTTTGTGATAGCCCCGTTGAGAATAATGCTTCCGCTCAGTGATATACATCTATTTAAAAAGTGGGATGTTACATTATGATACCTGAGAAGTTAGGTAGATGGCCACAAGGCAAATATGATTCACATCACCACCCCATAATGTGAATATGAAATTAAGGTCAAGGAATTGGAATCTTGACAAAAGATATCAGGCTCTAGGATGACATGATAAGGATAGAGGATTACATAGTTAGATCTCAAGTGTCAACCTAATCTTAGATAATGAGAAAGTCTCTCCATTGTCTATGGTCATGGAAAACCAATTGGGATTTGAAGAGGGATGTCATACACATAAGACCTTTTGATGCATTTCTCCTTTCCTACTTGTATGTGTGGTATGGG
Organism: Alisma plantago-aquatica; assembly: GCA_963693085.1. Lineage (NCBI taxonomy): Eukaryota > Viridiplantae > Streptophyta > Magnoliopsida > Alismatales > Alismataceae > Alisma > Alisma plantago-aquatica. The sequence continues at coordinate 168,487,864 of OY856413.1, forward strand.
ACATATATAATAGTAGATTAGTGAGAGTTGCATGACAAGATCCCGCATTTTGGAGTATGTACCTGATCCCAACATATCAATAAATCTAGGAGATACTTAAAGACCTAGGATTAGATAGTCATATACATCTTATGATAGAAAGTTATGACAACATAAAAGGTTGATGCCCAAAGCATAGTGATAAGTTTGGTTTCATGAACCCTAAGTATAAGTTGAGTGGGAGACCAAGGTGATAGTTAATCCATGCTCACATAAATGTTTTTTGAAATTTATATGCCATAAGTTACATATCTCTTTGCATGCAAAATTATAAACATAAGTGAAACTTGAAATATTAACTATCATTAACTAAAGAGGTTAACAAAACTCTAAGGTGGGTACTAGAGTAAAGAAAATTTTGAGGACGAAATTTATTTAAGGTGGGTAGAATTATAATTCCCAATTTTTTAAATTAATTTAAAACTTTGAATATGATTTTATTAAATAAATATATTTGAAGGGCTTAACTTAAAAAGGTCATGAAATAATATTCTTTATAAAACAAATAAGAAAATAAGAAAATAAAAATGAAAAACTCAAAATTGTTTTTTCTTTCATATGTGCCATAATGTGTTGCAATTAACTCAAAAGGATGAAAATTAGTTTTCCCTTTCCTTTTTCTCTCTTCTATCCTTGAGGATGTTTGAAAAACAAAAGAGCAAGATAAAAGAGTTGGAAATCGAAAATATGGAATATCTAACTTGAGCAAGAAGTTTCCTTTTTTATTTGATAGATTTTTAACTTAAAAAGAAAATATAATTGACTTATTTCTCTCTCCTCCTCCTTGATTAGAAAAAGGAATGATAACTGCCCTTATGCACTAATTTCAAAAATATGAGATAAGTTACTCATTTGGACAAACATTAATGACTTCCTCTTTTGTTTTGCATACATATAAAGGAAATAGCATTATCTTCTCTTTCTCTCTAAGAAAATGCTTCCCAAAAAGTCATAAAAGATATATGACATAACCATTGAGTGGGTAATAAGTGTGGGTTAAAATCTTCTGTGCCCGGGATAGTGTGCCCAGTATATCCAAGCCGCACATTCTGCTATGGGGCCCACAAGTCTATGGATGAGATGTTGTGGGTACAGAGGTGGGCACAGAGGTTGGGTACAGAAGATTTGTACCCAATAAGTGTTCATCTCAAAATTGAATCAAAGGAATAGTTAATGAAATAATTTTCACATTATCTCATCCTCTAATGTATAAAATCAAGTTAAATGACCCAAATGGAAATTGTGTATAATGGATATGCAAAACCCAAATTTTATTGTCTACAAAGGATCTAGACTACCTAATTAACATGTGGTCCAAATTTTGTTTCATTTCAAATTTTTTTTACCATTCAAATAAATGTAAACACAATGTCAATCTTATTAACACACGCAAAACCAAAATAGTGTAAACATTGATTAGTTGTTGGTCAAAATTAGCCAACATGGAAACCATATATTTAAAATAGTAGAAGGGAAGCTGGAAGAGAGTTTAATCATTTTCTTTTTAATGTTCCAAAGTTTTAATAGTTGAATACAATACGATCAAATTTACAGAACAATATATTAATTGGGGACTATAGAAAGGTGTGAGTTTTGATCTGTCATCTTCCCAACACAACTAGGAAACATGGTATGGAAAATGAGATGTAATTATGGATGACCATATGTTATGTAAGTTGGAAATAAAATTAATGTATTTAATAGGGACAACAAAAAATTATTAATTGTTACATAGTCATAACATCATTGCAAATGAATGTGAGTTATATGGGAAAGAGTAACTATATTTAATTTTGTTTCTAAATAACACATTGAAATTATATTTAGTTGATGTAGATGTAAATTGAAGTTCTTTTTCTCTTTGATCCCTTTTGTGATTTTTTTTTAAATAGTGAAATAATGTGTTTTGATTTTAGTTACGTGGAAATAAATGATCACTTGATTAAGACTTTATGTAATTGTGAAAGGAATGGTACAACTCTCAAACTCTTATCTATCTCTTTCTTTGTGATCATAAATAGAATTTAATGGTAATTTAGTTAATATCATATTTTTAATAAAAAAAGTAACCAATAATACATTATCTCTTCTATATCTT